>JAVMKO010000017.1:937957-2137957 GCA_032164245.1 Sternotherus odoratus
TGATTTCTGCTGCCAGTTTCCTGAAGCTCACTGATTTTCAAAGTCTACAAACTGACAGTTTCAATCCAGGCTGGCAAGCGAGATGTCATCAAGAAACTGCTCTATATGATGTGATTTTTAACTTCCAGTACAGTCTCAGGAACATGTCAGAAGAGCATTTCAAATGTGGATACTTCATCAGCTTAGCGGGAAGAGCTTATCTTTGCTTTATGTAACTCTCAAAGCATCACCTTCCTTTCCTGTCATCCTATGGCATTGCTACTGTCACCCATATCCTCACATAGAGTGAAGAGATTCATTGGCAAGGAACTATGATGTTGAGACTTCACTGAGTCTGAAGAAAAATACCAAATAGCTATCACACCCTCCAGAGTATTTGGCGCAAGAGAAACAATGGATGCTTTTTTTTCTTCTTCTTCCAAATCTTATCCTAACTGGTATATTAGGATTTTTTCTTGTTCTCCTAGAAATCACTGAGATACATAGGAATACCCATACTGCATTAGACCAGTGGTCCATCTGGTCTATTTCTGACAGTAACCAATGCCAAAAGTTTAAGAAGAAGGCAGCATACGAACCTGTTTACTAGGCAAAGATAAAATAAACTACCAGTAGGAGACCTTTCTTCCTGACCCCTGTGGTTGGCTTATGCTCTAAAGCATGAGAGTTTATATCCCTTCTAAAAAAATCTTTATCCAATCTGTCTGATTTTTAAAAAAAATTTATTAAGCCTCGGTGACCGATAGTATACCTCTATTGTGTCCCTTTTATTTATCTCCTCTCTAAATTGAACAATTCTAGTCTTTTCAGTCTCTTCTTGTATGGAAGCTTTTTCGCACTTCTAATCATTTTCATACACCATGCCTAGACTTAGTTTCCTTAATAGCCTCTTGTGTGGCACTGTGTCAAAGGCTTTTTGAAATAAATTATGTCAGCTAGTTCTCATTTATCCACTATTGTGTTGGCTTGCTCAAGGCACTTGATTTACAATAATGAGCTAGTTCACTGATTGAATCACAGCCAATTTGTGGTGCTCCAAAGCAAGGAAGTTTATATCTCTGCTTCAAAAGAAAAGTTTATTCCATTTATTGTAACCTTTGTGTGTGCAAGTGCTCAACTGTGCTGTTGTCTTCGCTTAACTGTACCCAGTCAGCTTATGTGATATCATGCAATCAGCATTGCTGGTACCTCCCAGTAATGTTTGATTACCCTAAACTAAGACTTGCAAAAATGAACCAGCATAGGAATGTTTCTAATTAAATCAAGAGACTTTGACACATCAGACAATATATACAGTGCTGTATTTAACACTGTAAACAGATAATTTAAAAGAATATGGATTTTTCTTTTTATACATTGTAAAAGTTAGATCAGTGCACTTGAATGGAAAAGATTTAAGCTTTTTATCTTTTTCTGTGTTTCGTGTCATTGCACCTAAGAAAATCTAGAAAGCAAGAGGAAAAGCTATTTTATTTCTCTGAAGCCTAAGTGGGAGTGCTCATTGTACTAGGTGAATTATGTCCTGATTACACTGAGTACATTTGCAAAGAGAAATTGTGCTAGATAATACTTTCACCCATGCTTCATGCAAACCTAACTTTCTTAATTTACAATGGAATGTTACATTGTTCTGTATAAAATCATCTCCAATATAAAGTAAAATAAAACATAAATGTACCTCTTATGAATGTCAAGTTAATTGAAATAAATCTAGAACAAGTGTAAAGGATAACAAACTTCTAGGAACTAACTGTGTTAAATCACATTGTTACAGTATAAGGCCTTGATATTGCATTGCAAAGTCTGGCCCTGATCCCACAAAGCACAACTTTAAGCACATGAGTAGTCCCACTGAAGTCATATATTACATATATTTGATTTGAGGTCATAGTCATACTCAATGTGCTTTAATTTAAGCATGTGCTTAAATCCTTTGCTGGGTCAGGGCCGGAGTGCTCAGCACCTTACAGGATTAGTCATAAGGCAATATTGTGTTGCTGCTTCGGAAGTTCATGTTCAGGGATAGTATGTGTCTTCACAATGGTGGAATAGATTTTCAGTTGGTATAAATCGGAGTAGTTCCGGTCTTCAGTACATACAGCATTGGCAGTGATGCAGCTCTATTATCCAGATGGCCTGTGAGCTGCTCTGTAAGTCTCATCTTAGCCAATATCCATGTGAGCATTTGGTTTATAAGAAAAACAAAACATGACACTTTTTCCTCTAATGTATCTAAAGTAATTTGTACTCAGTCCTATATAAGATTAATCTTCATTATATGGGGATAGCTGTCATTTTAAGAATGTCTTGCTTGCATCTGACGAAGTGGGTGTTAGCCCATGAAAGCTTATGCTTCAATACTTTAGTTAGTCTTTAAGGTGCCACAGGACTCTTTGTTACCTCTGCAGAAAGTACAAATCCTTTTGGCAGCACCCACACTTGATCTTCTAGTCTTGTGAAAAGTGTGATAGAAATGTAAAAAATGCAAGTGTTCAGAACTTTGGCTTTGCATCTCACCGAGCAGGCAGTATCCTCAGCATCACAGTTCCCCCTGCAACCATGTGTGTGTCCAGCGGTGACTGAGAGGGAACAATACCTCCTACTGAATAACCCACATCAGTTTCAAGAGCTCTGGGTATTGCCAAACTCACCAGCACCACTGGACTCAATTCTGCTGTCCTTACTCAAACAAAACTTCCTTGAAAGCGACATTGCAGACTTCAGGATTTGGCTCATGTTCCTCAATGGGAATTAAGAGCACTTTGCATGATCTAATGGTGAGCCTCTGTGCTCTGAAAACACACTGGAAACTGAAGTGCAACATGTCACCTTTATTATATTAAAGGTATCTCTGTCGTATTAATGAAGCAAACAAATTTTTTTAAAAAATCCCAACAATACTGTTTTTCCACATCCTTGACTGTGCTGTCTTTGAAGTGTGGTAAATCAGTGATGGTAATGTTGCATTATGTTCCTATCACAGGAAAAAAGAAAAGAAATTGGAAAACTTTTCCAATTTCACGTTCAATTTGTGTAATTAGGCTGCTTGTAAAATAGTTGTGTTTTTTTCTAAGCCATATGCACTGGGTGCTGCTGAAGTCAACTTGCATCTGTGCCAATGTCAAGGATCTTCCTGCAATAAGCCTTTTGACAGCTGAGTTAGCTTTTCAATATCTGATGCCTAATTAACATTTCTGAAAAGGGATCTGCCCTTTTGAAAGAGAGAGAAAGATGCCAATTTAACAGCCTACTTATTGGATTTCTTAGGTTGGAAGCTGCCTGACTTAATTAATTTCTTCACAATCTTTCTACCTGCTCACAATATGCCAAGCTCTATTCTGGGAAATGCTTAGGGAGGAAGATACTGATCAAAATTCTTTGCAATAGCAGGAGGCCTTTCATAGTTGTTACAGATTTTGGTCCTTAAAGGGCCCTGATTTAAAAATAGTTTTAAAATTCATGAGGAGGACTTAAATTCTTCATTTCTTGTAAGATTTTGAAAAAGCCTTTCCTGTTTGTTATTTCTTAGATGTCTAGAAATGTTTAAATGGCACCTATGCTTAGGTATTTGGCAAGTATTACAATTGAATGGAGCTAAAATGAAGACAGCTGTTTTTAGAAACACTATTTGTATAGGTTCAAGAATAGCAGCCGTGTTAGTCTGTATCCATAAAGAAAACGAGGAATACTTGTAGCACCTTGGAGACTAACTAGTTTATTTCAGCATAAGCTTTTGTGGGCTAAAGCTCACTTCATCGGATGCATCTACGAGTTTTTTTCATGAAGCTGATGGATTTCCACTCCATACGGCTAAATGCAGTGCCTTGCATCGTGACAGGGTCAAGAATAGCAGCCGTGTTAGTCCAACGAAATGAGCTATAGCCCACGAAAGCTTATGCTGAAATAAACTAGTTAGTCTCTAAAGTGCTACAAGTATTCCTCGCTTTCTTTACTATTTATATAGCTTCTGCCATAGGCAAAAGTACCACTGAACACCTACATCACTGATTGAGCTTGGAACTGTGTTTAACTGCTGTTACAGGTCACAAAACACTGTGGGGCTGATCTCCTGGCTCTCACTTTGGTCCCTACATGCTGCTCCGGTACATAGGCAGCACAGAAAAGGCTGCCATAAGATAGAGCAGCCCTGAAGGGGCATCATTTTGGTCACAGCAGCTCTGAGCAGCTCAAAGGTAGAGTAAAGCCATCTGTAACTCCCCTCTGGGCTATTCTCAGAAGATCTGCACTGAATATAACCCTTTGTTTTTTTAGTTCCTACATGTGATAGGCCAAATTCAACTATGATGTAACTATTACTTCAGTGGAGCTACATTAGGGTTGAATTTGGTCCCTTGCTTTTAAATTTCCCAGTCACTGAATAACGTTTTTTTTTTAAATCCCAGCTGTTCAGTATTCTCAGTTAACTTCCATTGTACACGTCTTTATTATAGGTGTGTAGGTTCCCCACCTGAACCAGATTCCACTCATTAATGCAGACATCATTTCACTGCATTTATCACTCTCATTTATTACTGCTAATACAGCTCAGATTAACTGAAAGATGTTTTGTCAGATCCACTATACTTGCACGTTAACAACCTGCTTTGCTGTTCATAAAGTGTGGTTTTCAGCTACCATACATGGGATTGTTCTTCTTTACAAAATTTGATCCTGTGCCCACTGAGAGATCAGATCACAGGGTCCATGCCCCGAGGAGCCTACAGGCTAAATAGAGAAGGCACAGACAGGGGATGAGAGCAGCAAGATGCAGAGTGACCGGTGAAGTAGGGGTGCTCGAACAATTTGTATAATGGGGGTGCTGAGAGCCATTGAACCAAACTGTAAACCACGTATATAATTGAAACCACTTTAAGCCAGGGGGTGTAGCAGCATCCCTAGCACCCATAGTTCCAGTGCCTATGCAGTGAGGTTTAGCAAGTAGCTGTAACAATGAAGCTTTTCATCAGAGAATCACTGGTTCAAATGATGGCCAGTTTGGCTCGGTGGCTTTTTGGTCATGTGTTAATGAGTTCTTGTTAGCAGGTATCCATGTCACCACAAAAAGTTGTCAGGTTTGTTGACAGACTCAACAGAGTCAAAGAACTTAATAGCCCAGGACCTGCTTTCTTCATGGGTGGCCGGTGACCCCGCTGCCTGGGAAGCCTAACCCCGTCCCCTCCACATGTGCCTGAGGCCCTGTCCCTCCCTTTCTACCTCTCCGTCCCCCCTACAGAAGCCCAAACCACCCCCACTATAATCGCCTAGCGCCGGCAGCTGGAAATGGGGGGGGGGGCAAAGTGCAAACACCGCTGGTGGCCAGCCAGCATGGTCACTGCACCCCGCTCTGGGGCTCTGGGTGGCAGGGCAGCGTGGTCACCACAGCAACTGCCCCAGGGCTCTAAGCGGCTGAGCAGCGCGGTCACTGTGCCCCCAGTCCTGGGACTCCACGTGGGGCAGTCACCACACCCAAACCCCGGGGGCTCCAGGTAGCTGAATACTTTGCTGGAAGCAAATGATACCCTGCAGGATCTGTTGCTGTTAGCACAGGTGATTACTCTGGTATGCACCACACTGCACTATTGGTGACAGCATTAACTGTCATGGTTTTTTATTTGGTCTTTATCCTTAGTAAACATTGCTGACTAATACCCCATCCTCTATTTAATTTCATTCCTGTAATATTCAGAAACATGTGCTCATTTTCCTTTTGCCAGCATCTTTTTTACCATTTTTTCCCCCTTTATCTCATTGTTTGCCCTTAGGGACAGGTTCCTCTTAAGCTCATCTATATATTTGCATCCATCTTTAAGGTAACGGTGTGTTTGTGTTTCATCTGGGTGCAGTAGAATTATAAGTTCCCTCCTCAGTTGTCATGCTTCCTGTGTTACTGAGCGCATAAAATTCCATCCTTCATATAGAAACAGTTTTGTTACAGTAGTTATGTCGTTTGTTATAGTATTTGTGTGTGTGTGACACTAACATTCATTCTCTAAATTACTTGGGATTTTTCTTGGTCATTTGTTTCCTCACTCACTCTTTTTTTCTTTTGGGAAGGATGGGAGAAGGGAGACTTAGTGAGTTTTAGCAGAGCTGGAGCTCTTCCCAAAACCCTCACTCCAGTACTCACAACATTTGGAAATCTGAATCTGAACTTGTAGCTCAGGCCCATTGCTAATATTTAGAACTTATGAAAGATTAATAGATGTGGCTACAACGAAATATGAAGCAGGCAATTCTACCAGTACAGTAAACCCTCGATTTTACGGACCCCGATTTAACGGACTTCGGATGCAACGGACAAAATTTCCGATGCATCCGAAATCCGTTTTGGGGGCTGCCGGCTCCCGCCCCAGGGAGCCGGCTGGGTTGACAGCTCCCGCCCGGCTCCCCGCAGCGGGGACCCCTGCGGGAGCTGTCAAACCCCCCCCCCCCCGCCCCCCCTACCGGCTCCCCGCAACGGGGAGCCGGGCGGGGGGTTTGACAGCTCCCGCCGGGCTTCCCGCTGGGGGGAGCCGGGCGGGAGCTGTCAACCCCCCTGCCCGGCTCCCCGGAACGGGGAGCCGGGCGGGGGGGGGGGTTGAGAGCCTCCGCTCGGCTCCCCGCAGCGGGAAGCTGGGCGGGGGGTTTGACAGCTCCCGCTCGGCTCCCCCCAGCTGGAAGCCGGGCGGGAGCTGTCAACCCCCCTGCCCGGCTCCCCGCAACGGGGAGCCGGGCGGGGGGGGGGGTTTGAGAGCTCCCGCCCGGCTCCCCGCTGGGGGGAGCCGAGCGGGAGCTGTCAAACCCCCCCGCCCGGCTCCCCGCAATGGGGAGCCGGGCGGGGCGGGCGTTTGAGAGCCCCCGCTCGGCTCCCCGCAGCGGGAAGCTGGGCGGGGGGTTTGACAGCTCCCGCCCGGCTCCCCGCAGCGGGAAGCTGGGCGGGGGGTTTGACAGCTCCCGCCGGGCTTCCCGCTGGGGGGAGCCGGGCGGGAGCTGTCAACTCCCCCGCCCGGCTCCCCGCAACGGGGAGCCGGGCGGGGGGGGGGGCGTTTGAGAGCCCCCGCTCGGCTCCCCGCAGCGGGAAGCCGGGCGGGGGGTTTGACAGATCCCGCTCGGCTCCCCCCAGCTGGAAGCCAGGCGGGAGCTGTCAACCCCCCGCCCGGCTCCCCGCAGCGGGGAGCCGGGCGGGGGGAGGGGGTGGGGTGGGCTGACTCACGGCTGGCTCCATATAACGGACTAATTTGGGCGGGGGGGTGTCCGTTGTCACCCGAAAGTCCGTTATTTAATGATTTAAAAAAATTATTAAATAACGGACTTTCGGTTTTAACGGACACCCCCCCGCCCGAATTAGTCCGTTATATCGAGGTTTCACTGTATCTCTACTCTTCAAGTTTCTGGAACTGTGCTGTGATGACTGATATGAACAAAACCTCTTGGTCTACATTTCAACATACCTCATCTCCATCAGGACTTAAGCAGACAGCATGCATACTTTGCAACAGATTCCACAGATCTGTCCACAGAGTATACTGTCCAATTTAAAAAAACAAAATAATATAGTTAATGCAAACCATTGGAGATCATTAAAAAATAAATAAATCTCAGTGCAAAATGCCACTGTGCACAGCCAGCTCAAAGCACAGTTATTCTGCTTGAATTTGACAGAGATGGTTTCAGATGAATGCTTGGAAATTAATCATGTCTCTTGAAATTCCATTTGAGTAGCTCCATTATTATGGAGACAATTGTTTGCTTAGGAGCTCATTTGTCACTGTAAAATAAATAGATGAATCAAGCTAGGGACACCTGCTGCAAGAGTAAAGGATTTTGAGAAGATTCTCTAAAAGAGCTAAGCAGAATAAAGGTGGATGTAGCACTTTTATTGGCATTTGGGCTGTGATACATGGGACTGTTTTCAATTTTGAAAAAAAGAGAAAGTTTTAGCGTAAGTAATCTTTTCCACTTGGATGTACAGTTCGGGAATTCATAGACAGGCCCACTGAAGTCAAAGGAAGTTTTGCACCTATGATGGACCTAAAAGATCATGCTTTATCAGAAAATCAAGCTCAGGAGAAACCCCTTATATCAGCATCCATTAAAGCTAGAGAGATGTATTAAAGTACAAAAGTTCACCACTTGACCTGTGATACTTGGTTTCACCCACAGCCTCCTGTTTAGCCCTAACAGCAGCATATATATGGTCTCCCAGTAAGAGCAAGACTGAGGCTTGTCTACATTGGGAATTTACCCTGATTCCAACCATCTGTGGCCAGTTGGCTCCATTGAAGCATACCCTGGTTTCAAGTGTGGGTAATCTCAATCTGTGCAAATTGAGGGTTATTTTGATGACACTTGTTTGCACTGATACAGATACTTTAATGGCTGGCCAGAGATTGCTGGAACTAAGACAAATTGCCAGTGCAGACAATGCTTGGATTTTGGAATGAATAACACAGTTTGGTGCAAATGAAACCCGTGGTTGATTCCTGAAGAATAGACCTCAGAGGTGCAACAAACTGTTCACAAGAGAGATGCTGCCATTGCTCCGAAGCAATTTTTCTTTTGATACATAGGAGCAAATTTTCTTCTCAGATACCCAGGCACAACTCCTGGCTGATTCATTTTCATTGATGTTCTGCCTTCATTCCCACAGAGGTCAATGGGAGTTCCGAGTGCATAAATGAGGACAGATATTGGCCCATAGTGAAGGCATAAATGGCATTAGGAAAGAATTCTTATCAGTTAACAGGATAGGGAGTGAGCAAGCTATGACTGAACATGGAACTAGGAGCCATGATTCAAATACTGATTTGTTGTCTTTGCCTCTCTATCCTAATTTTGCTATCTCTTATGTTGTGAAGCTTGCACCATTAATATACAAAAATTGCTAGATGAGTGCCATGTGGTGTTGTTACTACTATTAACAATGCAGCATGTTGGATAACCACACAGAGCAAGGTTCATTAGCCTGCTTTTAACAAAAGTAACACAAAATAACACCTTAAGAAAAGCTATTTAATGGAGACTACCATTTAGCCTCAGTCCTCTCAGCATGTACTTATGTCTCCTCTGTGGCAGCATAGACCGCAGACTACTTACTGCAAGAACACCCCAGCTGTCTGTAGAAAATGAATTTAGCTGATATTCAGTATTGCATTGAATGTTTTGTCAATTTACGCTGTATTGCACCCATTCCACATCCTGTGGATCACATTGCCTTTAATGCTAAAACAAGGTGTACAGACTGGTATCAGCTACTGAGAATTACAGGGAAATGTTTAATCTGATTCATCAAATTGCAGACAGTAGCAAATAGTACAAAATGACAGCAGGCTCTAAATAGCCAGTGAGACACCATCTGCTGCTGAATTATGCTTGCCGTTATCCCACTGCACAGACCTGCTTGCATTATATCTGATAATGAAACCTCCTTTCCTGTTCACGGTAATAAATCATTTAAAGAGGGTGATGACAGCCTCTGAATTAACTCGGATCAGCCACTGAAGACAGATCTATTACTCAGCATGTTGGAGTCAGGCCTGAAAGTGCATTGGGAAATGATCAGCTGTCTATATTCAAGGTCAGGTTTATCACCTGGGCTGTGATGGTGCACTTAGGAATGGAATTATGCTTAATGGCAGCCATTCTTTTTTCTGTTTCACTCTTTAAAATGAAGCTCAGACATGAGCGTTCTTTGGATACAGCTTCAAACTAAATGATAAGGTGTGATGTCCAAAAAAATTTCACCTGACCGGTTTTAAGAGTTGACTAGCCTTGCTACCTCTCCTAGGTTGTCTTCACTGCGGAGTTCACTTGAGTTATCTACACTCTAGTTACTTCCTCTCAAGTTAGCCCAGCTCGGGTGAGAGCAGAAATATTGTGAAATAACTCTCGAGCCACACAGTGTGGTTGTATTAGCAGCCAAGTGATTGTGTTAGCACTTGACAAGTTGCACTAACTTGAGCTGGAGTCTTTACCACTTGACAGGCTTGCCAACTGTTCTGCCAGTATAAGGTGCATCTCCAGTGGAACGATGGGTTAGTATAGCTATACCAGTATACCTGTACCAGCAAACCTTTCTAGTCTAGACAAGGCCTTAAAACAGGCCTGCACAACATGCGAGTAGGGGTGGGGCAAGCCAAGCAGGGTGGGTGGGAGGAAGGGGATGGGGGCGGGACAAGGGTGGGGTTTTTGGCCTGCAGCTGGCTTTTTTGGAGTAATACGTCCCTCACTGCTTTCTGAGTTGTGCAGGCCTGCCTTAAAAGCACCACTATATTTGAGTTAAAGGGTTTTGTGTGTGGATGGAACTCAAGTAGGGGCAACACTCAAGTTGGCTTTGCAGTGGAGACAAGCCATCCATCTCTTGAATCTGCAAGAGAGGAAGCTGAAATGTAGGAGCATTCTGAAAAGTCTGAAGACTTTGTGAAGTAAGACAAATAATAAGTTACAGTAAAACCTCCATTTAACGGACTAATTCGGGCGAGGGGGTGTCCGTTAAATGAAAAAGTCCATTATTTAATAATTAAAAAAACACACGAGCTGTCGGAGCAGCAGCCCGCCAGCCACAGGGTCGGGGCAGCAGCTCCGCAGCCCGCCCGCTGCCTGGACCCGGGCGGCAGCCGGGAGCCGGCAGCCAGCCCGCCCGGGTCCTGGCTGCTGGGACCTGGGCGGCAGCCGGAACCCATCAGCCAGCCCGCCCGGGTCCCGGCTGCTGGGACCCGGGCGGCAGTGGGGAACCGTCAGCCAGCCCGCCTGCTGGCGGGACTCAGCCGGGAGCCGGCAGCCTGCCTGCTGGCGGGACCCGGGCGGGACCCAAGAGCCAGCCCGCCCGCAGGCGGGAGCCGGCAGCCAGCCCGCCAGCTGCCTGGACCCGGGCGGCAGCCGGGAGCCGGCAGCCAGCCCGCCAGAAATGGATCAGGAATGCATCAGCTTGCTCAGAAATTTTGTCCGTTGCATCCGAAGTCCGTTAAATCGAGGTCCGTTAAATCGAGGGTTTACTGTACTTTCATTTTGTTTTAGTGGCTAATAAACTGGAAATGTTTGGTAAAACTTTTGGACTATCAGGAATAATTTTGAGTTTTTGTAAAAATGTTCAGCTTTTGGTGTAGTTTTCAGTACATATTTTCAATTTTTAGATTTCAAAATCAAATTTTTTTTATTGAAAATCTATTTTTTTTCTTAAAACATTTTAAAATATTTTTGAATTTGGACTTTTCTTGGAAAATGAAAAAATAGGTAAGTTTGAAAATACAATATATAACTGGCATTTTAATCAGTTTTATGTTCTAATTCTATTAATATTCATTAAGTTATAATTATTGCAGTACCACCCAGAGATGTCAGGAAGGATCATGGCCCTGTTGTGCCAGTTTCTGTATGAACACACATGAAGATGTGATTTCAGCTTCAAAGAACTTACAGTAGCCATTGCGACACAGCAGTTGGCTACTTTTTCATTGGCCTTGAGGGAACGGAGCTATCGTTTGCAGTTGTGCTTTGGAAAAAGGGTTGCAGATGTCAAACCATAAAATCAGTGAAACAAGTAGATTTTTAAATATAAATTCATTTGGTTTATATAACATTGCTCCCTTTCTGTATGACTGTTTGTGAGAATTAATTCTCTTGTAGTATTGCAATAAAAGGGAGTTGAGAATGTATTTTGACAAACTAAGGAGCTGTAGCTTCATGATACAAAGTCTTATAATACTTGAGTGATCAGTGTACGGATGTTGATACATTTTCCTTTATCACAGTTTAATTGTTTACATGGTACACTTTTTAAGGAAATAGTTTTGTTTGAATGTCATCCTTCATATAGTTATTGGTGTTATTGGTTTGGCTTGCCTATTGGAGAAAACTATACCTGTTCTATTTTTCTAAATGCCTGTTTCTAATTATTTACTTCCCTTCGTTCATTCTTGTAGAAAACAAGGGAGCAGAGAAGGAGTAAAGGACCCTGATCTCCCTGATGTCTGTGAAGATGAGGCTACTTCCTGAAGCCATGTGCATAGCCTGGATTGGTTATTTACTGCTGTTGTAACCATTGTGGTGTTGTGTCACACACATTGTGCTCTCATGAACCAAAGTTTGTGACCTGAAAAACTGAAATTGAAAAGAGGAAACAAGCAACAACTAACAGTGCAAGTTCTTTGGAAATGGTTTACTCATGGAATGCTATGTTGTGTTACTCATTGGCCTCATTCAACATGTAAGATGTTCCTCTGTATTTGGCATGTGCCTCATTCTCCATTCGTGCTTCAGCCTACGGTGTGTGGTCATTATAGTCTGGTATCTTGACCAATGAATGTGTGTTTATTTATAATTCAGAGAACCAAATTTTATCTAATAAGGCACTTGCCATGAAGATGTTTTCCAGCTTTTTGCATTCTGCATTTAAAGTACCAAGAAAAAAGATATGCCTAGCCAGGTCTCCTCTCTTAGGTTACCTTTTATTTATTACTGAAGTGCTTAAATTCACTTGGGCACAGTCTGATTTCTGCTGAAGTCAATGGCAAAATTCCTGTTGACTTCTGTTGAAGTAGGATGAGATCTTCCACTGTGTAATTCTTTGTGCTTTTTGTTTTTTCTTATTTTTGCATTATATAGCTCCTTTTAACATATAGGGCCATATTAGAGTCATTTTAGTACAATATTGGAATTGTACAGTATTGTCACCCATCTGCATTGAGTTTTTGAGTTTCCCTGAACAGTCCCTGAACAGTAAAGGCCCAGATAGTCATCTGCATATGATGGTTTAGTGCATCAAGATCATTTGCTTATAGGGTGTATTGTTCCCAGAGGACTGGGATTCAATTCCATTTGTGTGCTAATGTGTGGACAGGAATTGTATCTACAGATCTAAAAGCATGAGACAATGGATTTTATTTGTCACTTAAGACAATATGATTCTCCTTTCCCACTCACCTCACAGTCCCCCCATAAGAGAGAGACAGTACATGTGTCTGATTATACCTTGAGTTTTTTACCTGTTATTTATTGGTGAATGCTCTGAAATAGGACATTCTCCTATAAGAGAGTATGTTAGTAGATTCTTAGAGGGTAAGCAGGAGACCCCAAAAAGCTACAGGACAAACATTAAGTTAAATTAAACTCATTTGTGTAGCATTTAAGTTTTATGCACTTGGTCCTCTACTCCTCTACTGTGGCATGCTGCTGAAACACCCTGTGTGGTTTTAATAATATGCATGAATCTTCAGTGTTGTCGAATTAGGAAGTCAGAGATTTGAGCTTGTTTGGTATCCGAAGTCAGCAGCAATGGAGGCTGAAACCACTACAAAAGTAGTCACATGCTAGGTTATGTACTGCTGCAGTTCCACAGGAGAGAGAGAATAGCTGCCAGTAGGAATTCTGAGATGAGTGTGTCATGCTGCACAGCTATAAATTTGGAGTAATTCATTCACTTCAATGGAGTTACTTCAGATTTACATTGGGATTGCTGTGTTTAGTCTCTCAGGCAAGTACAAATCAGCCTAGTCTTGGAGTTATTGTATATATATGTGTGTGTTTATATATATGTGTGTGTGTATATATATATATATGTGTGTGTATGTATATATATATATATATATATATATATATATATATATATATATATATATATATATATATATATATATATATGTATACGTATATATATGTGTGTGTGTGTATATATAATTGTGGCAAATTACTCCCATGATATTGATGGGTCCTGCGCTTTCTCTTCTTGTGGGGGAATTCAGGGAGCCTTTTTCTTGCCTCTGAACAGGGTATTAACTGTCCCACAAGTATCCTAGAGGGGAGAGGGAGGGACCCGGGCCCGCCCTCTACTCCGGGTCCCAGCCCAGGGGCCCTGAGGATAGCGGTAAACCACTGGGATTAGCTACTCCTTCCCCTAGACTACTTCCCTCTCCTACTCTTCAGCTTGTGGGGGGCTTCCTGCCCTCTCTCTACACAAGCCAGGTGTTCCTTTACTTAGGGTCTGGGTCTTTCTTAGCTCACCGCAGCACTTCTCCAAACTGCTCTCTGCTCCAACGCCTCCAAACTGCTCTCTGCTCCAACGCCTCCAAACTGCTCTCCGCTCCAACTTCTCCAAACTGCTCTCTCCTCCAAACTCCTTCCAAACACCCACACCTGTCTGACTGAGGCAGGGGGTTTTATTAAGGCCTTAATTGACAGCAGGTGCTCCAAATTAACCTGCTGCCTGCTTCCCTAGTCTACAGGGAGCCACGCCCTAATGAACCTGGAGCTGATATATCTCCCCTCAAACACTCTGTCACAGCTCCCTGACCTTCCTCTATCACAAAATAAATATATATATATATATATTTTAAAAACAACTAGCTAGATAGATGTATATTTGTAAAAGGGATGGTGCTCATTTACTCTTTTTCAGCTCAGGCAAGAAGTCTGACAGAGAAAAACTTGCCAGTTACAATATTATGTAGCATTATTTCTTAGCAGAGGTAGTCTCCTTGAGTTCACTTGGGCTCTAGCCTTGTCTATAGTCAAAGTTGCATTGGTTTTAACTGAGGTGTGACTTTAAACCATTTAATTATATGGGTGCCAAAAACCTTAGTGAACACTCTGAATTCAATTTTATACTTCGTTTATATCAATAAACTTGATAAGGAAGTTAACCTGAAACAACTTTGAATATAGCAACTGACATCTATCTACACTAAGGAAATCTTTCAGTTCAGCTTCACTGGTGTTAGCTGATTTGGGGGATGAGAATTTAGATTATTTCTTAAACTAATGGTTTTTATGGTTCAATAACTATCCATTTTGAAATCAAGGAGTAGATTTTTCAAAGGACTCCAGTGGAATTATGTACTCAATTTCAAGTGGGATTTGGGAGCCTAACTCCTTTAGGACTGCTTTGAAAATTCCCAGCCTCAATTAATAAAACAAATAAAATCTTAATATTTTTGGGAAGAGCAGGTTTTATGTACTATTTCTTTCTTTTATAGTCTTTTAATCTCTTAAATTCTCCGCAAGATCGTTTTTAGAAAATGTTCAATGTTCCTTAAAAAAAACAACAGACCTGTTTCTTCTAATCCAGACAAAAGTAAATTCTACTTCAGAGACTTTGTCATCTCTGGCTTTCAGCCCAAGATTTCTTTTTCTTTAGATGACAAGAAATCATCCTAATTCCATCACACAAAGCAATTTTAAAATCTGCACACAGTTCAAAAGGGAAAATTATGCTAGCATCAAAAGAAGTCTAATAATTTATTTGCATGTCTAGAGGGAATGCTGTGAAATAACATTCCACTTCTGTCACCTTATCAGAGTGAAATGTCCCACATGTTTGCAGCAGTGTTAGTGTAGCTTGGAGCAATAGTGCCTTTCTACCATGGGACAGGAGCAGATTGAAGGATACAAAATTTATTTATTTTTTAAATTAGACTTTCATCTCTGACAATCCAGCCCTATCCAGAATGGATGAGAATTTTTTTTTTTTTTTAATAAATGGAGATATACCAATCTCCTAGAACTGGAAAGACCTTGAAGGTCATCGAGTCCAGTCCCCTGCCTACACTAGCAGGAGCGAGTACTGTCCCCTGACAGATTTTTTTTTTTGCCCCAGATCCCTAAATGGCCCCCTCAAGGATTGAACTCACAACCCTGGGTTTAGCAGGCCAATGCTCAAACCACTGAGCTATCCCTCCCCCGAGAATCATTCTCTTTACATCGATATCAGGCATTGGGATGATCTGCAGAGTCTGGGGGAGGACTGGAATAGTCAGTCTCTGGTGTCTTTGTGCAATCCCTGCATTTTGTATTCAAAATCCTCCACCACCATTTATATACTAGACAGCACTATTTCTGCTGCAAGAGTAAATGTGTTTACTCAAGTCCACATCTGTGAGAAACACCTCTAACAGTTCTTTGTAAAGCAAATGGTTATTTGTTAGCTCTTATAGTTTAGTCCGAATTGTAATTAAGTTATGTCTAATTTGAGAAGCCTTCAAAGAAATTTCTCTTGTGGAGAAATAGCACACTTTTTAATCTGCATGAAGTACATTTTAAAAAAAATTATTAATATATCTAAGTTCTTAGCTTGAGAGATTACACTTGGTAAAGTCTGTTAGCAAGGGCAGCCATATTAGAGATCTTTATCATTTTGGGTGGGAGTATTTCAATATGAACATGATACTTCAATGGGAATTTGTGGGGGGGGAGGGTTATTTTCAGATTGTCATTACATTGTAGATTCTGACTGAAGCATGTACAGTAACTCTTAATGTTTGTAACACCATCTCACCACAGTGTACACATGTACTATATCTGCTGTTGTGCCGTGGTTTCCTGGCCATTTGTCTGTGATAAAGAATAATGTGTATTCACTGGTAATTGTGTCATATCTGCACGATTCCACCTTTGAACAGCAAAGGTCTATAAAGACACCAAACAAATCAACCGTGATAGATTTTGCCAGTTGTCTTTTAGACACCTGGAGACAATGACAGTGCAAAGCAAAGAAACAGAAGTTTACAGTATAGTCTTTCCAGTCTGAGTCACATAATTAGCTCCTATAATTGTTGTCTACAAGAGAATTTAGTGCATATGCAGAATTAATCATGGCTTTAGAGTTAGATTTTTCTATGGTTCTTTTTAGTGCCTTGAGATATGTGAAATAAACAAAAATCCTCTGTGTTGTAAGTTATAAAGATAATGAATCAGATGCCACAAAGATCTCTATAAGACCCACCTGTTCATTTACCATAATGTACAACATTGAAAGCATAATTTGAAAAGTGACTAACAATTACATGTTCACAGATTGTCTTTGGCTTTCACTCCTTTGGTGATAACAATTTTGTATCTTGTTTTAGTAGGTTCTGACAAGACACTCGTCTGTTGGTTTTTCAGTTTACTTATAATTGCCAGTGGGTTGCATGTCAGGACAGCCTTTGAGTTTCAAAGATGTTAGGCAACTTAGAGGTCATGTTTGTTGTTGTTTTAAGAGGAGTTGGAATGCTAGCTTGATTAATTTTATTTGCAGATTGGTACAATTTGAAACATTCTGATTAAGTTCTTATCTGCTCAAATTGAAGACAATGAAAGTTTTGCCACTGACTTAATGGGAGTGAGATCAGGGTCCTAAGTGACTAACAAGTGGCTCTGGTAATCTTGGAAAGAAAGCTTCTTTAAAAATAACTCATTTTGTTCCATTTGTTGTAGCTGTTATATCTGTCTTTCAAGCAGGTGTTTATACCAAAGCGTACGCTCTGAGGTAAACTCCTCTTTGGGGGCAGCATAATTGAACATGATAGCCATGAGACCCCTTGAACTGCTTGCATTTCCAGAAACAAGGAGAAAGAGAGAATGTGAGGATTTTTCTTTAGTTATTGTGCATGATAAACCTGTGCCATGTTGGTTGCAATGGATTTCATGAAAGGAACCTCACTGTTCCATGGATCATGATGTCAAAGCAGTAAAGTTGTAAATAAATCTACCTCCTTTGATGGGCAGTTGCAATCTTAATTGTAATATTTATTTCAGAAAAGCATGGATACTGAGTCAAGTTAAAATTCAAGAAATTGGAAAAAACTCCCCTTATAGTAAGAGTTTCTAGGCCTTTAGCTGCACCAACTGAACAGAGGCTAAGTTAAGTTCAGAGATGTGCTGTCGTGTGAAATAGATTATGTTCAACAAAGCATGAGGGCTGTAGAGAATGTACCCCTTAAAGCCCAGATTTTGGTCTTTGTAACATTGGATTCTTCATAACTTATCAGGCAGAGCTACCTGCTATCGCAGCTGGAGTTACTGTGGGTAAGTTCAAGTGATGCTAATTTATTTTAAATGAAAATATGAGAGCTACATGAAATCAACATAATGTCTTTCTATTGAAGAGTTTCTAACTTACTATGCAGTTTTACTCATGTCCCAATTCTAAGATAATAAATTCATTTGAGAAGTAAATCAAATTCGGATGATGGTTGGCCTCGTTGTGAGCCCAATCTTGTAAGGTGCTGAGTACTCACTTGTGGAAACTAAATGTGTGATTTTTGTATATGTGAAGTGTGTCACTTTCATACATATGTGAATGTGCATTGTAATTTATGGAAGAGACCATTTAAATTTACATACAGTAAACCCTCGATTTAACGGACCCCGATTTAACGGACAAAATTTCCGATGCATCCGAAATCCGTTATTGGGGGAAATCCGTTATATGTTGACAGCTCCCGCCCGGCTCCCCGCAGCAGGGACCCCTGCGGGAGCTGTCAACCCCCCCGCCCCCTGCCCGGCTCCCCGCAACGGGGAGCCCGGCGGGTGGGCTGACAGCTCCCGCCCGGCTCCCCGTTGCGGGGAGCCGGGTGGGTGGGGGGGGGTTTGAGAGCTCCCGCCCGGCTCCCCGCAGCGGGAAGCCGGGCGGGGGGTTTGACAGCTCCTGCCGGGCTTCCCGCTGGGGGGAGCCGGGCGGGAGCTGTCAAACCCCCCCGCCCGGCTCCCCGCAACGGGGAGCTGGGCGGGGGGGGGGGGTTGAGAGCTCCCGCCCGGCTCCCCGCTGGGGGGAGCAGAGCGGGAGCTGTCAACCCCCCCGCTCGGCTCCCCGCAACGGGGAGCGGGGGGGGGGGGCGTTTGAGAGCTCCCGCCCGGCTCCCCGCAGCGGGAAGCCGGGCGGGGGGTTTGACAGCTCCCGCCCGGCTCCCCGCAGCGGGAAGCCGGGCGGGGGGTTTGACAGATACCGCCGGGCTCCCCGCTGGGGGGAGCAGAGCGGGAGCTGTCAACCCCCCCGCTCGGCTCCCCGCAACGGGGAGCCGGGCGGGGGGGGGGCGTTTGAGAGCTCCCGCCCGGCTCCCCGCAGCGGGAAGCCGGGCGGGGGGGTTGACAGTTCCCGCCTGGCTCCCCGCAGCAGGAGCCGGGCGGGGGGGTTGACAGTTCCCGCCTGGCTCCCCGCAGCGGGAGCTGGGTGGGCGGGCTGAAAGTTCCCGCCAGGCTCCCCGCTGCCGGGAGCCGGGCGGGCGGGCTGACAGCTCCCGCCGGGCTCCGCTGCGGGGAGCCGGGCGGGGGGGGGGTTGACAGTTCCCGCCTGGCTCCCCGCAGCGGGGAGCCAGGCGGGATCTCTCAGCCCACCCGCCCGGCTCCCCGTTGCGGGGAGCCAGGCAGGTGGGGGGGGGCATTTGACAGCTCCTAAAACCTCTATATAACGGACTAATTCGGGTGAGGGGGTGTCCATTAAAGCCAAAAGTCCTATTATTTAATGATTTTTAAAAATTATTAAATAACGGACTTTTGGCTTTAACGGACACCCCCTCGCCCCAATTAGTCCGTTAAATCGAGGTTTCACTGTATTAGTTTATAAAGGAGTCTATACATGGTCTACTATGAGTTTTAATATCATTTGGATCTAAGTGACATATTTCTGTTCCACATGGACCTCCTGGGAGGTGTGGTGTGCCCTCAACACCCATTGATTTCAATGGCAGTTCACATAACTCAGCACATTGCAGGATCTGGCGTTACAAAAGATTTAACAATGCAAGAATGAATAATCCTGTATTTATCTTAGTCCTAGAGCCTTACAGCTTAAATAAAATGAGATTTAAATTGTATTGGGAATTCAGTAGAAAATTTTCTGACATGCTTTTTAAAGGTGCACTCCACCTTGGAATCTCTGCAAAACAAAGAGGATGCTGTTACAACAGCATTCCTTACTTAGGCAAATTGGTACTGTAGTTGGGAAGTAAACTATCTATAAATCAGGGAATGTACCATTGAACAGTCTGAAAATGAGAGGGCATAGTATAGTTTTTTTTCTCAGAGACAAAATGAACTGCAGTGCAACTTAAAGAAACAGTACCCATAACAGATTTTACTAGTCATTGTCCAGCCACAGTTAAGGTTAGACATTCTGCAGTCCTTAAAAAAGCAAAACTTCCAGGGGCTTCAAATGACTATCTCAAGTATGACTTGAAATTTGTTTTCTTGCATTTTGTGATAAATTGTAACGTGAGATCCTTTGAAGTCTAGGAATATATGTGTGTCTTCTCGTCTCATAATTAGCCCAGGAGGATCAAAACAAAGCTGTTTTGGTATTTTTTTTTCCTCCTACTGATAATGGCCCATCTAAATTTAACAGCCTCTTAGAATTGGTATGCTAATGTACAAACCTTTCTTTCTTTCTTTCTTTCTTTCTTTCTTTCTTTCTTTCTTTCTTTCTTTCTTTCTAAATGCATCTTTCTTCTTTTCCATTCTATGCATCCGATGAAGTGAGCTATAGCCGACGAAAGCTTATGCTGAAATAAACTGGTTAGTCTCTGAGGTGCTACAAAGTCTTCCTCGTTGTATTCACATTGTTCACCAAATACCCATCTCTCAGCAGGGCCGGCGACAGGAATTTTGGGGCCCCGTACGGCAGATCGTACGGGCCCCCCCCCGGTCTCCCGCCGCCCGCGGGGGCCCCCCCGCCAGTCTCCCGCCACTCGCAGGGCCCCCTCCGTTTCCCGCCGCCTGTGGGGCCCCCGCCAGTCTCCCGCAGGCCCCCCCCGCCAGTCTCCCGGCGCCTGCGGCCCCCCCCCTGCCAGTCTCTCGCCGCCCGCGGGGCTCCCCTGCCAGTCTCCCGTGCCCCCCCGCCGATCTCCCCCCCAACCCCCCCCCTCCGCCAATCTCCCGACACCCCCGGCCCCCGGCTGATCTCCCGCCCCCCCGCGCCGATCTCCCGTCGTGTCCCCCCCCCCCCCCCGCCGATCTCCCGACGCCCCCTCCCGGGGCCGATCTCCCGACGCGCCACCCCCCCGGGGGCCGATCTCCCGACGCGCCACCCCCCCGGGGGCCGATCTCCCGACGCGCCACCCCCCCGGGGGCCGATCTCCCGACGCCCGCCCCCCCCCGGGGGCCGATCTCCCGACGGCCCCCCCTCCCCCGCCGGTCTCCTACCTGCCGCGGGTCCCAACCCCCGCTTGTGCTGCGGCCGCGTGGCCGGGAGAGGCAAAGGGGGGCGGGGGAGGCTGCTGGGTGCCGGGGGAAGGGGCTGGTGAGCGCGGCAGCGGCTGCCCGAGCCGCGCCTTGCTCACAGCCCTGGGCGACAAGGGGTACAGCTGAGTACCGGCCCCGGGCTTCGGGGGCCCCCCCTGAAGTCCGGGGCCCGGTACAGCTGTACCCGTTGTACCACCCTGTCGCCGGCCCTGTCTCTCAGTATAAGCCACCATTAACCCATCCCCTCTCCCCCTCCAAAAAGACCACACACACCCCAGCACACCTTCTTTCTCCCCATCATCAGCAATTCAAAGAGCCGTATAGAAAATGTGTAAAAAAGAAAAGGTCTTAGTGTAACATACAGATCTCCGGTCTCCTGTGTAGAGCAGCAAGTTGTGTATGTGACCGATCATTTGTTGCATGATTGCAAATTAAACTTCAGTGTCACAGCTAGCAAGAGCTTTTCAAAACTTGTACTCAAAGAATTAAGGTTCCATCTTGCAAGGTACTGAGCACTTTGTATATGGACATCAATTGGGCTACTCACATACTTAAAGTTAAGCATGAGCTTAAGTTATTTCCAGGATCTGGGCCAGAGTCCTCCATACTGTGCAGGATCAAACCCCTAGATCCTTGCTGCATGCTGATCAGGGGTAACTCAACAGTTCCTGATCATTGATGCTAATGCAAAATGTTTTAGTGATCTGAGACAAGAAGGAGACAGAAGGAAAGAGAGAATAGTCTCTCCATATAGAAGGCATCTAGATACTAATCTAAATGAAAACTAGGGAAGTGGAGTTTCTAGAGCTTGTGTGCACTTTTATTGTGTTTTAATTAAAAAGATTATTAGCTTACAATATTTCAGATTTTTACAACATTCCTTGGGGCTGGAGGCATCTAGTGAATTTTTGTATAGTGCATTATGAGTTGCCCAAGATTCTTTTTTTCACCTGAAAATGTTTACAGAATTGAAAAAAAAAGTGAAAACTTTTTTTTTCCTGGGCGAGAGCACTGTATAAAAACACAAAAGATCTGCTTCATTCAGAACTCTGGATGTACTGGAGTGGGGGAAAGAGAGGAAGTAGCAATTTATCCCTAGCTTTTTATGCAGGAATAACCTTCATTCACTGACTCAAAGTCACTTAATCTTAGTGTTTCCTCAAGCTGAGGCATGCTCCTTCGTTCAACCATCCCTTCTCCATAAAGTGTTTCCAACACTAAAGTTTTCAAAAAGAATGATAAAAGCTAAATAAATTATAATTTTCAGGATACAATGCTAATACTGTGTGCCGTAATTTTGCTGCTTTGTACCTGATTTATATGCCTGTTCTGTGTGGGTATTCACATCTGTTGCGCTGTTTGGTGTGAGGTATACCAATCTATGTATACTGCTATAACCGAAGCATGATGTATATGCGCTTTGTATTGTAATGGCACATGGCCATTATAGTGTAAATATGTACTATTAAGAGAGAGGCTATTTTTTGCATGCTTTTATACTCTGGAACTGAAAGGAAAATGACAATAAAGTCTATAGAACTCCTAGTGCTGGTGTAGTGATTGAAGTACAAATATGATTTTAAATTTGCGTATTTAAGCATTGAGGCTGAAATTCACCCCAATGCACGGAATTCATACTAACATGGACAGTATTGAACATTCCAGCACATTTTTCAAAAAGAACCACGCAAGCTAATTTTCTTTAATACTTTATTAGGTCACATTCATCCTTTCTCCCTCCACATCTGGAAACATCGCAAATATCAGTCAAAATTGGCCAGTGTGTTTATAATGGAGAGGTTACAGGGAAATTGTCCTCTCCTTGCTATGAGAACTGCAACAGCTTGTACCAAGGATTTTCAGCTCTGGTGTTTCATGAGAGCATTGGATGGACAAGAGGCAGTAAGCCCAGGGATGATAGCCACAAGACCATGTCTCTCAGCATGCTCCATAAGATCATGCTGCCCCTGTCACCTTCCTTTGTGTAGCAGTCACCTCTGCACTATTATAATTACTCTAAAGACAACTTTACCAACTCCTGTACTACTATTTATCTTGTGTCCTTCGCTGCTGGGTTTTTTCCCCCATTTTAGGTGGGGCACAATGTGTGCTTGTGCTGGGATAAATCCTGTCCTCAGGTCATCTTCACATCACTGACCATTGTGAACATTGCTTAAATACAAACCCCTAAGATCACCCTGCCTTTGATAGTTTGTTTCCTAAGGAATGTGCTGTTTGCTCATAAAAAAAATAGCTGGCTCCTAGAGAAGTATTAATATTACCAATGCTGTGATGGGCAATCCATATTATAACCTGACATTTGAGCAGCAATATCATTCTGCATGGATTTTTAACTAGCATGCAAAGCATTAGATCAGTGGAAAGGTATTTAAAAGTGTGATGCTTCCATTATTCTTTGCCCTAGTAACTATTTCTCCTTATGCAAAAAGGAAATTTACCTCGTCCGTCCAAGTATTACAGTATCTAAAAATGTATCTTGTCATGTATACTTTGGTCTATATGAACAAAGCTTAAGTACTGTATTCACCTCTTAAAACTCATTTTACAACTATACCTGCGCACAAAACTTTGAACAATATTATGTGGGGGGGCGGAGGTTTGGATGCATAAACTGACCACGCTACCTTTTTCTATCCATTCATACAAAAGTAAGAGTTAGGTCCTCAGCTGATAAAGATTTATGTAGCTACATTGATTTCCCCAAGGAAATGGAGGTCACCATATCGTTTGAAACTAGACTACAAAATATATGACACCACATGCTTCATCTGAGAGTCGAAATAAGACAGAAAGACAATAAGGTAGGCTGTTCCAGAAATCTAGACCTAGAAAGAAGATTTATAGAAGGGCAATAAGATATTCTCCATCTAGTTCTCTATCCCTTTTTAAATGATTCCTGCCCCACTCCAGGAAAAAAGGGGTTAAAACAGCCCTGCAAAGGGCAGTCACAGCTATGTGGCCACACCCCAAACACTCTGTCAGGCTCTTATAAAAAGAGCTGAGCCGCAGGGTCCTGAAAAAGAGTCTCCTCTGGCTACAGAGGCACGCAGGCCTGGCTGCTGGGAGCTTGACAGGGTACCTAGAGTGAAGCAGGGCTGGGGCAAGGCAAGAGGAGCTGGGGAAGCTCTAGCCTGGAAACCCCCAGGCTGCAGGGCCTAGGTGAAGGCCCAACAAAGGGTACTGCAGTTGCAGGAGGCAGCTCATGGCTACAGAAGCAACAGGACAACCCCCCTTGCTGGTGATGAATGGCAATGATACTGCAGTCTGCCCCAGTGAACGGGGGGTAAGAGGTGACTGGTAGTTGCCTAGACTAAGGCAAGGTGGGGAGTGGGAGTGGGGGTTCCCTGAGAAGGGGAGACCCTGAGACTGTGGGGGTACTGCAGGGGTGCAGCACCCTCAGTAAGAGAGCACCAGGGTCCAGGAGGGACACTGGGCCAGCAGCAAGCGGGACATCAGCCTGCAGAGGGCGCTCCAGATGCTGGAAGAGCTAATTCCCGGACGGACCAACAGGAGGCGCTATGGGGTGAGTTGCGGCCCTGCTATAGTAAGTAACTCATGACCTCATATTTTTTAATGCAGAAAACTTTAAAAAAACAACACTGAGGATATATGTACATAGCACAAAGGCTTAGTAGAAGACACAAACTTTTTAAATTTTACAGCTCTCTTTAAAATGTGTGCCTATCTGCATCACATGACAAACTCTATTTTGTTTTCAGAGCATCATTTTGGGAATAAGACTATTCTCTTTCTTACTTCCTTTTTTTCTTCCATCATAAATTCCAAGCTGTGTTGCCAAATAGGAAACAATGCAAAGTGATCACCTGGAGGGTGTTCTATTCAAATACAAGCATCCTTGGACAATAAGGCCTAGTCTTCATTACGTGATTATATCAGAATTAGCCGTGTTATATCAAATTAAAACTAAATCCGTCCACACAACCAACCCAGTTGTGTCGATTTAAAGTGCTCTTAAAACCAGTTTCTATTTTCTCGCTGAAATTATTCTGTACCAGAAGATTTAGTTAGATTTGTGTTTTTTTTTAAAAAAAAGCCAGTCAAAAAGTATGTACGTCTGGGGGACGTTTCTTCCCAATGGCATGTAGTTAATCACTGACAATTGTACTGAAGCATGGGAGCTGATATTCTTTATGCATTTATTTATTGTGGGAATTGTCATGTTTGAAAAGACCAGACAAAGACTGTAGATTGTTAAATGTTTGCTTGTTGCCACCAAAGGCAAAAAGGTATCACTTTCCTGTATTGCTGGTGCTCTGATTTCCTCAATAATTAGGGATAATGGCAATAGTGTGTTGAAGGCATGGGATCTCAGGTTTTAAAAGAAAAAGAATATTTCATTAACCTATAATTCACTCAACTGGGTCTGGGGATTGTGGGAAATCTCAAACAGGGGATGATGAATCTTGAATGTCCTATGTGGCACAATAAGGCAAAGGAGGAATTTTCCGGCTTTTAAACTCAGACACTGAATGTCGTTTTAGATTTTTGTATCTGTTATTTCAAATTATTTTCAATCTCATTGCTGATGCACCAACTCATAAAAAGTTTGTAGCTGAAAAACTTAAATTCCCATTTGAATGGACTTCAAGAACCATAATTAGTTTTCCAGCAAGGCAATCAAAGACTTCTGCTATCAGATTTTGTCATTAGAGGTCAAACCTTCATACTTAACAAATCTACTGTAGTCCTTTATATTATCAGACAAGAGATTTATGTGATAAGATCAGAAGAAAAACATGCCCTAGATATTTTTCAGTGCCATAGCAACAGTGTTGAACTCTCTGCAAACAATGTGCTGAAAAGGGAAGTAATGGGTACAAAATGGGAAATAGGCTAACAAGATAGGAAAGCAGGATGGAGGTATTAAATGAAATCAACAATACAAATAGACAGTTTAGTTGAATTAATGAAGCTGCACACTGCAATCTGTGATGATAACATGCCAGAAAAGCCCCATATATTTCCAAGCATGAAATAAAATATTGAGCTAGAAAAATAACTTGACATAAAGCCCACTTCTAATCTCATTTACACCAATGTAACTAAGGGGTAACGCTAATGAAATCAATAGTATTGCACTACTGTAAAACTAGCCTGGGTGCAAAGTATCGGACCTGCTATTTCTAAATATGCATTATTTTGACATTAATAAATTGGTCTTGACAGAGTTCCCTTTCAGTTAGAAATGTTGTGCAATGAAAACAGGTGTTTTAAATTAAACACATTCATTGATGTAGAAGCCAAAGAGGTAGGTAGACTGACTGATTTCAATGAATTCTACGTGCTTCTTATATGATTCAGAGTGTTCCAGAGACCTACAAAATTCACTTGTTGCTCGGAGTTTACTGAATATCTAGGTTCAAGAAGAGATGATGGTAGATCTTCCTGTCTCCTAAATCATAGAGTCATAGAAGATTAGGGTTAGAGGAGACCTCAGGAGGTCATCTAGTACAATCCTCTGCTCAAAGCAGGACCAACCCAGCCAGGGCTTTGTCAAGCCGGGGTTTAAAAACCTATAAGGATGGAGCTTCCACCACGTCACTAAGTAAACCATTCAAATGCTTCACCACCCTCCTAGTGAAATAGTTTTTCCTAATAGACAACCTAGACCTACCCCTCCACAACTTGAGACCATTGCTCCTTGTTCTGTCATCTGCCACCACTGAGGAAAAAGCCTAGTTCCATCCTCTTTGGAACCCCTTTTCAGGAAGGCTGCTATCAAAGTCCCTCTCACTCTTCTCTTCTGCAGACTAAATAAGCCCAGTTCCCTCAGCCTCTCCTTATAAATCCTGTGCCCCAACCCCCTAATAATTTTCCTTGCTCTTCGCTGGACTCTCTCCAATTTGTCCACATCCTTTCTGTAGTGGGGCCCCCCAAAACTAGACTCAGTACTCCAGGTGTGGCCTCACCAGTGCTGAATAGAAGGGAATAATCACTTCCCTTGATCTATTGGCAATGCTCCTACCAATGCAGCCCAATATGCCATTAGCCTTCTTGCCGACAAGGGCACACTGTTGACTTGTATGCAGCTTCTTGTCCACTGTAATCCTCAGGTCCTTTGCTGCAGAACTGCCATTTATCCAGTCGGGCCCTGTAAAAGTGCATGGGATTCTTCTATCCTAGGTGCAGGACTCTCCACTTGTCCTTGCTGAACCTCATCAGATTTCTTTTGGCCTAATCCTCTAATTTGTCTAGGTTACTCTGGACCCTATCCCTACCCTCCATCATATCTACCTCTCCCGCCAGTTTAGTATCATCTGTGAACTCAGCGGAGAGTGCAATCCATCCCATCATCCAGATCATTAATGGAAATGTTGAACAAAACCGGCCCCAGGACCAACCTCTGGGGCACTTCGCTTGATACCGACTGCCAACTGAGCCATTGATCGCTCACTACCCATTGAGCCTGATGAGCTGGCCAGCTTTCCATCCACGTTATAATCCACTAATCCAATCCACACTTCTTTAACTTGCTGGCAAGAATACTTTTCATATCACTATATGAAATTCTGTATTTGAAAATATAACATCCTAACCAACAGGCTTAGCATACAAGGTTATATTTAGTGTATTAAGGATGTTACCCCCTTATGGAAAACCCAGCTTCCTAAAGATATTAAGGCTTCAGGTGCTGTGGTCAACAACAAAAATCTTAAACAAAACACCCTTCACTATTTGTTATTAGGAACAGGCCTGTCTATTTATCTAGAGTTTTAACACACTCTTCGCTACAGTATCTGAGTGCTCACAAGATTTAAAATATCAAAATAGCAGTCAGTCTTACTTTCCCCCTGGATGGGAGCTAATCCCACACTTTGCCTCTAGCAGTGTTATCAACTATCATGATTTTATCACAAGCCTCACACTATTTGGTGTTTTCCTTTCAGTCTCAGCACCTGGAGTTCTGGGATCTTATGAAAATCACAGTTTTCTTAAAACATAAATTAATAAAATTCTAGCTCTCGTGGTTGCAGAGAAAAGCTTACAAATTGACCTGAGTGCATGCTAATGGTTCGAAATAAAAAGTGCTCAACGTTTCAAATCTCATTATTTTTAAGCCACTCTTAGTCATTTTGGAGAGACCTGACTCATGATTTTTGGATGTTTGGGGTTGGCAACACTGTAAAATACCCTGGGGGAGCCAAGCCAAAGAAATTAGTATTGCACTTAGTTCCTGTTCTTCCCCAAGTATAGGGATTGCTGGGCCCAAATCCTCAAAGATATTTAGGCTCTTGGAGTCTCTGGGCCTATGTGACACAAAACATTTTGCTCCCAGTCTGCCCTTATCAGAAAAAGGGGTTATGCTGAGAGCGGCCTCTGAGGAGAATTTCTTGGAATATTCCATTATCCATAAAGAAAGGATAAGAATTTTCAATAAAGATCATTAAATTAACAAAACAGTTGTAAACAAAGGCTCAAATCCTACTACAATCATAGTAACACTTCACATGGGTGAGATCTGTGCCTTAAAATGAGAAAACCTGAGGTAAAATTCTGAGGGGAACTTTCCAATCTGAAGGGTGGAAGCAGATGGGTCAGCCGGCCCATCCTTACTGTCCGTGCTAGGCCTGACCTCAGTAGGTACCTGTGGCCATGGCTATAAGAAGCCTGAGCCCCTGAGGTGCTGAGTGCCCATAACTCCCACTGACTTCTGTGGAAGCTGTGGTCATTCTCTCAGCTGTGAGCATGAAGCTCAAGTAAATTGCATCCCCCAACATGCAGCCACAAGCAGAATTTGGCCTATATCAAGATGCCTTTCACACATTTAAATTCCTTCTCTCTGCATAACTGTCATTCATATAGGGCCCTATTCTGCAGTCCTCATCAAGCACAAATCCTATTGGCAATACAATCTGGGTCCGTATTAATTAAGACAATGGTTTTAAAACCAAAGATAGAGGTTAGTTTTATAAGTTCAGAATGAACCAGCAAGTTTAACCACACTGGAGATCCCTCATTGGGCATTTATTTTACATCTCCATCACTCAAGTTAAAAGGGGTAACAAAGTCCTGTGGCACCTTAAAGACTAACCTATAAAGTTTTGAAGCATAAACTTTCGTGGGCTAATACCCACTTCGTCGGATGCAAGCTTCATCCGACGAAGTGGGTATTAGCCCACGAAAGCTTATGCTTCAAAACTTTATAGGTTAGTCTTTAAGGTGCCACAGGACTTTGTTACCTCTGCTATTCCAGACTAACACGGCTACCTCTCTGATTCTTGACAAGTTAAAAGGGTTTCCCTGAGTGTGTTTCAATGAGTTTTACAATTTCTCTCCGGATTTGATTTTTTTTAAATCACCATACAAAATATCCCAGCCTGAGAGCCCTGGTCTTATGGTAATTTTTTTAATGAACCAGGTTTTAAGATTAGTTTCTTCAATAATAAGGGTAGGCATAATTTGATTTATTTTAAATAATTTCATCAGCTAATGTTGATGTTTATTTTTAAGCATTTTTTAGATATTCATCAATTTAAATTTTCACAGTTGTGGGAAATTATGGGAGGTTGGTCAGACAATTATTTAAGGACAGTAGATGCTGGAATTAAAAAAAATTAAATTTTATAAACCATTAAGCCACATTCATATCACATTTTAAACTACACTAAGTAAACATCCCTACATATTTGTTTTTAACTAAAAATCTAATCCTTCCAAACATAATTATAATGTAATGTCTGCTAATATCCATTATCTACCATGAGTCTGCCTACTGTCCTAGCATTATTCCAGAACACTAATTATTGGAATTATTTATGGTGATTCAAGGGTGTATGATTATTAATGATACAGTATAGTCGCTTGTCTGGTGAAAAAAAATTCCCTGGAACCTAACCCCCCCTCCCCCCCATTTACATTAATTCTTGTGGGGAAGTTGGATTCGCTTAAGGTCATTTCACTTAGTCACATTTTTAAGGAACATAACTACAATGTTAAGGAAGGAGTTACTGTGCTAATTCCCTTTACTAGTGCAAGTTTAGGCAGGATAGCAGGAGGGCTTCCTGCCAATGAAGTGTATTAAGCTGTGGAACAGTCTCCTAAGAAAGGTGGTGAAAGCCTTGTTATTGAGCACATTTGAAACAAGACTGAACAAAACACTAGAAAAGTACTGCTGGGAACAAAATCCTATCCTGGTAGCAGGCTGGACTCCGTGACCTAATAAGTTTTTCCACTTTTGCACTTCTAAGGTTCTTTCATTTGCTGAGAATGAGTCATTGTTGAGGCTATTCTGTCCTTTCAATGCTCACTTGCAGAATGAGGCAGGAGAGAAATGTATGCAAAAAGACAACTATTACAGTAATCATTCACTGTTCTGCTCTGTTTAGGGTTCCCCATGGCTCATGGAAGGCATGGTATTATTTGGCCCTCAATAAATAATTTACTTACTGTAACAATTGCCCAGTAACACCATTACTGAAAATCAATTATACTCCAGATAGCCTTTGTTAAGGGCCAGTTCCAAGATCCTTCTCTGTGGCTGTCAAGGGCCCCTAAGTGGGTGATTGGAGGGGTAGTTTGATTGGAAGATGCAGGATGAGGCAGTGCCTCTATATGGAGTCTCCTGTTCTCCACTCCTGCAGGGTGCTGTATCCCGAACTGTGAATTCAACCCCAGACATTGGGCTGAAGTTGCTCAGGCTGGTTGCTTGGCTCTGCATTTTAGCCTTAGTAATATTAAAATAAATATTTTGGTGGACAAAACCAATACTCAGTTAATATTAACTACAAATTGGTATTGTCCAAGCAAAAAGTGAAAGAGCAGGAAGACCGCGAGAGCAATGAAAGTAGCAAAGAAAGAGAAACAGACTAAAATCCACCAGAAGTGCACGTGTGCAGTAGTTAATTCGCTCTGCACTGAGGGTGCATGAAGGGTGGCCCCAGGCCTTAATTTGTTTTAATACTAAACACAATGTTAAAATTTTTCAAGCTTGGATGTCAGGCAGCTGCAAACAAGTGGCCTGATTTTCTGAGCACCCCCAGTTCCAACCAAAGCTCTTTATTTTTCCCTACATTTTTAAATTTGTAGAATTGAGGACCAAAGTCTGACCGCTAAGTGAAAATCTTCTTGAATGCAAGGCATGCTCTGTGTGTAACTAATAAAACTCTTCAGCTTTAAGACTACGATTAGTTATGGAGAAGGACGAATGAGCTCAGGGTGCAATACTAGTACTAATAAAACTTTCTACAATAATGGGGGGGGGAAGGGCAATGGAGAGTTGAAGATTGTAGTCATATGTCCCAAACAGGAGACTGAATCCAGCTCATCCATTCCTAGCTCTAAATACAGTGCTGAATTTCAAATAAATGTAATGTTACACTAACTAGGAAGCTAGGGCACACCTTGTTCTAAAGGAAATCCATAGCTTCAGCCTGAGGAATGGCAAGCAGCCACTCTTTGATGGTTTCAAGCTGTGATTTACTGAGAAAGAACCTGCTGGGTTCCACTAATGTAGCAGCCAAGTGAAGAAGGTAATTTCATCTTCCCTTTCCTTTGGACCTCTGCACATTGCTATTAAAGTTCTGTAGCTTCAATGTTAACCCCACGAGGAGCTGGAAAATGTCTCTGGAGTTCTTGTGTGTAAAACCAGGACTGTCCCATATGTATGAAGCGCACGTGTGCCCCAAGTTCATACATATGTGCAATCCCGCCAGGCCCCGCCCCCTCGGCCCCCCCCGCGAAGGAGGGGGCTGCGCGCGCATCCCGCCAGGCCCCGCCCCCTCGGCCCCCCCGCGATGGAGGGGGCTGCACGCGCATCCCGCCAGGCCGCGCGCAGCCCCCTGAAGCGGGGGTGGGGTCGAGGGGGCGGGGCCTGGCGGGATGCGCGCGCAGCTCCCTCCATCGCGGGGGGCCGAGGGGGCGGGGCCTGGCGGGATGCGCGCGCAGCCACCTCCAGCGTGGGGGGGGTCGAAGGGGCGGGGCCTGGCGGGATGCGCGTGCAGCCCCCTCCATCGCGGGAGGGGCGAGGCCTAGCGGGATGCGCGCGCAGCCTCCTCCATCGCGGGGGGGCCGAGGGGGCGGGGCCTGGCGGGATGCGTGCGCAGCCCCCTCCAGCACGGGGGGTCGAGGGGGCGGGGCCTGGCGGGATGCACGCGCAGCTCCCTCCAGCGCGGGGGGTCGAGGGGGCGGGGCCTGGTGGGATGCGCGCGCAGCCCCCTCCATCGCGGGGGGCCGAGGGGGCGGGGCCTGGCGGGATGCGCTCGCAGCTCCCTCCATCGCGGGGGGCGGGGCCTGGCGGGATGCGCGCGCAGCTCCCTCCATCGCGGGGGGGCTGAGGGGGGTGGGGCCTGGCGGGATGCGCGTGCAGCTCCCTCCATCGCGGGGGGTCGAGGGGGCGGCGCCTGGCGGGATGTGCGCCCAGCCCCCTCCATCATGGGGGCTGAGGGGGGCGGGGCCTGGGGGGATGCGCGCGCAGCCCCCTCCATCACAGGGGGCTGAGGGGGGGCGGGGCCTGGCGGGATGTGCGCGCAGCCCCCTGAAGCGGGAGGGCGGGAGGGAGCGGGGCCAGGAGGGACCGGAAAGAGGCGTGGTTGGAAGAGGAAGTGACGTCAGTGGGGAGGTGTCCACCACACACCCCCTCATGGGAGCCCCTCAGTGCCCCTCCCCATGGGACCCCCCAACAGGCTCCTCCCCCAAACCCTCCACCCCCCCGCTCCGTGACTGCCCTGACCCCTCTCCACACCCCCAGCCCCTGACTGCCCCCCCCTAATCCCCACCCATCCAACACTCCCTGTTCCCTGACTGCCCTGACCCCTCTCCACACCCCCAGCCCCTGACTGCCCCCCCTAATCCCCACCCATCCAACACTCCCTGTTCCCTGACTGCCCTGACCCCTCTCCACACCCCCAGCCCCTGACTGCCCCCCATAATCCCCACCCATCCAACACTCCCTGTTCCCTGACTGCCCCTGACCCCTCTCCACACCCCCAGCCCCTGACTACCCCCCCAACCCCCCCGATCCAACACTCCCTGTTCCCTGACTGCCCCCCGACCCATCCAACCCCCCCTACTCCCTGTCCCCTGACTGCCCTGACCCCTCTCCCGCCCCCAGCCCCTGACTGCCCCCCCATGATCCCCACCCATCCAACACTCCCTGTTCCCTGACTGCCCCTGACCCATCCAAACGCCCCTACTCCATGCCCCTGACCCCTCTCCACACCCCCAGCCCCTGACAGGCTCCTTCCCAAAACCCTCCACCCATCCATCTTCCCTGTCCCCTGACTGCCCTGACTCCTCTAGCCCCTGACTGCCCCCCCCCAATCCCCCCGATCCAACACTCCCTGTTCCCTGACTGCCCCCCCGACCCATCCAACCCCCCCTACTCCCTGTCCCCTGACTGCCCTGACCCCTCTCCCGCCCCCAGCCCCTGACTTCCCCCCATTATCCCCCCGATCCAACACTCCCTGTTCCCTGACTGCCCCTGACCCATCCAAACGCCCCTACTCCATGCCCCTGACCCCTCTCCACACCCCCAGTCCCTGACAGGCTCCTCCACCCATCCATCTTCCCTGTCCCCTGACTGCCCTGACTCCTCTAGCCCCTGACTGCTCCCCCCGAATCCCCCCGATCCAACACTCCCTGTTCCCTGACTGCCCCCCCGACCCATCCAACCCCCCCCCTCCCTGTCCCCTGACTGCCCTGCCCCCTCTCCACACCCCCACCCCTTGATTGCCCCCATAACCTCCAACCCATCCATCCCCCCCACTCCGTGACTGCCCTGACCCCTCTCCACACCTCCAGCCCCTGACTGCCCCCCATAATCCCCACCCATCCAACACTCCCTGTCCCCTGACTGCCCTGACCCCTCTCCGCACCCCCAGCCCCTGACTGCCCCCCCATAATCCCCACCCATCCAACACTCCCTGTTCCCTGACTGCCCCTCCGACCCATCGAAACCCCCCTGCTCCCTGACCCCTCTCCACACCCCGCCACTGACAGGCTCCTCCCCAAAACCCTCCACCCATCCATCCCCCCTGCTCCCTGTCCCCTGACTGCCCTGACTCCTCTAGCCCCTGACTGCCCCCCCGAATCCCCCCGATCCAACACTCCCTGTTCCCTGACTGCCTCCCCCGACCCATCCAAACCCCCCTACTCCCTGTCCCCTGACTGCCCTGACCCCTTTCCACACCCCCATCCCTTGATTGTCCCCCCCATAACCCCCAACCCATCCAACCCCCCCATCCCCTGATTGCTCCAACTCCTCTCAAACCCCTTGTTCTGGCCCCCTAGAACTTCCAACCTATCCAACCCCCCTGCTCCTTGTCCACTTACTGCCCTGACTCCTGTCCACAGCCCTGTCCCCTGACGGCTCCCCCTCGAGAACCTCTACCCCATCCAACACCCCCCCCCCATTCCCTGTCCCGTGACCACAGCCCCACCCCCGATTGACTCCCCCAGAACCCCTGACCCTTCTAACCCTCCTGCTCTTTGTCCCTTGACTGCCCCCAGGACCTCATGTCCCTTCTCCAACCCCTTATCACCCCATGCTCTGCATGGGGAGAGAAATCCCCAAACTTTTCAGATATTTACAAATTCCTTCCAAACAGCTATTTAGAAACCCAAAAAGCTGGACATGTCTGGGAAAATCTGGACGTATGGTAAACCTACTTTCTTCTTCCTCTGCACCCTCCCCCCCACCCATACCCTTCCCCCATCCATTGCTCCTCCCGTGGTGCCCCTCTGCCCCCATCTCTCTCCAACACCCTCCCAACCTACCCCAACCTGACCCTCCATCTGTACCCTTCCCCCGTCCATTCCTCCACCCTTGGGGACTTCTCAGCCCCCCTCTTCCTCCCCAACAGTCCCCCCCCCAGTTCATCCCCCCATCTTTTGGGCCCCTCAGCCCCCCTTTCTCCTCCCTCCAACTCCCCCAACCCAACCGGCATCCCAGTCTGTCCCATGATCTGTGGGCACCCCTAGTGCCCCTTTCTCCTTCCAACACTCCCCAGCCTGTACCTCCATCCCTACCCTTCCCCCCCAGTCCCTCCCTCCACCCACCCTTCACCCCATCTCTCCTTCCCCCCACTGCCTCCCCAATTTCATTTCAAACATCTCCCTCAAAACTGGCATCCCCATCATCTCCTTCAGTGCGTTGCAGCCTGCCCCCCACCGGGACCCATTCAACATCCTCCAACCTGCTCCCCAGTCCGCAGGCTCGCCAACCCTCTGCTCAGCCCTCCACAACCTGCCCCCTGGAGCTGGACTTTCCCTTGGCCCTCCCGATCCACCCCATCTGATTCCCCATCTCGGGGCACCCCAACATCCTCCGAAACACCCCATCCCTACACGCCAAACCCAATAGCTTCTAACCTATTTCTCCATTGCTGGGCCCCACTTTCCCAGCACTGCACTCTCCCCCCCTCCCCCCCCCCACGGCCTGCCAGGTTTCCCTCTCCAATTCCTGTTCCCCTTGAACCTGCCACGTTCCCCTTCCCAGTCACGCTGGGGCCCTCCAACCTCCGTCCACCCAGCCCTTACTCCCCAGGGCTTCTGAATCCCACATTGCCTCTGTACAACTTGAGACCCTGGGACGGGGCTAAGCGGCCCCGCAATGGTACTGTGGGGGTTAACTCTTCCCTCTTAGCAGAGGAAGCCCCGCCCCGGAGGCTCTGCTGGGCATGCTCCAACTGGAGACCTAGTATAAAAGCCTGCAGAGCAGCTCAGTTGGGGCTGACTGCCGGAGGGGAAGGAGGCTCGCTCTCCAGGACCTAAGACGGCCCTGAAGGGGAACAGACTGGAGGACTCCCGGGACTAGAAGACAGCTTGGTCCAGGTAGGAAGAGACTCAGGGGAATTTTAAAGACATACCGACGCTCGGCATGTTGCGGGCAGATCCCCGACGAGCTAGGGGCAGGGGAAGCCCAACATCAGGTGAACCCTGGGTCGGGACCCGGTGGAGAGGGCAGGCCCAGGTCCCCCTACCTCTGCAGCCACTAGGCCGCACTACCCTGCCTGCAAGTGAAATGTATGGATTCTGGCGGTTAGCCCATGCTACCCCAAGGCTTGGGGAAATCCTATAGACTCTGGCCGTTAGGCCATGGTACCGTGAGACCAAGAGAAACTGTATAGACTCTGGCCATTGGGCCACGCTGCCCCGAGACTGCATAAACTCCGCCCCTTAGGCCATACTGTCCCATGATTTGGGGATTAGAGAGTGGCTGAGGTCCACCGCCACACCCCACCCCTGCCAGAAAGGGGCGCTGCGGAGCAGGACCCACCATAGACCCCTACGCCCCTCTACCTTACAGTGCAGCCCCCACCCCCCCTGTGTCTCAGACAGTCATTCATACCACCAACCCACTGATGCATGTACCCCAAATTTACTACTGAACATGTCCATCCATCAGCCTCATAGATGCCCTCCCTCCTTTCCTCTCCTTGTGCCGTCTTCCTTCACAGGACACGGGCAGATGTGCTAGGTGTACGTCCCCACAGGCTTGGTCTCGGGAGCTATGAAGAAGTAGGAGGGGACAAAAATCCTGCAGGGTAGTGGATAGTAGAGTGGAGCGGTGACTGTCGGTGTTGACTCGGTCTCGGTTCATCGAGTGGGGCCGATGTAGATGGGATGGGAGAGGGAGGCTGGGTTGAGGCCAAGTTTTCACGCACCAGTAGAGCCGTGTAGTGACGCCTCATGCTTGGCTTTTGCAGCAGTGCTGGCAGAGGAATTGTCCAGAAGTAGCAGCCGGAGGAGAAAGTGGCCCAGATGGACCTGAGCAGCCTGGACATCCTTCTAAGCAGATGTGAACAGTCCTCAGCTTTCTGCCTCCCGCATAACTGGCTGTGAGTGAACGCTCAGTGCTTGGAATTCATCTGTCATCACTGTAGTTTTCTACACAGGCTACAAGCCCAACAAGTTACAAGCCAAAAACGAGCCCACAGGCAACTCACAAACCAATTAAGGCAAAAACAAGCCCAATTTCTGTGTTTTCCTTGTGGGCTTGTCATGACTGACCAAAGTCTGCTGTGCAGAGTGACTATGTCAGGGTGTCATTATCAGGGGTGCTTTCTACTTGTAGCCCTAACAGTGCGATGGGAGGGAGGTTGAGGGCAGAACCCTGGGCTGTGTTAGATGCAAGAAGAAGAGCTTATGTGACATTCTCGACTGAGATGAGAACTTATTTGTTTTTTCCCCTTGTGTTGGGTTTAGTACCACGGGAAAAGAATTCACGCGTCAGAGTCTACTGCCCTCCTATGAAGGAAAGCGAGCCAGAGCAGTGAGAGCGCGAGGAGTGGGGATGCCACGCCAAAGTCGTCCATCTGGGAGCGGAACAGCCACCACTGTCAGTGAGATAAGTGTCTGGGGATTGCTCTGCTTACGGCCCACTCTGACTCCTGGAAGGGATGCCCCATTAGCTGGGGCTGGGTTTGTATGAAAAGGTTCCTGGCTAGCTTTGGTTACAAGGGACAGAAGGTCCCCAACTTCAGGGGGTGGTGTGTCCTCCTCAGCAGAAGATTGAATCTAGGAGGATGAGTCTGGGTGGGGAGTTTCCTGCCTTCCTCACACGTTTCTCTCTCTCCTCTAGTGTGTTGGCCAACACTCACTCTCTCTGTCTCTCTCTCTCTCCTTGCCTCCTCTTGTGCTGCCTCCCTTTGTAGGACACGGGCAGCCGTGCTAGGTGTGCATCCCCCCAGGCTAGGTTTTGGGAGCTATGAACAAGGAACGGGGGGTGAAAATCATGCAGGGCAGTAGGCGATAGAGTGGAGATGTCACTGTGGGTGTTGACTGTCTGTTCGAGTGGGGCCATTGTAGATGTGTGGTGATGGCTCATGCTTGGATTTTGCAGCTGCGCTGGCAGAGGAATTGTCCAGGAACCACAGCCGGAGGTGGCAGACGTGGACCTGAACAGCTTGGACGTCCTGAGCAGACATGAACAGTCCTCAGCTTCCTGCCTCCTGCATGACTGGCTGTGAGTAAGCGATCAGTGCTTGGAATTCTTCATCTGTACTCGCTGTGGTGTTGTTCACAGGTCATGCGCTTTCTCTGTGGGAATAAGATGAGGAAAAGGCACAAGTCTCCTGTGCAGAGTGACGATTTTGTGTAGGTACAATGGGCTGCTTTCTAGTTGAAGTGCTAAAGCTGTGAAGGGAGGAGGGTTGAGGACGGCGCCCTGAGGTGCGGTAGATGCGCGAGGAAGAACCTCTGGGACATTACCGAGAGAGATGGTAACTGATTTGTTTTTCCCCCCTTGTGTTGGGTTTAGTACCAAGGGATCAGAAGCAAAAGCTCAGAGTCCGCTCCCCTCATGCGATGGAAAGTGAGCGAGAGCAGGGAGACCGCAAGTATCACTGATGCCAGACAAGAGACATCCAGCTGGGAGTGGAGCAGCCATCACCATCAGTGAGAGAAGTGTCTCGTTAGCTGAGGGCTCTGCTCACTGTCCACTTGGCTCTAGGTTTTTTGTTTGAGTAGCTGTGGTTACGAGGGAGACAAGGTGCCCATTTTCAGGGGCTGCTCATTCCTCGGGCCAGGAGCGATGTGTCCTCTGCAGTAGAAGGTTAAATTGAGGAGGTTGACTCCACGTTGTGAGTTTCTTGCCTTCCTCCCATGTTTTTCTCTCTGTCTCTTCTCTAGTGTGATGGCCAACTCTCTCCCTCCCTCTCTGTCTCCTCACCTCTCCTTGTGCTGTCTGCCTACATAGGACACGGGCAGGCTTGCTAGGTGTGCCTCGCCACAGGCCAGGTCTCGGGAGCCATGGGGAAGTAGGAGGGGATGAAAATAATGACGGGCAGTGGGTGCAAGAGCGGAGCGGTGACTGTCGGTGTTGACTTGGTCTCTGTTCATCGAGTGGGGCCGATGTAGACGGGATGGGAGAGGGAGCCAGGGATGAGGTCAAGATTACCTACACCAATGGAACTGTGTCTAATGCTGCTTCTTGTTTGGCTTTATTAGTTTGCAGAGGAATCGTTCAGGAGTCCTAGACTGATGACAATATGGCAGAAGTGGACCTGAGCAGCCTGGACATCCTACTAAGGAGACCTGAGTAGTCCTCAGGTTCCTGCCTTCTGCATAACTGTCTGTGAGTAAGCAGTCAGTGCTTTCAGTTCCTCATCTGTACTTGTAGTTTTCTTCACAGGCCGTGTGCTTCCTTGTTGGGTACGAGGCTCTGTGGGGTTTAAGGCTGGGGACGGGATAAGAGTCTCCTGATCACAGTGACTATTTTGGGTGCCATTACAATGGGCGCCTTCTAGTTGGAGGCGTCAGGTAGTAATGGGAAATGGGTTGAGAGAGGAACCCGAGAGATGTGAATTGAAGAGACTACGTGACATAAATAAATAAAAAGCAAAAAAATCAAAATAAAGCTATGTCATCGTTTGGGCCCAAGGTCTCAAAGTCCCAGCCTGTGGGCCATCTGCAGCCCAAGAACCTCCCCACTTGCAGCCCTTGGAGGAGAGGCACATGCAGCCATGCTGCCCACTATGTCTGCTACAGGCGACCGGATAGCAAGGGTGAAAAATTGGGACGGGGTGGGGAGTCCTTGGCACCTATAGAAGACAAAGCCCCAAAATGTCAGGACTGTCCCTACGAAATTGGAACATCTGGTCACTCTAGTACTGTACTGGCTTTTTGGGGGTCTCTGCTGCGTACTTTCAGTTCCAAATGAGGTGTGTGGTTGACCCGTCAGAATGTAACTGAGGTTCTAATATATAATACTGCTTAAAAAGCCCATTACAGCCAAAGGAAAATATTCACCTGCTGATTACAAAAGAACTGATTTGTCTTGGGAGATATTCAACAATTCTTGGTGTATATGAAAACAAATTAAGTACTCAGTCTGTAGATGTCAAAATACCATCAAAGTCTCTTGATGCCCTCTACTGGACAAAATGCTGTGTACATGAAAGAACAGGTATAGTGCTCCTTGTTCTGCAGACCAGGCAACAGGGTACCATCCCAGTTTGTCCTGCTCTTCAATGATTAGACACCATAATAATTACTGGTCTAATGTGACAACAGCAGCATATTAAATTCACATTCCATTGATTCACAACATATTTGATAAACTGTAGTTTAGAACATGGTAATTTAGCAGGGAAAAGTCCAAAAAGGATGAAGTGAGCTATAGCCCACGAAAGCTTATGCTGAAATAAACTAGTTAGTCTCTAAGGTGCTACAAGTATTCCTCGCTTTCTTTACAAAAAGGATGATAGTTTTGAAATAATGTTTTAAAATGACAACCAAAAATCCTAGCATCCTATCTTAGTGCAAAACCAAGGTAAAGAGCATGCCCTGATCCCCATTAGTTCCCTCCTGCTGTTAACTCACCCCAGGACATAACAGTTGCATAAGACAGCTTGACCTCAAATGGACATTGCTTACCATATACCAAAACTTCTGAACACACATTTGGCTCCCAAGAATAGTCTTCTATACTTTTTAAAAAGCTCTTTTGTGTGTTTTAATAATCATCTACTGATGCACACACAAACACTCATTGTTCCTGTATTATTTTGCCACTGAGAATATTACTGAAATATGAAAGCATCCCTCCCCCAAGAGATTTATCACCTCTTAGAAAGGGATTAGCCTTGGCAAGTGCTGCCAGACAATATTCAAACCTTCACAGATAAATGCTTTCATCTTTGAAATTGATTTGATGAAAAAAGTAGACAAGAAATCGGGTTACATAATTTAATAGCAGTTGAATCTAAGGATTTGACAGCTCCAGGGGGGTTATGGGAGAAGTTGCCTTTTGCTTTGTACATAAGACCACTTCCGTATGCTGTTCAGTAGTGCTAAAAATTTGTGTCAGCAGCCAACAGTCATCTGATCACAATTAGAGAGTGAGAAGCCTAAACAAAGAGGAAAAATGTCTTAGTGTATTGAACCTCTTGGTGGTTGTGAGAACCCTGCCAGTTCAAAATGGTGGTTTATCCTTGTCCAAGCTAGTGAATTATTAATGTACAAAAGAGACACAATTTGTCTATACAGAGGCTCCCCGAGTTATGTAAACCTGACATACACAAATCCGAGCTTACAGAAAAAGTTCCGGAACGGAACACTTGCATAATTCGGTGAGCCTCATAAAAATAAAAGCATACAAGATTTACCTCTATGCAAGGAACTCCATCAGCTCAATTTTATTAATAATGAAAATAAAGCTGTAGGCTTTGATGCATTTGGTGAGCATATGATGGTTCTCAGTACTTTCCATATTAATGCCAACATGTACAACACTCCTGCATACTGTGCGTATTGTAGTCTGAGAATCCACATTGCCTATTACAACTGATACTGAAGTGTTTCCGATGTATCTTTATTGCAGAGAAAGGTAATATATATACAGTCTGCATAAGGGTGCATGTAGAAATGTCTCCTGCAAACTTCTCAAAAGCTTCTGGCTGGGTTTTTTAACATTGTTTCACTTAAAAAAAAATTTTTTTTAATCTATAACCTTATAAAATAGATGGACAACAAACTTCTCAGATCTATTTGAGGACACCACTTTATATTAGTAAGGAGGTTAGATGACCCAGTAAACCAACCACCTTTAGCAGGGTTAAGCCCAATGATTTGTTTTTTAAATCTTTTAAAATCGGTGTTTGTGCCCAAAATTCAAAATGCCCATTGTTAATTATCATAGTAAATGAGTAAAGTGCAGTTAGTGTTTTGCTTTTCTTATCCAGCTTGGAGAATGTGTTTGGTGAATGGATTTAAAACCCACTGTTATAGATTCTACACAGGTAATCATTTTATCCCAAGCCAGTCGCTATCCTCAGTGCTATTCATCCTTATATTACTCAAAAATATCATCTTTTTTTTTTTAAAGTAATCCCTCCTTAGTTCAATGGGATATTTAAGGACGGATCCACTCATTGGGGAAATGCTGACATCACTAGCAATGAATGATAAACACTACCAGTATAACTGGGAGATGGGGAGTATCTTCATCTACCACTCCCTGTCCCCCTGTGAACTTTCTTTTTATTTCTTACTATAAAAAAAATCAACCTAATTTCTGTGCTATAGATCCTGTTTTATGGAGTTACTTAAATAAGCAGAGACAGGAGCTTTTAATTGTACTCTGAAGAAAAGGCTCAGACAGGAGCTTTTAATTATAACCTGAAGAAATGATGGTATCTGTATTCTTCATCTCCTGCCTTGCCAAATGTCTGTATTACTGTATTCTGACTACTGACATCCAACTGTTTACTTAATTTTACATTTAAATTACCAATTTATTTTTGTCTTGCTGTAGATTTCTAATTAACATTCACTATTGTTCAGAATGAAAACTAAATTCTTTTGTGGCTGTCCGATAAAACAATACTCACAGATTTGTTGTCATATTGCAGAAAAAAAATTGCATTAGCAATGAAGATTTTTTTAATGAGATTTTCTAGCGCAGTAACAGAAAAATGCATCACACTATCTTATGAGTTATTGGAATGTTTACTTTTCACTTAAATCACACTTAATAGAAGAATACAGTAAAAGGATGCAAGTTCTACAAAGTGACATGAATGACTTCATAAACAGACATGTTTAGTTCAAAATATGAGCAATAGCCTTTGCAATTTGGGGGATGAAAAAGTTAAACTCAACTACCGTATTTTTCGGCGTATAAGATGCCTTTTTAACCCCCAAAAATATCCTCAAAATTAGGGGGGGCGTCTTATACGCCGAATATATTACTCACCGGGCAGCTGGAGCTGGGGTGGCTGCAGGTGGCCCGGCGGGCAGGGCGGGGCGGCGCTTCCCCCCCGAGCCCACCCGCATGTGTTCGGGGCCGGCGGGGAAAGGGAGCAGCTCGGGCCCCGGGGCCCCTGGGAGCGCCCGCCCGTGCGGCGGGGACGGGAGAGCGGTGCTCCCCCAGCAGCCCGCCCGCCCGGCGGGGACGGGAGAGCGGCGCGCTTTTTGTGCGTGGTGGGGGTTTTTTTTTTTTTTTGTCTGGCTTTTTTACTTAAAAACTCAGGGGCGTCTAATACGCCGGAGCGTCCTATATGGCGAAAAATACGGTATGTACTTTATTTATAAAAGACAGTCTAAGCTGCATCTTAAATCTTATTCAGCACCTGTTCCTAATCCTCTAACTATAGTTTTAGCTGCAGCCATACAGTTGCACAGAAGCTCACAACATGTAAGAATGAGTGGTGAGGAAATGAACATTTAGATTTTACTGATCAAAAAAATGCAGGAAAAAACCCTTGTTTTAAGCGATATATACAAAATGAGTCTCTAAATAAGATAATTTTGAATGATTTCAATTATAAAATCTTTAGGCGTTATTTAATGCATGTTAGTTCACACAAAGACTAGTGTTAAACATTAAAAGTTAATGTCTTTGGCCAAATTTTCAGATGTGGACGCAGATTTCGGGTGCCCAAAGTGAGTCACAGTGTCACACTGGGCACCCAAGCTCAGTGGACACTTGAAATTTGTTGACCTATTCTTTGAGCATATTGTGCTGATCCAGAAATAAAGTATTTGACAAATTTCATTGAATGTATAGTTTCAGAATACATTGAAAAATATTTTGTTACATTATGTATAATTTTGATTTAAGTAACTCAAGTTATGCAGAAGTTTAAGATCTTTCAAGCAAGTATCTTTTGAAAAGTAAGCAAGTTTTGCCCCTATAAAAGTTTTCTTTTTATTATATTGATATGCACATAATGGCTGATCCAAAAGCCACTGAAGTCAATTGAGTCACATGTTACTTTATATGGACAGTCCATCAAAGTACAAGTCCATATAAAGTAAGCTTAATTCAAGAACCTGAAAGGACTTCACAAATATTAATCAGTCCTCACAACACTATGTAAGGTAGGTGAATACCCAGTGTATAAATTGGCAAACTAAGTATTTTGCTTTTAGCAAGAGTCACACAATGCATAATGCTGTGCTGACACTACCATATATACTATGGTGCAAGAAAACTTTCAAAGCAGTCCAGAGTCTGAGTTATTCCACTGTAGCTCATATATCTCGTATCACATACAGCACTCTTGCTCAAAGCAAAACTAACTCTAACCATTTGCAAAATTGGTATAACTACCTACTGTACACAGGTTTGTGATTGTGACTACTGATTAATATTTGTGAAATGCTCCCACTAGAAATAGGAAAGATCCAGGCCCTGTGTCCTGTTTTTGTTAACTCCTTCAGAATATCAACCACTTTAACTAACCCCTTAGTTTTAGAAAGCACTCACCATTGTCTAGATTAATTCCAACTCCAACATTTATTAAATGTATTTCTCCTCAAGGCCTAAATTTTACTATGTCACATTTACATTTCTAAATGGAACATTTCAATACTGGCAAGTCTTGACTTCCAAAAAATAGTTTAATGTAGAATGTAGAAGCATCTTAACCTTAAAGCATCTTAACCTTAAAGAAAAAGCTTCCTATCGACTAAGGTTGCTTAAATGAACTAGTGCAGAGAATTGAAGTCTTAATTACAATGCACTTATTTTGTGTTTGCGCATCTATCATTCAGACAACTCTTTCAGACATTCTTAGGGGGATATGGTTATTTACTTAAAGAAATGTCTATGCAGTATTTATACAATTCAGAAGGGGAAAATGATTTGCCAGAATATTGCACTCACCAGCTTTCTGTCAAAACTGGCAAGGAAGAGGAAGCAACCCCCCCCAAAAAAAACCTTGTATAGAAATGCTTCTGGAGAGATCCTCCAAAAATATACTGTAACAAAGTATCGTCTTATTGGTTTCTCTGCTGCCCTTTCAGTACTTCCTTTACACTACATGGAGATTACTTTTTGCAATCTTTTGTTTTTCTTTTCAACTTCCTTTAGTATATCTTGCAGTTTCTTAGATGTTTGTGTCAAGAATGCAAAGCTTTCCTTTAAATTGCTAGTCCCGTGCTCTCTGCATATGTTCTCAAGCCCATCAAACCACTGGAGGGTCTTCTCAAGTTCTGCCCGAACCATTTTCTGTTCTTCTAATTCTGCTAATAGAGCCTGTTTAGCAGACACTTCGACCTTGTATTGTTTCTGTAGTTGATCAATTTCACTTTGAAGAGTTTGAAACTGTTCCTTACTGTAGGGGTACTGCTCGTGGACTTTGTCTTCAGGAAGTAAAACATTTTTAGGGATGTTTAACACCAGCTGCAAAAGCATTTGTTCCATTTTACTGAAGAGGTGATCAAAGCGCTCCTTCATGAAGAGAAGAAATTTCTCTGTGCTCTTACGGATTTGGAGTGGACTGATCTTAGAGTCAGGAAAGCCTTCTAGTTTTTTCAGAATGACTCTTTCCACAACTAGCATCATTTCAAACAGATAGTCTTGAAATGCAATGTAGACCCTAAGCATACATGTCTGAGGGGTAAAACCAAAGAACTGGGCTTCATATGCCATAGGATTCACTGACATCTTGGCTAAAAGAAGTAAACCATAGACAATATGGAAATCTGTAAAGCAAAAAAAGGAACATTTAGTACAAATCTGTATTTGGAAAGGGTGAGTTGTATTAGCAGTCTATTACAGCATTAACCTCACTTATGAGGAGCAGAGTTCAAGTTTGAATTTGGGGAATTTAAAGAATTTGGTTCTTAAGCTAGTCATTTCTCTGCCCAGCATGGCATAATTTGCCAATCTTTGGCTCAGAGGAAACTACATCCAGTTCTATTACCAGTGCTAACCACGAGTAGAACTTTACCGTAACATCTAAATTCTGTTGTCAGGAGGTGTGAGGAAGGATTCTGTAAATGTAAAGAGAAACTTTTTTTAGTGTTTGAATGCCCCTGTGCTGTCAACAGTTGTAGACCTCTGTGAAAATATTATGTTATAGATAAACAGGTCAAGCTGCTAACTGTTTGGAAAAGCCCTGCATCACCATCATCCTATGTATAAAAGCTGTTTCCTGGTCCAGGTGAAGGCTCTGTGCTGGAAGTGTTCCAACAGCAGTCTTCTCAGGCATGTGTGTAGGACCAAGACCCCCCTTAGTCCACTATAATAGAATATAATGAGCTCTCCCTTTAAACAGTTCACCAGCTTCTATCCCTCGAACAGTCACAGACCTCTGCTGTCTACAAGCCTTTCCAAAGCAGACCAAGGGCCAGACCGACAGCGTGGGAAGGTTTGTAAAGTGACTGACAGTGACCCTACTTAAGGGGGAGGGGCGCTCCCTCTGGATAATTAACCCTAGCATTGGACTCAGGAAATGCACTGCAGGTGGGGAGAAGATACCCGCAGGCAGCCCGGAGGGAGCTTTTCCTGGGCAGCTCGCAACGCGCTGTACAAAGCAGGGCGGGAGCTTTCGCCCCCTTGTACGGAGAGGGAAACTGAGGCACGGGGCAGGGCAATGACTTGCCCTCGCTCCCCCAGCAGGAACAGCGCCACCTCGCCCCCCGCTGCTCCGTCCCCATGGTCCCAGCACTCCTCAGGCCCAAGCGGTGGGGGCTGCGGGGGCCCTCAGACCCCGGCTTCCCCTGGGCGCGGTAGGAACCGTCGCCTGGACCCCGGCTCCCGAGGCCTTTGGGAGCGGGGCGCCACCTTCCCCGGCTCCTAAGGGAGAGGGGGCCGGAGGCCTCCCCGCCCGCTGCCCCCCTTGGCCTCTCACCGGGCGGACAGCGGCTCTCGAGCGAACCTGGGACCCGCGCGGCCCCCGCGATCCCAGCAGCCGCTTCCCGCCTCATTCGAACCCCCGCCCCCTCTGCTCCCAAACCAATCGGAGCGCTGGTTGGGGGTGGGGAGAAAATACCGCGCCCAATCACAAAGCGCGTCTGACAGGGGACGCCGGGGCGTCTGCGAAGAAGCGCTTCAAACCGCCGAGAACAAAGAAAGGGAAGGATTGGCCGCCGGGAGGCCGCGCTGATTGGTTGCGTAGCGCGTGGGGAAGGAGGCGAGCGGCCGCGCAGCCGGAAGCGGAAGCGGAGCCTTAAGATGGCGTACCAGACCTTCCGGCAGGAGTACCTGCAGGTGCCGCCCGTTACCCGGGCCTACACCACCGCCTGCGTCCTCACCACCGCCGCCGTGGTGAGCCAGGAGCGCGCGGGACAGCAGGGTGGGCCTGAGAGGCGGGCCGCCAGCCGCCTCCTTTCCCCTTCGCGGGGTAGGAGCTGGAGCGCCCGCCCTGGGGGGAGGGCTACGTCCTGGTTCGCCCCCGCTTGTGAGGCGTGGCCGAGCGCAGCCAAGGCCGGGCTCGGTTCGATCCCTTCCCCTCCCCCCCGCCTCGCTCTCCCCTCCCCCCCGCCTCGCTCTCCCCTCCCCCCGCGTTTCTGCTGGTTCTGAACCCGGGCGGCTGGGTTCGGTCCATGGCGGAGAGGCCGAAGAGCGAGCCTGGTTGAAACGGCCCCTGGTTGAGCGAGCCTGGTTGAAACGGCCCCGCAGACGGGGGGTTAAGTTGCCTGTTTGATTGGGCTCTGGGTGTTGTCACTCCCTTGTCCCGTAGTGCTCCGCTTTTCCTGACCATTGTACCCCTTGCCCTACTCTGATTTGTTTACGTGCCTTTAGGTTTCTCCTCATCTAAGAACTACGTGCTTACAAAATGGGACATAAAAATGCAACAATGTCACAGCACACTACCACAGAAAGAAATCTGACTTTCTCCTGGCTTGTTTATGAAATGTACTTTGTATTCCTTCTCTGGTGCTATTTAGGTAGCCTGTTGTAAAACTAGGCAAATGTCTAGATGAGTTGATGTGCCCCCTGGAAGTTCGCTGCATACTCCCAGGGATACACATACCCCTAGTCGAGAACCATTTCTGTAGGAGCCTCTGGAGGTGGGTATTAGCCCACGAAAGCTTATGCTTCAAAACTTTATAGTTAGTCTTTAAGGTGCCACAGGACTTTGTTACCTCTGGAGGTGTACAGTAGACTCTCGATTATCCAGAATTGGATTAACCAGGATGTGGATTAACGAGAATGTAAAAAAAAAAAAAAAAAAATACACGCAACTCACAGGGCCGGCTCTGGCTTTGCTGCAGCCCCAAGCGCGCACACAAAAAAACCCTACCAGGGCACAGGGCAGCCAGTGAACCAACACCCTTTCCCCCCGGCACAGGATGGCTGGTGAATCAACCCCCACTCCCCATATTTCCTATAGATAGTGATTATCCAGGATTTTATTAACTAGAATTATTTTTTTCCCTATCATCCTGGATAATTGAGAGTCTACTGTATATGCATTCTGTGCTGAATGCACAAACAATATCCAAACCCACCAGCACTGAAATGGGGGGGAGGTGGGGCAGGGGTAGAAAGACCTTTTACAGTTGCACCACAGATAAGGACAGGGACTGAAAAGGAATCAGGTACCCACATGAGATGCTGTGTGTGGGGAGGGGGGGTTTGGCGGGGGAGAGGGGAGGGAGGATTAGACAGCTCTCCAAGACTTTTTCTCTGGTAGCAGAGCTGCTGCACTTACAGAGCTGCTGCACTTGGTGTAGAGTGTTTCACCATTGTGTGCCTCTGCAGAATCATTAAGCGCCCAGCACATTGGTGTGCCATTCCTTACTGGTCTTTTGCTAGTTATACAATTTCTTTTTAATGAAGCCGATAGCGAAGTGTGGAAAATATTGGCAGAGCCCTTTCATAAAATGGTTGTTATAGTAATGACAGCTGCTAAAGTGATGGTCAAGCAACTACATGGAAAATTGGTTGCAGGTTGCTAGGGTTTCCCACATTCAAGTGACTGGACACAAATAATCTAAAACCATGCTAATTTAAGATGAATGTGTCAATTAAAAAAAATAACATAATCTATCACTTTTTGAAGCCATGTGAGCTCTTGGGGTACATAAAAGTAGATAAATTTATGGAGGATAGGTCCATTGATGGCTATTAACCAAGATGGCAGGGATGGTGTCCTACCCTCTGTTTGCCAGAAGCTGGGAATGGGTGATGGGATGGATTACTTGATGATTACCTGTTCTGTTCATTTCCTGTGGGGCACCTGGCGTTGCCCACTGTCGGAAGACAGGACACTGGGCTAGATGGAGCATTGTTCTGACCCAGTGTGGCCATTCTTATGTTCTAAACACATATGTCTTTGAAGAAGTTTTTGTGTCCCGGGAAGGCTGTGAAAGCTCTTTTATTTTGAAAGGAATGTAGAGAAGGAAAAACTTGCCAAGGAATTCTTCTGAAAACTCAGTGTTTTGAGGCAAAGCTACGATGAGCTTCCAGTAGTTATTTCTCAGATTAAAGAGGGGAATTTGCTTTTATGTGGTGAAAAAAATATAAGGTGTTGACATTCTTTAAAGTGAAGAATTTGAAGTGAAAGAGAATTAAATTTTGCCTTGTATAATGATATAGTCATTAGCATAATGATATAGTAGTGCTCAGAGGCCCCATCAAAACTACTCTGTTTCATGGCTCTACAGAGCCCTGCATGTGAAATGAAACTTTTACAGATGTAAAATGAGCCACATCCAGATCTCTGGACCAAAGCCTTTTGTGCTTTAAAAACATATAATGTAACATAGCCACTAAACCACAGAGCCTTAAATCTAAACAGGACTAAGATGTGATAGGTAGGCACGTGACAAACTGGGGGAGGCAGAGGAGGGCAGGCATGACTGTAAAAGGAAAATAAGGTTGTATATGTTGGCTGAATTTAGGCTTTGTGCATAGTTTTTAAAATAAGAGAACATGAGATATTAATGTACCACTGACAAGTTATTTGTCTCTCTACAGTAAATGAAGTAGACTTTAATGGATTGATCCTGTCACATATTTTCTCTTGTATTTCAGCAATTAGAACTAATCACGCCATTTCAACTGTATTTTAACCCTGAATTAATATTTAAACACTTTCACGTAAGTATTTTTTCTGAATGTTAAATATTGCCATCCTTGTAAGGAAATTATTAAACTGAGAATATTGGAATACAGTAAAACCTCGATTTAACGGACTTCGGATGCAACGGACAAAATTTCTGATCCATATCAGACCGCGACCCCTCCCGGCGGCAGCCCCGGTCACCTTCGCAGGCGGCTGGCTGCTGGCTCCCAGCTGCCGCCTCAGTTCCAGCTGCCGGCTCCCGGCTGCTGCCCCCGTCCCGGCCGCGGGCGGGCCGGCTGCTGCCCCCGTCCCGGCCGCGGGCGGGCCGGCTGCTGCCCCCGTCCCGGCCGCGGGCGGGCCGGCTGCTGCCCCCGTCCCGGCCGCGGGCGGGCCGGCTGCTGCCCCCGTCCCGGCCGCGGGCGGGCCGGCTGCTGCCCCCGTCCCGGCCGCGGGCGGGCCGGCTGCAGCCCCCGTCCCGGCCGCGGGCGGGCCGGCTGCAGCCCCCGTCCCGGCCGCGGGCGGGCCGGCTGCAGCCCCCGTCCCGGCCGCGGGCGGGCCGGCTGCCGCCCCCGTCCCGGCCGCGGGCGGGCCGGCTGCCGCCCCCGTCCCGGCCGCGGGCGGGCCGGCTGCCGCCCCCGTCCCGGCCGCGGGCGGGCCGGCTGCCGCCCCCGTCCCGGCCGCGGGCGGGCCGGCTGCCGCCCCCGTCCCGGCCGCGGGCGGGCCGGCTGCCGCCCCCGTCCCGGCCGCGGGCGGGCCGGCTGCCGCCCCCGTCCCGGCCGCGGGCGGGCCGGCTGCCGCCCCCGTCCCGGCCGCGGGCGGGCCGGCTGCCGCCCCCGTCCCGGCCGCGGGCGGGCCGGCTGCCGCCCCCGTCCCGGCCGCGGGCGGGCCGGCTGGCTGCCGGCTCCCGTCCCGGCCGCGGGCGGGCCGGCTGGCTGCCGGCTCCCGGCTGCCGCCCCCGGCCGCGGGCGGGCCGGCTGGCTGCCGGCTCCCGGCTGCCGCCCCCGTCCCGGCCGCGGGCGGGCCGGCTGGCTGCCGGCTCCCGGCTGCCGCCCCCGTCCCGGCCGCGGGCGGGCCGGCTGGCTGCCGGCTCCCGGCTGCCGCCCCCGTCCCGGCCGCGGGCGGGCCGGCTGGCTGCCGGCTCCCGGCTGCCGCCCCCGTCCCGGCCGCGGGCGGGCCGGCTGGCTGCCGGCTCCCGGCTGCCGCCCCCGTCCCGGCCGCGGGCGGGCCGGCTGGCTGCCGGCTCCCGGCTGCCGCCCCCGTCCCGGCCGCGGGCGGGCCGGCTGGCTGCCGGCTCCCGGCTGCCGCCCCCGTCCCGGCCGCGGGCGGGCCGGCTGGCTGCCGGCTCCCGGCTGCCGCCCCCGTCCCGGCCGCGGGCGGGCCGGCTGGCTGCCGGCTCCCGGCTGCCGCCCCCGTCCCGGCCGCGGGCGGGCCGGCTGGCTGCCGGCTCCCGGCTGCCGCCCCCGTCCCGGCCGCGGGCGGGCTGGCTGCCGGCTCCCTGTGGCGGGCGGGCTGCTGCTCCGACAGCTCGGGTTTTTTTTTTATTATTAAATAACGGACTTTTTGATTTAACGGACACCCCCTCGCCCAAATTAGTCCGTTAAATGGAGGTTTTACTGTATCTTTTTTCCCTTGAAAGGTTTCTAGTAACATTCAAGTGAGGACACTGAGGAGTACTTGTGGCACCTTAGATACTAACAAATGTATTTGGGCATAAGCATTTATGGGCTAAAACCCACTTAATCACTTGCATCTGATGAAGTGGATTTTTAGCCCACAAAAACTTATGCCCAGTAAATATATTGGTCTCTAAGGTCCCACAAGTATTCCTCATTGTGTTTGCTATACAAACGAACACGGCTGCCCCATTCAAGTGAAGGTAAGTAGTGGTAAAACTCATTGCTTCAATAGTTCACGTTTGTTCACACAGTAGAAACTGTATTTGTTTGCGCACACATTTGTGGAGCTATCTTTTACTTTTGAGGGCATTCTGTGCCAAAAAATTACAATTCTGCAGATTTTATTTGTCAAATATGGAGGCTCTAGGGTGGCATTGGGGAGCAGAGGCCACTAGGCTGCACAGAGATGGGAGATCTCTGTACAGCTCCCTGCCGGGTCATGGATTCAGCGGTGCTTCCCACACAGCTCAAGGACCTGGCCTGGCCCCAGAAACACCCCAGGGCCCTGCCCATCTGTGTGGGAGTCAGGCTCAGCAAGGCAGGATCCAAGTGTAGGGGGATCTAGGTGTGAGTTGAGAAGGTTCTGTGGGGGGGCAATCTGGTTGTGGGCAGCTCAGATGAGAGATCTGGGTTGGGGGGAATTTGGATGCACAGGAGCTTTTTGGGGGGTTCTGGGTGCAGTGATAATGGGACTCTGCAGGGGGGTCCAGGTGAAGATGATTGGGGCTCAGCATGGGAGGGGTCTGGGTGTGGGGGGATAGAACTCGGCAGGGGGGTCTAAGTGTGGGGGGCCTAGTGGAGGATTCAGATGCTGAGGAGTGAGGCTCAGTGGGGTGGGGATTCAGGTGTAGGTGGTTGGCACTTGGTGGAGTGGGGATCCTGGTGCATGTGGTTCATCTCGGTGGTCTAAGTGCAGTGGGAGTAGGGCTCCTTAGTGGGAGGAATTGAGGGGGGGGCAGGGGTGTGAGAGGCTCATTGGGAGGCTCTGGTATGAGGGAGTCTGGATGCGCTGGGGTTGGGTGGATGGGGGAGCAGGTCCCTGTACAGGAATCCCTCCCCTGCAGCTGAGGAGCAATGGGTGCAAGAAGTGTGCATGGGGTGGTGGGGGGGGGTTGCAGAGATTCCTACAGTCAGGGGAGAAATCTGGGAGTGAGTCTGATCTGGCCCTGGATGCCATACCGTGGAAGAGGAAGTCCCGTCCTCCCCAGCCCAACCAGGACTAGCAGCTAAGTCCGGTGTAGGATAGGAGCCACCAGCCAGGTCTTCGCCAGTCCTGATTCCTGCCCCACAGTGATTTACTTCTCTTCTGGCTGCCCTGGGCACCTGAAACATACTGTGTGTTGGGGGGGAGGGGGAGGGTGTTCCACATGACTATTTCTGTGACTTCCCTTTGCTTCCCTGTCAGAAAGTCATTTTTCTGCATGGAAACAAGGAAATCTACTGGGGACATAAATTCTGTGCATATGCAGTGGTGCAGAATTCCCCCAAGAGTAATCTTTCTTTTTACATATTTCAGTCTAAGTTGCAGAGTAATTTCCTTCCATTTTGCAGTGTGTATGTTTTCGGTGATGTTGCTCTGCCGTCTTATTTTGGGGTCATAATTTCAGATGCAGTACTCTAGGTAGTATTGTTGTATTTCACAGAGTGCTCCTATTAAAACAGTGTTAAAAATCAAATAAACCGGATAAAACTTCGGGCAGTTTTCACATGGATTAAAAATTAGATTGCCAAGTGCTTTGCCACTGTTTCTGCCTGCCAGCTCTTCTCAAGTGAGCAGGCATCCGAGGGAGCAACACCTCCTATCACACTAAGGATTCTTCTGAAAAATTGTTTCAAAGAGCCAAGATGTGTCTGACTGATTCAGCTCAACTGTTAACACAATAACAAAGGCAAAAAATTGCTTACAATGAAAGCTTGTTGGTTCTGAAAAACAGCTGATTTGTCAAACTGACAAGCAGTCCTTACTCCCATTTCATGCAGAATTATGTTTCTAAGTAATCATACTGACCTCTGACAAATTCATTTTTTTGAATTCTGTCTGAGCACACATTTTACCTAGGGTAATGAAACATTTCTTTAGTTTTCCTAAAGATGAACTAATCTTGCTTCAGTCCACGTCTATATTTCATTGTAGAGTGGAATTTTGATATGGTAGAACTGAAGATGCATCACTCACCCAGTCTCCAAACCCAAATATTATCATACAAAATGTAGGGTTTCAATTTTCGTCTCTGCAAAGAATTAAGAGGAAGTGTTGTCATGTTGTCATGAACCTTATATTTACTAATATACTGTTAAGTATTTAATATAATGAAAACTAAACTGCTGCCAGGATAAACAAAATATATTTGTTATAGTATACTTTGTTTTTAAATATGCCTTTATTTACTTGGAAAATTTGAATATAGTAATGTATTCCCAAGTCTTTAATGCAAAGTAGTAAAGTTTACTGAATTTTAGAGTCTCATATTATTGATAAAGATCATTAAATTGGCTTACTACAATGTTCAAAAACCATTTTCATAAAAGTTTTTAGCTTGTGTGGATTAAACAGAAACTTCTTTCTGTATTCTCTGTGTAGAAAATTTAAATACTTGGGATGGGTACCATTTATATTTAAGTTGTCTTATCTGGTTTCCTCTTATTCTTCTGACAGGTATGGAGGTTGATTACAAACTACTTGTTTTTTGGGCCAGTTGGATTTAATTTTTTATTTAATATGATTTTTTTGTATCCTTTATAAAAAGTGTATCTCACCTCTTTGGAATGCAAAACTTTGTTGTGTGTCAGTGTTACTCTGTAAGGGTCCAGTTCTGCACCACATTATGAACTCAGTGGGTGTTCTGCGCTCCTGACTTAAGTGGAGCCGGGATTTCACCCTAAATACCTAATTCAGTAATTCTTTTTCGGTGAGCTTTCATTGTTTCAATCTTGATTTGGAACACACACTGCTAGGAATGAGAATTCATTCTGTAGTACTAGACTTTTCTACTAAAATAGCCTTTAAGACTGCTAATTGGGCAGGTATTTTTTCTGTGGTGTGAATATTTGTCCACTAACTCAGAATTTAACTGAGACCATCAAATTTACTTCGTGCAATTTGAATAGCTGCTTGATAATTACTATAAAAATCATTCAATTGTGAAGGATGTTTGGGAATTCTGTATATAAAACATCTGTGAAGGTATGGAAAAGCTGGGTTTTTTTCTTAATCTTTCTGCTGAATGTGCTTAGTATCAGACTTTCCTGACCTACACCTTCAGATATCGTTACTGCCGAATGCTTGAGGAGGGGTCTTTCCGAGGTCGGACAGCAGACTTTGTATTTATGTTCCTTTTTGGTGGATTTCTAATGACTGTATCCTTTTTTTACTGTTTTAATACAGCTACCATTAACATGGAGAACACAAGCCCTGTGCTTTGAAAGTAAATGAATAGAGAAATCAGTTTCTTTTTTTTTTTATAATGAGGTCTGAATGACTATTTTAAGTGGGCTTCAAAACTTTCCAGATCTTGTGGTTACTGTTAAATGTAGAATTGATCTTTTGCACTTAAATATTGGAGTTGAGGCTATAAAGATGAGATCCTAGACTGAAAGATGCTATTTTAACTGTACAAGTATTATCGTGGGGATTGAAGGAAATGTTATTGTCCGGGTTAATTTACCTTCTCCTCCCCTTTCTGCCCTCACCACAGTATAGATGCTGTGTGTAAAATAGCTTCTGTAATAATAAACCCCTCATAGTGTATTTGCAGCATGGAGTACTTAAGGGGTATAGGTGTCTGGTTTGACTGAGGAAATATTTAAGTTTGTTTGAAAAACCATAGAATCAAAGATCACTTGTGTCTGTTTGTGTTGATGCCATGATTGGCCTCCAAAATGATTTTTTTCTACAGCCCATAGGTTTCCCTCTCCCCAATATTCATATTTCAGTTTTTTACAAGTTGGTCACGTGTACTGGTATTTTCTTTAATTATTTGTGTCAGCTTTTTGGCTTGTTTGTGAACTTGGTTTTCTTGGGTCAGGCCTTTACAATAATGCTCGTCTACGTTTGGAGCCGCAGGAATCCCTACGTCCGTATGAACTTTTTTGGTCTTCTCATCTTCCAGGCCCCATTTCTGCCCTGGGTACTCATGGGCTTTTCATTGCTATTGGGAAACTCCATCATTGTGGATCTTTTGGGTAAGAAGCCATTAAAAATGAAATCCTTAGACTTTTTGGCCACTCCGTCATAAACTACTTGTAGGTAAAGTCTCTTCTCCACCTACTTAGTACCTCTTCCTGCAATGAGAAAGAGGTTATCAAGCCACGTTGGCTCTTTATGGCCGTATTCTAAGGGGTGAAGCCAAAGCTCTTCTGTGTTCTGTGTTCTGTGGTCATATTCTATGGTACTGTGTTCTACCAGTTTTCATTGTTCTTGTGCATGGTGGCATACTCTGTGTTGTAACGTCTCCAAGTAGTGCAGTGTTTTGCTTCTGCGTTACTTGGAGAGAACCAGATATATATGGCTGACTATGGGCATGAGACTTAATTGTGTAAGGCAGTTTGTCAGTACAAATGAAACCATACCACCAAATCGTTTCAACAGTTGTGACAGACTTTTCATTGTATTTATATGACTCACTATGCTATAGATCTCTTCTAGTATGGCACTTAATTCTACTCTTTTGTACTGCAGTGAGTATGTACCATGCTACTTCAGTTCCTTTTAACATCATGCTATTTACAAAGGGCATCAAACACACAGCTTTTCCTTTTTTATTTTTATTTTATGAAAATCTAGTGAAACATTTTAAAGGTGATATAATGGCAATATTGAAAGTCACCAGTTCAACATCAGCTTTCTTTTTTATTGATTCTAGGGATCGCAGTTGGACACATATATTTTTTCTTAGAGGATATCTTTCCTAATCAGCCAGGTGGTGGAAGACTTCTGAAAACACCATCTATTTTGTAAGTCTTACCTTCCAATTTGGAGCACATGGACAAATGTGTTTGTACACAATGTTTTTTTTAAACTAATTCAAATAGAAGTGAATTTTGAAAATTTGAGACAAATGGCTCTGAGTTAATCATACCATTCCATTTAATCAATTGTTGTAGTTGTCACATGGGTGTTACCATTGTCAGAAGGGGAGAGGATCCAAGAGACACTCTTAAGACATGGTCTAACGTCTGAAAAAGTCCAAGAACTCCTATGCTAACTAAAATCCATAATACAGTTTGCCTGTTGATGACACCAAATATATCTGAATCTGTTAAAAGAAGCCTGTTTTAGGACAGAATGTCAGTATGAGTTCAGAGTGCAAAATACACAAAATGAGTGCAAAGCTTAATGTGGCTAATATTTTACACTTGGGTAGCCACACTCTTCCCACCACCCAAAAGGATCACAAAACACATGATAGATTATATGCTGTTCACATAGTGCCACTCATATTCCTTCACCTCTTGGGCAGAGAATAGTAACCAATTGGAACATTGCACACTAGAATGGATATGGGGAACTTTTCCTGAAGGACAGAGGTAAACCTCTTGAAAATTTTCTGTGTAGAGCAGACAAGACCTCAGCTTTTAAGACCTCAAACTGTTTGGCATTCTTCAGAATGTTGTAGTGCTAAATTGATCCTGTCTAGATTTGATTTCCAGGGAGTCAGAATATTCTAAACCTGATATTGTAAACAAGTAAGGCCTTGTCTACATTGGAAAATTGACTGGCATAGCTGTTGAGAACAAGTCCCTTATGTGGACACCCTTCTGGAATAAAAGCGATTTGTGCTAACATGGCTTCTGTAGCTGCTGCAGACAAGGCTACCGATTTAACTTCACTAACTCTGTTGTGAGGAGTAAGGCATATTTGAGTTTGTCTTTTATGATCTTCTTATTTAAACTTTTAATTTTGAAGGGCTTGCATCATAGGATCTGCCCCATATGAGCTGACTGGATCTCAACTAGAGCACAAATGTGACTTGGGTTTAAATGACTGCCATTGTTGCATACTGTATCTTGTAATGAGAATGTTACATTGACTGCTTGCCTCAAATGTGAACTATGTATTTACACTAACTTCTGCTTTTCAGGAAAGCAATGTTTGATACACCAGAAGATGATCCCAATTACAATCCGCTGCCCGAAGAGCGACCAGGAGGATTTGCATGGGGTGAAGGTCAGCGCCTTGGAGGCTAATAAATGGCTGTGCCAATACCCAGACATAACTGGAAGGAACTAAACTGAAGTACCATATTGGGAATTCTCTTACTCCTTGTTGCAGAAAGGACTCTTTACAGCTTTTGGTTCTGAATACAAGAAGCACTTTATGATATGGCAGTTTTAACTAATCCAAGACATTTCCAGGAGACTACCAGTGTGTCTCTGCACCACGGGTTTTGTTGCATTGGTACTGAAAGCATAATCTAATGGAGCCAAAAAAAACCAAAACAACCAACCCAACTGGAAACCATTTCCTGTTTACTTCAGTTAACAAGACTATGCATACTCATTTAAAAATGTTTCTAAGGCATTTTTTCCAAGTTATTTGATACAGAAAACTGTGTATGGGAAACTTTGAGGGACAAAATAAAACTTTGGTTTTAACTTTTTTCTCATTGGATAAAAAGCAGATGTGTGAGATCTTTTAAAGTGATTCCCTATTCTTGTTGTCGAAGGCTGGTATGAAGCAAAATACACTAAATTTCCAAGCCGGTTTTCTTTTGAGTCAGACAGGATTTTAATTTTGGATGGTGCAAATTTTACCTTGCTAATTCTGTGAAACTAGACTGCTATAGTTCCAGTACGAGCCCTATTATGAATCTAGCTTGCAGGCTGAGAGTACATCTTGATCCAGATTATTCTGATCTACATGTGTGCAAATGGCCAGGTATGAATCTCACTGACATTCTTATACACGCAGTAGCAAATGCAAATATGCATGTATAATTCTGAAAAATCTTGCTCTTTTTTTTTCAAAGTAGTCAGCAAATTATTCAGAATGCTGGGAAAGATTTTCCCATATCATTTAGACTAGTAGCTCTTAGACTGGGATATGGATAGCTTTGAGGTAGTGAGTGAATAAAATAAAATGTCGTGTGACTGCTTGTTACCTTCTTGCATAACCTGCTGATTTGAGGGAAATGGTAGAAAAGAAGACCAAGGTGTGAGAAAGTTTAACAGATGCCTCCTGCAACCATGAAAACGCCCTGATGTGTATTTTGGTGTTAGAAAAGGTTCCAGTGACAGCCCTGGAGACATGGCAACAATTTCCTCACCAACATGCCTCAGCTACGACCTGTAGAGAAGAGGGCTGTTAATGTGTGCTAAATTTAGTCCCTGAACTCTGCAGAGACTGCCAACAAGAGGGCTGGGAGTGATATGGATATTTAGCCAACAAGAATTGGAGTGACATCAACTCATTTCCCATAGGCCACTGAACAGCTGTCACAGAATGGACCATCTTACCTGGATTGGATTTGTACTGGTGACTTGTGTGAGAGGTTTTGTATCCCACTCCTGATCACTGAAGGTATCCATCGAATCATGAATTTCAAAAATTGAGTGGGATGTGTGTACCCTGATGTTTTGATGGGGGCTGATGGTGAGTTGTAGACCTCAAATGTCTCAACCGAGTAGTTCTCCGTGGCCTTCCATCAGCCAGTAATTGCCAGTAAAGCTTCATCTCAGTATAACAGGAAACTGGTGCAAATAGCAGAGTATCACTAAAAATAAGAGTTTGAGACTTACAGAAATCTCTTGGTCTAGAAAATAGCTCGGCCTGTGTTTTTAAATCATGCTTTTATCCATTTGAGAGATAAGAATGCTTTGGGGTTTAACTTTGGGGGAAGCGGGGCAATTTGATTAGAGCCATGTTCCAATTTCTTTTCTTTTTTTTATAGAGTTCTGTTAATCTGCAGGTGGACTGTTAGCAGGCAGGGGTTGGTAGCTAGGACCAAAAGCTGTAAAAGGGAGGTCTGCTTCTCAGCATTGTAACAAGAAGCATACGCATGCATTCATAAAGGATTAAGATCCAGGCTAGTCTACTGAAACTACTTGCTGCTTTTTCCAGCATATTTACCGTAAATTTCTACTCAAAGTCAAGTTTTAAAGAGCATATAATAGAAGTGGTGTGGTGCTAGAGGCATTGTCAAAAAATAAGATGAGAGAATGGCATATGGGCTACCCTGAAATACCTCATGATGTAGCTGTCTTCAGATGCTGTCTAGTCTTTATGCCTTGCATCTTCCCATATTTTAATACTTTCAGAAACTTGGATTGTTTGCAATTGAAGTCACTTATTTTGCAGGGGAGCAATGCCAGTTCCTGTATCTCCAGACCATAGATATTTATGCAGTTGATGTTGGTTCAGGGGCTAGAAAACATGACCTATGAGAGAAGATTGAAAAAAATGAAGTTTGTTAGTCTGGAGGAAAGAAGACTTTGGGGGGCGGGGGAACATGATAATATAAGTACATAAAAGATTTTGCAAGGAAGAGAGAGAAGAATTATTCTCATTAACCTCTCAGGCTAGGCCAAGAAGCAATGGGCTCAAGTTGCAGGAAGGTTGGTTTAGGGTAGACATTAGGAAAAACTTCCTACCTATAAGTGTAGTTAAACACTGGAATAAATTGCCTAGGGAGGTTGTGGAATCTCTGTCATTGGAGATTTTTAAGAGCAGGTTACACAAACACCTCTCAGGGGTGGTCTAAATAATACTAAGTCTTGCCTTGAGTGCAGGGGACTGTATTGGAAGGCCTCTCAAATTCCCTTCCAGTTCTATGGTGACTGCCCAATACTGGTGAAATAATGGAGAGAGGGGACAAGTAATTTACCCATGTGTTGTGTCATATTTGGGCTAAAACTCAGAAGTAGGACTCCAGAATTCTTATGCTTAAGCTGCTGCTTGCACACTTTTAAAAATAAAAATAAACCGTCCATGCCCTGTGACACTATTCTTGTTCATTAGCCCATTCGTTTATAAGCTGACCCCCCTCCCCAGATAGGTAAAAATAACAAAAACTTTCATAAGCCAACTTCCTATTTCAGGGGTTGGCAAACTTTGGCTCCTGGTTTGTTTACTTAGAACATCTGCAGGCACAAAGTTCCTCAGCTCCCAGTGGCCGTGGTTTGACGTTCCCAGCCATTCCCCGTTGGCTGGGAATGGTGAACTGTGGTCACGGGGAGCTGAGGGGCTCCATGCCTGCAGGTGCTCCAGGTAAACAAAATGACAATGTATTAGATATTCAATTCAATACTTCCAAATTTTAAGTAGACCTGTTTATAAGCTGACCCCTGCTCTTCGATGCTTCACTTTTTTAGTAAAAATATTCAGCTTATGAACGATTATATATGGTAGTTAATTCCAAGGGGACGCGAACTGAGGATGATGCCTCTAGTGGTGAGATATTTAACAGTGTGACTTTATTTCCATTAGGCTAGGCTAGGTGACTCTGTCCTCACCATTAAATACACTATCTTTTGCCTTCTTTTCTCTTTGGAGAAAGATAATTTCCACATTTCAGCTGGACCTTCCATCAGCACAGACAAAAGAAGTATTAGCCCTAGGCCCAATCTCCCATGAGGACTTCTAGTAGAAATGTTCCCAAAGAATGGTCTGAGGTTGAAAAGCAGCAAGTCAAATTTCAGGGCCCTGGGGATGTTTCGGTTGGAGGCAGTAATTGACAAATCTGCTATTTTCTTTGCAGTCTTGTTTATTTATCAGGAAAGATACAAAAAGGCAGTTTCTTAGCTTACAATTCAGAGCCTCTTTAGCCAGTACCACACCCAAAAGCTCTCTCTAGCCTTTTCCGTGGTCACACTGTGTTCATAAGCCTCTGCTTGGCTTCCTTACTTTTGCCTGTGCCTCTCTCTGTTCTGAACTACCGCAAACAATACTTAGCCAAACAAGCAATAGTCAGCCAAAAAACCTCTTGTGTGGGATCACAACCCTTCCTTTGTCTCGGGATGTGTGTGCTGGGGTTTTTTGATTAACGCATCCCGACAGTTACATTAAGTGCAGGGTACTTTCATACCCAGTCTCAAAGAGGTTTGTGATTGTCGCCACTGTCTCTTAGCATAACAGTGGGTTAGTGGATATCTTTAGCAAAAAAAGGGCAGAAACAGTTTTTTAAAGGGACATTTAAAGCCTATTTCTGTGGTAAATGTTTGTGTGTTTAATCCACTTTTCACTGTGTTTTTGAATGTGGTGACCATGAACTGTCAAATGCCCTCAGTGGAGGGACACCAGCAGAAACTCTAAGCCCAGGAGCCATTTGGAACTGCTTGGTGCACTTTTCATCTATATATCCCTCTTCTGTTCTTTCTTTTCTTATCCAAAATTTCAGATCATCTTCATTTTGACTCCTAAGCTTAGATCTTTGTCCTCTTTCCACCTACCCCACTCCCTGGTTTTTGTGCTGGAAGGTTCAGACTTCCCCAGTGCCCATCATCCTTTGTACAGTTGAAAGCTTGAGCACACGCTCCCCAGTGTTCTGGTTCCATGCACTTTTCCTTCTCACACTCCCAGGTGATTGAAGACAAGATGCTGAACACCATGTGAATAAGTCTTTGGCAATTGTCCAGGTAAGTGGATGCCCTATTATGGGATATGTTCAAAGCCTTAAAACCCTCCCTATTCATAGGGTTTTATCAGTATAAAGTTGAGATGGCAAAGGTGGGGTGTGTACAGGTGAATCTTTACCTGTGGCTGTGCATTCTATACCCACATTCTCACACTTGTATTAACAAGTAGCTGGTAGCCTGGGAGAAAGGGGGTAGAGTAAGGAGTTGTCCATAAATTACATAACATTTGTGGTGCTTTTTTTCAAGACCCACCCATTCCTTGTAACAGTGACACAACTACCACAATTAAGGATCCACCCCCTATTGTCTTGTGTAGTTCAAAAGGCAGGATGAAATCTGTCAGTCACCAGGCAGGGGATTTGGGGTCTTCAGCCTAATGAAATATTCTTCAGAACTGGAAGTAAAATTCAGTGTCGGAAAACTATAATATATTGAATGTCTCCTAACTTAAACACTATGGAAACATAATCTATATATATAAAAGTCAAATGGTGTATGTGTGTATGTACGTTCCCTTACTCCTTCCACACCGTTTGAGCTAGAGACTTGAAATTTGGTACAGTTATAGGCCTTAGGGTCCTAATCAGGGTAAGAATCAAAAAAATTTCAAATCTCACCTCTTACACCGCCTAGGGGTGAAATTCTTTAAAGCCCATTAACATCAGCTGGGCAGCAGCTTAACAGCTTCTGTTCTCTGTGACATAGTTATGATGTAATAATACCCCCCTCCAAAGGCCCCCGCACTCGCTCAGCTCTCCCCCCCCCCCCCCTCAGGTAAGAATTGAAAATTTATAAAATCCCCTCCCTCGGCCCCCGCACTCACTCAGCTCTCTCCCCCCTTCCCCCCTCCAACGGACCCCGCACTCAGCTCCCTACCCCCTCCAACGGCCCCCGCATTCAGCGCTCTCTCCCCCCTCCCCCCTCCCCCCCTCCAATGGCCCCTGCACTCGCTCAGCTCTCCTCCCCCCCCCCCCCCCAACAGACCTGAGCAACGCCAGGTACAGTAAACCCTCGATTTAACGGACCCCGATTTAACGGACTTCGGATGCAACGGACAAAATTTCCGATGCATCCGAAATCCGTTATTGGGGGAAATCCGTTATATGTTGACAGCTCCCGCCCGGCTCCCCGCAGCAGGGACCCCTGCTGTCAACCCCCCCGCCCGGCTCCCCGCAACGGGGAGCCGGGCGGGGGGGGGGTTTGAGAGCTCCCGCCCGGCTCCCCGCTGGGGAGAGCAGAGCGGGAGCTGTTAACCCCCCCGCCCGGCTCCTCGCAGCGGGGAGACGGACGGACGGGGGGGTTTTGAGCCGGGCAGGAGCTGTCAACCTGGCTGCCCGGCTCCCCGCAGAGGGGAGCCGGGCGGCCGGGTTGACAGCTCCTGCCCGGCTCCCCGCAGCGGAGGGCCGGGGGGGAACTGTCACCCCCCCCCTCCCCGCAGCGGGGAGCCGGGCGGGCGGGCTGAAAGTTCCCGCCGGACTCCCCGCTGCCGGGAGCCGGGCGGGCGGGCTGACAGTTCCCGCCTGGCTCCCCGCAGCGGGGAGCCAGGCGGGAGCTCTCAGCCCACCCGCCCGGCTCCCCGTTGCGGGGAGCCAGGCAGCTGCGGGGGGCGTTTGACAGCTCCTAAAACCTCTATATAATGGACTAATTGGGGCGAGGGGGTATCCATTAAAGCCAAAAGTCCTATTATTTAATGATTTTTAAAAATTATTAAATAACGGACTTTTGGCTTTAACGGACACCCCCTCGCCCCAATTAGTCCGTTAAATCGAGGTTTCACTGTATTTTTGCTAGTTTATTATTGAAACTAAACTTAAATATCCTGCCATTGGGCTAGATCACAGGGGAACACCTGAATATCCAGTTAAATCAGGTATCAAATGTATCTTTGATGCAGGCTCACCATTCCTACCCCTGGGGTTTAACAAAATGTATCCCATGGTATGGACTGAGCTTAACTACAAAAGGAGAGACCATCAGTTTGTTCTACTCATGGATTATTGAAGTATCAAAGTATGCAGCATCCTATTCAAGGCCACGTTTGCTGTGTCCTGGACAGCTGGCTTTTAGTGTCTTTTTGGTGTTTTAATGTGCTGGAGATAACAAGCCATTCATTTGTTAGCTAACTCTAGGTACTGGTGGTGCACTTGGGTAGTTTTATGAAGAATATTTGTGTCTGTTATTCAGCTAATGCAGAATCAAGTATCATTTTGGGGGTACCCAAAAGCATTCAGTTGGTCTCAGGTTTTGAGATTTTAATTCTGAATATAAAGTACTGATGTTTGTATTTAATTCTTGGAAGTTTCCTGTATGTGCTTGGATACCAGATTGCTTTTTCACTCTTAAGACTAAGCTAAATTTGCAGTAATTTGTGGTAATCAACCTCTTATCAGCCTGGTGGCTAAATCATATGCATGATATGCTATTTATCCAGGGTTATAGGGACTTAAAAATCTGTATTTTAATCCAGATGACACTGAAAGCATCTGTATCTTGTGCCACCTTACATTGGCCTTTCTGGTTACTCATAACTGGCTCCACATGACAAACTACATGTTCAGCAACTTATTTTTAAAGCAAAGTATTTAATGGGCAAGGGGACTACAGCAGAAGCCATTTTGAGCTGGGAGAGGCATTTGAAACAATGTGGAAGTATACACTGACTCTTACATCTGCAGTAATTTAATCCTTTAACATTAGAAGATTGATACAGCCTGGCTTATGTGAAGTAATATTGCTATCCTTATGACAATACTTCAAGCTTTTCTAATTGGCCTTGGTATTCTGGTTCTTGTTCCTTGCTATAATTGCATTGCGTAGAATTGTCCCACTCATAAAGGGCCAGGTACTGCATTTCTGTTGTCTTCCCAAAATTCTTGATTTACAGAGGAAGTGTAGGGGTTCATAAGGAATGCAGTACCGGACCCAGTGTTGTATATGATCATGGTGTAATCAATTGTCAATGGGTCTAAATTAGTGGCCCACAAATTTTTCAGGGTCATGACCCCTTTACCCCATGCCTCTCTCCCCCTAAACCCAAGTCAGATCTGGGAGTGGGGCTGCAGCTCCAGCAGGGGGTCAGGAGCCCAAGGCTGGGGGTCCTCAGTGCGCCCCACAATTTGGAGACCTCTGGTCAAAACTGTAGACCAGCCCCCAAAAATTTGCAATTTCACCCAGCAATGTTTACATAGGCCCATATGTCTAAAGTGTTTGAGGGATAGGTTGACTTTTATGCAACAGGTTGACTCACTTTCTGTTAACAATCAGGGAGGTAGCCGTGTTAGTCTGGAATAGCAGAGGTAACAAAGTCCTGTGGCACCTTAAAGACTAACTATAAAGTTTTGAAGCATGAGCTTTCGTGGGCTAATACCGACGAAGTGGGTATTTGCTCAGCTGCAAGTCAAAACTTGCAACATTGGCTTCCCTGGTAGTTCTGTTCTACTCCAAGCAAAAACATTTCCATGGGCTTGAAGTCTTAGTTTTAAGCACTGTTAAAGAAACATATGTGCTACTTGGAAACCCACAAGTTCTCACACAAAACTCTAGGATTTTTAATTTTGCTGTCGTTGCCACATAGTAATGTCAATTTTTTTCTGCCTACTAGTTTTCAGTCAGGTTAGTGTCCAGAGAGGTATCTGAGACTGGATGACTTGTGCACACCTTGCTCCTGAAAGCTGCCTCTTTATTCTAAATTTAACCAAAATCAGTAAGTACCTCTATAAATTCCTGCAATGATCCCTCTCCTGTAACAAATGTGTAACTTGTATTGCTGTAAACAATCAAATAAAGCCATTCTACCCTTGGCAGGGTTATGTTTTTCCACTTTAGAAATGATTGTCTCAACCATAGAAAGTGAACACTAGCATGAGAAATACCCTTTACCAGACACATCCTAACATTAAGTGGTGTATTGTAGCCTTTGTAAGTACAAGGTGGAAGGTTAAAATTTTGTGCCAATTTTCATGTCAGATTGCTATAAATACCTGCGATAGTCTTTATTTTGCACTTAACTCTTCTTTCCACTGGGTGGTAGCATAGCGTACATCTTCAGCCGCAACCTTGCCGCTTTCAGTTACAGCTGCGGGAAGGTCAGACCTGCCGCAAGAAGGGTGGGCTCTTCTTGCGACAGGTCTAATCTCACATATTTCGTGTGGCTATGGGAAACGTTCTCTTCCTTAGCTGAGGCCTGTGCAGTTGTAACCTCTCTTCCAAGCTCATTGGACTAGAGACTTTGATCTACCATTCCTATTTCTATAGTATATGGCATTTAAGAAGTGTCAGCCAACCTTCCAAGGCAAGGTGGCTGCAGATTAAAATCCTTCACGCTTGAATCATTTAGCTTTCCCAGCCATAGAGGGTGGCTTTTCAATGGCACTAATGCAATTTGGGTGCCTACTTCCAACAAGTGCCTCTAGAAATCTCCCCCCGCCCCCCTCAATAGTTTCTGTGTGGCTTTAGAATATAGAAGTGATATGAACTGACACAGGCGCACTGTGTAGAAGGCAGTGCTGGCCCAGAAGAGCCACCTGTCTAAACTTATCTAGAAAAACCTGCACTGGATACATTTTAAAAAGTGTACTGGAGTCTAGTGTGGCATCAGAGGCTGGGTCTGCGGTGTGAGCGAGGGCTGCGCTCCCCAGCTCAAATAGATGTTATGTGCTCTAGCTTTCAGCGAGTTCACCCACTAAAACAAGTAGCTGTGGTCGCATGAGCCCTGGCGAGCAGCAGAACAGGCTAGCCACCCGGAGAACAAACTCAGCCAGATACCGTGGGCACATACCATGGACTGCTAAGTTGTGCCACTGCTGGCCACCGTACATTCTACTGTGGGGTTGGCCACCCATTTTTTTACTGGACAGCTAGCACGAGTAGGTCTGCTTCAGCTGGGAATCGTCCCCTTGGCTTCGAGTGTAGCTGTAGCCTAAGTAATTGATTGCAGTAGGTGACAGCAGGAGGCTTGGCCACTGACTTAATCACCCCTCCCTTGTACCAGCAGCTCAAATCTGTGTGTGTGTGTGTGTGTGTGTGTGTGTGTGTGTGTGTGTGTGTGTGTGTGTGTGTGTGTGTGTGTGTGTGTGTGTGTGTGTGTGAGAGAGAAAACTGGTTGTGCAGCCTCAGTTATCAACAGAGAATAACCATTCACAAACTTCCTCTCAGGGAGGAAGAAGGCTGTCAGCGCTCCCCAAGTCTTCTGTCTTGTATTTCAAAGACCAGAGTTTTCAGCTAGCTTCTCTGCTGCTTTGAGTATGTGCTCTGTCCTGATGGGTAGGACACTTGAACAAGCCAAGGCCTAATCTCTCTCATTCCCTTGTGGCAACTAGGCTGTCGTCTCCTCTTCAGTTGCTTTTAAAGGCACATAGGTTCTTCAAGTCAAAGTCCAGAGGGCTAGAAGTAGCTGAACACTAGAGGAGCCAGAATCTTGGAAGCTGCCAACTGTGCGAACTAGGCTTTTGGGCACAGCTGTAATGTTTAGTAAAGAGTCTGCTTTTATACCTGACCCTACTGTTGAAACAAGTAAGTTCTAAATCAAAGTTAGAAATTTAAAAAGTGGCCCAGTATCTAAAACTAAAAGCCGTATAGCAAGGGACAAGAGTCTACCTGCAGCACAGGGGGAAATGCATGCCACTTGAATCCAGCAGGCATCTGTTCCACCTTGGCACCTTCTGTCATTTACTCTGCCACTTACTTCTGGGCAGAGTGGTTGTAAACCACTGCCATTCCATTGCAGTGGCATTTCAAACTTCTGCTATCCACATGAAAATGGCCACACAAATTGCAAACTACTAGAAAATGGGGATGCGGGTATATAACATTTTAGATAATGCTTTCTTAGCCAGAAAAGTACACCTATATCATGATCACACAGAGGTATGCTAACCACCAAAAAAAGCCATACCTAAACCTCCAAAGAGGAATTGAGGCATTATCTGTATGCCTACTGTATCCTTAGTCATAATGTGAATAGAGCCACAAATGGAATTAAACACTTCCGCTTTTAATATTGAAGAAGGAAAACCAGCCATAATCTTCAATCTAATTATAGAACATACAGCAATTGTGGTGACTACACTTGTAAAATAATGTCTTCATTTCCCTTCATGTGGTGTTTACTAGGCCTATAATAATTGGGACTAGAATAGGTTGTAATTTAAGATTAAATAGCTATGCACAGCTAAGATTCTAGTAGATTTTTTTGAGAGAAATCTCTGAAAAACACCTAATAAAAGGATTAATAGCTAAGAGCTCTGATTAAAATCCTTATTTTATTTTTGTGGGGAAAAAAAACATTCAAAGTTCTACCTGCCCTGTTATTACTCAAAACCAGCCCCAAAATGTCAACAGGCAGACTTCACATGGATGCATAAGGTTCCCTGGGTTTGGTATTGAAGGTTTCTGAAAGCCTATATCACACTGATAATCATAACTTTTGCACAAGGTATGTGTGGATGATATGCAAGGAGCTCTGTAAATATATTGGAAATAATGTTTTTAAGGCCGTGTAGTTAAAGACAGATGACCTGTAGTGTGCCTGGAGAGTCCTCCGGACAGAAGGGGAGATGCTTATCTCCCTAGCAGATCATTGTGTATTGTGTGTCTTATACAGACGTCTATTAGAATCCTGAGCCAAATGCTAATGAAGAGATGGTGGAGTTGCAGAAGGAATTGCTAAACAGAGGAGGGGACTCTGTTTTATAGAACAAAGGGCTGGCCTAATATATCAAGGGGGACAGAGAAGCACCTTGGCATCCTTCTGGAAGATAAGCTTCCTGCAGACTCTGCCTTATGAAATAGGATATCAGCCATCCTGGTTGACAAATGCTGTGAGAGGACTTGGGTAAGCAGAATCTTATTAGCCAAGAACAGGCATCTTGTTAGTCAAGTGTAGGCACCAAAATGCTTGTTATGGTTTGATGTTCTATGTAACACTGTCAATATTTGTTTGCTACCCTAGGCGTCTCCGTTCTTTGTTAAATAAACATATCCTTGCTTTCTCTGTAAGCCAATCTAAACATGGTGTTAAGTGGAACAGTGTTCTAAGGTGTAACTAAGCTGCGATGATTGTTCCCTTGGGAACAGCAGGTCTGGAAATTCTGTGGGTATTTAGTGGAACGGGAGTGGACACTGCAAGGGGCTGCTGGGAGGACACTGGAGTTGGAGTATGTCTATCGCTAACCTGCATGAGGGGCGGCGGAGCCCACCTGGGCTGAGAGGGGAAGGCGTGTGCTGCCTGTGGCTGGGAGAGTCAGGGAGCTGAGCCCTGGCAGGCACAGACAAGGCTGCCTAACACTAAGGGTTGGTGGTAGTGAGATGCCCCGGGTATCCTTGGGAAGTGTCACCCCCTTAATAGGACACAGCATAATCAAATAATAAATAAGCAGACCAGTGCTCCAATCTATGCCCCGTTCCTAGGGCACTTTATCTACAAATATGTATGCTGCTTCCAAAGGGGCCTTCCAGAAATCTGGATTTTCTGGAATTATTCTGAAAGAACATGGAAAAAAATTACTTTTGTCACAAGATTAGTTTATATATAGGCTTAAATAAATTTGCATATGTACATACATGTATATTTGCTAATGTAGTTCTATTTTTTTCCTGATGTTAACCTGGCTAACAGGGCTCCTGACCCAAAATTGGGGAGCTGTTTCAGTAAGGCAGTGGGTGTGTGCACAAATCCCGGGTTATGACCGATACTGCGTGCTGTTCCTGCTCAGTGTCCTGCTTAAGAACCCCCTTCCTCTGCTGAGACACATCTGGTAGGTGTGTAGTTATTAAAGTCCATATAATACAATCACAATTTGGGAGCTATAGTACAGCAATGGAAGGTGCTTTACAGCATGGTATATCCAATAGATTTCTTATGAATTGTATTTCATAAATGTGTGTGGATGGGTGTATGTTTCATGTGTGTTTATATTTATACACAAACTTCTTCCTGAAACATGAAAATGTCTTTCCATGGAAAAGTTCTGAGCCAGTAAGTCAGTCCCCTGCCAGGAGAGTTCATATGTCCTTCCCCATTGCTATTGAGAAAAAACGATCTTTAAAAAAAAATCAATTCTTCAAGCATTGTAGAAAAGTTCAATGGAATTAACTATGACCGTGATCTAATTGCAGGCTTCCAATCTGGAAAGCTCTGCTAAAGCTGGGAGGGAGGGATGTGGTTAAGACACTGGACTGTAACTTGGATCTTGGGCAAGTCACTTAATTGTTCTGGGCCTCGGTATACCCATATGTAAAATGGGGATGACCATGCTCTTTGTGTTAGACTGAGGGCTCTTTGAGGCAGGGACTGTCTCTTCCTATGTGAATCAACAGCAGTTAGAAGGCTGGGGCCCTTAACTCAGTGGGGGGGCTTCTAGGTGATATTTGTAATACGAATCATAACAGTTGTAATTAATTATGTAGCTATTATTTTCTGGTACTGATTTGCTGACCAAGGAGAAATAACTTGCTGGCACTGATTTGGTTAGGGACAAAAACCAATTTTTGTATACTATTTCCGTTTAGAAACAAGCTCTACCAATAAGTGTATTTACTGTGGTTTGAATCTCCTCTCTCCTCCCCCCATCCAACGAACACGAAATGAACTGTTTGAGTGAGAGCCAGCTGAGACGAGTGTGTGTCAAAATGTGTGTTGATTTCTTTATCAGCCAAAGGGGGTTGTCCAGCAGAGCAACGGATGTTGGGTTTAGTGATTCAGATGGTGACAGGAAACCAGAGACCTGCTTACAGTCCCCATGAGGAACCTGTTCCAGTATTGCTGGTTGCTTCTGTGAGGGGAGATAGAGGAGAATGGGGAAGCTGCAAAGAACTGGCTGATGCAACAGGTGAGATGGGTAGGGAAAGCGGTTTGGCTGGGAGTGGGTAGGGCCTGCTCCAAAGTCCACTGGCGTCGGTGGAAGTCTTCCCATTGACTTCAATGAGCTTTGGATCAGGTTCTAATTCAGCAATGATTTTTGGAGGCATTTGAAGCTTTGGCTTATCCTTGTCAAGAAGGACTGGATCTGGGCTACTGTCATCCTGGTATGTGTAGTCCTATGGGATGGCGATACAGGTGGAATGTACATAAATTAGCTGATGGGCACCACCACGCAAAGAAGGTACCAAAATATATTTCGGCTAGCAGCATTTTACTCACACAAAGAGCCTGCTCCAAAGGCCGTTGGACTCCTACCGGCTCCTTCCACTGTGTTTGGGTCAGACTGTAAGAGTGGCTTCACATCCCCTCATCTTCCTGCTGATTGATCCTGGCTGTTTATTTTTATTATGCTTTTTATATTACACCTGAATAATATAAAATCTGCAGTGAGCCCTAGGTTCTGCGGGGTCCTGTGTATAAGTTATGTGCTAGGCTTATCTAGCTGCCCTCTCCAGCAATCTGGCCGTAGCTTCCTGCGTAAAACTCCTTGACTTCAGAGCTCCAGCAGTCTGCCATGTTTTCCCTCCAGAAGTTCTGCCTTAGGAAAAGTTTGAGCTGTAATTACACTTTCCGAGGCTTCCTCCTGTTTCACGGCTTGTGTGCATTCGAATTTTCCCGCAGACGGATGCCTTGAAATATCTGCCAGTTCCGAGGGTTAGAAAAAAAACAACCCTCTTTGTGCCAGGTTGGTCTTAAGATCAGGACAGGTGTCATTCTTGAGATCTGGGCTCATTGAGCTATGCCCCACAAAGATTAGCAAAAGATGGAATAATTAGAGAATTTTGTGACACATTCTTTGTCTCAGAAAAGTTAATGGGAGTATTTTATTCCCTATACATGCTTATATGTGCCATTCCGAATGGCGAGTACCTCCCGGAGCTGTGGTGGTGACTAACCATACACCATGACTTCATGTTGCCTGTGTCTTGACAAGTAATGGGTAGTTATCAGATATTTTCTTATGCAAGTGTACAATCTACAATGCAGAAAGTGATAGACTTTTCCTTAGCATCTTCTGAGGCTGTCAAAGCACTTTACAAGATGCTACGGAATTATCTAGTTCATAACTGGAGGTTCTTTGTCTGTCATTCTGAGTTATTTCATCTGCTATCTGATTCCTCCTTTAACTCTTTCTATGCAGCTTCTGCATTTGCTGTAGCTCTCTCCTTTGCGATGTCCATTTAGTTTTGCTTGCACCCTTCCACAACTCGGATATCCACAATATGTATTTGACATACAGTGCTGGGTTCCTTTTGGGGGAAATTGTTCTAATTCTTTGAAGCCGCTTGCTGCCAGCTACCAGTGCAGTGCTTACTTCCACCAACTTCAGTGGGGTTAAACGACAGCAAACCGTACTCAGCAAACAGTACTCAGCAAACAGTTGCTTTCAGAATCAGGCCCCTTAGCCTTGGAAAGAGGTTGGTTGACTTTTGTTGACTTTCATGGGGCATCGTGATGGTGCCAAGATTCCCCTGCACATTGCAGGATTGTGGTCTTGATATTGTAAACCTGAGAGGAAGAGCCATTGTCTCCTCTTTGTTTTGCCTAGCTCTGAATTCAATCCTGATGCTCAAAATATACCATTAATGGATCATAAAGCTAGAAGGGATCAGTGTGATAATCTAGTTTGGCCTTCTTTTATTACATAGGCCCTAGGACTTCCCTGAATTAATTCTGGATTGTACTCAAGCATATTTTTAGTAAAACATCCAATCCTGATTTTAAAGTTTCCAATGATAGAGAATTCATCACAACCCTCAGTAAATTGCTACAGTGAATAATAACCTCACTGTTACAAAGTTGCTCCTTTTTTCCTTTTTGTCTAGCTTTTCCTTTCAGCCATTGCATCTTGTTTATACCTGTGTCTGCTAGATTGGGGACACAAGCATCATGTGAATTCAGGCAGGATGTTTTCCCGTATATTTCCACAAAGCTTACGATTTCAGGCTTTTGTGCAAAATAAACTTTGTAGGATGAGCTAAGGAGTGTTTTGAAGAAAGGGCCATATAAGCACCAAACTGTTGTGTTTAACCTGAATGGATTACATGTAGACATATAGAGACACAACTGCAGTGGGCATATGTAACATACACCCAAATGGAATGCAATGTGTCAGGAGCAGGTTATTTATTTATTTCTACCCTTTGAAATATGTGTAGATTCAGGCAACTCTTTTTCCAGGACAGGGTACTGTGGGTGGGTTGGGGTGTGAGTGGTTGCCTACTTAAAAGCACAAAACAAAATAGCAAATGACATGATTGTCGTGCAATCCGTTGGAATCAGTTAGATAAAAATCTGTGTGAAAGTAATAATTTGCCAATTCAAGTGTTCATAGAATCATAAAAATGGAGGGTTGGCATGGACTATTTATCTTTATTGTTCCACGTACAACTAACATGTATCCACTCCTCTCTTGGCACAAAATACAAATGTTGTATCTACTTGAACATCTGTCCCAGACTATCTGGAAAACGCGTGAGCAAAATGCAGCTCTAGTTTAAGTGGCTGCAACTATTTTGGTTTCCATTTGGGAACTGTGAGCTGAATTTAGTCTGTTTTCCTTGACAGTGTTGCTGTTTGTCACCGTAGTGCCCAGAGGTGTCAGTCAGGATTGGGGCCCCGTTGTGTCGGGTGCTGCACAAATACACATTAAGGCCTTATCTTTGCAGCTGCGACTTTCCCCCAAACTCAAACTGATTTTAAAACTAAGTGTGGACAAAGATCTGGCAGCCCAGTTGCTTTCTGTAACTGGTTTTGAAGGCTTAACTATAAAACGGGTTATAAAAACAGTTGCGGTCACTGGAGCCTGGCCTATCCTTGGGCGTTGACAGTTTTTAAAATCGGTTAGGATTTCTGGGGAAGTAGCTAGTATAGATGAGGGCAAAAGGGAGGGTCTTTTTCTGGAACTATTAGAAGCTACTGAGTTGGTGAGAGTCGTGCATCTGTTTAGCAAGGCTTTGTCTACGCTACAGGTTTCGGCCGGTCAGGAGTGTGATCCCCGACCAACAGAACTGTGCTGGCAGAAGTCCCAGGCATAGCCAGTTACACCAGGAAAACCGTGCTTTTACCAGTGCCGTGTATTTCTCTCAGGAGGAGGGGTGATTTTACTACATCAATCCAAAGTAGAACAGTACAGTTCTGCTGGCGTAGCTGCATCCACATAAGGAGCGCTTTGCCGTGGTAGTATACTGGAACGCCTGTACAGTAAAGCACTCCTTGTGTTAGGAGTAGGCTTAGTATGCGTGCTCTAATTCTTGGAGTGACACTTTTCAATCAGCCACCCGTTGCATTCTTTTACTCCAGCAATTCACCAAACCCATCTTAATTCTTCACATTTTATTTAAAAGCAGTGCAGGTTATACAGGTGGCTTTCATAACCACAATCTAAAATGGTGGTGTGGGGGGCGGGGGAGGAGGGAGTGGGAAGAGGGCGGACGACCCTCTACTTATACCAGCCTCTCAGGCAGAAGCACGTATTTTATAGATGATATTTATAAACTCCCTCGGGTATCAATTTCAGCCCTTATCTTGCAATCAGGACAAATAGGGGCCTTCACAGATCCCTGCTGGCTTCCCTATAATGATTTCCTGGGTTGCCAGTATTGGTTGGACGTATTCCTGGAGTTTTCAGCACATGACACAATCTTTCATTAAAGATTCATCTTTACTTCCTGGAGCCTCCAGGACAACCCTGGTGGGTTGGCAACCGTAATGATTTCACAGGGACTCTGCTCGGACCAAACCGTAGGGTCAGGTCGTAATGTCCAACCGCTGAGACCCCTTTCACCATAGCAGCCCGGATCACAGGACCTAGCTAGTATATATAATATATATATATATAAATGGAGATATACCAGATCTCCTACACTAGCAGGACCAAGTACTGTCCCCTGACAGATTTTTTTGCCCCAGATCCCTAAATGGCCCCCTCAAGGATTGAACTCACAACCCTGGGTTTAGCAGGCCAATGCTCAAACCACTGAACTATCCCTCCCCCCCTATAGTCTAAAGGACGCTTGAAAATGTCCTTATTTCATCTCCATTAAAAGGAGCATCTTTGTTTATGTGGAACACCCCTGTGTTTAGGAACATTTTTGCTCTAGTTGGGTGTCCAGCTCTGAAATGTATGTTTAACCCTCATGGGGGTGAGATGGAATGGAAACTACTAGTAGTGTATCTACTGTTCTGAATGGAATAATCATTGATGGCAAGACATTCTTCCAGGAACTATCATGTGGTGTGTGATTCACAGACAGTTGCTTGCTCCTCTTCAGCCTCTTGCAATGTTTAAATCTAGGCATTCGAACAAAGTGACTATCAGTGGTTCCAGCTACCTAACACAGAGGTCTCCTTGTTTGTGTGAGGGCATGTGACAGATCAAAGAGAAGCTTGAGAAACTTGAAAATGGGCCAAGCCTGCGGAGCTAGTGTTACTCCTAGAGAAGGAGCTTAGCTGCCCCCAAACGATAGGGAATCATGTTTTCTAGCCACACTCGAATTTTACAAATGACCTAGGGTGACCAGATGTCCCAATTTAATAGGGACAGTCCTGATATTTGGGCTTTTTCTTATATAGGCTCCTATTCCCCCCTCCCTCCAATCCCCATCCCAATTTTTCACACTTGTTGTCTGGCCTAAAATGTGACCCCACCCCAAAACCCCCTTTGCTCTAAAATCCCCTGATCTGTGGTGTGTTGGAAACCCAGACAAAAACGTGGCTGCTTGAGCATGTTGATCCTCCCCACCCATTTCCCAAACGCAGCGGGAGAAGGAAGAGTTAGGCCTTTCAAAAAGACATTCCGTTGGTTTATTTTTCTCAAATGCTGAGCAAATGTTACCAGCCTCGCCCTGCCAGTTGTAAAGCTTTTTGTTCACTTTTCCCATGAGATCTTTAAAGAGGGAGAGGCTTGTGTGTTTCTGCATCTCTGCACTCTGGGGCTAAGGTGCTACAGACAGATGGACAGTCACTTGCTTCCTCACGATCACGTTCTCAGCAGCTCATGTGATGTCTGCTTGACATGGAGATTCCAAGTCAGCTGACCCTTCTATCCTTGCATAGTCATGAACCTGGTCATGCTGCAGGACAGCCAGTGGGTTTTTGCAATGCATTTACCTGGGCAGGGGACATTTGTTTGTCGGATTTGGGGTGTTTTGTTAGTTTTTAGACCAATTCCACCTCTGTTTCAGGAGTGCAAATTGCCCCTCTCTGGGTGTGGATTGAATTCGAACGGAAGGTAGCGGCGCCGGACTCTTGGGGCCCAGCTTTCCAGGAGGATTTCATGTCCACACACAGTTTCTGACACTGCAGATGTGGAAAATGTCAGGGACTCAGAGTGGGGGTCTTGTAAGAAAACATTGTTCTCAGCATTTTGTTATGGTGGAATCATTGAGTTTTGACAGCACTAGCCTGCTGGGGATCAATTTTGCCACCTTGTAACCTTGCTAAATACCAAAAATACCTTTAGACCAAGGGCTTGTCCCTGCTCCACTTGATGCCAATGGGAGATTGAATCGGTAGAGCCAGGACCTAAGTTTCATTGTACAGTAAAACCTCGATATAACGGACTAATTCGGGCGAGGGGGTGTCCGTTAAAGCCGAAAGTCCTGTTATTTATTTAATCATTTAAAAAATTTAATGATTAAATGATTTAAATGATTAAATAACAGGACTTTCGGCTTTAACGGACACCCCCTCGCCCGAATTAGTCCGTTATATCGAGGTTTTACTTATCACGGGAGCCGTCAACCCGCCCGCCCGGGTCCCGGCTGCTGGGACTGGACCGGGGAGGCAGTGGGGAGCCTGCTGGTGGGGGGCCGGGCGGCAGCTCAAACCTCGGCGGAGCCCTCGACAAACGGATTTCGGATGCATCAGACTTTCTTACAAATTTTGTCCGTTGCATCCAAAGTCCGTTAAATCGAGGTCCGTTAAATCAAGGTTTTACTGTACTCTGCAGGCCTCATTGATGATCCCATCGTGTGCTTCTATAGTACCACGCATCCTGAAGAACCTCACATATCAAGGACCTGTAGCGCCACAGCAATGCAGCCACTTCTGGGGTGGCCAGTGGCAGCCTGTACCACAGAGCGAAGAATAAGCTAGAAATTACATGGATCCACACACAAGTGAAGGGAATTTAATACAATGAAGATGGGGTGTCTGTGGTTGGGGGTGTAAAGAAGGAGGATTCCTCAGGGCTTTGGCAGAGTGCAGTTGATTGCTCACAGTAGCTGTTTCCTCACGAGGCCTGTTTCCTGCACAAGGCCTGTTTCCTCGACAAGAGACGCTGGGCTACGGCTTCCCATGGAAGGAGAAAACAATATTCTGCGAGGACAGCCGTGTTCACACGGGTTCTGTGGTGGGAGCACTCTCCTCCCGCAGTTCCTCTTAGAGCTAGCTAGTTTAGTTACTGATTGAAAATCCTGAGACGCCCCCGCCCCGACCCCAACTCCTTCCTGGATATGGATTAATATGGTCATCTGTAATGACATGCTGGCCTTAAAGTCATTGTGTGCATGCTTGGAAAGTCTGATCGCTTTGCCTGTGGGACCTGTGTACTGAATGCAGACTGTCTGCTGATAAACTCTGCAGTTAGTAGTTAGTAGTAATCCTTGCAGACCTCCTGCAGCTCCTACTGTTCTTTCTGACATTAAGTGCTGCTGACAGAGAGAAAGCGTCATTGTCTCCAGGTGACCATCAGCTTGAAGTACTGGACAGTCCTTTCCTTAACTTCCCCCAAGGCCTGGTTCCCATCAGAGCCTGGATGGCCCACTGGTAGAGTGCTAGCTTATGGGGTCAGGCGACTTGGCCTCAATTCCTTGCTTTGCCACGGACTCTCTGTCTGATGTTAGGCCTCTGGTTAATCTTTCTGTGCCTCAGTTCCCTCTCTATACAGTGGGGATAGTAGCACTGTCCTGCCCCACAGAGGAGGTTGTGAGGATACGTTAAAGACTGTGAAGCACTTTGTATGCTGTGGTAATGGGGCCATCTTGGGTGTGTGTTTTCCACCCTTCACCTGCGCAAGGGGCTGTAAAAGGATACCAGTGGAGAGCTCTGATTCGGTAGCTTCTTACACCCACTTCCCAGAGGTCGCGGCAGGGGAGAATCAGGCCTTCTGTCTTCTCCAGTCCAGGATAATGGTCTATAGCGCTTCCCATTTTTAAGGCTGACATCCAAGCGGAATAATGAAAAATATTTATTGTTGTTGAGCACACTGTTAAGGGGGTGGAGGAGCAGGGAAGGCCGCATGGCTTGAGCCATTTGAATGCAGAAAAAATATTGGCAAATATAGCGCAGAGAACAATCTTCCATTAGCAGGGGAAAGGACTGGATGGCCTAATGTGCAGGTCTCTCATGCTAGGATACTCCGGCTGTCCCTCCATCCCCATCTCCCCTGGATGGTTTTTAAGTAATAAAATTATGTGGGGAGAGGGCAGTGTGGCTTAGTGGATTAGGAATCAGGAAACCCAGATTCTCTTCCTGGCTCTGCCACTGACCTCTCATCGGTGATCTTGGGCAAGTCACTTTCCCTTCTCCGTGTCTCAGTTTCCCCATCTATAAAATTGGGATGATGGTTATTTTGAACGACTCGAGGTAGTGCTAGATGCTAGTGACTGTGTGCTAGATGCTTTCCAAATACTTAAGGAGAGTCCCTGCTCTGAGGACCACAAAGATCAGGGAAATGGGAATAAGAAAAAGCAAATATGACAGAATTTAATGAGGATACTTTGATCCCCTTTGAAAAGCACTTTTGGCTCTGTGGGTGAAGGGAGGGAAGTATTTGGCTCTGGTGTGAAAGACTCGTTGAGCAGGCATGAAATAGGTCTTGTCTGTGCTTCCCCCCTCCCGGCCACAGACCTGCATGTGGCTGACACCGCTGTAAAGCGCTGACAGGCTCGGTTCATGTTTCTCTCCTTTGCTGCATGTGTTTCAGGCTGGACCTCAGCGGAGCAATGAGCCAAGTGGAGCTTCTCTGGGCTGCGGCCTCGCTGATGCTGCTGGGGGCTCTTGTGAGCATGTGCATGAAGTGTCAGCGTTCTGGTAAGACGTCCTCCCCCAGCCTTGAATTAGGGGCATCTTCAGCATGAGGAAATGGTGCCTTGTTCACTCTGCTCGCCTATGCCAGACAGCTACGCATCTCCCTGCACTTCCAGTGTGGGGTGGGCATGGTGCCGGCCCTCCTACCCAGGAGTTGATTGTAGTAGGTGGTTTGCCTGAGCAGAAAGGTTTTGCTGCTATTCAGTACTGCAGAGAGGATTCCCCCCCCTCACCCAGAATCAAGCTGAGCCTGATGTCCCAAAGCAGGTGCCTGAGCCCGTGTTTTTCTCCTGGGCACGTACAGGAAGGCTAGATCGAGGTGTTAACCGTCTGGAACCCGCATTCTATGCAGCGTGAGCTCCTGCTGCCCATTCCCCTCTGATACGCACTCACCCCGACCCCGCCATGTGCATAACCAGGGCTGCTTTTCGCATGCAAACTCCTGCTCTTGAAATGGTGGCGGGAAGCTGGTGCTCACAGGCAGTGCCCACCTGTGCGGCTTGCACCCTTCTTCCCCCTTCCCCCAGTGCAATCCCCTAGGCAGAGCTAGGGCTCTGCAGAGCTGGAACGGGGTAGGGAGGAAGCTGGATGGTGGGGATCTGCATGGACCCCTCCAGGTTCTAACCCCTGCCATACGTAACCAGGGAAAGTTCATACAGCCCTGTGTGGGCTTGTGACTTTTACTCAGCCGTGCTGTGGAAGCTTCCCGGGGTGGTTGTAGGGGCAGTCCCTGGTAGCACCGCCCCTCAGGAGTTGCAAGATGCCGAGTACCCTCCCCTCTTACGCAAGAGAAGGAGGAATGGAGGCTGCTCAGCTCCACAAAGGAGCAGACCTCTGGAGAATGCGGCGGACAGTAATGCTCTGTGGTTTGCTACTGAGCGGCTTGCTGGGCACAGACTTGCCGGGCTGGGCTGAACTGCATTCCTTGCAGTTGGACCAGGGATTAATTTGACTGCGCCTGGTTCCAATCCTCCAGATGTTGTTAAAACATCCCTCAGTTGGCCGATGGGAGGTCAGCTTTAATCCAGCGCTCTACCCTGGTCCTGGCTGCAGGTTTGATGGAGGCACTAGTAGAAATTCTTTCAGAGCTGCTGCTCTCCACTTCCTCTTTGGGCTTGTCTACACTACCTTCCGGGTCCGTGGTGATCAATCCACCGGGGGTCAATTTAGCACATCTAGCGCTAAATTGACCACTGAGCGCTCTCCCGTCAACTCCGGTACTCCACCAGAACGAGAAGTGCAAGCAGAGTTGACGGGAGAGCGTCAGCTGTTGACTTACCGCAGTAAAGACACCGCGGTAAGTAGATCTGTGTACATTGACGTCAGCTACGCTATTCACATAGCTGAAGTTGCGTATCTTAGATCGACCCCGTGCAGCAGTGTAGACAAGTCCTTTGTGTCTTAAATTCTTGTTAGCTCATGTTGTCAAGATTTTTGTCGTCTTTCTGCACTTGAGTTCCTAAGTCACCCATTTGGATCTTCTTCCAGCTGCTAAACGGGAAAAGAAGCTATGCAAGCAGAGGAAACTGTAAGTTACTCTTCACACTCACATTTTTTTCCACGAGGTCTTCCTAGGGAGGAGATTACAAAGCCCCCACCCAGCATCTGGGATCAGAGCTCTGTGCATCCCAGGTCTGCAAGTTAGGAAATCTGGAGGTGAAAAATAACTGCCTCAGAGCAATCATGATAGTCCACAAACTGCCCAGTACCCTTAGAAAGAACAACACGAAATTAAATGACAAGCTCTGAGGCTCAATGATATACCCATTGGCTTTAACAAGAGTTTTGAATGAGAAAGGGAGGGTAGAGGAGCAAATTAGTATGTTGCAAAATGGTGCCACCACATTGATCTATTCTAGGATTAAGGTAGATTAACAACTTTATTAGGTACAAAAACCTGTATTTAAACAATAACTTGTGCTAGCTAATAAGAACATACACTAGCATTGAACTACCAAACCTACAACATCAGCTAAGTAAGGAAACATGAGTTCTCTCTCACACACCCTTGTTTCCTTCAGTAGCAGACAAACCACAAGTCAGAAGATTAGAGAAAAAAGAAAAATAATGGCTTTTAACCTCTTCCTGCTGCAAAGGGCTCTGGAAGAGGTCCAAGGATGGGCCATGTTGTGTGATGGGCCATATTGTATGCTGCCACCCCGCTGCTCCATTTAAAAATGACCACATGAGAGGTGTGACATGTAGGGCAATCCGCTAGACCCTGCGCATGTAAGCAAGAACCTGAGTGAGAGAATACTCGGTGCCACCTTCGAGCCCTGTCCCTTCCTGTCCAACATCCCATCTCCAGCAGTGACCAGCCCAGATTCTTCAGAGGAAGGAGACCAACCCTTTCCCGAAGACATGAGGCTGGGGATGTAAATGGGAGCTGAGTGCTCAAATCCCATTAGTGCTTTGAAAACCTCCCCCACTGTCTGTACTCACAGTAACAGATAATCTTTAGTGTTACCGCTCTGCCATATTCCCTTCCCTTGGGTACGTCGCCTTCTTTTTTTTAAATATTACCACAGCAAAATGCATGGTCAACATCTCTTTTACCTGTATTAAAAAAAAAAAGGGTAAAAAGCATGCTTGCTTTCTGAAAAGACCAAAAAAAACCCAAGGTATGTGAGAGGTTAAACTTTCCTTCTGGGCTTTGTGGACTTGTCTCTAGAACTTCTTGAATTCTCTTGCCAAGTCTGCACATACTTTAAGTCAAAATGCTTCCATGAAGGGATGGAAAGAGTCAAAATCGTAATTATTTTCTGGACTAGGATTACGTCTTCATCACACATGGCTTTGCCCTCATCCTTCGTTCCCCTCCCCAGCTCCTGTTGTGTGTTTAAGGGTCATTGGCAATGTTCCCACTGATGTCAAAGGTCACAAGATCAGACCCATAAAGAGACTGAAAATAGAGCTGGGTGAAATACTTTTTGGCTAATAGTTTTTGTTGGCAGAAAATGCAGTTTTGGTCGACCCGAAAATATTTGTGAATGAGACATGATGTCCCCAAATAGTTTTGGACAAAAAATATGTTTGGGACTTAAGAGGAGATGATATTGATGCCTTCCTAATACCTATCATCCTGTGGCTAAGACACTCACCAGGAAGTGCCCTAGTCATTGTCCCATTGGGTATCCTGGGTCTTTCTCAGTCCCTCCTGTTGAAGCTGTTCCACTTTGTATAAAATACTGCACTAGTCACTGGGCCAGAGAGAGTGAGAATGACACTCTAGCCTGTGGACTGGAAAACCAGTTATTTGCCCAGCTCTAGCTGTAAATCAAACAACTTCTCTGCCCGCTCCAAGAAATATTAACATTTCAAGGGATCAGGGGAGCCCCTTTCTTTGGATTTCAGTTGTAAAAGCCATCGTGCTGGTGTGCTGTGCAGTATAAGCCTCCTCTTTCCTTAGGCTCCACTTTCATGCCCTTACTGGCTTCAGCCTCAGTCTTATGCTTTGTGATTTTAAGAATCCAACCCCAGCATTGCATGTCTTTCCTTTTAGTACATATTGCATTGGCCAGAACTTTCCCTGTATTTTCAGGCATGAAAACCAGGCGGGATTTGAGGTGATACGATCCTATTCAAGTAAGTATGCATTTTTACAAAGCTCTGTAGCTAGCTGGAAGAATCTTGTAGTAATTCAGTACTGAGAGAGTTTTTCAGGCTGCAGTTTTTGCAAGGATGCCAATTTGTGTCTTTTTTTTTTTTTTTTGCGTGACCACGTCCTGCTGTGCAGAGAATTACATTCCTGTCTCAAAGAATAAGACAGTGCAGCTGGGTGATCATGAGAGGCCAACTGACAGAACTAAAGGCTGAGATTTTCAAAGCAGACTTAGGTGTCCACTTGGTATTTGGGTACCGAATTCCCCTAAGCTTTAAAATCCCAGCTTAAATATTTAGCGCCGCATAGAACTTGTATCTTGAAATGTAACAGTATATTGGCTGAAGCTATAGAGTCCCTGCTCTTCTGAGCAGAAACTTAAATTGCCCCTGAAAATGACAGGGGGGGGGGGCGGTGAACATTTGAACCCAAATTAATACGAATGACTCATTTATCCTTGCCCTGCCACTGCTTCCTGCAGCACGTTTGGTTACAAGCTGACCTTTTGATTTCATCCTAAACTCAGCTGCTGATTGGGTCGGTATTAAAGGTCATTGTAAACACAGAAGGTGCCGGAAGCCAAGCTTGCCGAGACACTGACTTCCCGTTGCAGTTGATCGAAGTACTTCTATTATCCTGAGTGCAGTGATATCACAGCCCCGAACAAAGGCACTGTCCCTTGGTCCCTTGTTCCTTTGGGTCACCTCAAGGGGACTTTCATTTTGATCTTTTCTTTCCTCTCCAGCTCCCCTTTTTTCTTTTTTCCCCTTCCTTTGTCTGTCTTTACATTTTCTATTCTCTCTTTTTTTAAAAATTATTTCATCCTCCTCTCTTTATTTCTCTTCCTATACCACCTTCTGCTGCTACCTCCCCTCCCCTGCTGTTTCTCTTTGGGTTTTGGGAAAGCTAATCTGAAAGAAGTTTTATGCCTGGCTCTGAAAGCAGCAAGATTTGCGCAAATGAGTTACACAGTCTTGAGCGGACTATTGAGAAAACTCTTCTGGTTCTTGAGGCTACTTCCTACTGACTTAGGACCACAAGTCTCTAGGGAGAGTGCTGTCACACAGAGAGAGGGGAAAGCTTCTTGGGTAACATGAGCCAATCCGATGGAGGGCCTATGGGATTGGGCTGCGGAGCCGTTGGGCCTGCCGCATTTTGAACCACTTGCAGTTCGAAGCTATATACAGTGAACTGTAGTAACCCAACCTTGAGAGTGTCGTAGCCAAGTCCGTGTTGGACAGGATGCGGTGCACACTTCTGGCCAGCTACAGCTGGAAGATCGCATCTGTTGTAGGTGTCGTCAGTAGAGTATCTAGCAGCAGTGAGGAGTCTGGAAGGGTGTAGAGGCTGCAAAGTGACATGAGGATCTGAGCAGCAAGGCTCCCGCCCAGAGCAAGACATGACGGTGGGAATTGGATTTTCAATCCGACAGTACCACTGTCTTGCTGCTTTATGCAGCTGTTTTATATCCAGGTGCTGACCTCTTCTAGCTGAAAGACAGTGCTGCTAGCTCAGAATGTAAATGAAACCCATTTCGGTGTCATCCAGGCATTGCTGGCATTTGACTCGATGCCTCAGTTTCCCCCAGCAGTGAGGTGCTGTGACTGTCTGGGATGGGGAGAAAACGTGAGGGAGTGCTCCGGTGGCAGAAGAGCAGTTGCCCAACAGTGGTGTCTGGGAACAGCCTGGAAAGAATGGATTTGGGTCACCTCAGCAAGTGCCCGCTGACTCCTTCAATGCCTTTAAAATGGAACATCGTGATCAACAGCAACAACTGTTGCTGTGGAGAGCTCCAGTCATAGGAGCTGTGGCTATTCTACCTCTGATGATCCGTCGGTCCAAGGAGTGCTGTTTCTGTTGTGCAATGGAATGTATTCCCAGCCACAGAAGGATGAAACTGGCATAGAGAGAAAGGAGAGTCCCGTGGTTATAGTATCTGCCTGGGATCTGGGAGACCTGGAGTCAGTTGCCTCCTCAGCCACAAATTCCCTGTCTGAGCTAGGCCAAGTCACTTAGTATTTGTGCCTCAGTTTCTCCATCTGTAATATGTGGGGACAATAACCATTTCCAGCCTCACTGTACTACTACAGTGGGAGGTGGGGGGTGGGAGGGGGAGAGAGAGAGAGAGAGAGAAGTCCCTAATATAGATAGCTAGAACTGGGAAGAGGTTTTTATGGTGTGGAGCGAAATTATTTTAAAAATAAACAAAAGTGGGCTGCAGCAACTTGAATTTAATAATACTTTGCCTTTCTGCAGCCCGTCATCCCTGGAGGAGCGTGAGGATTATTAAGCAGCTATGGGCCAAACAATCTAAGACATCTTTATTTTAACAAGATCTAGGACAATGACAGATCCAACCAAACCTCAGGAGAAGTTGCTATTGGCGCATCTAGGGGAACCCATAGTTATAATGTTTAGAGAGTGGAGGAAGTCTATAAAAAAGAACCACAAGCAGCCTGGAGATGGAAACTCATGTAAATTTGGAGAAAATGTCAGATAACTTGCAGGGGGACTAGGGACCAGCCTCACAGGCCTGGAGCTTTGTCTAATGTGTTTTTGTTTGCCGTGGCCTGTTCCTGTTGTTGGTAAACACAATAGGTTTCTATAGTCATTTCCTTCCCTGGCTCACCCTATGCTTTTTAGGAAGATAATTGAAAAAGTTGTGGATTTCGTAGTTTGCAAATCCCTGGAAATCCTTTGCATTTGACTGCACTGGGCTCAGTTGGAAAACCTGTCTCCTGCTGCCATCATAACCCTCAACATCTGATTTTTACTTTCCATGCCAGTTGCAGTGACAAGGCAAGATCAAATTAAATTGGAAGACAACATCCCAGTAACAAGGTAGGTGATAAAATAAGATCTTTCAGCCAACATTTGGGCCACTGGGTCCACCCAAACTTTGAGACAATTGAGGATTTGGGTTCACAGCTGGATCTGAACTCTCTGGCTTGGCCTACATTTAATTTACTGCTTATCCTTTCGTAATGTTCAAAATCCTCTAGATAGCTGTGTTCCAACTGCTTTTATAGCATCTGCTGGCATGAATCCTTAAAACCAAGACACGGAAATGAACTGTCATTGCAGGTGAAAGGCAAATCGTGCAGGAGGGCCTTGATTTTAACCCTTTTGATATTGTGACGCCCAAGCAAACTGATATGGAAAATATATGGCAGAAATATTATGGCTCGAGAATATATTTATCCAAATCCCATTCCAAATACCCCAATTCTCAGTCCTCAAAGTGTCTCCTGTTGCACACCACCAGCCGGAAAATCTCTGTGGAGCCTGGGGATTGTTCAGCCCAGTGGTTGGGGACCACTGTAATAGCCAATATTTAATATGGTGTATTTAGAACTGGGATTTCAGTGTGAATGGCTTGCATTCCAGACATAGACCTACACAGCTGGAGAAATTGCATTTGCAGGAATCTGTTAAATTAATAAACGTATCTCTTTCAGGAAAACCAGTGAGCGACTGCAGGCCACAGGTATTGACGGTAGGTATTTATACAAAAGTATCCCTTTCTTTACACCTTTTTGTTATCTGCCCTGGGTGGGTTGTTACTCAATACAAAATTAGTATCTCGGAATATTACAAATCTTTGCCTGTTTATATTGGCAAATGGAACATATATGGTAAGAGATCCCTGATGGCTATATACAGCTACAAAGGTCATGGAAGCTAAGCTTAGGAGAGGATGTTCCATTCTCATTTATGGTCATCCATTCTGAATTCTGAATGGTGCATTATGGGGACAGGTTTTATCTTGGAAGTAAGTTAGCTAATGCTACAATCTACTCCTATAATAATATTTAACGCTCAAACACTTGTAGAACTCTACAAACAAACACAACGAATCTTCTCTGTCGCCCTAGGCTGCATCCTCCCCTAAGCAATGGCCATCTTGCTTGGGTGTGGTAACCAGCTGTCCACACGGTATTCCAGCTTTAATTTTCGGAGTGCCCTTTGCTGTGGCATTTGAGCAGGTGACCTGGATTTTCAGAGACACTGAGCACCTGCATCTCCCAGGAATTTCAACGGGACTTTTGGGTGCTCAGTGCTTCTGAGAATCAGGCCCTAAAAGTGGTATTAAGTGAAATCCCTCTTCCCCACAATCTTCCGTACAAACAGCTGCCTTCCCTGTCCAGCTACCTAGTCACTGGTAAGCAAGGAGTTAATCCCAGCTCAGCTTTACCCTCTCCTCTTGCTTAGCTAAGGGCTATAGAAATGACGGCTTGTGAGAATGTGGTGGGGAAAATGCCCTTTCGAAAATCAGGCTTCTTATCCAATGGCCCTAAGACCAGGTTAAACCGCAGTCAGGGGAGTTATTCCTATTGACTTTCTGCTTGTATTCGTTTACTATCCTCCCTTCCCTGTTTCTTTGGGGGAAAGATCTTGCTGATTGCAAATGCTGAGTCCTTCCAACAGCTTAAACATCCCAGTAATAATAGAGAACTCCGTGATAGACCAGAGCTTTCCCTAAAACATGTGTCTTGCACCACACCTGGTTTGATCTGCAAATCTGGGCTCTGTTGAAATACCAGCGGGGAGGGAGTTTGCACATCTTTGGCCCCCTGTATAGCTAGGAACTGTTCCCCAAAGCACCTTGCCTGACATGGAGACAGACTCCCTAAGGATTCTGTCCAAGTTTTCGAGCACCTTTGTAGGTAGTCTGAGGACCTCACAGATATTTAATGAACGTATCCCCAGATCCTGTATTGAGGTCTGTCTGTGTGTCGTTATGCTCCTTTTACACAAGGGGAACTGGGACACCAAGATGAAGCAACCCACTCAAGCTCACAGAGGAAACCTGTGGCTGGGCTGAGAACTGAAACAAGCTGTCCTGAGTCTCAGACCTGGCCCACTCTATCTGTCGCGGGGTGGAGGTTAGCAAGTGTCATCCACAGCAAACTATTGCTTGCTACCTTGGGGTTCTGTTTTTCCTACAGTGCTGCACTGGGCTGATAAAGTTGGTGATTCTTCCTCTTTCACTGCTAAATCTATTTCCTAATGAGTGACCACGGTGGCTCGTCCCATTAGAACATTTCCCCCAGATTGGTCCCTTAGAATTGTAGAATATCAGGGTTGGAAGGGACGTCATGTAGTCCAACCCCCTGCTCAAAGCAGGACCAACCCCTTGTCCACAATTCATTATTTTCTCCTTTCTTTTTATACTGAGCTCTATTTCACATTTGGTAGCTCGATCGCCCCTGAATCGGATTTCATAGCCCTTGTAATTGCTAGCTAGCAAATCATGGCTAACGTACAATGTCAACATGTGCTCTCTTCTAGGTGACTGTGCTGAGCCCAGATATCAAAATTTCAGGAGAGGTAAACATTGTGACGGCAACGTAATTCAATTATGCTAAGAAGACGGAGGACAAAATTCAGCCCTAGTATAAAAGTAACTCCCATTGAAGTCAATAGAACTTGCACCCACTTACGCTAGGACTGGATCTACTCCTGTATTTAAAATAAGAGTGGGAAAATTAAAAGCTCTGATCCCTGCTTTGGTGTAGGTGGGTATTTTTGCTTTCTAAACCTGTGGAAGGTGACCAGCCTTTGGAAACAACATCACATTTTTCTTCCTGTCTCCTCTCTGAGAGGGGAATCTGTTAGTATACAGGCTGGCTTCCCCTTGAGTTTCTAATCACACCTGCCTGCATTCAGCTGTGTCAGGATATTTCTTAGGCCAAAAGATGTACCCCAGCTGTAAAGTGGAGGTCAGAATGCTGCCTGTCTCCTATCGGTCTATTTAGATTGTAAGAGCGGCAGGGACTGTCTCTTAGTAGGATCCATAGCACAAGGTTCTAATCTCAGCTGGAACCTCTGGATGGTACCGTAATACAAATAATTCATAATAGAGGTAGCAGGAAGAAGGCATCTCCTGCCATCAGAATTCCCTTCATTAGTATTTGATTCTTTAACGCATAGGAATATAGTAATTATTCTGGCTGTGAGGTTTCCAGTAGCACAGCTCTAGAAAGGACACCTTGGAGGAAGATGGGGCTGATCGGGGCAGTAGCTTATTGTGATGCAATGACAGAGCGAAGCAGCCATCACAAAAGCCCACAGATGATTATGTTGACGCTAGGGTGACCAGATGTCCCAGTTTTATAGGGACAGTTCTGATTTTTGGGTCTTTTTCTTATATAGGTCCCTATTATCTCCCACCCCTGTCCCGATTTTTCATATGTGCTGTCTGGTCACCCTAGTTGAAGCCCAAATGATGGCATTGCTCAGTCTGTTTTTTATAGAGGAGCTCATCAAATCCTTTTGCGTAACTATACATGCCCCTTGACCAGGCCTCATGGTCCTTTAGGACAGTGGCTCTCAGCCTTTCCTGATGGCTGCACCCCTTTCCGGAGTCTGATTGGCCTTGCATACCCCAAGTTTCACCTCACTTAAAAACTACTTGCTGATATAATCAGACATGAAAATACAAAGCGTCACAGTGCGCTATTAATGAAAACTTGCTGACTTTCTCCTTTTTACCATATAATGATAAAATAAATCAATTGAGATTGAGCCCTGCTTGGGCGAGTGGGGGGGGGGGTTCGCGGGGCTCTTTGGGCAGGCGGGTGTCCGGCACGGGGCTGCTTGGGCGAGCGGGGGGGTTCGCGGGGCTCTTTGGACAGGCGGGTGTCCGGCGCAGGGCTGCTTGGGCGAGCGGGGGGGTTCGCGGGGCTCTTTGGGCAGGCGGGGGGGGGGGAGGGGGTCCGGCACGCATTGCACTGTGGGCTACCTACCCACAGTGCAATGCGGGCTATGTCGACCCCTACAAAAGTTCTAGGACAGACAGTGTCGACCACTGTCGACCTGCTGTCCTGGTGGGGACACACTGATTCGATTTTTCTAAAGTCGAGTTTAGAAAATCGAATTAAGGGAAATCGACCTAGTCCTGTAGTGAAGACATACCCTATATGCTAAATGACTCTTGATCTAAAACAAAGCCCCTTAAATTCTCTTTCCCTGGGCCTCACGGTGTGTCTACACTGGATACTCCTATGGCTGGCGTGTCAGCGGCCTCAGGCTGGTGGGACTCGGGATGCAGAGCTATAAAAGTGCCGTGTAGATGTTCAGGCTTGGGCTGGGATCCTCCCCCCCCCCCCCCCCCATGAGGTCTTAGAGCCCAAACCTCTACACTGCAGTTTTACAGCCCTGCAGCCTGAGCCCAAGGCAGCAAACAAGGATCAGCTGTGGGTGTTTTATTGCCATGTAGACATACCCATAGGGTCCAGTCCTGCTCCCATGGAAGTCAAGGGCAAAACTAGTTCAGGGGGGTCAGGCCGGATGTGGCTTGCTCAGTATTTTGAGTCAGCTCCCACACACCTCTCTTGAGGTATCTGAGCTGCAGACTCATGAGTGACATGGCTGATGCCTTTTGGTCAGTTCACTTTGAGGTTTCCGGGCCAGTGCATTTGAAAGCAGCAGGGCGGGGAGTGCAGAGGGGAAGGTGCTGCAGACTGGGGCACGGGGAGGCGACGGGGAACACCAAGACAAGAGAACAGGAAGGCAAGACTGGTGCAGAATGTGCAACAGTGCGTTGGTGGGAGAAGTGTTCATCTTTCAGAGGCAAGAGATCCAGATCCAGTAAAACACTGAATGGGACAGGAAAGTGATGGAAAGCTTGTCTGAAGGGAAGCAGGATTCAGAGTGGTAGCCGAGTTAGCCTGTATCCACAGAAAGAACGAGGAGTCCTTGTGGCACCTTAGAGACTAACACGTTTATTTGGGCATCAGCTTTCGTGGGCTAAAACCCACTTCAGATCTGATGAACTTATTTGTTAGTCCCTAAGGTGCCACAAGGACTCCTCGTTCTTTTTGAAGGGAAGCAATCGCCTACAGATGTTCCTGGAGAATCTAACCCGGCCCTGTGTGTTTCTAAGTGCATAGACTGTTTTTGGATCAGTTTTGTGACTTTATTTTGATTTTGGGCTGTGTGAAATGTCCCTAAGACTGTGCTAATGGCCAATGATTTGTACTTGCAGACGACAACCAGGAATTGGATGCTGCTTATGTGTAAGTCAATCTTTTTCTCGTCCACCAGTACATTGAATCTAATCTCTGCGGTCTCCCTTGCTAAGGGGAGCTTTGAATTGTAGGATGTTACAGTGGGTTTAAAGAGAAAATGAAATTCTAAAGCTTTGGGTTCTGAAGCAGAGCTTTGAAAATCATGATAGTCATGCTGTTTCATTATTCAGATTGTGCATAATTCTGTAAATTTCTCACCCTCTCTAAGACCTTGCAATGGGCCACATTACTGTGAGCCATTGTTTCCGCTGTGAATAGTAACTTGCTATTGTGGTTACTCTCGGTAGAATATGCAAGATCTCAGGATGGGAATGAAAAATCTGTCCTAAGCGCTTCTGAATTTGTCATGAATAACCTACGGGAAGCTGGGTGCTAAGAGGGTACATGCACAGAGAAAGTGTTCCGTGTCCAAGTTCTGCACCCAAACTCTGTCCCAGAGCCTGCACCCCTCACTCCCACCCCTTGCCCCAGCCTGGAGCCTGCCCCCAGCACCAAAACTCCATCCCAGAGCCTGCACCCTAGATCCCCTCCCCCACCCAAACTCCCTCCCAGAGCCCAACCTCTCACCCCTTCTGCATCCAAACGCCCTCCCAGAGCCTGCACCCCAATCCCCTAGCCTATCCCAGGGCCTGCAACCCAGACTTCCTCCCAGGGTGACCAAAAAGTGAAAAATCAGGATGGGGGAGGGGGTGATAATAGGAGCCTATATAAGAAAAAGCCCTAAAAATCAGGACTCTCCCTATAAAATGGGAACAGCTGGTCACCCTACTTCCTCCACCCACCCAAACCCCCTCCAGAGCCTTAGGCAGGTGGGGGGTAGAGTTTGAGGGAGCAGAGTTTGGGTGGGGGCAAGTTCTGGGCATCACCAAAATTTCTAAAAACCTGCTGCCCCTGTCCATAACTCTTATTGAATACGATTTCCATAGTATCCTATTAGCCTGTAGTGCAGCTTACACCTGAATGTGAACCTACACATCTCATAGTCTGCGTAGTATTAGAACCATGAGGAATACAATAGGCTTGTTTCAAGAATGATATTGGACAAGGAGCCAATCACTTACCCATTCCAGATGCAATCAAGATACAGTGCAATACATACAAAAAACCAAATATTTACATCCTTGTATGGAGCCACTACTGTAGAATTTGCCTGTTAGATTAATCACAGAAGTGGACAGCGGAAGTGATGAGTCACAGAAATCTCATTGAAAAGAAATAGCTTTGGGCTGCCTCTCTGGAAGTTTTGTATTTGGTTTACTCCGTTATAGACGTGTATTGCCCAGGAGATGAGGCAGCTTGTGATAGCTGTGGAAAGTTTAAGATTCTGGGAAGAGAAGGCTCCATGGCTCTTTCTGATTGACTTGGGGCCATCGGGTGGCTGGGAACTTGGGGTCCCAGGCATGAATAAGGTGGATGGGATTTTGTCCCAAGTGCCATCTCAAAGGCAGAAAATATCTGACTGAGATGTTTATCTTTTCCAGCAACCCTATAGCTACAGATTACTACAACTGTGGGACGTTCTTGAGAGCACCAAATGGTATGTTCACAAGCTGGATGAATGAATGGCTGTTTATTGAATCAGCTTATGGAAGATGAAACCAGTGAAGTATTTCCAGCAGCCAGGTTATTGTGTGGGTTTGGGATGAGCTGGAAACTGACCGTTTTCTTCTTTTATCTTTCTCCTTTGTTACAATATGACGAAGAGGGTATTAGCCCACGAAAGCTTATGCTTCAAAACTTTATAGTTAGTCTTTAAGGTGCCACAGGACTTTGTTACCTCTGCTATTCCAGACTAACACGGCTACCTCTCTGAGTTTTAATTAAGGAATCTAGACCTATGGCTCCTGGGCAGCAAGGGGTTAAAAGTTATTGTGGCAGGAGGGGAACACGAAAGGAGTGTGCTACAGAGCGGCAAAACCACTGAAAAGCTGGGACACGCTTCAGGGTGATGGTCAGCTCTTAAATCTCCAATGGTCACTTTGTTTTTCAAGCCATGTGATATTCTGTGTTCTCATAACGTGAGTCTAGGCACAGACGCCGCGCACACTTATAGCTGTGCTCACCCGTATGCAGTGGGAGGGAGTAATCCCATTTGGCTCCCTGAAGTGTCTCAAGCTACTCCCGAGAGTAAACGTTTTCAGGACCTGGACCTTGAGGCTGATCCTGCAGCTCTCATCCTCACAAGCAATGAATAACCATCATCATACTTGGGGGTCTATTTTGCCTAGAGTTTTTCATGAAAACTCTGTCCCCAATTGCTTCTGCAAAACGAAATCCTGTGATACACTTAGGGTACGTCTACACCACCTGCCGGATCAGCGGGTAGTGATCAATCCCTGAGCGCACTCCCCATGGACTCCAGAACTCCACCTCCACGAGAGGTGGAAGCGGAGTCGATGGGGGGGCGGCAGTGGTCGACTCGCCACCGTGTGGACGCCCAGATAAGTCAACGTAAGATACACCAACTATTCGTGTAGCTGAAGTTGCTTATCTTAGGTCAGCCCCCCACCCCCAGTGTAGACCAGGCCTTAGAGTTAAATAAGTTGTAACAGAAAGAGGTGTGTTAATACACTGTTCTTAAAAGTGCAAAAAAGAGGTCACCAGGAGACGGATGTGGTGTCAAGACCTTTAAAGAAACTTCTCTGGCTTATTTGTTGTTTATTCTTCTTTTATATTGTGGTAGTTACCACAGGACTTAATGGGGATCAGGACCGGTGCTATACATATACATACTGAATGGCAATCTTTGTCCCAAAAGCTTGCAATCTAAGCAGTGTCTTCAATTATTTTGTTTTTCTATTTTATAGAACTAGTGCTTGAGAACGGTGTGAAAATTATGGGCAGGAGGAGACTCTCAAAAAATGCAATGCAGATGTTGCCTGTGTGAAATTCTGTGAAATGGCCATTTTTATATTCCCAAAGTGTGCCAAACTTATCTGAAATTTTCTGATTCTGACACCATTTTTGGATAATCTAATTTTTTCCCAAAAGAAATTTCAAAACATTGTCTGTTTTCCGCTCAAAGATTGTCTTATTTTTGCGGAGGAAAAAAAGAAAAATATTCATGGAGTGGATTTTTTGGGTGGCAAAAATGTAACTATTCAGGGGGAGGTGGTATTCAAAATGAAATGTGAAAATCCTGAATTTTGAGTGGTGCAAGGAAGAGTGTCACTTTTGTGTTGTGAGTACAGCAACCACTGACTTTATTAGCCTGGCACGCCCATTGTGTGCTGAGGAAGGGTTAAAGCAAGATGGAAAGGGATTGGCACGTCTGTTTGCATGAATGAATTTCTGCAGAATCTTCCTACCTTTGATGTGGTGACCACATCAACTGTTCAGGCTTCAGATACATTTTCTGCGTCTGTGGACGTACATTTCAGATAGTGAACGGCAGGCAGCTGCTCGTGTGGTTTAACTGCCCATGTACATCATGGTTGCTTTCTAAACGGGTTCTAATTATAAATATTATTAAATGCCTGCGCCGGAGCCCTCCTCTCAGCCAATAGCCCCTCTCAACGGTGGTGCTCGTCTGAAAATAGAGTGAATGTGGGTTGAGAGGCTGTTCATCAAATGGAACGGATTCTTCAAAACACATTCAGCAAACCACCTAGAGAGCATACTAAGGACTAGGGCCAGCTTGTGATCTCTCTTGTATGGTGTAAATCCAGAGTAGCTCCCTGCAGTTCCATGCTGACATTGGAATCCGGCCCATAAGATGTACCTATTAGTTCAAAGGCAATTTTAGCAGCTGGCTGTGAGATTATAATGGTTTACTAGTTGTATTCCAGTGGGGCCTGAAGGTGTTAGTTGGGGATTTTAGAACCCAAAATGGTGCTGGTTTAATTGTTTTATTGTAGGTGAGGTTAGGGATAAATTAACTGGAATAGAGCAATTTTGTTAAATGATTAATATAAGTAAAGCAGTGGGGCTATATAGTTGTTACTGAGGCCATAACTGGAAGACCAGGCTGTTTCTCTAGTATCACTTAGGGGTTAATTTGGCCAGCAGAACCTTCATTACTGGTCATGATGTGTGAAAGGGAAAGAACCCAGCTTGATTCTCAGATCCCAGAGTGAGTTTGCAGGGCTGGTCGTTAGAAAAAACATATTTTAAATCCAGTAAGCTGTGCCCATTTGATCTGGAAGCCACTGACTGACAGTAAACACAGACACTTCCCAACACCATTATTTTATTTTAGAGACCAGTTTCAGAGTAGAAGGCACTTCAGGGACGTGTAACAGACTTTACATGTGTAGATTGGCCAATTCAAATCCTGCCCAGGCTGGTAATGACGGAAACTTAATCTCTAGTGGTTCGTTGGTGATGGTCTCCATCCAGTTCACTGTGAATCTGTGTCATTGTCCCAAGGAAACCATCACCGCTGGCACCTTTGTTCTTCGTCTCAGCAGAGAGGCCAAGGAGTGATTTGGCCATGGAAAATGAAGAATCCTTTCACCCCAGAAATGGTCTCTCTCTCTCTAGTTAGGTGGAGCAGTGCACAGAAAACGCAGCTTTCTCCTCTGCCTGGTGCCATGTGGGCTCAGTAGGTTGGTTTCAAGGACTGCCAGCTGGTGGATTTGGGCTTGTCTGTACATACAACTCAGACTTTAACTATACTAGTGTCCTTAAAGCAGTACCACTTCCTAATGTGGATACAGTATAAAAGGGCTTATAGTGGGCTAGTTTATTTCCCATCCAGGAAGGGGGAAATGTCTGTGTGAGGCACTGTTACATTGGTATAAGTACATCCACTCAAGAGGTTGTACCGGTAATAACTATTTGGGTGAATAGTGTCACCCTTGAACAACATGGTTATACCAGTGAAATATTTCAGTGTAGATCAGGCTTCTGATCAACTCTTGGCTCACAAGGCGGAAACATCCCTGCACTTACAACTGTACGATTGGAGTGTGAACCTGAGGGATTTTTATTCCTGCTTGTAGGTTCTGCTCTAAATCATCAAGATTTTGGTTGTTTACCAGAACTCCCCTGAGCTAATACAGGCTGGTTGTTCCTCTTGCTACCCTATTAGGCAGAATTAATGACCCCAGTTTAATTTTTCACTCCTAGTTCTACAGAACAATCTATTTGAGGTTGGAGTGGGGTATCAATTCCTAACCTCCATGGCATCCATCAGACGCTCCCAGCCTCTCTAAACATCATGAATATCCAGTTGCTCTCCTTGACGCCAACGGCAGAACTCCAGTTGATTTCAATGCAGGATCTAATCCCATGTTAAAGTGATTATACACAAACTCCAGTTGTAGCTCAGTCTTTTACGGTGACCTTTCTGCTAACTTTCTTAAGTAGTGCATTTGTTTCTCTGTGGTAAACACCATTTCTCCACAGGTGGATGGTGCTAAAACTTACTGTTGTACACAGAGCCCCGCTCTCACCATCATCCAACACGTTCAGTCCTTCCTTTTTATCTCTTACAGCAAAGGAAGAGGATTCCTGCTCCTATCAAAACGTTGTGATCGGGGCATCCAATAGCGCTGAGTCTGGTAAGTGTCAGTGTTTGGGGGGTGATTACGGTGCGTATTGCAGTAGTGCTGAGACGCCCGTCATGAAGCAGTACCCCCGATCACTTCACTTAAAGTAAAGCTATCAAAGCTTAAAGCTTTACTCACATAGACCTTTATCCTGAAACGAGCTCCATCTAGGTAGTTCCCTGTGCCTGTGTGGAATCCAGTGGAAGTCAAAAGGGCTCTGTACAGAGTCCATCATAATACTGGTGTCAGTGAAGAAGAGGGGGGGAATTCTACGTAGAGATTATGAACTTCAGAGAACTTTTCTCTCTGGGATATTTTTTTCAAAAGTGTGGATTAATTTTGGCCTTTGCTGTTAACATCTCAGAATCCAACCACAAGTGGCTTGCTGAATGATTACACTGGGTATACTGTTTTCATGGGCAGTGGTAGCATCAACAGGCCGGTCTAACCCAGGCCTGGAAAAAACAAACAAACCATGCACTAAACTGGGAAGTAGATGAGGTGGCAATGACCAGACATGGGGGTGGAGTTGCTCCACATTAAAATGCACAAGCCCAGAGGTCTGACCGGAAACTCAGCCTTGTCCTAATGGTTACACTTTTAGAGGGTGGAAGTGAGACATTTCAAAGGACGGTTCCACATTCTTTGTCCACTTGCTTTCATTGCTCTGTGCGCACTTTTCTTGCTCACAGATGACCTGGAGGACTATGAGAATAGCGCATCTATAAAGATATGGCAACAATCAAACATGTCAGGTATGTTCTGAGAACTATCCTTATTTAATATTTTTACGGTAGCACCTCAAGGCCTCAGTTAGAATTGGGGTCCCATTCTGTGAGCTGCAGATGAAGAGACAACCCCTGCCTTGAGATAAATAAATAAATAAATAAATGGAGATATACCAATCTCCTAGAACTGGAAAGACCTTGAAGGTCATCGAGTCCAGTCCCCTGCCTACACTAGCAGGATCCGCCTGCCTACACTAGCAGGATTGAGTACTGTCCCCTGACAGATTTTTTGCCCCAGATCCCTAAATGGCCCCCTCAAGGATTGAACTCACAACCCTGGGTTTAGCAGGCCAGTGCTCAAACCACTGAGCTATCCCCCCACCCCCCTTGTACTTTTACCGTACAGTCATGATAATAGAAATATTTTAAAAACTAGTAGCACATTGTTGCACATCTTAGCAACGATTCTGAATACTAGAATCTTTGTGACTCTTGCCTTTCTAATATTTAAGGGAGCACAGACCAAGTTGGGAGGCCTAAAATTTGACTGAGGTCCCCTGGCTGGCCCTTACAGACGACGGTCTCTTCTCTTATTTCAAACCTTCTCAGTTTGCAACTCTCCATGATGCAAACTCGGCATTGCTTTTGGAGCCCTAAGTGTAGTGTGACTGAGTCAGACCAGAGGGGTATAGGAGAGTGCTGGAAGGGAAATATGTCAGCCTCAGGATGAGCAGGTCCCTGTTCCCTGGCTAGCCAAACAAAGGAGAAGCTTCTAGAAAGCAGCAGAAACAGCTAGCCTGATTGGGTCACCTGAAGCAGTTAAAAACCCTCCCATTTAGTCAGGTGGGTGTGGGTGTCAGGAGCTGTGGGAGGAAGTTGTGCTGTTGGTGAGACTGAGTGGTTAGACAACATATCATACGCGAGGAAGGAGGCCCTGAGGTAAGGGTGAAGTAGAGTGTGAAGAAGCAGGGACTGCTGTGGGGAAGTAGCCCAGGGAATTGTATTGTGTTTGGTGGTTAAAAGGTCGGCCATCTTAGAGGGCGGGCCCGGACTCCCCCCTTTCCACCTCCCCCAATTACTGAGACTGGGGAGACAACAGAGACTGTGCCACGAAGGATAACTTCTCCTCACTGGCTTATGATGAAAATGGCTCAATAGGCTGTGACCTTGTCTCTAGAGAGAGAAGAGCCAGTGGATGGTCACAGTGAGCCTCTGAGGCTAGTGAAATCCGCCAGGAAATGCAGGACCCGCAAGTATAGACTTGGAGCTTTGTCACAGTAGGCAATGAACAAGCAGTATCTTCATAACTTATATCCCTGGACTATGGAGCTTCCTGATGGGCCAGCAGGAATTATGTCAGCGTAAAAGTCTTGGTTATGTTAACTTTTTAAAACAGAGGTTCAATTGGATAGATAACTTCCCCTGAGGCACATTGGAACAGATTTGGTTGTGAGATGCACTGAGTGTATTTAGGAACTTCTCCTATCTGATTTGGGGATGCTCTAGGCCAGGGGTGGGGAACGTCCGGCCCACGGGCCGTATAAGACCTGCGAGATCATTCGGTCCGGCCCGCAGGCGGGTCTCGAAAATCAATAAATCTAGGAGCTTTTTTAATCCTATAATAAAAGGCTAAGGGTGTGAAGCTGTCATGCTCAGTAGAGACGGCCGGACCAATGTGGCGGTGGGAGTGCGCGGGCAGTGCTACCACAGAGCGTCTCCCTGACGGCTGGGGGTGCGTCGCTCCGTCTTCCCCTCCCAGCGAGTAGCATCTGGAGCAGCGGGACGGGGCAGGGCGTGGGTGGCGGGAGACCGGCTGGGGGAGGTGGGGGGGAGGTGGTGTGCAGATAGGTTTGGGGGGTCAAGGGGGTGAGGGGTAGGCGGGGCAGGGGTGGCGGTGCAAGTGCACAGGTGCGGCGCTGCCACAGAGCGTCTCCCTGAGGGCTGGGGGCGCATTGCTCCATCTTCCCCTCCTAGCGAGTCGCGTCCGGAGCAGCGGGACCGGGCGGGCGCCCCATGTAGGCCCGGGCAGGGCACGGGCGGCGGGAGACTGGCTGGGGGGGGGGGGAGGCGGTGTGCAGATAGGTTTGGAGGGGTCAAGGGAAGGGGCAGGCAAGGGGGTGGTGTGGGGGGGGAGGCCAGGTTGGGCGGGCGGGGAGGGGGGCAGGAGACTAGGCTGGATGGGGTGGGCAAGGCGTGGGTGTGGGAGGGAAGGAGGTTTGGTGGGGGGGGAGGCTGGGCTGGGCGGGTCAGGCATGGGGGGCAGGAGGCTGGGTTGGGAGTGGGAGTGGGGAGGAGGTTCGGTTCAGTGGGATGGGCCGGGCCAGGCAGGGGTGGGGGAGGGAAGGCGGTTAGATGGGGGGAGGCTGGGCGGGGGTAAAGGAAGATCACCCCCAACAGCGGGGTGGGCCAGGCAGGGATGGGTAGGGAGGGGAGGAGGTTAGGCTGGGGGAGGAGATTAGGTTGGATAGGGGGGGGAAGGAGGATAGGCTGGGGGGAGGTGGGCCAGGCAGGGGTGGTGTATGTGTCCTACTTGAGGTTTGCAAAGCCCAGGAGACACGTGTTGCGGGCCCGAGCCTGGCAGACGGGGGAGACAGACCAGCTGACTCAGTGAGGGGGAGGGAAGCTGGTGTGGGAGAAGGCCTGGTCCCCCACATCTGACCCCCAGCTCCTCTTCCCTAAGCACTTTGGCCCGTGTCCACGGGCTTTTCACTAGTAGCAACATAAATTTGTCTAAAGCGGCAGCGGGCGGAGAAGCGGCAGCGGGCTAAGCGCTCAGCCCGCTGCGGCTTTAGAGGTTCCCCGCAGGCTCCTGCCAGTGGGGGTCTCAGCTCCCGTTGCCAGCCTGGGCTTCCTCGGGTGGAGGTGGGGAGGACCGGCCCGCGAATGACGTTATAAATATCCAAATGGCCTTTGGCAGAAAAAAGGTTCCCCACCCCTGCTCTAGGCAAACCAGATAGTGGGTTTTAGCCCACGAAAGCTGATGCTCAAATACATTTGTTAGTCTCTAAGGTGCTACAAGGACTCCTTGTTGTTTTTGCTGATACAGACTAACACAGCTACCACTCTGAAATCTAGGCAAACCGTTCCTTGTTTCTTGTGTGCATGCGCTGTTTATAAATCCAGTAGATTGTAATGTCTCTGTGGATCTGTTATGATCTATTCTAAAAATCTACTGAAGGAACACTTGCAAACTGCTGTTATGTACAGTCTTGAAGACTCTGCAAGGAGCCTTGATGCTGGAATCTGGTATTTCTTGGCACATCCAGAAAAATGGCTGGTAAGGAACACACAAGCTGATATCAGCATCAAGGGTTAGAAAGGTTGGCAATGTGTATAAAGATGTGTGTGTAGATCAACGCATTTATTGATCAATGCTTTCAATTCCCAATAACAACTCTCTACATTTAGAAAGCCCAGATGATTATCCAGATTACGTTAACTCAGAAGTTGCAGCTGTGCCGAACTAAAGGTAAAAACTGATAAAATGTTTGCATTTTTTGTAAACCACAGGGTGGGGCCCTATCCCTTCTTAGATAATGATTTGCACTCAAACTTGATTCTGCAGCGAGATGGCGTTAGCCTGTTTTAAAAGCAAACTTGGAAGGAGGGAATCTCTGTATTGGCAGACTCTAAGGAAGTAGGGATGATATTGCAGGTACTGATGTATCCATAGTCGGAGTAACAGCGTGACAAGTGCTGCTTGCAATTAACATTTTTGGATCAGCTAACAAATATCTTGTGCCTATAAAATTATCTAGTTGATACCACAAAGCAAGTCATGGCAGCGGCAACATTAATTATCTGATATTTGTCCTAAATTTCCCAAGCCATTGTATGCCATTATAGTCCCTGTAAGACTAAAGCTGAGAGGAACTAGGAGTCGGCTAGAAGTTAAAATGCATAGTTGTGGGAGTGGAACAGTTTAACCTTTAAAGATACTCACTGTCCACATCTTAGCAGTATTTCACAGCAGGTGTCACTCTTTGCTTTAATAGAAGCAAAATTACAGTTTTCCATTAGTGATTATTATAAAAGTGAGTTAGTTCAGAAAGGGGCATGGGAAGTTTGTTTTAGGGGAAATTAACTTAAGTTTTTCTTTTTGGGATGTGTGAAAGTTTTACTGAATTACAAGGCACTATTTTGGACAAATGCAGGGGGAAAATCAGATCTACATTAAAGCAGAGGAAAAGGCCCCATTGAAGGCCCCAAGCAGGTTTCGGGGGGTCCGCCAAACAAGGCTGGCATCAGAAAGAAAAAGGTTGAGGACCCCTAATATAAATGACTGTGGGAGGGGCCATACAAACACCTAATCCACATTATAAAAGTTTTGCCAGTATAGCTATTCCAGTAAACCCACCCTGGTATATGCAGCTATACTGCAAAAGGCTGCTTTTGCCAGGACAGCTCATACTGGTTCTGCAAACGAAATAAGCTACCCTACCAAAAGCACTTTTTTGCCTTCAGAACTGCAGCCCCACTAGGGCTTTTGTTGGCACAGCAATGTCATTTGCTGTGGGAGGGATAGCTCAGTGGTTTGAGCATTGGCCTGCTAAACCCAGGGTTGTGAGTTCAATCCTTGAGGGGGCCATTTAGGGATCTAGGGCAAAAAATCTGTCGGGGGACAGTACTTGGTCCTGCTAGTGTAGGCAGGGGGCTGGACTCGATGACCTTTCAAGGTCTTTCCAGTTCTAGGAGATTGGAATATCTCTATTTATTATTATTATTATTTAATACCTCTGCTAACAAGAGTTTCTAGGATAGACTTGCCCTTAGTTGGATGGATTTTGCAGGAATGATGGATTCTTAAATTATCTGGACTCCTCGCAACCATGTATTGTTGGAACTGTTCAAAGATTCATCAGTTATAACAATTAGGCAACACACACTCCCCATACATTTGAAATCTTTACATTATCCAGCTCATACAAAATCTACCTGAATGACAGAAGCCAAGAGATAAGACCCTAGAACTGAAAATAAAATGCAAGCAGAAAGTCAATAATAGTGGGGGGCGGGGAGGTGAAGCAGTGAACTCACCGTCTGTCTTTTATTTCAAGGTACCTTCCCTGGTCTGGGCGGGAAAAAGGCTGTTGAAAAGCAGCAGAAGCTTCTGTTTCATTTTGAGGACTGCTACACACACGCAGTGGAAAGGATTCCTTTGATTCACATGTGTAATGGAATAACCTGTTCTCCAAACCCTGCCAAAAGTAGCTAACTAACTTAAAGGACATGGATGCACACTGCTGAACGTAAATGCGCTGGATCCGGAAGCCCCACAAAAATACAACTGGAAAGAGTATATGGAGAAAGCCCCCTCCCCTGCTCCGACAAGTGAATTTCAGCTGCTCAGTGCAGCAGTTACCAAGAGAAATGCCAAGGTTTTGTTATTCTGTCATTTTCCTCCACATCCATTCAAGGGAGTGATGGCTTGACTGCTCAACAATGTTTTCTGCTGCCAAGTGTGAAATGAATCTTTAAACTGCTGAGCAGCAACGCAGTTGATAGTTTAACTTGCCATGCTGACTCCTGTAAGGAGGTATTAAAGCTGATGAATTATATTTCTTGTTTAGCTCCCAATGTAGCAAAGCTCTTGGGCAGACACTGCTTCCAACAGAGGGATCGAACCTTTCAGCCAGATGCCAAGTTTTTAGAAGAGTAGTTCTGTATAGCTAAGTAATACACTGAAGGCTACTACAAACAAGATCACTGCAGCCACGGATACTTTCCTTGTGCTTTTGGGATTTATTTTACAGCAATCCCTAGGAGTTGAGTCAGATAACAGGGCACTGAGCCAGCCCAGGAATTGCACCTGCTTTTCAGAATTGCTGTAGAGAAGGACATCCGTGCTAGAACTCAAACCTTGCATTTGAAACATGCTTCAGTTCTGACAACTAAAATGTTAATGAGCATAGTGTTTTACCTGGCAGCAGAGGTAACAGAGTCCTGTGGCACCTTAAAGACTAACTATAAAGTATAGAAGCATAAGCTTTCGTGGGCTAATACCCACTTCATCGGATGCAACGAAGTGGGTATTAGCCCGCGAAAGCTTATGCTTCTATACTTTATAGTTAGTCTTTAAGGTGCCACAGGACTCTTTGTTACCTCTGCTATTCCAGACTAACACGGCTACCTCTCTGATTCTTACCTGGCAGCGTTACAGCATGTGCTCGTTAAGGGTGAAATGCACTTCTGTGCAGGAAATCAAGGAAAGGCGCACGTTCTGCTTCAGTTGTGTACATTCTGGCCTGCTGCACAAGGGCAAACTTCACCCATGGTAGAGTGAGAACATTTAGGAAAATGCCTAGTAAGGGAATTCTTTTAGAACAGTAAGTTATGTGTTGGAATCACTGTCTCCTACTAATCCTACTTTGCTAGAAACTGGTTCGCCAAGCGCTTATGCTCTAGCGTGAACAGCTACTCTCTAACTAGCAGGGAAAAGGGCCACACAATCAATTTCCTCCCCTTTCGGTACCTGTGGCTAGAGAGAACCTTGGATAAGGGTAAGAAGAGTCAGTTATGAAGTGGGACATGAAACTTTTCCTACTCATTACTTACTCATGAAATTTTCCCTGAGTGGAGGAGTCTATTTGATCTAATCAGTCTATGCACAGTGGGAGTTAAGGTCAAATGTAAGGCTCTTTACAGATATGGATTTAACATTTCATTTGTATTTGAGATGCCTTAATCACAGCAACAAGGTGCTTGTTACTCCTGTGTCTGAAACTAGGAGGCCAATCAAGAATTTTCTAATTAGTGACTGGGGGAAAACTTAATTGCAGCTCCCATTAATGAGTGTATTCCTGAAGTCTGCATAGAGGCAGCAAGACAGGGCCCTTAATGTAGCCCATGTAGGAAAGAGACCTATCTAGAATATCCTTAATGTCTTGAAAGAGATACACCTAGTCAGTTTCAGAACAGAAGTTAAACACAGTCGGTTTTACACCTACCCAAGTTTCCTACCAGTTTGTATCTAGAATCACTTTCTTTTTTTCCTAAATATTTTTCTCCGTTGTGCAAAGCGCCCACACAAATAAGGGACACCGACAATAGCTGAAGGTGCAATTTACCTTTGAAGTTGTCCAACCCCAAGCCTAATAAACCATCAAAGATCTGAAGATTTATGCACTGCATAGACCTTGTCCTGGCTCTTTTGTTGAAAGGTGAATTTCATCCAAAGTGACTAAACAGAAAAGTTTTAACCTTTGTTATAGAAATATTGAGTTACTTGACAGGCCATGCAAAATGTTGTGACCAGTGACTATGACTGTCCAATATCACACCTCTCAAAACTGCCTCATTTTCAGAAGTGTTGCGACTCTATAAAGGTGTCTCAAAATTACAATTCAGTTTTGAAAATGTTGGTCTCTGTTGTCAGAGAAGTGCAATTGTGTTGATGTGTCAGTTTAAGATTCTGATCCAATACATGGAGGGAGACCTTCAAATGCTTAAAGTTTAGCAATAGTACAGGTTGCCTGGGATACAGTTATTCAGAGTTCTGTTACCTGATTAAGTTCCAGGATTTAGACAAATGTTAGGTGAGGGCAATACAGGATTTATTGTACCTGTGCTCAGCAGGGAGAGGTGAATAAACTAAGTAATATTTCCTGGAGCACTTACGGAAAATATTTGTTTCCCAAACAATAATTCATAGTGTATAAGACCAATGCGATAGGAGTGTGATTAAAGGAGAAGATACAGATTCTATTCCCCAGTCTGCCAGTGAGAGAATGCAAGCAAATCCCCACCTTCTGGTGGTAACTTTGTAAAGCAAGGTAAATCCTTTCTTAGTTGTGTGAAGCACTTTAAAATAACCAGGGCACCTTTTATTGAAGGATCAGTGTGCTGAAACATAGCCTGTAAATTTTACAATAAATTCTATTGAAGTGTTTGGAATTCTACAGTGTAGCTTTTAACACTCCCCTTCCTCCCCCCCCTTACAGGGATTTCAGGCGCTGTACAATCCTGGAAGGTCCTACTGAATGCTGATGGTGGAAGGAGGAGAACAGGCAGCAGCTGCTATAAAAGAGGGAGTCACCCTAGATTCTAGAGGTCACCAAAAGCAGCTTTTCCCTCTATGGGAATAGGGAAAATGTACAGCTAGGAGATCCCAGTGAAGGACACAACGGGGGAATAAACCAACCCTATAGGGCCTTGGCCACTGTGCCAGTGGAAGCCCCTGAACACCTGACTAGTCTGCAAGTGTAGTTCGTTCCCCTGCTTCCAACTCGGCCTGTAGTAAATGCTATGAAAGTGAGGGCACGTTGGGTCATTAAGGTCAGAGCAGGTTGTATGGAAAGAGGGGAAGGATTGGGGAAGTGGTTCAGTTCCTTTCCTGTCTTGCTTGTCTGCCTACTCTATTCAGAGTGGTAAACTCGTTGGGCCCAAGACTGTGTGTACAAAATACAGCCGATTAGGGTCCCCATCTGGATTTAATAGTATTTAATAAATGCATAGTTTATAATTGTACTTCTAGTAAGGAGTTATGTATATTGAAAATCAGAAGTCAGTGATGATGTACACAGTTTGCTAAAGAGTGAGTGAAATACTGTGTTAATTAAATAAAATACTTTGTGTCTCTTACCTGCTTATAGTGCTGTCTTCATTTGCATTACCAGTCAGGACTTAGACCAAGTGTACTGTGCAAAAGCCTCAGTCACAGCTTCCCTCTCCATTCCACGGTCTAGAACTACCCTTTCGGAAAAGAAGCTTGTCAAATCATTATGCCTAACTGCCTCAACTATTTCCACTTTTTTACGTCTACAAAAATTACAAATATTTCCTAAACAAATCCCATTTTTGCCTCATCAAGCCAAAAAAAAAACAACCCAACCTGCTTGGACTGCCGGCACTGGGATTGTCCGAGCCCAAAAAACCTCCCTGCTGCCGCCCGCACCGCGCCACCCCAACAATGGACGGAATGACCCTTTACCAGGGCCGCCCCTGGCATGTTTGCTCCGCTGGTGCCTGGAGCCAGCCCTGCCTACAGCCAGTGACATTTGTGCATATAATAATTCCCTCAACTCTCATATCTCTTCAGTAAGCAAGGATGTACATAATGCAGCTGACTCAAGCAAGACATTTTACCCCTGCCTATAGATGCATGACTGGGTAATCACCAGCAGCATCAACATTTAATTGTCTTCCTTCTCTGTATCCATAACTCCTGTAAATTTTGAACTTGGGGTGTTTTAACATGGCTCCATTTCCAGAAACCTTCTCTTAGACTTCCTGGAGAAGTGGATAAAATCTGCACTCCATATTTATAATCCCTTTGCATTTTATACAGTTACTGCTTATGAGAGAAACAACTTTATTTGAACTGCTTGCTAATTACTTCTGAATCTGAACATGGAGGGGAGAATAGATGCTTTAGCTTTAGATGAATTAATCCTACAGGCAAAAGATCAGGCATTCTTCATGTCTAATGATTAAGTTAACCCAGGCCAGCAAGAATTGATGCCTAAATCTAGAACAGACCAGCATCTATTTGAGACAGGCACCCGCTTCAATACTGACACAGGACTTCCATTTTCAAAGGTTCCAAAGGCAGTATCCAAGGTAAGGTGTCACTTTGACTACATTTGCGCTTTATTATACAACACATTTTGTTAGTTGTATTAAAGATGCCCACTGCATGGTTCCCTGTTCTCCACAGAAGAGGTATAGTGTAGATTGTGGCACCTGATCCACACTAACCTAGTGAAATTACGTATGCAAGAAGGTAGGTCATTTTCCACAGCCCGTTTCATTCTGGGCTTCATGGAGATCTCCAATCATGATCAGTTGTGTGATGTATACACTTGTCCACTAGGAATGAGACAGACCTTTCATTTCACAGCCATTGGCTGTTAACTTCTGGTCAGTACGGCCATGAACTATTTCAATAGGCAGGGGTCTTAACTCTACTGCTAAGCATGTCCAATCCCTCCACTTTTACACCACAGATACAACCGTTCTCAGTAGATTTTAAGTTTATTTGGCCTAAAAAAAGTACAAAGTAATTCAAACACAAATTCTGGCTTTCATTTTCAGGTTCAGCAAGAACAGAATTCAGAATTTACTATATACACAAGGTTCTAGTATGCAGACAGCAGCTGGCCTTAAACATGGTAACCTCATACTTCCAGAATCAAGGCTGTAATCGCAGTCCAGTAAAATACTCCATTTAACTTTCTGCGGGAGCAGCCGTCTTCCGACAGAGCCTGGCAAGCAGGCCAGCCATCTGCAAGAGAGAATTCACCCCTTCTGCCACCTTCATGTGAGTATAGCCAATTTCCTGGCAACAAAAATGAGGTGTCAAACTTCAGCTTTTTCTATTGCTTTGTCTACATTTGTACAGCAAAGGGAGGCGGTTTTAGTGGAAGTCTTTAACTTTTCCCCCAGCAGCAGGAGTAGTTAGTCTCGACTACTTTGTCCTGTGATAGTACACATTGTACAGAGGCCCCAGGCATTAACGAATTACATATACACCATATGGAATAGAGCTTGCCCGTCAGCTGGCCTCAAGCTACCTGAGCTGAAGGAAATATTAAGTTGTCAACAAGAGTAGGGCTTATTTCTTCTTGAAACCAGCCATGCTAGGGTTATTCAACAACTTTCTGAGAGATCAGGTCAAGTGCTGCTCTGTGGTGCAAGCATATCCCTCCCGTTTTCCTTCAAGGAAGCACTATGCCTGTATTTGAGGGCAGGATTCAACCCTAAGGGGTCTGATTCCAATACATATACAGTAAACCCTCGATTTAACGGACCTCGATTTAACGGACTTCGGATGCAACGGACAAAATTTCTGAGCAAGTCTGATGCATTCCTGATCCATTTCTGGCGGGCCGGCTGCCAGCTCCCGGCTGCCGCCCGGGTCACAGCAGCGGGCGGGCTGGCTGCCGGCTCCTGGCTGCTGCCCGGGTCACAGCAGCGGGCGGGCTGCGGAGCTGTCGCTCCGACCCTGTGGCGGTTGGGCTGCTGCTCCGACAGCTCATTTTTTAAAATTATTAAATAACGGACTTTTTGATTTAACGGACACCCCCTCGCCCGAATTAGTCCGTTAAATGGAGGTTTTACTGTAATGATTATCACGTGTCTCATTAGAACTCAATGCCATTCAACCTTTAAGAAGCTACTGAAATAACCCAGACTTGATAACCACCTGGCCATGCTGCTAAAGCCATTTATTTGACAGTTTTAGGGGAAATAAGAGTACGTTCCAGGGCCAAGGGCTGCATTGGTCATTTGAAGTTTGATTTACTGGCTGGTTGAGTTTATTCATTATTTGACTAGGATGATATTGTGACTAAATCTAATAAAATGATATAGCACCTTGAGTTTGCCTGGGCATTTATTGTTAGTGTAAATAAACTCTCACCATTCTTATAATAGGGACATAAATAGGCACATAGCGGACAAGTTAATGGGAGGGGAAACACAAGAGGTTTAGATCCCTTCTGTACTAAGAACTAGCAAATCTTGGAGAATAAACTGAGGCTACCCCTTTAATAGGATTTATTTATATATTTATTTTACAGATTAACGTGATAACGAGGCTAGCACTAACCTTGATGAACTCCAACTTCAGATACTCCGGCATTGGGAAGGTTTTACACACTCTGAAGATATTGCCAACTATATCTTCTGGTGAGTACCCAAGTCGCCACAAGTGGGCAAGAATCTGTGCAGGAGAAAATAAATGTGAATTTCCCTGGAGGAAAAAAAAGTTATGGGGATCAAGTTTGTACTCATTCTTGTATACAAACCATTTCCCACAGCGTGAAATTGCATACAGTTTTTTAATGTTAAAGCAACAGGTTTAATTTCCATCCTGTGCTAGCAAGAAATTTTGTACCAAAGTGACACTTCATTTGTACTTTTTTTGGTCGTTACCTTTTTTTATCTTAGACATAATTATATCTGGGGCAAGCTGCAAATTTATGGAGCCAGTATCAATGATTTCCCATTTATAAACTTAATGCATTGTTATTTTATTGCTATATTTAGCATCTTTTACCAAAACACAGACTGACCAACAAGTTTCCTGTTTGCTCTCAGATCACTAAACATTTGGTCTTGGTGCTGCTACTATCCTAATATTTATATCAAGTATTGTTACACAGTAGCTACATCTGCCACCATAAATTAAACAATCTATATTAAAATCCTGCTGGTTCGCTGGTACCCTTCATGGTGCCATTAGAATAATCCAGGTTTGGGATTGAGCTGTTTCAGAGGCCAGCAGAGAACAGACATTATTTAGACCAAAACCTTTCTCCACCAGCCATATTATGAAGTAATATTGGTGGGATTTTATAATGAACATGTTTTCCTTTGCAAGTGGAAACACCATGACTGACAACAAAAAGCAAAGAGGTATAAATTTAAAATGGCATCAAAGAGTTAGGAGCCGGCGGAGAACCAGAAGGGCCTATTTAGAGTAAAACTTCAGAACCCTATTAATCCTCTCCAGTAAATAATTCCCATAATTATGAATGAGTTGCAAGTGAAGACTGAAAGAAAGTCTAGTGCTTAAATAGATTTTATTTATCTTGGAAACAGATTTTTATCAAAATACACCAGTAACGGCTCTGTAGTATGTTCTTTGAAAATACCAGGTAGTGATACTAGACCTTATCTTGTCTTGCCTACTAAATTTTTGAGAAGTGAAGTTGCAACTATTTGTGTGAGAATTACAAAGTGTGTCATTTAATGTGGTGTCACTTGTATTCATACATTTAGATCCAGTCAATCACAGACACCTCGCTGTAGAAATATACATGCTATCTGGATTTCTACCTATTAAGATTCCTTATATAAAAAGTTTATATTCATGAATTTATCTGCATTTGTATAGTTTTACCTTTGTTTTGGATGGAAAGGCAAACTAAAGTCTTTTGAAAAGCTAGCATGCTGTTAAGAAAGTGCCCGAAAAGACATACACACCTTGTATGCTTCATCAATATTTGCATTCACACAGTGCTGTATCATTTCTTTCACTAGCAGAGGGTGTGGCTCATCACACACCTATAGCCAAGAGAAATTCGAATTGTAGGAGATATCAGTGTACAAATTTCCTCCTGCACCCAAATGCCCTGAATAATTTTAATAATCCTCTCGATAGTTGATAGTTTAAATGCTCTATCAGAGAGAGCCCCATAATATAGGTTATTCACCACACAATAAAGTGACTAACTTAGCTGGTAATGTAATTACTCACCTAACATTAAGTCAGACTTTATATGACTCAGTACGAAGCACCCAATGTACTAGACATTAACAGTTACTATCACTGAACTTCACAGCAGTCCTATTAAGATTCATTATTTGTTATACAGACAATGGGTCTCAGCTGTGTCCGTTTACATTCAGATGCTCTACATCAGGGGTGGCCAACCTGAGCTTGAGAAGGAGCCAGAATTTACCAATGTACATTGCCAAAGAGCCACATCTCCCCATCTGCTCCCCGCACTGGCTCCCCGTGCCTCCCTCCCCCCACCTCCTGATCAGCTGTTTCATGGCATGCAGGAGGCTCTGGGGTGGTTAGGAAGGAGGAGCGAGGGTGTGGCAGGCTCAGGGGAAGGGGCAGGGCCTGGGGCAGAGCCAGGGGTTGAGCAGTGAGTCCCCCCAGCACATGGGAAGTTAGCGCTTGTAGCTCCCGCCCCGGAGTCGGGGCCTATACAAGGAGCCGCATATTAACTTCTGAAGAGCCACCGACTGGTCATCCCTGCTCTAGGTTCTTTCTACAACATTAAAGGGAAAACCTCTTACACTGACAATCTTTTCAAAAGGTGCATGCATCTCTAATGTAGCAATCTTGTTCAAGACCTAGTACTGCTTGGGAACTAACAAAGCAATGTCAAACTTCTCCATGTCCTGACCAATATCTGATAGAGTTGAACTGCCCAACTTCAAGTATTTTTAGTATAGGAACTATGCCCGATACTGAAAACAAGGAAGAAAACATGTTAGGTATGTACCAATTATAGTGCAAATACTGAGCAATCATATCTTGCTATAAGAACTTTTACTAACCTTAAATACATTCTCACTGTTAATAAAGCCAAATCCAGAATATGTGGACTGCAAGTTGTTTAATGCCTGGAAAGAGTCAAATTAACATTTCTATTACTATCTGAAAAACTCTTGTCTCTGGTTCCCCTCCTCAGACTCTAGCACAGACTTTTTTGGAACTGCTGCCCCATGAATCAAGAGCATGAACTCTAAGAGCTGTGAAGACTTGACTTCCTCCAGCTACAGGCCAGCATTCCATTTCCATTGATGCAGGGTCTAGTGACTAGACATTTCAGAATTCAGCGAAACCATATAATTTAGTTACTGGAGTACTGCAGATCACGTCCTCTCCCCTTTACTTCCCACAACTTAAAACCTGTAAGGCCATAACCCCAGGCTTTGTGCTTCAGCAAAGCGGCCTTTGTTTTAATACCTGTCTCATGTCTCCTTGTGCTGTGAAGATAATGGCTTCCAGTCCATCATCTGTGTATTGTACATTCTCTCTCTCAACAATTTTCATTAACCTTGCAAGGATCTGAGCATCTGTCAGCTTGGTGTAGCGCAGCACTGCACAGCGAGATTGGATTGGCTCTGAAGTGAGAGAGAGACATTTGCAGGTGGAACATCTTGTTCTTTTCTTAAGTATCCATCCAAGTGTAGCTTTTTCGGCTTGGGAGAAAGCATCTGTGAAATTTCTGCATGACCCTGTAATCTGCTTTCCTTTCATATAGAAAAGCTTCACTGTCAAAGCCCACTGAGGGTATGTCTACAATGGTGGTATGTAGTGGACCTATACTGCAGCCCCACCTACCATAGAGATATTTAGCAGCATAGATGGTGGCTCCCACAGCAGGAGCCCAAGTCAGCTGACCTGTGAGTGGAGACTTGATGCTGCAGAGTTGTTGTTTTGTTTTTTTTTGCAGTGCAGATATACCCTTCGATTCTGGCCATAAAGCTCATAGACTTTAAGGTCAGAAGGGACCATTATGATCATCTAGTCTGACCTCCTGCACAACGCAGGCCACAGAATTTTACCCACCCATTCCTGTAATATACCTCTCACCTATATCTGAGCTACTGAAGTCCTGAAATCTTGGTTTAAGGATTTCAAGGTACAGAGAATCCTCTTCAACTGAGGCCAAACGTCAGGTCTCCGGCAAGCTAATATGAAGGCCAAATTTGGTTCTGAAATATAACTGTGTGTTCACCCCATACCAGTCCTGAAAGAGTTAATGGGGCAGGGAAGGGGGGCGGGGGGTTAATGGATAGGGAACACCTATGGGGAAGTAGGTTGGATAATCCCACACACATCGCGGGGAATAAAGCCCAGCTGAGAAGGAACTGGTGGGTCTATGAAAAAGGCAGGAAGCTGGCAGTAGAGAGGAGCTGCAGCATAGAGGCAGGCAGTCACTCTCTAGCTGTTGAGAGGGAAAGGAGGACAGCGGGCGAGAAGAGAAGCCCTGAAAGAAGCATGTACCCAGAGGATTGTGGAAAAAGAGGCTGATAGAGGTAAGGTAGGAACAGCCCAGGGAAATAGTAGCAAGGTTTGGAACTGTGCAGATGTTGGCTGTTGGATCCATGGGCTGGAACCTCGATCCTGGGTTCCCTCCCAGCCATTGGGAAGGTGGCACAGAGCAGGCAGTAGAGCTGAAGACTGCCAAGGGCAGTTGTCCTGTGGGACTTTGATACCCCAGAAGGGGAGGACTACAGCAACCTGGCTGGAGGGCCAAGTCAAGGAGAGAGAGGTGGTAGGGTGTGTGAGCAAGCAGCAGAAGAGGGCATAAGACTGGGAGGAGCTAACCTCCAGAGCATTCAGGAGGAGATGCCCTAACAGTGTGTGAAGCCTGTGACAGTGTCCAAAATAAAACACACCCTTGTTTTATCAATCTAGATTTGTAACTGCCCCTATGAACAGAACAATCTGACAGCACCAGGTCCACCATGTAACAGTAGTTAACATAACCTTGCAACTTTAAGTATATTTAGAGGGAGTTGAACAATAGGATAAAACATTTTACTTCGATCATCTAACTTCTGATGTAGTTTGTCTGTGTCTCTGCTAAGTTTTCTCCTCCTTAACTCTGAGAATAGCCGCTCAGAAAGTTTACTCCAGTGGAATGTGCTTAACGTTTGTGAACTTGGGTGCTTGTAAGGAGCTACATTTTTTCCCAAGGTGGGTGATGAGCACCTACACCTTCTTGTGGTGTGTGCAGGCAGATGTTCACCCATCTCTGAAGATCAGGCCACCTTTATTTAAAGGTGAATAGTTCAGCTTTACTGAACTTATCAAGATTTGCCTCAAACACCAAAGAAAGTAGAAGCAGAGGCAGACGATTAAAGAAACTTTACCCTACTACAGCTATATTTAAGAGACTTTAGGAGCTCCAATCTTGGAGTCCTACCATCACATATTATAACAGCGGCAGGAACTGGAAACATGGAAGATGTGTAATAAAGGTGCATACAGAGACTAGCAGCTTCTTTTACCTATGATTTTATCTGAGGCATTGCATGCAAGCGCAAAGCGAGTTGTTTTGGAATAAATTTCCATTGTTCTTCGCAATGCTTGCTGTGCTCCATCTGTCATGCTGGGGAGGAAAAAATAAAAAGTTAGGTTGGCTTTTGCCCTTCACTATCTAACATCCAGCTGCAGTCTAAGAAATGTTTATACCATCTTCAGAGTTTCTATTTATATTAGCTACTGCCTTGTAAATTATTTCATCTTCTGGCTAGGCAACTGGGAAGCTAAGTAGTTTTATCCAGAAACTTACAGGAACAAGTCACCCCCCAATATATACCATCGCTGAATATTCTGTAAAAATTACACAATTAAAACCAACCCATCAAAATTTGAAAAAATGATGTCTAGCTGTAGACGCATATGTAGTAATCTTCCTATAACCACATTTCATTCAGTAAAATGAAAATAGAATGATCTCTTACAGGACTATGTATGCTCTATCAACCCCCCTTTTTCAAATGAGAGCTTAGAAATAATCAGTAAATTGGATACTATTTTACATCCCATCAAATCCTAAAGCGCTTCTCTCAGATACTAAACATCTCAGAATTGCAGCATGCCCTCTTTGGAAGAGTCTAAGAAGAGTGCTGTTAAATGGACATCTATTCACAACTAAATTACTTCTGAGAGGCTAGCAAAATACCCTAAACTTGAAATTAGTTTGTAATAGAAGCCTGGCATTTTATGCAAGTTAGGCAGAACATGGAGACAGAACACTTTTGAGAGGTTATTTGTGATCAAAAGAAACAGTGTACCTGTCTGCTTCATCCAGGATGATTATCTTATGCCGACCTTTGGGAAGTGTGACCTTCTGCTGAGCAAACATTTTGATTTTGTTTCTCACAACATCAATGCCCCTGAAACAATAATCTTATTCAATGATCACTCAGACCAGTTTGTATTTCACATTAATTTAAAGGAAGTGCAACAAATTACATTCCATTAACACAAAATAGACATTATTTACATTAGAGGGGAACTTGAGCTAGTAAATAGTTTTGGGGAAAATAAGAGCAAATATTTTATTATCCTTCAATGTTCAGTTTAGAGTTACAAAATTTAGTGTTCTAGTTACTCAGTAACTGAAGTTAACAATAAAGAGAACAATACATGCACTCTTCCACCATCTTCCAGCAAAGGCTTGCAAAGGCTTTAGAGCTTGAAAGTAATCAGTGGCATTAAAGCGTTTATGCACAAAGCAAGACTTATTTCCCTGGTTCACAAGGGTGTTTTGACATAGGCAGAAATTAAGTGACTTAAGATCAAAAAGGAAATCTCTAGCAAAATCAGGAAAATAATCCAGTTCTCCTGCTCATAAACTTTCATCACAAAGCAACCTTTAGCATTTGAGGTTCCTATCACCTATGTACCTAAACTCAAATCTTTCCTCTGTCAAGTAACTAAATTATTTTCCTTTAAATGTTAATGGGAACTTTAGGAACACAACAGAAGGAGAAGAGCTCTTTAGGATAAAGTTGAGAAGTTATGGACAGAAATTACAGATTACCTAGCATGTAATAATCTGCATAAGTTTTATAATTCCATTCCATTAAATTCTATGAAGTTCCCAAAACAGGAAATGGATCATGTCGTCAAGAGACCTTAAAATATCTAAGATCACTTAAGTCTTTGGTGGGGGGAGGGAGGCAGGAAGAAACTGAAGGAAATATTGGGAATCTTACTATCATTAATCTAACAAGCATAGTCGATTTCAAGTAAAACATTTGCAGTTTGCTGTATTTCTTCCTTAATATGAAACTTAGTTATGGGGTTCTTGTACACACCTGTCATTTGAAGCATTCAGCTCCAGAACAGCATCCTTTAATGCAGGACCAAGCAGTGCACGAGCCAAACATAAGATACTGGTTGTTTTACCAGTTCCTGGAGGACCCTATGAATACAATGAGTTTTAAGTATTATACCGTTAAAAGTCAGATGCACTCTCTAGCTACTATATCCTGTTAACAATAACAGAAACAAAGGAATTCCTTATATAGGCTCACATGAGAAGTCCATGTAGTCTAATATTCTGCTTTCAACAGTACTGGAAGCTTCAGAGAATGGTGCAAGAAACCTTGCAGTTATGGGACAAAACCTACCCCCCAACAGAGGTTGGTTTATTCCTTAGAGCATGAGGGTGTGTATCTGGGACAATTATGGATTAAACAAAAATACTGATCCTTGGCTGTACAATTAAGGTCTGTCTCCATTACCAACAGGCTCAATTCTTCCAAAGCAGATCTAGAGAGGGCCTGTTTACAATTCTGAACCAACACTGCCAATAGAGAACAAAAATACAGCAAGAAGAAATATGGTGCAACACAAAAATACTTACAGCAATTATAATATTTGGTACATTTCCCTCCCTTGCAAAAACCTAGGAAAAGAATGAGTGGTTACTTTGCCAGAAAAACTTGGAGAGTAATTCCCATATACTATCATTTTTCATAATTGGAATTTAAAAGTCCTCATTCACTTCCTCCCCTCTTACTTTAATTTTTTACCCCACCTTATTTTCATATTTCTTATTTGAGAGAGACAGTAAGTAAAGTAATATCTTTCAATGGACCCCTTCTGTTTGTGGACAATACAAACTTTTGAGTTTCACAGAGCTCTTCTTGAGGTCCCTTACTTCAGGTTTCCTTACTTGATCCTTTATATTAATCACTTGTGTGCAGAATCCTGTCATACTTAAAATGGTTCATCTAACCTGAGGGGTTTAGTATCCTTGTATTTTTCTTCCATCCATTAAAAAAAAAAAAAACATTGTGATAAGTCACTAGCAAATCTGGAAATTGAACTACCAGTCCCACACTGTAACCATTAAACTAGTTTGTCATGATGACTACAATGAAAATATTTTTCACCCCACTTAAAACTCTAATAAAACCCAAATATCTGCAGGAAGATGCAACAAAAAATTAATTGTAATGCTAACTATATTTAGTTATGATTATGATCAACATTAACACGATGGGCACTAATTTAATTTTCTGAACCACATCAGAACTGGACAAATCGATAGTTTAAATGAATAAACTTAGGCCCTGATTCAGGAAAGCATCCTTACTGAAAAGGAGAACACTCAAGCACATGCTTTACTCTTAAGTACAGGCTTAAATCCTATTGAAGGCAAAAACATCTGAATAGAGGGATTTAAACTCGGCTTGAATGTTTTCCTGAATTGGGGCTTTAAGCAGAATTGTATAGTAAAACAATATGTTGTATACAAAATAAATACAAGATGACAATTTGTTTTTGTTATAAAAAGCCAACTACACACCTCCAGTCTGCTCACAGTGTCTTCATTCCCAACTATTTCAGATAGCTTCATAGGTCGGTATTTTTCAACCCTATTTAAAAATAAATCCCAAAACATTAGATATCTCTAATTTAGATAATATTTTACACTAATTAAAACAGATTCAATTAATATAAAACTAGTGTAACAGCCCGGGCCAAAGTGCTTAATGCTGTTTGTCCGGGCCGTCTCTACGGCTTGCGGCGGCGCACGCGCGGCGGCCATTGTGTGCCACCGAACTACAACTCCCAGCATGCTGTTTGTCCGGGCCATCTCTAGTGCGCATGACGGCTTTGGACAAACATCCTCTGGCCTTTTATTATATAGGATTATTGGAAGTGTTTGAAGTCAGTCTAAATTTCTTATGGAGGATTTTTAACATCTTCAGAGGAAACTTGCATTCAAATTGCTCATGTGGTTAAGAGCAAACATTCAATAAATATGTTTAATATGTCAATAGATTAGAACACAGCCATTTGATAATCTTCTGATGCTGCTAAATACAAAAGGAGAAGATGCTGATTATTTGACTGTATTCCTTCACAGTAATTTATCTTACCAAATGACTGTTTATTATATCATTATAATCTGATTTTTTGTAAAGGACAAAGAAGGATGATGAGATATTTATTTAAGAGCTGTACACTGATTTGGATACAGGACGCTTAGCCCCCCGCCCCTATCAATTGCAGGATTAGGGTTTATACCCTTCAGATAATTAAAAAATGTTAATAAGACGAGGAAGCCTTTGTAGCACCTTAAGAGACTAACCAGTTTATTTCAGCATAAGCTTTTGTGGGCAATAGCCCACTTTAGCCCACGAAAACTTATGCTGAAATAAACTGGTTAGTTTCTAAGGTGCTATAAAGTCTTCCTCGTCTTATTTACGGATACAGACTAACACGGCTGCTAATCTTGAAAAATGTTGGATTCTTAATAAACATTATATACAAATGCCATGTGGTGTGTAATCCTAAAACGGGTAACAATCTAATTGCTAAAGAAAGCGAGGAATACTTGTAGCACCTTAGAGACTAACTAGTTTATTTCAGCATAAGCTTTCGTGGGCAATAGCTCACTTCACGAAAGCTTATGCTGAAATAAACTGGTTAGTCTCTAAGGTGCTACAAATATTCCTCGCTTTCTTTACAGATACAGACAAACACGGCTGCTACTCTTGAATCTAATTGCTGTTTCCCCACACCCATTTTCATTACTTAGGCCCTGATCCTACAAATGACTGCATTTGGGCAGACTGCTGCACCCGCAAAGAGCCCCACTGAACTCTGCACAGTCCCTGCATAGCCATTTGTAGGACCAGGGCCCTAGGCGCCTGTCCTCATTTTGCCTAGTTTATACCACGAGCAAGACCCCATACTCTGCAAACAGAACTCCCTATAAATAGCTAGTAAATACTATTGGCTCTACAGTCATGCAGAATGACAGCATTGTTGAATGGCCTCTTACACTTACATGGCACTCCGCACCCTCATGCTCAGAACAAACCAATCCCCAAACTTCACACTAAGTTATTAAAAGTTATGACTGCCCCTAGCACAGCACCTCCCATGCCGAGAGGAGGAGAACATGACAGACTCTTATTTTCAAGGTTGTGTAATTGGTGCCCATGCCGGCTTGCTGTCAGTTTCACTTAATCCTCTTTATTGTGGTGACCAGCCGGCCCCAGACGCTGGCAGGGCTGCACCCCCAGCCAGGGGGATCCCCAGGGCACCCCCCCCATCAATAGCGAGTCTAGCTCCCTCCATCCTTACTCCAGCTGGGGACCCCCAGTTCCCTCCAGTGGGGCCAGGAGACCCCCCAGCTCTCCCACTCCAACCCCCCACATCCCCCCCCCCCCCAGTGCCCAGGCCCACCCTATAGACCCCCCCCCGGTCTCCCACTCCAACCCCCCAGATCCCCCCCCCAGTGCCCAGGCCCGCCCTATAGACCCCCCCCCAGTCTCCCACTCCACCCCCCCCAGATCCCCCCCCAGCGCCCAGGCCCGCCCTATGACCCCCCCCCCGGTCTCCCACGCCAACCCCCCAGATCCCCCCCCCAGTGCCCAGGCCCGCCCTATAGACACCCCCCCCCCGGTCTCCCACTCCACCCCCCCAGATCCCCCCCCAGTGCCCAGTCCCGCCCTATGACCCCCCCCGGTCTCCCACTCCAACCCCCCAGATCCCCCCCAGCGCCCAGGCCCGCCCTATAGACCCCCCCCCCCGGTCTCCCACTCCAACCCCCCAGATCCCCCCCCCAGCGGCCAGGCCCGCCCTATAGACACCCCCCCCGGTCTCCCACTCCCCCCCCCCAGATCCCCCCCCAGTGCCCAGTCCCGCCCTATGACCCCCCCCGGTCTCCCACTCCAACCCCCCAGATCCCCCCCAGCGCCCAGGCCCGCCCTATAGACCCCCCCCCCCGGTCTCCCACTCCAACCCCCCAGATCCCCCCCCCCAGCGCCCAGTCCCGCCCTATGACCCCCCCGGGTCTCCCCCCTCCCAGATCCCCCCCAGCGCCCAGTCCCGCCCTACAGACCCCCCCCCCCCCCGGTCTCCCACTCCAACCCCCCAGATCCCCCCCCCAGCGGCCAGGCCCGCCCTATAGACCCCCCCGGGCCTCCCCGTCTCCCTCCCCCACAGCCCCCCATTCCCCCCACTAGCCCCCCCTGGGCCCCCCTCACCAGGGCAGCTCGTAGTGGCCGCTGCCGGAGGCGGCAGGGGGATCGGCCGCTCCCCGCTTCCCCCCGTCTCCCGGCCCAGGCCTCTCCGCCATCGCCACCTCCATGCCGGCCGCGCCGCCTCCCGTTCCCGCCCGCCGGGCCGCAGCGCCGCCCCTCGCCCTGTCCCGGCCGCGCCGCCGCGCCGGGGGCCGCCTTGAAAGAGGCGGTGCCCGGCCGGGGCTGCGCGGCCTTAAGGTGGCGCCGTGTTCACCGCCTACCCCGCCGTCCCTCGGTATGGGGACTCCTGGGTATCGGGGGGCTGAGGGACAGAGCGGGGGGTGAGGAACCAGGACTCCTGGCTCCTCTTTTCCACTGCAGAGAGACTGGGAGCCAGGACACCTGGGTTCTATTTCCACTGGGAACTAGGACTCCTGGGTCCTATTTTCCGCAGCAGAGGGACCAGGAGCCAGGACTCCTGGGTCCTATTTTCCTCCATAGAGGGACTACTGGGACCCAGGACTCCTGGCTCCTCTTTTCCACTGCAGAGGGGCTGGGAGCCAGGATTCCTAAGTTCTATTTCCACTGGGAACCAGGACTCCTGCAGAGGAACTGGGAGCCAGGACTCCTGGGTCCTATTTTCCACTGCAGAGGGAGCAGGAGCCAGGACGCCTGGGTCCTAAACTCATGCCAAGGGCAGAGGCCTGAAAACCAGGACTCCTAGATTCTCTGGTCTCACCCATTAGGTGGGAGCATGAGCTAGAGAGTTGAGCTGGTGCTTGAGTACTTGGGAGTCCTGGTGCCTTTAGACAAATCAGAACAGGAGCGTTGTGTATGGGTGTACATGGCAGAGTCAACCGCATTTTATTTAAAATCGAAATATTTTTATATTGGAAATAGAAGGCTTGATTCTCATCTCCTGTTGTAAATAAGCAGCAACGCCACGCCAGATCGATGGAGTTAGGCTGATGTAAAACTGGGGAGAAAGAAATCGGAAAGGTCATGTTCCCTTGTTTAGAAATTCAGAATTGTCTGTGATCTTTGAGGAGGCTGATACCCACCTTTTAAAATGATACGTACAAATCTTAGTAGTTAAACTTCATGCCCGAGTTGGTGTTTTGTTGTGAGAAGAGGCAGAGAGGCATATATTCTCAGCAGAAGTAGGATCTCTGTATAGCTTGATGTATCCCAGGTAAGGCAGCAACTGACCAAAAAAACCCAAATGCATGAGTCTGAATAATCTGACTGAAAATGAACTACTGATTAAAATATAGAAAGAGGAGTGAGTTTGAGTGATATGACAACTAAGCGATTTAAGGTGCCACAGGACTTTGTTACCTCAACTAAGAGATTGTGGATTCTGACACAGAGTTACTTTGGATCATTTTTCAAGGGCAGTAAATTAATAAACTTAGTAAGGAAGCAAATATATGGCTGACAGAGACAGGACAAGCCTCTCCTATTATCTGTCTATCTTTTTCAGTGTTTGCACTGTCCCCATCACTGTTGATAACTGAGTGCATAGATCTAGTAACTTATTATACTCACTAGAGTTAGGCAGGCAAGGCATTTGTTTTATTTGTCTTTGGGGGTAGCTCATTAAAACACTTTGTAATGAGCCTACTCACTAAAGTGAGATAATGCAGATGCATTGAACTGACTGAGTGCTGCTGGTCAGAGTGCTCCCACGGTACAAAACAGTGGATTGTGCTTTGGTTTCTTGCCAAGTTCAACAGGTGTTGCACTCTTACGAGGTGCCAACATTCAGATAAGCTAGAATTTCATGGCTGACATTCATTCTCCTATTATGTGCACCGTATTGCTGCAAATTTGCACCCAAAGGCACTGTGGAAAACCAGACAGAAGAACTGTTGCTGAGTGCAAGATGACAGCTTGCATGATATCATTCCACTAGCTAAATGCAATTAACATATTGCTTTGGCATACAGTGTTCTATAGTACCCCTCTACAGCCTATATCCAGGCTTCTGTTAAGAGCAGTACCCTCTTTCAGATCCATGGTGATCCAGTAGTTTGGTATCCAGGATGGATTTGCCTTTGCCATAAAGGCAGAACAAGCACTCATTTAGGGCAGAAGAATGTTAAGGGTTGTTTGTAACTGGTGATTTGAGGCAGGTTGAAAAGTGGATTTTTGATAAGTTCCCTAGGACATCAGAATCCCGTGAATTAGACTTTTAAAAACCAGCATTTCCCTGCCACCATTTCAACCGTTGCTAAACTGGCCTCTGTATTAGGCTCCCAGACCAAATTCAGGCTACAGCTGTATCCAGTTCAGTGTCAAAATGGCAGAACTCGTTTAATATGTTAATGAAGAAGCCTTGGGGGAAAAAAGTGACTGTAGCAGGTAGAGTCGTAATTCAAGGCCCAGTTACAAGCAAACACCCTGAAAAAGGAAAAAAATAAACAGCCTTCAGCATCTAACCAGGATACTACAGAGAAAAGTACAAACGGGTATATAAAAAAAAAAGGAAAAATAATGTATGAGAGAAAACAGTCCTGGGGAGCCACAGTCATGGGGTGGCTACAATAGGACCCATGTCAGGTTCCCTGTCAGACCAAAACATGGATTATTGTTTCTAAAGGTTTTGGTTCCTTGTTTGTCCATGTCCCTGCTTTGGAGGATAATATGTTCTTGATGTCCTAACCAAAGCCTCAAAGATCTGACTGACAGCTCACGTGCAAATACAACCAAAACCATGTGGCATTTAATAACGGGAAGGAGCAGACCAAATCAACAATATCAACACTTGCCCCTAGACACTCTAAGGAGCGGAAAGCCTCAGGCTTAGACCACATGGAACTACTATGCTGTGAAAACATATTTGCTGCAAATTCTTTCTGGGTGCTGTTGGACTCCACGATAATCATTAATCCTCTTTCCGTGGCAGGAGAGAAATTGCCCTTGTGACTGCTGTACCAAGGAGATACAGAAGGAGGAAAGGATATGGTATTGTCCATCCTATTAGCCTGCAAACAGAGGAAGAGGCCAGAAGATTACGGGTAGCAGAAGGAGGTAACTAAACTATTCTCTGTTTATAATGACTGTTCTCTTTGAAGCTTTCACACTCCCCACTGCAAACAGCAAACAAAGTTAAAAAATAACCTGCGGATTAGACAGCTCAGGGAACTGGTGATGGGTAATGGAGCTTTCCGTTCAGATTTTCAAAAGAGTTCTGCTTCCTTTTCAGTGCCTAAATGAAGTAGCCAGACTTTCCAAAGTGCTCCCTCAGCAATTCTCATTTTCATTTGTTTATTTGTTTCATTTGTTTATCTAGAAGCTTATGTTTATCTGACTGCAGCACTCCACACTCATTGAAATTAACAGTGAGGATTTAGAAATTCCTTAAAAGAATCTGCAGTCAGTAGTCAAGTCAGGGAGTCCTTGAAGCCCGAAGAAGGGTTATAGCAGAAGATTACAGTAAGGATGGATTCTAGCAATGTTCTGGTGGTGGCGACGGACGGACATGCGGATGTGTGAGTGGAAGGGTTATTGGAGGAAAAGAAAACCTAAGTGGTTCATCGTCCTTGGAGTGTCCTTCATATTCTTGAATTTCACCCAAAGTGCTATATATAAATCTCCACACAAGGTGATACAGTTACAGGGGTTGTGTCTTTAGGACTGGTGTTAATGGTTGCATATCACTTTGGGATGCAAAGTGCTGGATCAGAATGATAATATGCTGCCAGCTAAAGCGGTTTTACTAGTATAACTGCATCTAAAGTAGGAGTTTTGCCAGCATTGCTATGTTGGTCAGAGATCATACCTCATCACGTCTTTGACAGACACAGCTATGCCAGAAAAAGTTGGTACTGAAAACCTGGCCTCTTTGTCCTCACCTGTGGTAAGGTGTTGTTGGGCGCTGTTAAACAGCTATCACATTTCACCCTAGAGATGGCTGCACTTTAGTGGTGGTCAAAGTGGTTCTACCACCTATATGTAAGAAGCTAGGAATTGCTAAACCAGGTCAACTAGTGCCCATCTCATCCAGCATTTGACATCAGTGCAGTGTGACCAGAATAACTGAGTTCACAATCTGATCCACAGATAGTGCAGTTAGTTACAGGTACCATGCTAACTTACAAAACACCACTTCTCTCTGAATATTTTTTACCTGCTATTGTTCCAAGTAAACCCTACAATGACAGTAATGGAACGTTTTTAAAGCAAAAAAATAGTATTTCTCTTTTTTTTCCCTTCGAGTTTGTTTACTGTGTAAATTTGACAACCTTTTTTGTATAGTTGGTTTTACAGTTTCTCCTAGGGCTCCCAGCCCTAGGTTTAGGGTTGCTATGGGTTGGGCTCCCCGCTTATGGTTCCTGTAGGTAGGCCACTTGGAGTTAGGATTAGAGTTCCTATGGTTAGAGCTCTCTGCCCTAGGGTTAGGCTTCCTATGAGTAGGCCACTTGGAGTTAAGGTTAGGGTTCCTATGAGTATGCCATTTAGAATTAGGATTAGGTTCCCCATTGGTTGTGCTCCCCATCCCAGCATTAGGGTTCCTATAGGTAGGGCTCCCCACCCTAGGTTTAGGGTTGCTAGGGCCCTACATTTAGGGAAGCACTGTGATTTCCCCCCCAAGTTGATTTCTGAATTTAATTCTTAAACTGTAAAGTACATGTGAAATGTTAATAGAGATTCACTGCCACAGAGAAAAACTTTGCATGTGATTGGGATTATTAAATACGGATAGTTTACTACAACCAAGGTTGCTGCTCTCTGCCTCTCCTGTGTACTGTCACCCTAACTGCCCTGCTGTGACTTGTTTCTTTTTTCTGGCCTCGTATAGTAGATATTGGGGATCTTTATTTATTTGATAATCATTAAAACAAAGGAATGATTGGTGTAAATGTGAAACGCTGTATTTCTCTTGTAACTATCAATGGGTGAACCTCCCTCCACATCTGTCCCTCCTCCTCAGGTCTCCAAGTGGGCATTGTGTAGGGTTTTCCCTTTCCCCCAGATCTTTGGGGACCAGCAGAAAGGGTCACAGTCCCTCCACTCCCCCAGTCTTGAAAGATTTTCCAAAAAGGGATGCCTTATACCAAGCAACTGGAGCTGGTAAACATTCAGTCCTGCTCAGGACTGACTAGGGACACGCAACACCCCATAATCCTTAGAGCAGGGCAGCTTGGGAAACCCTGGGTGCTCCCTAGCAAACAGAGTAGGGATTGTGGGGCATTTCTAGTGGTGTTTCCCTGCCCCTAGTTACTATTGCATAAGGATTATAGGATATCACTTGTCCCCCCTCAGTTCCTGGGCAGCTGCAGCAGGTTGCCTATCTGGGCACCTCCTGCCCAACCATTTCTGTCCCTGCTAGTACTTTGTAAGATTGAGGAAGATGGTTGCTTCCTTGGTAACCCCCAAGGAAACCTGGAGAGAGGGTTGGAAAGACCAAGCGCCCCCTACAAAGACACAAGGAGAAGAAGGGAGATTTGTAGCTGCGTGGAGGAGGAGCAAGCCCTGGCTTCTGCTGAACACACTTAGCAATAAGGACTAGGAGCCCAAACCTGCTCTCTCTGAAGTCACTCGCCAACCCTGGACATCGGTGACCTTAGTATTGGGACCAAGGAGAGGAACCTGAGAGTGACCCCGGGTAGGGGACCTGGCAGGGGGAGAGAGGAAGTTTCCATGGAGGTTTAGATTCTATTTAAAGCCAGACTTTTGTGCAAGAGGCTGACCGGCAGAAACTAGACTGGTGCCAGCCTCTGTGACCCAAACCCTGGAGAGTTCTCTTAAGTATCCCCCCACGTCAACCCTGCAGGGTCTGTGCAGCTCTGAGACCAACTCGCAGGATGATGGATCTGCAGTGTCAGAGATGCCACGTCGCCCCCCCCCCATGAAAGAGCCATGGCACACAGCACACTTGGGGGAGCAGCTTTCTATATGCAGCATGCCTGCTGCTCAGCCTGGGAATCAAGCAAGGAGCAGATCTGCAGGGCGGGCTTGCAGGCCTCCAGTTATCCTTCTCCTTCCCACTGCAGCATCTGTTAGCAAGGGAGATGTCACGCCTCCTGCCCCCACCTCCCTCTCAATTCCTTTTTTTGGATGCTGGCCAGATTGCGACCCAGTGTGCCCCAAGAAATATTTACTTCCTGCTTCTTGCCTAGACCTCCAGCAGCCGCTTTTCATGAATAAAATATGAGCTGTTCCTCTGGAGCCAGGAAGGGAGGAAAACCATTGCCAGCTGGTGTGGCCCACGGCTCTTTATTGCTTTGGTTGCTGACGCCTCCCGCCTCCTATACCCAGAGAGGAGAGGAAAAGAGCAATCCCCCAAACCTTCGAGATTGAATGCCGTCAGCTACTGCTGAGGCGCCCTGGCATGCAGTGCTGAATTATAGGCTTCAAAGTACAGGCAGCTCGGATGGCGCTGCCTATAGCCAATGTTGCCCTGCACGTCCCGTTATAAGATCTTATTTTCAGTTGCTTATAACTTCATCAAACTTTCACCGTCTGTGCTGATAGTTTCCATGCTGGGTGTCTGTCTTGGGCTGAATTGTTTTGGAAACTTTCAGCAAAATGAGTCAGTCTTTTCTGAGAATGAGATTAGGGGGGGAAAACCCCACATTGTTTTACCCTCACTAAAAAAAATTCTTACAACCATTTTGTTGAGAAGCTTCCATGCTTAGGAGCAGGGTCTTGAAATTTGGCAGAGGGGGCACATTGATGTCAGGGCTGCACCTTTTGCCATTCCCATGAAAAACCACCCAAATTTTGCTAGTTCTTTGGAAAAAAAAAAAAATCTCACTTTGCACATGTTCAGTAGAGACTTGTGAGAGTTTGGCAGCTAAATCCTCTGAAGACTTAGTCTGTACTGAGCATGCTCCAGGCCTTGACTGCAGGGGCTGGGCAGGACTTTCCCTCCAGTTGCTACATCTATGCATTGTGGATTGTTGTGGTAGAGGGCACAAGAATTGAGGAGGGTGACTGTCTCGCCTTTGCTCTCCCTATTAGAAAGCAGGCAGTTCTGTGGATAAAATAGTATGTGATCATGTAGTTAAAGACTGTATCATAATGCAGGGGCTGAATGAAGGTTGCACAGGCAACCTTACTTCTGCCATTGCCTAATTTTTGAGTGCTCAACTTTGAACCTTAAAGTTTTGAATGTAGCTTTTTGAGTGTAATATACCTATATATCAGCAGGAAACAGACCTGCTAGGTGCCAATTTGTCTATTATAGCTCACTGTTTCTAAGGTTTAGAACCTTGGGTAACAGAAGGATTCAGTCTTGAAATAATGTGTACACATGCACTAATAATAATTCTTCACTCTTCTAGATCCTGTTTTATCCAGAGGTTACAGAGCAATGAACAGAGTTTATTAAGACTCACAACTCACCTGCAAGGTAAGCATCATTGTCACCATTTTATAGATTGGGAAACTGAGGCAAGAATCAGTGCAGTGACTTGTCCCAGGGCACAGAGCAGTTAAGTAGCTAAGCCAGGCATACACCTGGAACCATGGATCACATTAAGAACTAGTATGTTCCTCCTTTGTTTGTATACATGTACATGTGTTTGTTATGCTCCTATATAAAGTGTATATACATGCATACGTGCAAGTATTGGTTTAGATCTGTACACACGGGTATTTGTACATTCAGATGCTGTTTGTGCTACTCTATGTAGCTGATTATACCATGCTCATCACTGTAGATCTGAGTGCCTTCCATTACTGAATTGCGCAAGGCGATTACTGTGTGTTCTCTCCCCCTCTCCCCAGGGATAGAAGCATGTGCAGTGGAATGTTTTGTTTTGGTAGGTTTGTTTTAAAATACATCCACATGTTGCTCTCTATTTGTTAGGGAAGGCAAAGTCAGAGAAATGCGCCTTGAGGTTTATGACAGCCCTTAGTTCCTGGCGAAGTTCATTCCACAGTCTTGGACCAGCCCCATAGAAAGTTCTGCCTTATGTGCCGACAAGTTTCACCCTTATAATGGAGAGTTCCATTGGAGAGGAGTATAGCTGTCAGCCACAGTCTTCATCCCACAGCTTTATGCCCTGGCCGTGGAGCACCTTGAAGATAAGGACTGAGACCTTGAACTTGGCTCAAAAGTCTATGAGAAGGGACAGGCCTGACATGCTGGTGGTAGCCTGCATTTCTGAGGAGAAACTCTGCAGTGTTCTTTACTAGCTAAAGCAAATCAAGTGCAATTATTAAGGGTTCAAATTAATCTTCACCCAGTGAGGTGGCCATAGTTCCTGTAAACTACCCTGTAATGCTGCAGTTCAGGAGGATTCTTAGTTGGCTAAACTGCTGCCCGGGCTGGCAAGAGCGTAAATTGAGTGCTCCATAAGTGTACAGTGACCGGACAGACCTTTACTGTTCCCTTAAAGACACTACTGACTGTCGATCAGGGAACCGTCAGTGCCAAAGGATGGGGGAACCTCATGTACTCCCATGAAACTGGAACGGAGGTGGCGTGAGCCTGGTGGCTTCTCTCTGCCTTTCAGAATTTATTTTCGCAGACTATGCTAGGACAGTGCAGGTGACACCCTGTGCTGTGTTGCTCCAGCATAGAGACTGGAGCACATTTATCACTGGAGTCTAGCAGCATTAGCAGTTATACAACCTGCTTTACTTGTATGGGTTATCTGTGTCAGCCACACCTCCGGTATTATTGATCTGTTGGTGTCTGACTTATCATGGAGCCAACATACATCAATATCCCCCTTGTTTCATAGCACTAGTAGAGAACAATTGGACCTTCCAATTAGAGTGTATCTCATCTCAGAATGCTATTCTCTGGAAAAAAATGATTTCACCATATGGGTTCCACTGAGTATTTGTGTGCATGTGTGAGAAAGAGGTACATATCTAGCAGACACATCTCATCTGACAGGTTATAAATGATCTTGTTTTCCTGCTGGAATTGGTGTCCTTTTAAAAAATTTTGGCTTGCAGTAAATGATGGAAGATACATCTCCTCTTCAACGGTCAGCAATGTACTGGGCAAAAAAAGCCTATCACTCACTATAACCTTGTGCATGCATTTGACTTCATTATGCCTCAGTCAGCCCAGCTGGAAAATTGGATAAAAGGCAGAACGCCATTGCAGATACCAGCTGCTGCATTAGAGTGGAGCTTTCCTGAGGAAATGAACAATTTACAATTTGAAATTCCAGTGCTGTCTGTAGTGGCATCCCAGTGAACCTCTGCTGTGCTCCCCTGAAACAATGGAAGTACATGGAGTTCATGGAAAGGCCTGATCCTGTGGGGTGCTGAGCATCCTCAGGCCCCAGGCTAGCAAAACACACAAAGTTTTTAACTTCAAGCACATGAGTAATCTCATTGATTTCAGTGGGGCTGCTCCCATACCTCAAGTTAAGCATGCACTTAAGTCTTTTGCTGGGTTGGGGCTTCAGCTCCTACAGACATCAGAGGGAGCCGAAGGGCCTCGGGACAGGTTGGGATTGGGCACTTGGGAACTATTCCACTTCAGTCTAGTATGTAAACTCCTGCTGCACAAGGGTGATGTGGTAGAAAGTCTGCTGGGGGCAGGGCCGGTTGCCTGGCTGTGGAAAAGGGCTGCGACCTGCTTTGACCCAGTGGCATGACAAAACTGGGAGACATTGGCCGGAGACAGGTATAGCCAGGGGATGTGCTGACTCAGCAGAGGCTCTGGCGGTGAGTGAGGTTCCTTTGGGAATTAGCACTGCCCCACCTCGCAGAAACCCTGGAAGTGGAAATGCTGCTGCCTTTCCTCTGGAAGTGACCTCTCCCTAGAGCAGTGCAGTGGGTGGTGGAGTAGTCCACAACGCCCATCTCTTTGATGACGATCCCTGAGGCAGCGAGAGCGAGCGTTTCCTCAAGCAGGCCATGCCCCCTGGGATACAAAACCAAAGCAGTGATGCTGGAGGGTATCGTCTCTGACGAAAAGGAGCCTAGTTTTTCAGCACCCACCACCCGGCCCGACCTGCCCCTGGATCTGTTGAGGTCACTTTCTACTGGAACTATGCAGTTATTCTAACAACCATAAGAGTATCATCCAGTTTACTGCAGTGCAGAGGGGAAGGGAATAGAGTGGCTTGTAGTAATCTCCCCTGCAGCCTTGCAGTGCCGTTCCCCTAGTTATGGGAATTATGCCCTCTTAATGTTGACTTTTGGGGAAGCTCTTTCCCTCCTTCCCCCCGGTTCCTCTTCCCTAACTCTATTATTTTAGCCTCCTAAAGGATGCTCTGCATGAGCTGGACTTTCTGAATGCATGAGCCAGCAGATGTGACCTCTTTCTAGAGTATTGAGAGTTGAAGTTATTGCCATATGTCATTCAACGGGCAATTTTCACTTGAATTGCAATACAATCTTGGGTTTGTACTTTGACCTTGATGTCACAAGCTATTAATGATCTCTTGCTACAGCCTCAGGCGCAAGAGGGCTAGAACAAACTTGAATTGACAATTTGGTGTTAGATCGGGCTGGCTTTTCATAAAATATTTACAAGGCATTGTGTGTGGTATAAAAGCCTATGTAGGCACAGGGGGTAAATAGATAGATTTCCATGGCAGGAGCGAGAGGCAAAGTCCTGGATATCCTGTGAGGACACATTTCCTTGAGATTTTGAGCCCAATTTTGCAGAACCCAGAATATTTAGCTAACTTTTCTGACTCAGTTTCCACATCTGCACAATGAGGCCATTAAATAATATTTATCTGCAGATACATGTGGTAACATGTGGCTTAATTCTTTAATGGTTTTTAAAGTCGTTTGAGATCCTTAAAAATGAAAAGTAAATGCTACATGTCGTTCATTACATATTTTCTTTCTTCTGTATATATTTACCTTCTATGTATATTTATGTAACCCCTTTTTTTCTATCATCTGCATAAAAGCTTCCTTACGCACTGCAAAGTCTATAAAATCCTAGAAACATTACAATTTTCATATTGGATCAAACCAAACATCCATTTAATCCAATATCTTGCCTTTCAGACTGACCAGTACCAGATGTTTCACAGGAAAGGGCTAGAAACCCTATAAGCAAACAATTATAGAATAACCTGTCCCTAGAATTTTCTTTCCGATACCCTCAAGCATGTGGTTTTAGATCCCTTCTGCAAATTTCTCCTACCTATACAAATGTCTATTTTTTTAACTCACTAAGCATTTGCCTTTAAAAACTTGTAGCAATGAGTTCCACTGATTATGCATTGTATATAGATTTCCATGTATCAGTTTTAAATTTGTTGCCTTTCAGTTTTGTTGACCGTCTCCTGTTCTTGTATAATGAGAGAGGGTAAATAGGAGTGCACAATTTACTGCCTCTGATCCATGCATTATTTTGTATTCATGTGATATGTCTCTTCTAATTCACATTGAGAGAAACTCATCCCGTGCAGAATCCCAGCAACTTCCATTCTACTTAAGCCCAGTAGTATAAGTATGTGTTTGAATGACTGGGCCCACCTTTGCAAAAAGCAATTCAGCTGCAGCAGACTGCCCTGCCTGGTTCATTCATGCACAAGGCATAATTTGCTGCTGCTGTCCAAGGAAGGGAATACACACATCACCTGCTTTAGTCTTGCTCCAGAAAGTTAAACTGTTTTTAAAACTTCAGGAAGCTAAATGATGGATGGATCTGGTTTTTATTTACTGCCCCTGCAGAATATCACCTACTTCATAAAATATTAACCATCAGTTTGTGTCTGATTTATAGGCCATCCTATTCCAAAGGGATGCTCTTTGCAATCATACTTCTTGTACCTTACCTAGCAGCAGTAAAAGAGCACGCTGCTCCTGTCAAGCACTGTGTATCTGTCATGTGGTATGGGTTCTGTCTGCACAGTACTGGGATCCAGGAACTCCTGGGTTCTAATGCTAGATCTTACGGGTTCTGTGGCTCAGTAGTAGATAATTAGGGGTGTTCGAATTGTCTAAACAATGGGTAGTTCCCTCCATCATTTTTCATCCATAGATCTCATAGCACTGTAAAACAGAGGGCAGTGTCATTATCTCCTCATGGAGAAGTGCCTCACCCCAGAGCTGCAAATAGAACCCAGGTCTCCTGAATCCTAGTCTAGGGCTCTCTCCACTGGGCCACACTGTCTTGCACTGCATGTTGAAGATAAATGCTAAATACTATTAGAGCTGACATGACTGAAAGGTATCAAACGTGTTCCATATTCACCAGCTTCAACTGTAGGTATTCACTATGGGACCTAGTATTATAGTACAGTATGGGCCATGAAGCCCCCTAGCGGTGATTCGGTCTAGTATCAGCATATACGGTACATGTGGGCAGTAAATTGTACAGCTAAGCTGGCAGGAGCCTGAAAGAGAGAGAGAGTTTCTGGATTTGATATCGGTTATGGCATTTCACTGACTAACTCCACACTACACTGAACTTTTTCCATACTTAACATTCTAAAAGCAAGAAAAACACATGGCAAAATAGAATCAGCGAGGTAGCCGTGTTAGTTTGGAATAGCAGAAGTGACAAAGAGTCCTGTGGCACCTTAAAGACTTAAGTATGCTTCAATACTTTAGTTAGTCTTTAAGGTGCCACAGGACTCTTTCTCACATGGCAAAATAGTTTGCCTCCTCACCCTGATTGTATCAAAATTTCAATCCAAGTGTTTTTTATCACCGCTGTCCTTCCACATGGCGTTCACGCTCCAGCAATATCCTATGGCAGAATGAGGTCATTCAGGTCCCTTCACTACTCTTCTGTCAAGAGGTATATATCCTTACTCCATAAAGAAATAGTCTCTCTTCTAGGAGGATACTGCACTAATTCTCTAAACCTTTTACTGTTTCTTTAACAAAGGAGAGCAGAGATTAGTGGGTGGTGGAGCAGGCTGATGACAAAAACAGCGTGGTGAGAAAACTGAAATGCCAACAGATGTTGGATATTTCCCCTGTCCTAGAAGAGAGCATTGCTGCTGCATACGGACACTTCTGTTAAAAGAACAAAATACAATTTAATCATTGTCACCCAGAAAAACCCTGAGGCACATTCCTCTTCCCACCATTAGTCTGGAAATAGGATTTGCTCTGGGGTTTCATCTGTCTGTTTATATGCTGCTCATTACTGTGACATCTGAAGGGGTGGGTCCAGCTCTTTGACTAAAACCAAATACCACCTACATGGTCACCTGTAAATGGGAAAGACAGTGTAGTCTAGTGGTTAGAGTTTGTCAGATGGAAATTAAGAGACATCAGGATGTTCTTTGAAAAAAGTCTCACGAATTTATTTCTACCTTACCTTTCTCCATTTGCCAAGTGGGGAATAATGCTTTGTCCCTACATTTTTAAATGCTTGGTGGTGCTCTGAGGCAAGGTGTTACTCACTAGCCTATTCCTTTTTGGCAGCCTTACTATTTTGGAGTGCTGAGAAGCCAAGAAATCAAGCTGATTGCATGTAATAATTTATAAACAGGGTCAGATTTTCTAGGGCATGACCCCTGCAGTTGGGGCCAGATTTTCAAAAGCGCTGAACACATTAGGTGCTGAGCTTTTTTGGATACATCTGGCCCTTCCTTAGCTCCCTAGCTCATGGGTCTCAAACATGCGGCCCGGGGGCCGCATGTGGCCCGCAAAGCCCTTCCCTGCGGCCCGCCAGGCTTCCTGTTCCCCCCCCCCCCCCCATAGCAGTTTGCGGGAGGGAGGGGCCAGAAGCAGATGCTTCTCTGCTGCCTGGCTGGGCCACGCGTGTTTCTAGCTCTGGACTTCCTAGATTGCTCTTGCTTTGTTTGCCAAACAGCTGTTGGTGGTGCCTAGCGCTTTCCAGGAGGGAATGGGGAGCTGCGTGCTCAGAGGAGGAGGTGGGGCAGGGGTGGGACCTCATGGAAGGGGTGGAGTGGGGGCGGAGCTGGGGCAGCGAGGGTGTGTGTGTGTGTCAGTGGCGCGGCCCTCAGGCCAGTGCACTAGTCCTCATGCGGCCCTCGTGGTCATTTGAGTTTGAGACCCCTGCCCTAGCTCTTTAGTAAATGCAGTCCCAGCTGTGGGTGTGGAGTTCTGAAAATTCTATCCATGGAAATAGGAGTGTGGGGACATTTTCAGCCTGGCTCTTATCCACATTCTCTGATTTTCTAAAACACCCAGTTTATCCAAAGGAAATGGGAGTCTCTTGACCCCCTGGCTCACTTCGTCCATAGTTCTAGTTCCAGAAACAGCTGGTTCTTCTATTCAGTCTCAGATTAAAAACAGCAGTTGGGTCAGGGCCATACAACAGGCAACCAGGCTGCTTTCTTCACGCCATATGATGAGGGGCCTGATCATTACACACCCCGAACGATAAGGACTGAGAGGTAAGAGACACTTCTTCCCTGCAACAGAAAGAAAACTCTGTTGGTGCATACCTGAGGCAGCAGCAGGAAGGAGTCATCTTTTGTTCTTCAAAGATAACCCTCCCTATAACCCTCCCTATCTATGAGCCTGAACTACTCCTGGTTTCTACAGCAATTCAGAGTTGCCTCATTCATTAATATCTTTTTTTTTTTAAGGTATAGTGTAGCCGGTAAGAGATTAATCAAAGAATTAGCAGGCATAAGGTGAGTGGGGCTGGATGCAGCCTTGTCCAGTGGATACAGCATAAGACTGGGTATCGGGAGACCTGGGGCTGGCTTCTCCTGGCTACATCAGGAGTCACTGATGAAATTACTGGAAATGCACCACTATAGTGAGGAGAATTGGGCTCTGAGGTTCTAGTCCCCCTTCTGCCACTGACTCATTGTGCAGTCCTGGGCAAATCATTTAATCACTTCCTGCCTCTGTGTCTCCGGGTGCAAAATGGAGATAATGATGATTCCCCCCCTCCCCCCTTTGTAATGTGCTTTGAGATCTACAGTGGGAAAGTCCTCCCTATAAGCACTCGGTGGTGGTGGTTTTTAGCTGAACTAGCACAATCAGCAGCCTCGATCCTCTGAGAAGAGAGTAAGGGCCTGATCTTGCAGTTCTTACTCAGGCAAACCAGCAATATTAGGGCAGCATCAAGAGAAGACAATGAAAGTGAATGCGCCATAAGGCAATGGAGTATGGCTGCTTAGTTACATCCTCCCTTTCATTTTATACCAGGGTTTGTTAGCTTCTCTCCTGCGCATGGGAGGTTACATGTATTAGCATTGTCTCCTTTCAGCCTCTCACTGCTTTGACCCTCCTGGCTCACTTTGCAATTTGGTTCTGCCTTCCCAGATGTTTGCTACCCCAATCTGGATTGCACCTGCACGTTCAATGACACTTGGGAGGAAGGATGCTCTAATAGCTAGAGCACTGGACTGGGACTCAGGAGGCATGGTTTGCATTCATGGCTCTTCTACTGGCCTGCTGGGTTACTTCGGGCTTGGACACGTCACTTCACCTGTCTGTGCCTCAGTTTCTTCATCTGTAAAATGGGGATAATGATACCAACTTCCTTTGTAAAGTGCATTGAGATCCACTGATGAAAAGTGCTAGGTAAGAGCTAGTATTGTTATTATCGGTTCTGCCATGGGCTCTGTGTGTGATCTTGAGCAAGTCACTTAGGGCTGGTCTTCACGGGGAGGAGATCAGCTGTAGATACGCAATTTCAGCTACATTAATAACGTAGCTGAAATCGGCGTATCTACAGCCGACCTACCTGCCATCCTCATGGCGGCGGCGCGCTCCCCCGTCGACTCCAGCTTGCGCCTTTTGGCGAGCTGGAGTTCCGGAGTTGACGGGGGCGCAGCTGGCGATTGATTTCGAGACATGATAAATCGATCGCCAAAAGATCGATCCCTCCCCGCGGTAACGAAGACAAGCCCTTAGACTCAGCTCCCAAAATTGGGGGGAAATTTTCTAAAGGGCTCAACTTAGAGTATTTAGCAATTCTGAAAATCTGGCCCCAGTGAGAGCTGAGCACTCTTGCTCCTTTGCAGTGGATAACCACATTGACTCCCCAGTGGTTATGCTATGGGCTGATTATCAGGTTGCTCTTGCGTAGAGTCCGTTCAACACCGCCGTATGATCAACAGGGATGTTGCAAGAAGGGTTATTTTAAACATGTAGAACAACAGGAGCCAGGAGTGTTTTAATAAATAAATTATACCGGTGTCTTAAAATCAAGTGATAGTTTAACCTGAGCAGGGGTGAACAATAATGGAAAAGCAGCAAATGAGCTCTTTGTCTTCACAATTCCTCAGAAAATTGCCATGATCCTTCAGCATGTTTCCACCCACTGCCACTACGTGATCTTAACAACTGTGTAGGAATGCACGACACTGAGCTTTGTGGAAAGCCTCCTTCCAGACCGCTGTGCTAATCCTAGTGCAGAGATCCCCGCAGGAGAGTCTTCGGGACAGATCCTACTTCCCGTTAAATCAATGCCAACATTCCAATTGTCTTCAGTGGGAGTGGGATTAGGCCTTCAGACTAGAACATACTTTTAAAATATAGTTGCAACACTCATTGGCCCCATCCATTCTTGGGGTTGGATTTTCAGAATTCAGTGTCCACAATTGGGGCTAGATTTTCAGAAGAGATCGGCTCCCATCAGGCACCAAAATCAGTGGCACCCCATGTGCTGAGCTGTCTTGGAAATGTGGCCATAAGTGGGGCCATATCGCAGTGGGGGCTGCTGGGTGCTAGAGAACGTTTTAAAAGCTGGTTCTTGTTTCAGTGCCCAGTGGGACCTGAACCCGTGAAAACCTGGCCCTGCCTGGTCAAAACGTGTTGGAAACTCGTTTAGCTGGAGCGGTGTTTAAATTCTGCTCACACTCTGCTACTTAAATTTATTCCTTGGCCAGCATGAATCAGGCCTAAATCCCAAGAGCAGCAAATCCTTCCAGCTCATCTGGCTCCAGAGAACTAAATGCTCCATTTTTGGAATCGTTCTTTTAATTCTGCTTTTCCCACCAATGCTGGAATTTGTACTTTGCCTCGCGGTGCAATATTCTATTTATAGGCCCAATGCAATTGTCTAGGAAGAGCTTATGCTGTCATTGCTACTGCATCAACGAGCTGGTGGGAATGAAATAAGTGCACAGAGGAAGCAGACAAAGTTATGCAACATTTCCAAATATGGTCATTTCATTTTGATATTCTCTAGGCAAACAAGTAGATTTCTGCCCCCGCCTCCCAAGTCACAATCACAGGAATATATATTCAGAAACATGAATGTTTAAAAAGAACGAGGAGTCCTTGTGGCACCTTAGAGACTAACACATTTATTTGGGCATCAGCTTTTGTGGGCTAAAATCCACTTCATCAGATGTTGTAGCCGCGTGACCATCCGCTCCCTGCCCGGAAGGGCTGGAGTAGGGCAGGGAAGGGGTTGTGGCTGGGAGCCAGCCAACTCCCAGGCTTAACTGGGAAGCAGGCTCAGCTGAGTGGCCACGCCCCAAACACTCAGGCTAGTATAAAGGCTGAGAGGCAGGGGCCTAGAGGGACAGTCTCCTCTGTCTCCAGAGGAAGACAGGCCTAGCTGCGGGGAGCCTGAACAAGGGTACCTAGCCTGGTGCAGGGCTGGGGCTAGGCACTGGGAGCTGGGGAAGCTCTAGCCTGGGAGCCCCAAGTTGCAGGGCCTGACAACAGGCCCAACCCAGGGGTACTGGGGTTGCAGGGGGGAGCCCAGGGCTAGACTTAGAAGTAGCAGGCCAACCCCCTTGCCGGTGATGAGAGGCCATGATACTGCAGTCTGCCTCAGTGATTTAAAAAGTTAAAGCTTTATAACCATTAAAAACACAAATTGTCAACATCACTTATGAAAATACATAGTCAGTGGCCTTAAATCAAACGCTAAGAGTTTTCAAGCTACAGTTTTTGTACTTTGCCTGTCTGTAAAATTTGACTATTATAGATGGAAATATTTTTTTCTTCAGTTTGTGCGTGCATTGTGAAATAAACATTTACTGATCAAATCTAATCCTTCCAAGCCTATCTTTAAAGCATTTTAGATTAAATTAGTTTTGGGACTGTGTAATAAAATGAAACAAGTGAGGAAATGACATTCAACCACTGTGCAGACCACAAACTTTTCTCGGACAAAATATAACACAAAACTTGCTGACCTTATATGCTGTAATGGAGAGAGGACTGTAAGTGATATTATATATTTGGAAATTTTAGTACCAAGACTGAAATATCATATTAAAATATTTCATAAAATTGTGCAATTGACCTAAAATTTGAATCCAGGGAGATTAAGGGATTTATTTAAAACTTCAGAATACTAACTAATGACCATTTTGTAACATCTTATCTGAAAGCACATTAAAAAGGTGACATTTTCAGAGCTCTTTGTGTGTATGAATCCCTGAGGTAGCTTTGAAAAAAATCTCATATGTAGCTTATATAAGGCACTTTTTGTCAGTAGATCTCAAAACGCTCTACAAAGTGAGGTTAAATATTGTTATCCCTGTTTTACAGATGGTGAAACGGACGCACAGAGACCACGAGGGGTCCAGGGGCACCTTAAAGACCAACAGATTTACTTGGGCATAAACTGAAAAAGTGGGGTTTTTTTTAATTCACGAAAGCTTATGCCCAAATAAATCTATTAGTCTTTAAGGTGCCACTGGATCCCTTGTTGGTTTTGTGGATACAGACTAACACAACTACCTCCTGATACTTAAAGCACAGATAGGTGATGGGGCTTGACTGAGGTCACCCAGAAGGCTGGTGGCAGAGCCAGCAATAGAACCAAGAGCTCCTGCGGCCTAGTCTAGGCCTCTCTCCACCAGGCCACAGTGCTCCCCACTTTGCTGCACCTAGCACTGAAATACAGTCATTTTGAGGGGGATACTTAGCAACAGTTTAACATTTCAGAGAAGAAAGGTCTAGGAGTCAGGTGACCTGGGTTCTGTTTCTGAGTTTGAGCAGGTCTTTTCACCTCTCTCTGTGTTAGTTTCCCCATCCATAAAATAGTTGCCAGCCTCACAGGGCTGTTTTGAAGCATAATTCACTGATGTTGGTAAACTCCATTGAGCTCCCCGGAGAAAAGGTGCTATGGGAGTGAAGCACCTTGGGCTCTCTAATGCTGACTTCTCATCCAAAAGATCATGAGATACCTCACACCTGCAGAGACACTCCTTTCTAGGGTCACAGAGGGCAAAGGGGCATTTCCCGCAGCACCTACCTCTTCCTTGCAGGGTTTGCCAGCCATTCAGCTCAGCTGTGCCTGCTCACAGATCTGAGGGAACCAGCATGGTGATAGCATAGCAAAAGGCACATCTCTGATCAGACTCCTATGGACATCATCTTTTCCCATCATTCCTGGCTTTTACACTGATTGACTCACAAGCTGCAGGTGATGCCTTTTTAATTGGGCTCCCTAGAAACACTCTTGTTAAGTCCTCCAGAGTCAGCCTGTCTTTTTCAAGCCACAAGGTACTTCCTGCTTCCTCCCTCCTCTTTACAGAAATAAATAATAATAACTAGTCACCATAAGTTTTAAAAATACCTAGAAAGTTCAGTGGAGTTTAGAAAAATCCTCCCTTGCGTTACCTGGAGCAAAACCAAAATCATGAGGAAAGGGGGCTACTTAAAGGTCCTTGAGTGATGGGTTTCTTAGGAGAACCAAGCCCGTCTGTTGAGTAGGAGGGGAAATTCCCCCCCCCCCTTCGCCTTTTTAGGGGCAGGAAGGAAAAAGTATTTTAAGATCAGAGCTGGGTGAAGCCAGGAGTGTTTGGGGGAATTTGCAGCAGAGACTGTGAACTTTTAGGTGAGGCTAGGTGGCCTTCCAAGTGGGTCTGGGTCTGCTTTTTTTTTGGGGGGGGGGGGAGGAAGACTGTGAAATTGGATGACTTTGATTATTTTTTTAGGGGAAAAGGGGGAGTGTTTGAACCTGAAACTCAAGAGGCCTAAAGTAGTCTAGAGCAAAGCCTTTAAAACCAAACACAGAGCCTCCTGAGGCCCCTCAGGCTCAGGACAGCTGCTTGGCCTGCAAGGCAGCTTTAAAAATGACTTCCTCTTACAATGCAGGATTTTTGAGTGTCTCTCTCCTGCGTGGTAATTAATACTTGTACAAAGAGCACCTTGCATTTGGGATCTCAGAGTGCCCCTTAGGTACTGGTGCAGTCAGCCTTGCAAACACGCCTTTAAAGATTGCCCTTGTCTTTATTGATAGATGGGGAAACTGAGGCAATGAACACTGGAGAGGTGATTTGCCCAAGGCCCCTCCATGCATCAGTAGCAAAGCTAGGAATAGAGACTTTTCCCGGGTCTTCTGATTCCCAGTGTTGTACCTTGGCCTCTATCCCTCATTCCATTAAAAACGCGGAGGGCCCTTTAAACCACCCCCTCATTGAAATTGCCCCGTGGGAATTTCCTCAGCTGCCTGCAGGCGTTGTATCGGGAGCCACATTTCCCAGCCTCCCGCTCGCTTTTGTTGCTGGGCGCAGGCCTGGGAAACGGGAAGACGAAGGCTTGTGTGCAGCGCTGACAAAAACAGCTGGACTGCCCCTCCCCGGCTCCTTCCCCTTTTGTTCCAAGCGGGCGGGGATTTGCAGAGCCCAGCCTTGGAAACCCAGGGACCGAGCCGCTTCAGCGCGAGCCAGCCCCTTGCTAGGGAGCCGAGGGGGCGATTCCTCTGGACCGGCCCTGGGCTTGTCTGGACCAGCATCCTCCAGCGCTGGCTGCATCCCTGCCGTCAATTCCCTCCTGCTCCCGCGTCTCTCCCTCTCCTGCCCGCCCGGATGCAGCCCGCGGTAGCCTGAGGGAGTGGCAGGCTGTATTCCCGAGGGCTGCAGCCTCGGGGGGCCAAGACAGGCTTGGAGACCGCCGGGAGGGCCCCTCCACAGCCCCCCTGCACGCTAAGGAAGACGGTAAGAAGGGCCTAGGTTGAGGGAAGGTGGAGAACACAGCAGCAAAGGGGATGCGGGGAGGGGGGGGGGTTCGTGCAAGCCCACGCGGCTCTAGGGATTATTTTGGGGGGGCAGGTCTCTGGCCTGTGTGATCCAGGGGCTCAGACGAGCTGGCCACAATGGGATGGCCTTGGACTGTATGAATCCTGAGCCAGCCACAAAGGAGCGGTGGGGGAATGAATGAAACTGTTGGGAGATGCCAGGGGATGGTGTGGGGGGCGGGGCGCTGGAGTCTGGCATTGCAGCTCCTTGTGCCAGGGTCGCTCCTGGCAAAGCATTGTCCTTGGGCCGGGGAAGGGAGAGGGCACCGTCCTCATGGTGTGCTGGGGATGCTGCTGCCTTTGGGCTTGGCAGCAATGAAAGCTGGAAGGCTGGAGTCATGGGGAGAGGGTTAGAGGGGATTTTTGTTTTGAGATGTGCACTCCCTCCCCTCCCTGGAGCACCCCCACCTGAACACAGCCAGCATTGCAAGCCTGGCTTGCTTCGGATGGGAACCTCCATGCCTGGGTGTAGGTTTGACCCTAAGGACATACCCACGCTCACAGAATGGCACCGTCCTCTCCTTCATTCCAAGCAGGGGGAGCAAACGGGGAACCGGAGAGATGGGAATGACACTGGCCGTCGACATCTATTGCTTAAGTTCTGCTTTCAAACGGGAGCTGGGTTTTCCTTTCGTACGCTGGCTGTGTGACGGGGTGGCACTCTTTGGCTGCCGGGCCGGGCATTGCTGCTGACTTCTAGCTGTCTCGTCATTTGGAGGTCGCCATGGCTGTGCTACGGGATCTGTTTTCTTCTTGTCCGTAGCTGGGAAATGCCATTCTAGGCGGGACCGTGGGGTTCGTATTTCTGTCGTGCTGCGGGAGTGTGTGGTACTTTGTATAAATAATACACAAAAAGACCAGGTCCCTGCCCCTTGCGGCTTCCATTCCAAACGCTAACGGGGCGTGTGAACAGGCCCCATAAACATGAGCGAGCGACAGGCAGAGGCGCCCGTTATCTTTAGGTACCTAGGCAGGCTGGTCAGAGACCTGTTTGGAAATGGCTTGAAGACAAAGCCCTGTGTCAGTGCTAAGCGCTGTTTACTGGTCTGCTGATTCTCAGTCCAGTAGGCCTGTGAACCCCAGCTCAGCAATGATTCCTGCTGGGAGGAGTGTCGTTTCACAGCCCAGCCTGCATTGTGGGAAAGGAGGCTTTTCTGGGGGGTGACACATTTTAAGGGTTTTTTAGCTTTGCGGTCCCTGCCTCAGCTTTTGCTCTCTTCGCTGCTAGGCGACATGCCTGTATCCAGCTGTGGTCTTGAAGAGACTTTTCTAACCAGCGAGCTTCAGCCCGGCCCTGTCATTGCTGGGGAGGAGCTACCTGGCCTGTTCTTAAACTTGGGTCCGTTATTTGGCAGTTTAAAACAATTGCTGACGGCTGGTAAGCTGCTTGAATGTAACCCATTTCTAGTAGCCAAGTCCAGCAAGGAGCTGATCTACAGACAGCTGTGCTCTCCCCAACCAATGTCACTGAGCCTGCCAGAAACCACTAAGGGTGCAGGACTTCGTATGGGCAGCAAGGAGACAAACCATAGGTTCAAATGTTAGCAAGAGCTGTTCTAAGAATCTCAATGACGAGCCATGTGAGGGGTTGAGCTATGATCTTGGAAGGCTGAGGGCTGATGTTTCAGAACTAGTGTAAACCTGTATCTTCTAAGGGACACTGTTATGATAAGAAATATGGCCTGGATTATCTGCCGAGGTCAAGATTCAGTTGTGGTTCCCTTATATTCTCTTTGGTTCTGTGCCGTCTCCGGGCTGAAGGGGTGTTCTGACCTCAGTGGCTCTCAGACTTTCCAGACCACTGTTCCCCTTTCAAGAGTCTTGTGTACCCCCAAGTTTCACCTCCCTTAAAAACTACTTGCTTACAAAATGAGATATAAAAATACAAGTGTCACCCATTACTGAAAACTTGCTGACTTCTTTTTATGATATAATTATAAAATCAGTCAGACTATAAATATTGTGCTTACATTTCAGTGTCTACACTGTAGAGCAGTGTAAACAAGTCATTGTATGGGATTTTAGTTGGTAGTGACATTGCATGAGTCGCGAGTAAAAGCTGAGCTGTTGGAAGAGGAAGGGAATTCTGAGTCAGACAAAGCTCTGTGTGTTGATGCCTATGTAGCTTCATTCATTAACATTTTGGAGAAAAGATGTCTTCGAAGTTTTCAGCTCTTCTGTGTTTCAGTTGAGGTGTGAGAACTCACAATACACATGGTCTGAGACAAGTCGTAGTTCTTCCAGCAAAACGAGAGAAGGCTAGAGTTGACATTTCTAGTAGAAAGCATTAGCTAAAAAGTTATATCTAAGGTAAAAAAAAATGAGCATGGGGAAAAAACCCTCTTTGAGGCCTTCTTTGTACATTATAAACAAAGACTCAAGCCCACTTTGTGGGCCTACGATGTAAAAACCTAGCTCTTTCTTCACCAACACATCTGCTCCCTGTTTGTGTTCAGAGCTGTCTCTGCTAACTTTAGTGACGCGAGTAATTTTTTATTGCTGTTTACTCCTGTTAGCCCTGCAGAGCCAACCCAGCTCAGAGAGCGGGGTCTGGAGTCTATTCTACCTCCCTCATCATCTCCAGGATTGTCAGCTGCTTTATTACTGTAGCTCCCCAACAACGATTGGAGAGAGGGAGCCACGTTGTGCTAATCACTGCACAAAGTAATTGTGAGAGATGCTATCCCAGAGATCTCTATGGTCCAATTAGACAAGACAGGCCAAAGGGGTGTGTGTGTGTGTGATTGTGATTGCCCAAGAAGTCTGCAGCAGATCCAGGAATTGAACCCAGTGCTCCTGAGTCCTGTATTAGTGCCTTAGCCACAGAGTCAGCCTTTCTCTCCTAACATGCATTTCTGTTGCAGAATCTTCATTGCTGACAGTCATGTGTGAGCTGTAAAAACCCCATTTCAGCTCTCAGATCATTTGTTGAGTCTCCAGAGCTAGCAGTTGTGGAAAAACATATTTTTACTTATAAACTGAACATGGGTGATAGGTAAATTGTTAAGAAACAAACACAGAACCCTACCATGTACAGAGTCCGTTCAACAGCACAGACACACTTTTAACACAGGTAACAAAGTCCTGTGGCACCTTAAAGACTAACTATACAGTTTTGAAGCATAAGCTTTCGTGGGCTAATACCCACTTCGTTGGATGCAAGCAGTGGAGACGAAGTGGTTATTAGCCCACGAAAGCTCATGCTTCAAAACTTTATAGTTAGTCTTTAAGGTGCCACAGGACTCTTTGTTACCTCTGCTATTCCAGACTAACACGGCTACCTCTCTGACTTTTAACACAGTTACACCTGCTCCTTAGATGAGGGGGTCTCATGCAGTTTCTTTACATTTTGCTGGGATGATGAAACTACACATGTCAATTTCACTTGGTCTTTATAGTCAGTTTCAGCTTCTGGTTTTCATGTTCTAGCACAGTGCTTCCCTCAGTGGAGAGATGACTTCATTCCACATGACTCTTGGAGTCACTACCAGCACTCATCTCTCCTTTCGTCTTGAAATAAGTTTTTTGTTTTTGTTAAAAACCCAATAAAAATTACAACATTTTTGCATCAGCCCTATTGACTTGGAACAAGTCCTCAAGGAACAATATTTTTATTAGCTACTTTCTAAAGGGAAAAACAAAGTCTGATCCGGCAAATAGCCAGAGTTGGCTCAGCTAAAGCAGAAGTGAAAGGAACACATTTAAAGAAATGCAGCCAAGGATTGTCAAATTGCACTCCCGTGACTTAACATTGTTGACTCCAGCTTGATCACTTCAAATACTATATCTGGGTGGGTGGGGACTGTCTGGGCTCCCTACTCAGAGTGCTTCTCTATGGATGGTTTATTATTTCTGTTAAAGTAATAATTCAGTGTCTTGTTCAGTTAGCTGCAGTAAAATAAATAAGTAAAATCATAAAAGAGGCATGAAGTGAAGTGACTTGCTCAAAGTTATGTAGCAGAGGCAGGAATAAAACTCAGCTCTCCTGAGTTCCACTCAAGTGCCCTATCCTCTGGACCCAGGCTGCCTCCCAGGAAGGAATGACCCATATTAAGGCACAAAAGAGATTTGAGACATTGCCCTGGCTTAAATTTGTTGTTTTATTTTGGGAGAACTATCTTAATTCACTTCCCCTGCTTGCATCCGACGAAGTGGGTATTAGCCCACGAAAGCTTATGCTTCAAAACTTTATAGTTAGTCTTTAAGGTGCCACAGGACTTTGTTACCTCTGCTATTCCAGACTAACACGGCTACCTCTCTGTATCTTAATTCAGACACTGATTCTCAAGGTGGCCTAGAACAAGTCACTTAACCTGTGTACCTCAGTTTTCCCATCTGTAAAATGGACTTTAACAGAGTAATATTTTTTTTCAAAAGCATCCAAAAGAATTAGGGCACCTAACTTCCATTTACTCTCAAAAGGCGTTTCAGTGAGGTAGTGTGACCTAATGGGAAGAGCACAAGACTGGGATTCAGGATTCCAATGTTCTGTTCTCGCCTCTGCCACTGGTCTGTTGGGTGACCTTGTGCTAGTCAGTTCCCCTCTCTGTGCCTCAGTTTCCCCATCTGTAAACAAGGATAATGATACTGACTTCCTTTATAAAGCGCTTAGAGATCTATGGACAAAAAGTGGTATTGCAGCTCCAGCAGGCCCTTTAGAAACGCTCATCCAAAGTACCTTTAAATGCATAATACACATAGAACCATATTACCTGACCTCAAGACCTTGGTCTAAATTAATACTAATAATTAACATATTTATTATATTAACATTTCACAGTGTTGTGGGGAAGTCTTCGTTAAACATTTGTGTTGTACTTGGAATACAGTAAGAAGCTACATACATGTTACGTAGGGTTTGATTTTTACTTTGATTTTTTGATTACTTTGAGTTACTTTGAATTTTTTTTTCCTGCCTATTTTAAATTTTTAGCTCATCAGCCCCTTCATACTACTTCCTACCTCTGCGTGGGCTGATGGGCAAGTGTGACTTCCCTCCCAGCACAGCACCTGTAAAACCAACTGGACAAAATGTTGCACCAAGTTTCGGTTCAGTTACTGACACTGCCTTTCTCTGGGCGATCCACTTTTTCTGCTGACCCCCTTGTTTATTGCATTGGGCTCTGAAGACCTTTGTGTTCGCCAATTAGTGCTGAAAAGTATTCAATAATTCTTTGAACCTGGCAGGCGTGAAGAGCAGCTGCCTCTAGAAACAACCCAGACTTTCCCATCACTCGGGCGCACTCCCATTTCCATTCATGACTTGTTAGCGTGTCTCCTGGCTGGTGAAGTGCTTCTGAATGTGTAAGTACCCCAGAAAAGGAGGCCTCTATTGGAACAGCTTACGGGGCAATTACGTCATGGAAAATATACTTATCTGATTTTTCTTTAGCTTCGTTTTGGCTATTGAGCATTTTGTGTCCTTAAAACACTGATTTAATGCATGTGGTCACATCTCTCCATACAGGCTGCCCCAAGACTATAGTCTGCTTCTTAGTTATGTAGCTTCTGTTTTGCTCTACTCTAGTAGTTCTATAGAGCTTCCACTTAGCTTAGTTCTATCGCCTCTGATTAGTTTCTAGCTAACAGAGTTACTGCTCCAGCTTGGTGGGCAGGGTTGGTCAGTGTGGAATTTTTTGTTGGGATCTGCGCAAAGGCTTTTTGAATTTGCTAAAGTTTGTTCTATAGGGGAAGCCTTCTGTAAAGGCATCCGAGTAAATGGTGCTTGAGATAACAAGGATTCATCTAACCTTCTGCAGATTTTTAGTCTTGAGGCCTTTGAAGCATCAGTAAGCACATCTTTCCCCTATGAAAATGGAACTTCATGCTTGAGTTCTTGGTCTAAAGCACAGGACGGATGTGTTAGGGCACTTGAAAATTCTGTGGAATTAGCACCTTGAGACCCCACTCTGCCTGAGGCTTCTTTATGGCAGGCACTGTCCAAATGCAGAGCCAAGTCAGCCTGAGCCCCAAAGAGCTTACAATCTACAAGTCCAACGGTAAGAGGTGGGTGGAACAAAGAAGCCAGCTGCAGGGTGGGGGCAGGGCAGTGTAACAATGATGGGATGATTTTTAGCACACGTTAGTTGTAATAAGTCACTTGGTAGCCGTCATTAAAACTTGTCATCTGCTGGCTTGGGTAGGATTTGAACTGGGGACGGGTAGGGGGAATGCCCTTCTTCCGTCTTCAGGCCCCTGATTCATCCGGAGCTTTTCTGCCAAAGAGGCCTTTCCGTAAGAAACTAGATGTGACTAATGCACATAATAAACATTGTTTAAGTTCCTGGCCTCCCTGTCTCCACCACTATGGGTGGTGAGAATTACAAAAACGAGTCCGTGTTAACTGTGGTCTGGGGAAATCACAGAGCTCATCTAGAGACTCCAGAGAGAGCAGCAGTCGGAGAAGCATGAGCCATGGTGGCTTTTTGTGTGGGAAACTTAATGTGCGCTGATGAATCAGCAGAGAGGAGGAGGGGTTCCGGGAGCTGGTCCCAGTCCCTGCCGAGCGGCCCCAAGAATAGTGATAGACAGACAGCAGAATGACTGCAATGGAACAAGAGCGGGGACGGGCCTCCTCTGTACTAATAGATACCTCACTCTTCTTCCACAGCCCCTTCAAGCTGTGATCTCAAACCACCTCACTCTAGGGCTAGCCAGGATGGTCCTTGTCTATCATGCTCAATCACATTATGTCCGTTCTAATGCAATGGCCTTTCCCTAGAGAGACAAGACATAAGAGATTAAAAATGCATCCATCATTGGTTCAAGTGCTTTCCAAAGACACTCTGGAGTTGTCTCTTCTCCCCCCGCCCCCTGTTTTATGAAAAACTTGGGCTTGACCATTGACGTCTATGGAAATCTTTCCATTGATTTCAGTAGTCACTGGATCAAGCCTAAGATGTCCTGGGCTGATTAAACCCATTGGACATGCCTTGCCTGCCTGCCGTGGTTGTACCATTGCTCCTCTTCCCCGCATGGATACATGGCAGGACCCATGGCATCTTTGGGAGCATTCAGTCCCTTTCCCATGGGGCCTGTTGGTGCCAAATCCCAGCCCCACTCCATCCATGTCAGGAGGCCAAGGAGTTGGAGGTCATGCAGTTTCCAGGCCTTTCCCTTGGATTTTTCCCCTGGATGGGGATGATTTGGGCTTTCTACTAGCACATGGGGAGTACACACATCCCATTGACTGCAGTAAAGATTTTGAATATATTAACTGCAGGAGCAGGCTCATAATTATACCCCAGTTTGTTGATGATGAGGAGTCTGAGTCTCCTTAGCCTGTGTTTTAGTTTCTGTATTGTGGGTATTTTTATTACACACTATTGGGTAACAGTCTCATATTCTTCCATTCATAGTCTTTTCTCCTGTCTCTGTGGCTTATTGGATGCCTAGCCAGCACAGTGATTAGTGCAGTATCAATGGATAGAAAAACTAAGCAAAAAATGCAAAAAACCCCAATCCTAAGATACATCTAGGGTTTCCTATTACCCTATCCACTCATGATTAGAAAACCTGGATAAAGAAGAGGTTAAAGACAGACATTTTAAGAGACGAGCATCTTTCATGCATGTGGCGAGAGCTGTGTGAAAGCACCAAATCATTCTGACCATATCAAGAGACTTTTGGCTCCTCACCAGGGAAAGAGAGAAGAAGCTTGTGTTTGCCAAACGAGTACAGTGCAGTCCAGCAAAGACTCCAGGGTGCCCTTTCCTTATAGCACAGAGGCACTCTTTACTCTCAGCTAAGCTATTGGGAAAGGCTCCTGTCTCAACGTTATTTATCATAGAAAATATTTTCTTGGAGAGTGATTCTGACCTTCTTAATTAAGAAGGAATATCTTTTCTCTCCCCCGCCTTCCGTCATGCACTGATTAAATTTGAGGACTTAATCCAGATCTAACTGGTGCTTAGAAATAGTTATTTTATCTCCGACAGGCAATCAGAAACTTTATTAGAGAAGCAACAAGGTGAATGCATGACCACGTTGGATCAGATGGAGCAGTTTATGGAATGAAATCTGCAGCAAGATAAAGCTGCTCTCTGTTTTCAGCATCTGCTTTTCCCCTTGATATCGGCAAAGCTGCAATTTGGCTTTATCAAATCATCCTCTTTATTTCAACTGGCTTCATTTCCTGTCCCTCACGAAGGCCTGGCCAGTTTGAGCCTTGCCTTCAGAATTACTTCACTCTCGAGGCAAATCCTGCTCTTTGGTATGTATGGCGAGTTCGGATAGTCTGAACTTTGCAGGATTCCTATGGCAACAAAGGGTTTTTTGTTTTGCTTTTTAAACTCTGTGTTATGAAGATCTGAGGGCAGAATTTTCCCCTTTGTTGTCCTATACTCTGTTATAGGGTGGGCGCAAGATGCGTTTGTGCACCAGGACTGGTTTGTGCATCACATGTTCTTATAAGGCCTGTGCTGCTTCACACCATGTTTTTAGTGACTCTCATTCATTGTGTTGCATCAGCAAATAAGATTTTAGGGCAGGGCAAGGATTTCATCCATGCTTCCTTTGGAAGTCCATGGGAATTTTGCCACTGACTTAATAGAGTCAGGCTATTGTGTTCTATTCTATATACATATTCCATGCGCATCACCCTAATATCTTAGCCTCTGCCGGTAGTGCCTTAAGGAATATGGCTGACATCTGTCACATGTCATCTTCTCCCCCGGAGGGGAGATGTGCAGTGGGATGTCTTGTGTTTATAATATAAATGTTGCTGTGTGTTTATGTCAAAAAAGGCAAGGACAAAGAAATGCACCTTGCACTTGGAGAGGAAAGTGGCGAGGTTTCTAAAGGTCCTTAGTTCTTTGGGGAGTCTGTTCTAGATTTCGCCCCAGGTCTTTGCATTTCTCTGAAGCGTCTTGCATACTTCTGGGAGCTGTGTAAAGAACATCAGTGGGAGATCTGCACTAGGTTTAAAGACAACGTAGTATATGACAGAACCTTTTCATAAAATGAATTCTATACCAGTAACTTGTTCAGTTTCTTTATTAGCGAAAGTAGCGCTGGTCAAAAAAGGGCAGAAAAATTAGCAAAAACCTTCAAAATTTCGGGAACCATTTTTTTTCCACTTTGAATTGTTGTCGTTAACGCTTTCCTAGACGTGATTTTCAAAGAAATCTTGATGTCCCTCCCCCCACCTTCCTTTTTCCTCACCCCTTTTCCTGGTTTCCTAAGGAGGTTGTGGAATCACCATCAATGAAGGTTTTTAAGAACAGGTTGGACAAACACCTGTCAAAGATCTCAGGTGTCCTTGGTCCTGCCTTATCACAGGGGAGGCTGGATTAGCTGACCTCCAGAGGTCCCTTCTAGCCCTACATTTCTGTGATTCTATGAAAAAAATTCTATTTAGATAAAGATAAATGTAATTTTTCACCTAAAAATTGTTTAAAACATTTCAACCAACTTAAGTCACATGTTTTAAAAACCTGAGATGCCCCTTCCCACCCAAATAAGATTTTAGTTTAAAGGGAACAATAGAATAAAAATTACGTAGCTAGTCACTGATACATTCTTTTTTTTTTAAAAAAAGTCAAGTCCTATCAGTGCTACATGATAGAGTAACAGCAGAATTAGCAATAAATAACATTGCTCATGTAAGTCATTACATTCTGCAGAGCACATTTAATAAGTGGTGTGACCAAGAGCTTCAAAAATGTCTGGCTTCCGTTACCAGTGAGAGTGGTGGAGGTTAGAGCGACTGTGTGTTGAACTTTTCTACATCTGGGAAGTCTAGGCCCTAAATATTTACATCCGTTTTTTCCATCCTTTTGAGACGTCCCAAACGCATTCAGTCCATGGGCATTATTCAGTTAGATTGAAATTAGGAAGGAAACCTTCACAAGTCTTCAGCTGTCCTACACCATGAAGTCCCAGCAGCATTAAATCCTCATTCCAGCAGGACCTCAGCCAGCTAGCCATCTAAAGACATGTCTTTTCATCCCTTCTTCATTATAGGAAGTATACCCTTAGCCCTCTCCAAAAATTATCAGACACAGGCCTTTTGTACCAGAGCTGGAAGATGACCAAATCCAGCTTACTTCCAACCGTGTGGGGGAACAGCTTTCAGAAGTGGAACAGATGACTGGGAGCAAGGAGCCTGTCCCTCTGTAAACATAAGGGGAGAATTTTCAAAAGCGCGTCATTTAGGATTCTAAGTCCCGTTCATTTGCACCGAGACGTAGGCTCCTAAATTATTCCCCCTGCCCAATAGTCCTTGCGGTATTGGATTCCACACTGGAACTTAACATCTGAGAATGGCTTATTTCCATCCTTTTGGGAATAATAAGTGCTTCAGTTCAGATGTTTGTGGTTCCCCCCCACACACACACACACTCTTGGCTGGGAGAGTGCAGCCCACACATGTGCACAGAGAATCTTGCTTCTCTTGGTAGGGTCTCTCCCCAAAACCCATTAGCAGATCAAGCGGGAAGCAAGGTAGCTTGCTGTGTTGTTAATGCCAGGTGTGCTCCTAGCTGCAGAGGAAAACAGGGAGTTCATGTGACTCCCCCATCATTCTCTTCAATACAGAGGCAATATTTTAGTTGTAAACTGTTCCCTTATTCCTCCTCTTCAAGTTAATCGAAAGCCCATGGAGTTTGTCTGCAGCTGCTGTGACAACTTTGTCCACCTTGTTGCTCTTCTGGGTCTTATGTGCATATTTTAAGGAATGTGATCTTCAATACGTGACTCGATATTAACGGAGTCCTGCACTACCACTAACCCATGGACTGGAACCACAAAGGGCACAGTAGTCGTCCTACCAATGGGGCCACTCCATCCAATCACACCTCTCCGTTCAGTCCCCTTCCACTGACATGGTTTAGCAAAGCACAACTTAATTTTTTTTTACGTCACTTCAAAAAATTACATAGAAAAGGTTTTTTACTGAATTTTTCCTCTGTATTGCTGCAGACCTCCATGCAACTAGATTGGGCTAGTGCCCGAGAACTAGAAAGTTGAAATAGCCTGACTCTTTGCAAAGGCCAAGCTGAACCAAGCGCAAAATGCAAAGGGCAAAAAGGGGAGATGGTGTCGATCAGAGGTGACGCATGGGGGCAGGGGTTATGCAGGGTCATGTCGTCATCCCCCCCCTGATTTCTGGTAGGATTTATATGCCTTGCCCTGAACCCTGCTGCATCCCACAGAACCTTTAAATTGTGCCCCCCCTCCAGTATCAACAATTCCACGTCATTTTGGGTGTTCATAACTCTTGATTTCATCTCAAGTTTTGCAATATTTGGTGTTTTACTTAACATGACTCCAGGAGCTGGGGTTTTATTAAGTGAGAAGCTCAACTTTCATTCAAAAAAACATACGTAGGGGGATTTTAAATTGGGGAACGTCCTGCAACATGTTTGTTCGCCCAGATGATCTGCCAGCATTTGGAATTTTATTGATCTTTTAGCCATAGTAGATGGGGGGAGGAGGGATATATCTCACAAGCACAAAATGAATTTGCCATTATTATATCCGGAGTCAGTTACTTCATTAGCAAAGCAGCTGTGAACAGAGGAGTGTGTGTGTGTGTGTATTTTTTGCTTCACAAGCTGCCTGTTTATTGTTACAAGTGCCAGAGCCTTTGAGCATAATTCAGATGTGTCGCTGCATGGTCAGGAGAGCCCTAAAAATGAACAAGAGGCTGTTTACCCCCTTGGAGGGCCACATTCTGGTTTCCTGGAATTCTCCAACCATTGTACTTGTGTGTAGAAAGCTGCTGTATTACATTTATTTCAAGAGCACGAGCAGATGGGTTTCTAAAGGTGGTTCTAACTGGGAAGAGCTTAAAACGAGAGCAAGGATCTTACCCTGCAAATTCTTACTTATACAAGCAGTCCCATTTGAAGTTGTGGTTACTCCCATGAGTCATTATCAGAGGGGTAGCCGTGTTAGACTGGATCTGCAAAAACCAAACAGAGTCTTGTAGCACCTTATAGTCTAACAGATCTTAGGGATCATGAGCTTTCGTGGGCTAAGACCCACTTCATCAGATGAATGAATGAGGGTTACTCCCATGAGTCAGTATTTTATGTCTGTTTTCTACCACTTCTCAAACAGCCCATTGTATTCACAGTCAGCATGTTGCATGGCAGGAATTGTCTCTTTCCCCCTCAGTACTGCTCAGCTGGTAACTTTGGCTGCTTTCCCTCTACATATTTTTGCTTTCAGGCCCTGATCCTGCAAACGTGGGCATGCATAGCCAGAAGAGGGAAAGGTCAGGCTACTTTTGTTTTGTTGCTTAAAGGTGGATTTTGGAATCTAAATAGTTGGCGTCCACACTTACACATTTTGCTTTTACTTTCATTTTATAGAAGGTATCGACGGTGCTTCGGAGGGTATTTTCCTTCCAAATGCCACGTGTATCTGCCACAGTTACCTGCAAACCAAGATCTGTATTCTGTGGCTGACCTATCTCTCTGATGAGCTGAACCAAAACCTGGGATTGGAATATCCCATTGATTTGAAGGAGGGGTGGGAGGGGAGGTTCAATTCAGGATCTGAATTTTGCCCCTCATGCTTCCCTTCAATGGGAAGCCAAGCTGAGGCGGGCATCAGATATGGGGGGCAGAGCTTCATGCTTATTGAGGAGAGAAGAGAGGCTCCCCAGCAGGGGCTCCTGCTGCCGAACCTGCCAACAAAGCTGACAAAGGCTTCTGCATCTAGGCCTTTTATTTGTTCTGTCACTCCTGCTTTCCCTCTCTCCCCAGTCTTAAACAAACCCTTCCTGTAACAGGGGTGCAAAGTAATAGCAAACACATCATTGCATCCTCCTTGACTCGCGCTGCTTTGATGATTAACTCGGGCTCTTCTGCAGCAATTCTGTCTGGTTATGTACTTCGGGTGCGTTGCTTTTATAGAAAGCTGTTTTCTGAGGCGGTGTCTGCACTTAGCTGGCGGCTGTTTCCCTTTTTTCTAGGCCTGCGAGTGTGCCAAGGTAACGCAGATTCAGCTTCTTCTCTCTGACTGCGAAGGGAGAATATAAAATTTCTGCTGTCAGAAAAGGACTTTCCTATCGCGCATTCCTGGGATGTTTTTTCTTGGCAGTGGGAACACACAGAGCCATTGATCTTAGTCGGAAAGGACCGGGGAAGAATTTAGCTGAGATTTAGAAAATCCCTGTATCCTGCATCATCTCGGAAGAGGAGAAATGAAAGCAAAAGAATCCAAACTGGCCGCCCCAATGTCTCCCCAAAGGGAGGCGGGGGTCTTAAGATGGTCGCACCAGGAGACTGCCAGTCTCCTCCATTTTCATGGGGTTGCGTTGAAAGGCGAAGCACTGTAACCCGAGCAAACGCGATCGCACGGGGGAAGGGGAAGAGGAATACGTGAGGCATTTCCAATCTGTTTCCATGAGCGGCAGATCTTCAAGGGCTCAGTGCCCATAATTAAAGCCAGATTTTCAGAGCTCCTTTCCCACGTAGGCGCCTCCATAAAGACCAGATTGTCAAAAGTGCTCGGCACCCAGCAAACGCCCAGTGTGACCCTCCTGAGCAGAGTCTTAAGAGCTGATCGTGCTGATCTTTCGGAAATTAGGTGGACTTGGTTTGGTATTTTAATGGGAGGGGAGCTCTGTTGGGACCTGGCCCCCGTTGTGGGGGGCTGAGCACTTTCCGAGGAATCTGGGCCAGGACGCATTGAGTGGGTAACATGTTTTCAGCTCTTGAGCTCACCCTCGCTGCCCCTCTGCCCGTCCCTCTGGCTCACGTCACGTGTGGAAGCCAGGCCCGGGCTGACATTGTTGGGCAGAATGAAAACCGTGAATTTCCTTGGTATTCATTTGCCTGCGAGCGTCGATTGAGCATTTGGAAAGTCAAACCCTCCCACGATGCGTTTGCACAGAGGTTTCTGCCAGAAGCGCTTGAGCGATGGATCGGCTTGGAACCTTTTGGTTTCCCATCCCCGGTTTTTGTTTCGTTTTTTAAAAATGGTCAATCTCCTCAGGGAGTAGAAACAATATTATGTGACCAGTTGCACCCCAGGAACGCTGAATAGTTGAAGATTTAGTTGACGCAAATAGTTCATGGGAAAACCCCATAGGCTGCAATATGCTTGCACGGGAGTCTCACCATTCCACATAATGAACGAGTGCATCCAAGTCTCTTCACAGATAATCTGCAAAACAGAAGAGCAGGCTGACTAAATGATAAACTTTCTATAATTAGCTTGGCTGTCACGGCAAAGCCCTAGATTATGAGGCTGCTTCTGCTATGAAGCTGATAAACTGTGAGGCTTCTTTCTTCTGCTTTGCATTATTGTTAAATCTCTCCCTTCCCCTCCTCACCCTGTGAACCTGGGTCATGGGGATGGATTTAAACATCATTTCTGCTACAGCTCATAATGTAAATCCCTCCCAAACGGAACATCAAATCCTGTAGATAAAAAATCAGAGCGGGGGGACGTGGGTGGAGAGGGATGCGGGAGAGAATGGGTATAACTAGGAAAAGCAACACAGTCTTCTGGCACCTTATAGACGAGACGTATTGGAGCATAAGCTTTCGTGGGTGAATACCCACTTCGTCAGATGCATGCCGTGGAAATATAACTGAAGTAACAGCACTTCATTAATAAAGGAAATGTTTAGGCTGAATATGAGCGTGAGGACCATTAGAATCTGTCCTGGTCTCCCCAGAGAAGTGCGCGAGGCTCCACTTGAAACTAGATTGGATGAATTTATAGGAGGACAAATACCAGGAGAACAATCCTGCTCTTCCTTTGGAGGATGGACTAAATGGCCTAATAGGACTCTCCTGTCTCTAAATTCCAGGACTCAACCCTCTCCTCTTTCTTCTCCCTTTGGTCCAGACACCCACAGTCCCCTCTGCAGAGAAATTTCAAGTCTGGATTGCATGGACGGCAGCGGCCCAAAGCTGGGTTTAGGCTTGGGATCTGCACTGAACGCTTAAGCGCGAGGTTCTTTTCCCCTCTCAGGATCTCTCTGCTTTTCACTAAGCAGGGTTAAAAATCAGGTGGTCCAGTTTCAAAAAGCCACCAGTCTCAGTCTTAGCAGCAGCACCACCAGCCTCTCTCTAGGTAGGTCTACACTGCAGTCGGAGGTGGGATTACAGCTCAGGTGGGCATGTCCGCTCTGGCTTTAATCTAGCTCCTCTGGCTACAAACGGCGCCGCTGCAGTGAGCCCGGGTTCAGTGCGGGGGCAGGCCCATCCGGAACCCTGGCCACCTGCTCACCTATCCCCGAGCTGCAGTCCCACCTCCGATTGCGGCGAGAGGCGGGTGCAGAAGTTTGTCTCTCTCCCGCATGCTGTCGATGAGCCGATCCGAGGTTTGTGGCTCTTGCGGCGATGTTGCTCGTCGCAGTCTGGCACAAGTCCACGTTTTTCAGAAGTGGCTTCAGATTTTGGGTGCCCCCAATCCTCTTGGGCCGGATTGTCTTTTCCAAGGTGACGAGCACTCCAGGCTCCCACGGACTGCAGTGGGGAGAGGATTTTATCCAAGAAATCTTGGGAGTCTGAAGGGGGTGAGGACCCCAGCGCCCCACCACACTGAATCCAATGAGAGCTTTTCTGTTGACTTTAATGGGACCAAAATGTCACATCTGGTGGGTGTTTTTCTCCTACTACTAGGAATTCCCTTCTCTCTTGGTTCCCTAAGCTGATGTCATGTGGACATCTTCCTTGCTGAAACTCACTCTGAGCGTCTTGTGTATTTATGAGCACTAAGGACTAAAATGCCGTGGACTTCTCCTTGTTTTTGTGGTTTCCCCTTCCCCGTGCCCTTCTTCTCTATGTTCACTTGCTGCGGCCTCGGGAGTGTTGCCAGAATTCTCCCTCTTGTTGACCCGGCTTGTGTTCGCAGACTGGGGGGTGGAGGGCTGATACCAGATATTACTTGACCAGTGCCTTACAGTGACTCATTGTCGGAGCCAGGGCTAGACCCGAGAAGGTCATTGTTCCCAGTCTTGTATTAAATCATGAGCTCTAGCTGCCTCTTTACAATGTGCTTCTCCCCACCTCCTGGTATCCTTTTAGGATGGCGCTTCTGGAGCGCTGCAGTAATGCGTTTTGCTTAGTACTAGGTGTGAAGACATTTTCATGCCTTCCTTGCCAGCAGGCAGGGTTCTAGTCGGTTCCTGTTGAAGTCAGAAATGATTTGGAGACCGGGATAAACAGTGAGGTGGCAAAGTCTGCAGATGATACTAAACTCCTCAAGAGAGTTAAGGCCAAAGCAGACTGTGACGAACCTCAAAACGATCTCACAAAACGAAGTGTTTGGGCAACAAAATGGCAAATGAAATTGAATGTGGATAAATGTAAAGTAACCTCCTAGGATCATCGGGGCATATCTCACCTGAACACTTCCCTGTCCTCAGCATGGGTGGCACCTTATCTGTCCCGTGCTCTGCTTGTGGGGCACACAGCAGTTTTGGCTCCAGAGGACTGACATGCTTTAGATTAACGAGTCATTGGGTTCAGGGTAGGGGCACGGGGGTGAGATTTAATGACCTGTGATATGCGGGAGGTCAGTCTAGATCAGGGGTTCTCAACCTTTTTCTTCCTGAGGTTCCCCTCAACATGCTATAAAAATGCCAGGGCCTGGAAGAGGGGGTGATGGCCCCCAGGTGCGGGGGGACCTTGGGCATAGGCGTAGTTTTACTTCTCCCTTGGGCGGGCAAGGGCTGGTAGGGTTCAAGTCAGTTCCGTACAGCAGTGTCCTAGGAGGGAGCTTCACCTCCCACCCCCCCACCCCCACTCCCTCAGGAGGCCACCCACCCTGTCTGGGCTTGGGGGGATGCAACCAAAAATATACCTCAAAGGGGGGACTTTGTTTAAAAAGTTTGAAAATCACTCAGGGTGCAGGGCAGGGGTAGCTTAGGGACTGCGTGTGGGTTGGGGCGTAACTTGGGGTGCAGGCCAGGGGTAGCTGGGGCTGTGTATGGGCACGGGGGTGGGTGGCTCCCAGTGCAGCTCCCAGTTTCAGCTGGGGGGAGGGGGTGCTGGGGCTCCCAGCTTCAGCCCCACATTGCTCCCGCTGGCGGGGAGGGGGGGGGTGCTGGCTTCAGCCCCACACAGCTCCTGGCTTTGCACTGGGGCTCAGGGCACCGGGTTTCAGCTGCGGAGCTCCTCGGCCCCCCTGAAAGGGCTCGCGGACTCCCGGAGGCCACAGACCCCTTGGTGGAGAACTGCTGGATAAGATGATTTAATGGTTCCTTTAGGCTTTAAACACTGCGAATCCGAATGTGTGACAGTGGTGGGAAATGAGCCCAGATCTCCTGGGTCCCAGTCTTGTGTCTTAACCCCAAGGCCATCTTTCCTCTCTGAACAGCGTCTGACTCCTTTGTGCTCCTCTTCTCCCCAGGGCTGTGACCATGGAAGAAGGGGTCCATCATCTGGAAGCCTGACTGGGTGAAAACCCTCCACGAGACGGGCCGCTACCAGCTTGAGAGACCGAGCGAGACAAACATGCTGAAGCCAAGTGGACTTAAAATCCCCGGCAGGGCGGGGAAACACTCCAGCCCGGTAGGACGGGCTTCAGGGACCGCTGCGGCTGCAGCCACTACTGGCTCGAAGGAAGGTAAGAGCTGGGCTCATCTCGGGCCTGGCCCAAAGCCCACTGAAGTGACCTGGTGAAAAATGCTTTAAGTCTGGGTTCTCCTGGTTTTAAAATCCTCTCTGCCTGGCCCTCATGTTGGCATAAATAGTCTCATCCTGACTGCTAGGCAAAGCAAGTATGTTGAAATGAGAGAATTGTCACCCTCTAGTGGCTGACGTACAGAGCGGATAGAGACAAGCTGTTTCTAAGTGTTTTAAAGGTTCTCCTTTAGCTTAAGGGGTGGGATGCTTGGAGCTGAAGGAACTTGGTTGTAGTCCCATCTCTGTGTGCATGTGTACCTGTGTGACTGAGCTAGTAATTGCATCTGTCTGCAGCGCAGGTGTTCAGTTGAGTAGACTGTTTTCCCTCTGCACAGGGTGTACTGAACGAAGGCTGAAGTGTGGTACTGTGGTGACAGTCATTGTGGTGCAGTTACAGGGCACTCAAGGGTGTGTATGTACATTTAAAGAAAAGCTGCCCGGGGAACTGAAAGCATCACTCGTACGAGTGCACAACAGTCACTGAGGGACGGACTGAGAGGAATAAAGCGTTGTCATGAGATAATTCAAGAAGGATTTTGCAGTGTTCTGAGGGTGAACCTTTCTGACTGATGGAACTTGGATGGGCGAAGGCAGTGTTTGATTATCCTGAGTCAGAGTTGCAATTTGGGTTCTATCATTTGCAGGTGACCTTCATGCTGTCTATCATCACTCATATCCTGGACTGTGGGGGGGGGGGGGGGGTGATCTTCACACCTTGCAGACTGTTTACACATCACTCTGGGAATGTGGTTTAGCAATACGAGGTCCAGTGTTCAATGCAACCCTCCAGATTCAAGGAAGTGCAAGCTGCCCTTCATTTAGGGCTAAGGTTTCCAGTGTGTGATTTCTCCTGACTGCTGTGTTTTAATTTTAAGCCGTTTTTGGCTAACTTTTTAGGTGTATAAAAATTGTTTCTGTTTTAAAACAATTCCCTTGAAACATATAAAGCGGGCCCTTTCCGAATGCTCGTGATCCCAGGAATAAGCCGACCCCTCCACTAACTATTTTCAATGCTGCAGAGACTTGTTCACTATATATTTCATTAAAAACATACACTCAAATGTTTGCCTTGATGGGGATGTTGTTGGTTTATCCTAAAATCTGCACCCTCTCATTCCTACCTCAACATAAGACAGTGTTCACTGGCTTTGATTAAGTTATGTGTATGGTTCTGTCCCTTCAGACAATAGCATTTTTTAGGTCCCAATCCCGCAGTGAGTTGAGTATAGGCATAGAAAGGCCGCATGCTCCTATATGACTTTTTTGCAGGATCGGGACGACAATTAACAGAGATCTGCTTTGTCATTGCAAAGCAGGTTCATCTGGGGTGGATGCTTGCACAACCGAGAAGGAAATCGGGCAATGACTGCTGCAGTGATGGGACCATAGAAGTGTTTGTTTAAAAAAAAATCCTTGGGGAATTTCAGGGGCAGGGAGGTTGTATCAATGTAGATTCGTCTTATCAGCACTTTGCAATGAGAGCAGGCGTTCAGGCAGCTACATCTGCATGCGCTTGCCCCACAAAGAGCCCCTCTCTGCTCAGTGACTCTGACTCTACTGCCAGTTCAGTGACATGGATTTGTTCAGGGACCTTTTGTAGTGGATATTTCTGTTCCTTCTATGGTGAATAGCACCCCCCCTCCCGCTGCTCCCGCCAACAGTCCCCTGGAGCAGCTTGCAAAAACCTTTGGATTTTAATTTGCTTTTCTCTGCGAGTGCAAATCTTTTCTGGACTGCCAAGCTCCGTCATCTCATTGGACTCTGGTGTTGAAGTCCGTGGAGCAACACTGATGTACACCAGCAAAGGACCTGGCCCTCTGTGTTGTGTTTAAAATTCTACTGAGGGTGATGTGGGGACGAAGACAGATGTGACTATTAGCAGCATTGTTGTTTAGCGGCAGGACGTGTCTCTCACAATTCAATAACATTAAAAGCCTCCTTGTGTCTAAGTATCCGAATCTGCTCCTGGAGTACCAGGTACAGTTATGGGGCAAAATACACCTCCCATTTTCCTCCCGGGTCTGCACGAGGCGCTGGCATTTGAATGGTGCTGCAGTGACTCAGAGCAAAGTGGGTCAAAGATGCCTCCTTAGTGATCAGCACCAGTCTGTCAAGACACCTGATGTTGAGTCTATTTTGAATAGCAGAGGGTGAATTAGTTGGTCTGGCTGTAAGGGAGGGACAGGGGAGGAAATATCCATCTTCCATGGACATGTAGCTGCATCAGAGAGATCCCTGGCCACGGCTATCCCCTTCAGGCTGCCAGTGCAGGGTCTCCGCATAGGCAGTGGGCAGGCGTGTTGCGGTGTGAATGGGTTACGAAGCAATGACAACTGGCCGGATGCAGCCATTCAGCTGGGTTTGGGGCTTGTTTACTGCAGCTCTTTTGTGCCTCTGTCTGCCACGGCCACCCATCTCCCCAAAGCAGGCCCGACGCAAGCAGCCTGCAGTCTTGTGCTGAGCTCGACCGTTGCCTGCAAAGTTGGAAAACAAGGTTTGTTGCTCAGAAGACCAAGGTGGAGAGGTGGGGGAATCGTCTGACCTGCACTTCTCCCCTGCGGTCAGTGGGGGAGGGACGGCCCGGGACTGCATTGGGGGCAGAGAGGAAGAAAAGGGTGGAAGGTAGGTGGGGAAGGATCTGGCTGGTTATTTCGGGTAGGCAGCATCCGCAGGCTGCAGACGGCTTCGGGCGTTGTGCTGGTTCTCGTTTCCCTCCTGCCTCTTCCCCAGATCCGGGCAGGCCGCGTCGACCTGCGAAGGGCACATTGGCCTTGGCTTCACGCACAGCATGCTGATCCCCAGGGAGCTGCTTCTCGGAACGGTTCCTCCGGGCCTGGTGGGAGCGGGAGTGCGGAGCCAGCCACATGCTGTGATGCAGCTTGTAGCAAGGCTGGGCCTCACACTCCCTAGATCTTCCTCTTGAGCCTGTTCGCATGCCACCCCCTGCCCGCTACCTCTCCACGGGCGGGCGGGGCGTGGGACGCTGGGAGGGGCTAGCCATCCCTTTCTCTCCCTCCCCGCCTGCCCTGCGCTCCCTTGGCATGGGACGACCCCCCGCTGCACTCCAGAATCGAGCAGCCAGAACCGCCTCTCGCTGGCAGGGATGTTGTCTCTTCGTCGGCGCGCCTTCCCAGCTCGGAGGGGAGCTGCTGGGATGGTCTTGTAGGCACCCACTGAGCATGGATGGAGTCCCCGGACAGTGGCTGGGAGAGCTGGTGCGGTGGTACCCACCCTGGTTACCCCAGCAACTAATGGGACTTAAACAAACCTACCCCCGATACAAAATGCCCCCCCCCATTTCCTGCTGAGATTGGTCTTGCTCTGATGCCTAGTAGTTAAGTGCCACAAACCCCCCCCCCCCATCATACAGCTGACAGGGCCCAGCCTTGCGTGGAGGTGGATTGCAGTCACCAGCTGGGAAGGGATCAGGGGCCGAGATGTGTCCTCAGGGAGGTTTGCTGCCGCTGCTCTCTGCACCTTCCCCGCGTCCCCTGATTTCTGAGCACTTGGCTCTCCATGGCTCTCCGCTGGGTCCCTTTCACTGGCACTACCCTCCCTGATGCAGTTATAACCCTGTCGGCACATCACTGTGAATGCACAGAACTAGCCATCCTGCCAATGGATAAATAACGAGCAATAGGGCGTGTACCTCCGTGTCTAATGCTGATAAATGTAGCTGTGCTATTAAATCAAGGCAGGGCCGTCAGTAGACTCTTTTTGGTGTGGGGTGAGAAGTGAGTGGCTGCCAGCCTGGAAGGCCATTAGATATCCTTCTTTGGCTAAAATGAGTCTGGTGTTAACACCAGCCAGTGAAGTCCCAACAGTTTTCATCTGTCCTCTCTTGTTCGTGGCGGGTCTCGAGACCCGGTCGTGTACAGGATGAAGGAGTGGAGGCCAATGTTCCCTGTCATTTTTGACAGGCCGTGTATGCAAAAAAATTCTTCTGCAAATTCTGGTGCTTCTGTGCCAATGTTTGTGCGTGCGGTGTTTCACCGGGTGCGCAGGGTTTAGGATCTGTGTGCACACACGCGCACAGCTGAGAGGGAACAGTGATGGAGGCCGATAAGTTGGGTGCTGGCAGAAAGTGGTGACTTTCCAGTGTCTCTAGAAAGACCCCTCTCTGCCTTCTTCCCCGCTTCCACCACAAAAATGTGTCTGAAAAGCAGGCTGGAAATCCAGTTCTGCGTGTTGCTGATGCAGCAGGGAGGAGATCACCACTCACACATTTTCTTGTTTGCCAAAGGGAGATGCCAAGAGGGCCTGCAGGCAGCTAGGGAGGTCTGTGTGTAAAGCTCCAGAGTTAATGTTCAAATTTCTTGTTGCCTGTAAAATTTCTGGGTCTGACTAACCTGTCTCTGTCCCCGCCTGCTCCCAGACAGTCTCTCTTCACTCTGGCGTTCTGGAGCTGCAGGAAGGTATGAGCAGTAATGCTGAATGGGGTCCACACAGCTTTCACAGCGGGTGGAAGTGTTTGCCTCTCCATGCGTTTTTCATTCGCTCAAAAGAGCGTTAAAGTAAGTCGGTGAATGAGAGAGCCTCTCCTGTCAGCTGATCCTAGGGTTCATTTACAAGGCATTTTACGGCCCTTCAATCCTCTTTTGGGATTAGAGAACTTTTGGCAAGGAGAAGAAGGGGGAAATGAATCTGTTCACAGCTTTGACAGATGCTGGGAGCTCCAGTGCCGGACAGAGATGGTCCCCAAACCAACCCCCGTGTCCTGAAACTTGGGCATGGTCAGAGGCTGAACCCAGACTAGATCCACATTTTGCAAATGGGGCCCTGTATTTTTTGACTGTGTAGACCCCAAATTCAAGACCCAAACACCACCATGCTCTGGCATGTCTACCATCTGGATCCAAAGTGTTTGCATTTGGGACCAGCCTTACTGTCAGGAACGGAGGGGGAGGAGGGTAACCTAGGCAGCACAGGAAGTCTGAGAATTGCACCTGATTTGCATACAACTCTCATACATTCATTTTAAATAAAAAATGAATGCACAGAACCATCCTGTTTGCTTGGGAGTCTTGATACGCAGCTGCTTGATGGCTCTGCCCACCAGGAATGAAAACGAAATAACCCCAGGCCTTCAGAGCCATTAGCGAGGAACAGGAGCTCGGGCTGCAGCCTGGTAGAATAATTAGTCTCTGTGGGCTGTACTGAAAGGTTTATAAACCAGGGAGACACTGAGGCTCAAGGACGAGGGTAATGACATGCAGAGGTGTTTGCTCTGCGCTGAAGGCTCCAAGTGGGCCCAGGACAGTAGTGGTGGAAAGCGGGTCATTGTAACTGGTGCATGGTCAGTGGCCTGCATACAATGAGGTGATAGTCTCAGTTTGGCTCTTTTAGGGACAGTTACCCATCCCGTCTTGCTAAAAGAGACGCTGTAGGTCCTGCCGAAGGTATGATGGGCTTGGCGCAGGAATTGTGGGGTGAGGTTTCTCCAGTAGACGGTCTCTTCTGGTCTTAGCATCTGTGACTGTATAGACACTGCCCCGCTGTGGGCACTGCTTGGTTCCTTTATTGAGCAGAGAGACTAAAGACTGAGCGAGTCATGGAGGCTGAACAACACCGTCACTCCCTTCAGGTCAGTTTGTAAGGCAGAGATGCTTGGGCTGGTCCTGCCTGTGCTGTCTGGTCTCCAGGGCCGTCTCGCGGACGCCTTTCACAGGTACCCGAGCAGCCTGCTTACAGAGAATAATGTCACGACGCCCGTGGAGAGGGCCGCAGGTTAGCACGCTGCAGCTTGCCACCTGGGCACTTCTGCTATGAACCCTGGCAAAAGTTTCATTTGAAAAGTGCACCTCATGGGCCGATCTTTGCCAAGGTTTGAGCCGTCCAAGGGGCGGGCGGAGGAAGAGGGAGCTGTGCTGTCTTCTGTTCTCTTTCTACAAGTGCAACTGGCTTCTAATGGGTACTTCTAGTTCTATACTCTTATTGATTCCATACTGAGGAGTCTAAATGCAGGCATCTGAGTCCCATTAACATTAGTGGGCTATGCCGGAAGCCGGGAGAGAGGAGACCCGTCTAACTTCTCTGTGGAGGATTTGTGCTCCTCTCCGCCGTTATGGGTAATCTTTGTTTCTCTTTATTTATCTGCAGCTAGATTAATAACAATGTAAAGAACCTGTGAATACTTTGCATGCTCCCTAAAGGTTGTTGGGTATCTGTCCGATATATTCTGGTCATGTAGTGGGGAGAGCGAATGTCTGTTGCCTCTAGGTTAATTTTGTGACAGGATGGACAAAGGGAATGCAAGGAGTGAAGTGTGTGTTCTTGATGGGGAATTATGCTTAAATAATTGGGACGGACAGTATCTATTCTGGATGTCTCAAGGTAAGCACTGGCATTTCAACTTGTTTAGCTGCTGGGTCCATTTAACGTGTGCTCCTTTTTCATTAGACTCTTATGAAATCAGCACAGAGGCTGCCTGATGGTGTATCCGTCTAGTAATTCTCTAGGAAGGGGTTCCAATCAAAAAGGCCAACTTTTCAACTACTGCCGAATGCAAAACATGGATTCTACAATCCCATTTGTTTGGAGTTGATTGATTGACACCAGGGTCTAATTCTTGTCTCCACACAGGCTTCCTAGCTCCCCGGCCAGTAGTGTTAAATTTGGGCGTTGCGCACACATGAATCTAGAGAGAAGAGACCCCCATGCTTTTGTTTCTAGCAAAGGTTTTGTTTTGTTGTTTTTATTTTGCTTCAGGCCTTCCGAAGCCTCCTCTCTCTGATAAAGGATTTTCATTCACACTCACAGAATGGATTTAGGTTAGATCTAATGACCGTTCTTGGCAACATACTGCCAGTGCCTGAGACCTTTACTAGATATTTCTTCTAACTGGGCACAATCCTGCATGGTGCTCAGGATCCTGCTGAAATCGGTGGGAGTTGAGGGTGCTCAAACCCCAAATGCTTCTGACACTAATAAGGTATCAACTGATTGGTTAACACTTGTTGCACTTAGTCATAGCGACATGCCTCCCTTCTCTTTGTCAAGCAAGGGATTGAATACTGGAACGGCAATAAGAAAATGGTCCTTAGTTTGATCACTACCGAGGGATTATTTGCAATTTGATTCGGATCCATACCAGACATTAGCGAAACCTAAAGAAAATTGCTTTGAACAGTTACTGCTTCATGAGCCTCTGAAATGAGATAAATAGGTAGTGGCCAAATACATTAAATTATGTTCAAAATGTATTCCCTGGTAATTCTTCCCTTTGACCTGTTTGTGCCAAACATCTTAGCAGGTAGATGTGACCCTTCAGAGGAGCAGAAAGAAAACTGCAGAGCAGAATCTCACTACAGACTGTGCCGTCCCACCCCGCCAAAACCATAGATCACCCCTAATTATATACATAACCCTGTGCCATCCCATTGATGCGCTTCCTCCCAGTCCTCTGTTTCTGTGTTTGAGGGGAATCTGAGCCTCCTAAGCAGTGTGAAGACTGTACGTTGTGGATGGTGAAGGAAGCAATTGTCTGCATGTTTGTAGAGACCGCAGAGGCTGGGCATGGACTGATGCTGTTGTTCAGATTACATTTCTATCTGGGAGTCCGGTTGCTTGGACCAAGCTACACTTATAAAGGGGAGCTGTGATGGTCAGGCAGCAAAGGTGGTGGCGGCAGCATCGTCACAAGGAGACGCACAGAAGAGACTAGATCAGTTGAGGGCATTTTAAAAAATATGATCATGGGTGTGGCTAAAAAGGTTTGAATGAAGTGATGGAATCTAAGTCCAGCCCCTGATTGGATGTGATGCTGCTCTCCAGAGAGTTTTGCATGTCTGCCTCTAATCCCGGAAGCCAAGTGTTTACTGGCACTATTAAGAACCTTTTTACTACTTGAACAGGACCTTGATTCAGCTCACACATGCTTGATAAGGGTGTCTCAGTCTATGCTCCCGCTATCTGGGGTGACTCTTTCAAGGGGCAGATAATCCAGGGCTGGATTCCATTTCCAGAAAAAAACGGGTTTGATGCATTCCAAGCAATCCAGAAAGGTATCGAATCAATCCTGTTATAGCTAGTTTCATGGATGATTTCTATAGACAGTTGAGGGGTTAATTTCATTGTCTTACTCGGTAGATGCTCTTGGAAGGATCTGATACAGTTAATCCATAGTGCACTCCTTACAGAATTGCACACTGAAGGCGTATGGAAGTCAGACACTGTCTTGTTCTCTTTGCCTGCCGCTTCCTCACAGAACAGCAGAGAGAGAAAATCCTCTTTCCACAGACGTTCAGGTCATGGTGGTTTGGACAGAAAGTACCAAGTCCTGTTTGCTGGTGTAAATCTAGAGTAACTGTGTTGCCCTGAGTGCCATGCTCGTGTAAATAAGAACAGAATTTGACCCAGCAGATTCTCTCTTACAATTGTGATCCACACCAGCAACACACAGCGCATTAATCAGAGGCTTGGTTCAAAACTCCCATTGCCCTGACAGGCTTGGGATCAGGCCGTAGGATTATAGGAATCGCCGTACAAGATCCATAGAGTCCAGTATCAGCCTGAAGTAGGTGAAACTCCTCCTATAACGCACCAAGCCAATTATACAAACTCCGACTGCAATCTGTATTGCCAGCCCCAAACACTTGAAAATCATGAATCAGGTTCCAGAATATCAGCAGATTTTAACACTCTTTGGGGTGTTTTTTTTAAATCTGTTAATTTCAGATCCTTTTTCTACCATCAAGAGAGCTAGGCACTTAGCGCTTGTCTACATGGGGACATTTGGGAAAATGAATTATCTAGAGGTGTTTATTCCAAGAGAATTAGTTAAATGCATTAAACCCTTGTGCAGGCACTCTCATTTGGAATTAAAGTGCCCTTAATGTAAATTAAATTAAATAGAATTAGCGAGTGTTATCCCCATTTTACAGATGCAGAAACTGAGACAATTCTGGAGTTTAAGGCCAGGAAGGATTATCTCGCTTGACCTCCTGCATATCACAGGTCATTAATTTAATCTAGAAACCTTCATTAAGTCCAAATACTTTAGTTGGACCACAGCATGTCAGTCTTTAGGAGACTCAGCAGTGTGTCACAGGGAGAAAATGGGAGGGACTATGGTCCAACCAATGCCAGAGGCCCCTGCTGGGGCAGGGAATTATTAGGTGAGACGTGGCCTCTTGCTCAAGGTCACACAGTGAGTCAGAGATGCAAACAGAACCCACTAATTCGGTCTCTTAGTCCCTTAGAAATCCCTTTTTCCCTTCGTTGCGGTCACAAAACCACCCACTTCCTTCCTCTGATGCTCTATCCAAAATGCTTCGTTCCCCTAACCCTAAAATCCTTTGTATTGTTTCAACCATCGCCCCACAAAGACTTTAATGATTTGTTAACATTTGAAAGATCATTGTGCCAAATAGAGATAAAATCTGCCTTTATTTTCAGGGTATGTAAATTTGATGTCTATACATTTAAATTAAATCAATAAACTACAATGAATACTTAAGGAAACGATATATTGCATAATGCTCTATATTCCACAAACCTCTTCACTGCCGTAATGTACATTTTGGAAGAGCTTTTAGTTTTGCAACCGGGACTAGAAACATGACTTAGACAAAATTTTAAAATTTACATTTTGGATTCTGTAGACAACGTCATGACCAGAGGAAACCTCAGAACTGAGAATTGCTGCACAAAACAACAGCGTGCCTCCAAATCTAGGAACTGCTTGAACACGGGTATAAAATGAATAATCTAATTATAGTTTGAGGGAGTGGAATGATCAGAGATGAGTTTTAAGCACAAACTGCCTACAGTGAGGGAGTGGTTTTCAGAATGGGAGCAAGCTGATTCCTCAAGGTTAGTCAAGGTTGGTGAGGTACAAATAAAATATAATTCCCCTGTAGGATCATGCATACCTGGGAAATTTGCTGTGTCTAGGTTTGATTGAATATTCAATCAAGGGAGGTGACTAGAAGCGCTCAGGAAAATCAGAGTGCCTCTTCTGAAGTCTTTCATTTTGGCTGGAATCTTAGTTTTGTACTCATTTGCATGCTGGAATGATGCAACATGCTATTTGATGAAGCAGCTGGAACATCAAGCATTTTGGTGTGAGATGCCCGCTGTCGATGTGGATATCTTTGTCCCTGCGGGGGGGGGGGGGGGGAAGAAGGGAGGTGCGCATGTGGGTTTTTTTTTGTTTGTTTTGTTTTTTAAGGGATTAGGCATCTGTGGCAAATGGGCAATTCGGCATTTTCTGCAAGTTGTCTGTTTCTGCTCAACTCCTTGCCTCTTGAATTGGAATCGAGCCGTTTAAACCAGATATTGAGAACAAACTTGATGGCTCAGCAAATTTTAACATACACCCCGCTCCCAAAAGACCTGTCATTAGATTAACCAACCCAAACCAGAACAACAACACTGCATTCCAGACACTGGATCAGTGTGTGGGCAGTTGACTGTGTGTGTTCACTTAGGAAGATGTAGAGACGGAGCTATTTGTACATAGGTACCTACTTGGAGACATAAACATCTTATGGCCCAGTGAACTGAAATGGCATTTCAGCTCAGTTTGTCCCCAGGGTTGTATGGGAGTTTCTCTGGCAATTATGGGGGTGTTGAGCTTTTCTTCTCCCATAATCCCGGGGTCCCAGAGACATCCCAGCAGACCTTTTGAAATCTTTGTTTGAAGGGATTGGGAGATAGGCTCCAGTTAGCATGGCTGTGTGGTGAAGCAGGATACCCTGCATTGTTTATGCTGGTTCTATGCCAGGGGTTCTGTGAACATTGAATTCGCTCTGTGCTGTAGCATAGTGTTGGTTATTTGAAAACAAATCTCTTCAACCATTCTGATTAAGAGCCGAAAATGCAAATTCCCCCTTTTTAGTTACGTTTTGGTCGTCCCACCTTCCGTGGGCATGTCTCTTACAATAGCGAGAAATGCCCCCTACTGCTCAGGCAACGCCATTCGTGTAGACTTGGCCTGGCCACGCCTCCATCATGAATAGCCATGCTCCCTGCAAAAGTCGACTTCCCCCCGCCCCCCGAATTGAGACCTGCTCCTCTAGCTGTTACGGTAACACTGTTAATAATCGTTGTAACAAACTTTACAATAGGCTCATTGTTATAAATCAGAACCACACACAAAAGAAAATGTAAAAAGTTTGCTCCTCCAAAGGAGGCCAGAATCCCTCAAACCACCCAATGTGTGATGTGCATTAAGGACACAAATCAGGCTTGTTGGGGCAGCTGATGTGCACGTAGTCTTAGGTTACCCTAATCACGCGTAGAAGAATAACTCAGCCTCTTCCGCACTAGAATTCTGATACCTCGTTTGCAGAGCCACTGGGGTACAAGTGACTTGACATCTCTCTTTAAAACGTAGGTGCAAACATGTCACACAGGCAAGTGAATATCCAATCAGAGTATCCACATGGGGAATTTCTAAGCCCCCCCCCCCCCCCCCGAGGAGTGCAAGTTTTAAAAAGGCCTTGATGGGCTCAGATGGACAGGGGACCATTGCTTTCCCCCTCCCAAGTTCTGCCCTTCATCCCAAACTCCTCCCATGCCCTCCTATCAACTGAGTATTTATGCTAAAATGCTCAGTAACCGTGTAATATTTGACAGAATTGGTATTTAACTCCTATGTGGGCACTTGAACCGCATGACCACCATGGAGATGACTTGGGCAGATGATGCCTCTCAACTGCACGCTCAGGCGGACAGCACCGCTCTGGTGACATTTGGCAGGTTATCATCCCAACGGTAAGAAATGTAAGAGCAGACTGGGTCATTCTAGCCCTACCTGCCCTGTCTTATCTGTGGATCAGCTGCAGATGCTCATTCCTACCTGGCAGAACTTGGAACAAGCCTAGACTTTTCTGCCCAGTCCTGATGTTGCCTCGCTCTGTCTCCCTCCTGCTGTGACTCGTTTCTGGCCGGATTGACCAAGCCCAGCAGGCCACAGTAGAGCACGCAGGCTTTTTAGATCAGTTCATTTTTCACATGGCTTCCTCTTAACAAATACCCCTGACACAGAGCTGGCTCTTTCACACCGACCAGAGAGGCGTGAGCGTGGGGGAGGGAGGGTGTGATCATTCTAGCTGTTCTTGTTGAACCAAAACAGCCATGCTAACATCTGATCCATTCAAAACATGAGCAGAGGGAGGAAACTTTTGTCTACGTGGAAAAGGACAGAAATGGATAGAGGAGAAATTTTAGTTATTTTTGCTTCCAAGTGGTAGAATGCTAAGAGCGGAGAGTAAAACCTAGATAGATGCTAGTGAACTATTAGCGTCGGATTCTTTGCTGGTTCAGTATCTTTGTGTAGATCAGTCCCGGTGCATGGGGGTCAAACACGTCCCACTTGTGGTATGTCTGCACTGCAATCAAAGATCCCGGGCATGGTCACGGATGGCCATGGGGCTCAGGTTGTAGGGTACTAAAATTGCAGTGCAGATGTTCAGGCTCAGGTTGGAGCCTGGGCCAATTGCCCCTGGCTCTGAGCCGTGGTGCAGTGGGGGTTTTACTGAAGTGTAGACACATCTCTCTTGCCTGATCCATTGCCCAGTGGGAGCGGGAACAGGCCTTCATGCGGTTCCCAACATTTAAAAATCACCGGTCAGGCTCCAAAAAATCTGGCGATGGGCTCCAACATTATGAGATTAAGAAATATCAATACATGGTTAGTTCTTTTTCATTTGCCTTCTGGCTCCTGGGCCTTTAGAGCAGGGGTGGGCAAACTTTTTGGCCCGAGGGCCACATTGGGGTTGCAAAATTGTATGGAGGGCCAGGTAGGGAAGGCTGTGCCTCCCCAAATAGCCTGCCCCGCCCTCTTTCTGTTCCTCTCCCACTTCCTGCCCCCTGACTGCCCCTCTCCGAATCCCCATCCAACCCACCCCCTGATCCGGTCCTTCTAGAGACCCCCCACCCTAACTGCTCCCCCAGTACCTCCTCACCCAACTCCTCTTGCTCCCTGTCCCTTGAGTGCCCCGCCCCCATCCACCGCCCCCCCGACAGATCCCCGGGACTCCCATGCCCTATTCAACCCACCCATTCCCCGATTGGCCCCTCCAGAGCCCCCCCACCCCTAACCACCACCCCGGGACCCCTCCCCCTATCCAACTCACCCTGCTCCCTGTCCCCTGACTGCCCCCCAGGAGCCTCTGCCCCTTATCCAACCCCCCCACCCCCACCCCCTTACCATGGTGCTCAGAGCAGCATGTCTGCCTCCGTGTGGAGTTAGATGTGCTGCCCCGCAGGAGCACCCCCCCCCCCCCGTGCCCTCCCACTGGGGGTATTTCTGTGTTTAAATTTTGACATGGGAAAGGGTCAGCGCATGGCTGTAAGAACAGTGTTTACAAATGCAATCACCAACCTTACCCCTCCATCTAATCATTCTTTTTCATTTAAAACTGCAAAGGGATATAAACGTCAGTGAGCCAGTGTCAAACCTTGCTCTTACATCAGAGCGGTAGCCGTGTTAGTCTGGATCTGCAAAAGCGACAAAGAGTCTTGAAGCACCCTGTAGACTAATGTGGGTCTTAGCCCATGAAAGCTCGTGATCCCTAAAATCTGTTCGTCTATAAGGTGCTATAAGATTCTTTTGTCGCTCTTGCTCCTAGTTATTTCTTTAAAACACGTGCCCCTCCCCTGTGCACAGATCTAACAGCAGCTTTGGAATATGGTGTTTGCAGGTTCTTTTTTCGATGTGCAGGGCAAAATTAGCTTTTAAAAAAATATATTGCAAGCTCACTTGGGCAGGTATTTCGGTGCTTAAAGAGCTGCGCAGATAGGCGCCTAGTGGGATTTGCAGCTGTGTCTAAGCAGATTGGGCTCCCATCTCAGTTCCTTTGACTTCCAATGGGAGTTAGGCACCTCCTTGTCATAGGGCCTTTTGTGAATCCCACTAAGCTGCTCTCTGCATTGTTACGTGCCTAAATACCTTTGTAAATCATTTATTCTTGTCCCTTTGCGCACTTTGGGGGCTAATAAACAAGTCAGAACTTTGATTTAAAAGAACACTGGAAGTCTCTTGCCATTTCCAGTTTGTCTTGGTATGTGGCAAGCTGTTTCTTATGGGAATTTGCATCCGTGTTTGAAACATCTTGGTGTCTTCTTAAATACTGCTTTTGTACTGGCTTTCCATTCATTGTTTCTGTTGTCATCTCAGTTCGTGGAAAAGCTCACTGATGTTCCCCTATATTTGGCCTGTTGATGAGAGCTAACGTGGGTACAAACTGCAGAGTAACCATGGTAGCCTGGGTAGTGGCCACAAAGGTGCGGCTGAGCACAAATCCACCTGAGGCTTGGCATGGCTCAGTCATGCCTCCATTGCCCCTGGCATCAGCTCGATGAGATCCAATGCCAGTTTAATGTACATGAGCTGGAGAATCACAGCCCTAGCTTGTCATGTAGACGTAGACTTGGTCTCTCTAGGCCTCCGGAACCCATCTGTAAAGTACTTGCCTGTCTCAAAGGGGGTTGTGAGGATAAACACATTACAGATGGTGAGGTGCTCAGATGGTAAGTACAGGGACAGAGGCCATAGAAGTACCTCAGACAGATAGAGAAGGAAGCAACTCAATTCTGGAGTTGGGATGTGGAATCTCGGATACCATTGCGTGGGAAATGGTGGCCATTTTCTGCCTGGACATGATCAAGGGGCCAGGTTGATCAATGACAGTTGTGTTGTGTGAAACTGTTCAGTTTCCTATTTATAAACTTAAATCATTTAAACTTTAGCGTGCCCCCGCTCCCCCCTCCCCCCCCCCCGCCACTTCTATAGGGAAACCCACAATGCCTCTCCTGCCGACTCGGGATCTGACACACAGTTAGAGAAATACTGATTCCGTGTTTCTCCCTCCGGGCTGTGTGCTGGCTGAGTTAACTAAAATGACTTGCCTAGCCCTCCGCTTCTGTCCTGGCTGCAAAGGGGCCATCTTGCTTGAAGCTGGTAAAGAATAGGGGATCCCATCCCGGTGGAGCCAGTGCGCAGGTATCCTTATCATTGCTGCACAAAGCTATTAGGAGCGAACAGATGCGACGGAATGCACTGCGGTGTTTCTCGGAAGCCGTTCTGTTTGGTGGTCCGTTCAGGGAGCTGAACCGCGCACCACGTTTGAGGCCTGGATGTATTCCGTTTGTTTCCTGGGAAGGCAGTAATGCTAAATGCTGTTTCAGCTGCCTGGCTTTACTGAAACAAAGGACAGACCAGGGCTGTCTGGTCTAGTCGCCCTGTACGCCCAGCGGCAGGGCGGCAGTGAAATGTCATCAGAGTAGCTTGTATGTCTTGAATGCCGTGTAATGGGGCTGCAGTGTGCTGTGTCTACACACAAAGGGGTGGTTTTGATTTGGATGTTTCCCTGGGACAATGTCCCAGCCAAGTTCTGAAGATCAGCAGTTTTAGTATCAAATTTAAGTGTAAACGCCACTTGGGGCTGAAAATGACCCAGTGAGCCGCTCCCCTGGATATTGACCCAAATACCACTGGGCAGGTTTCCGGCTCATTGTGATAGCTCACTTGTGGATGTAGCATTGGAGTCACGTCTCTTTCTGAGCGCGCAGGACTTCCCAGTGAAATGATTTAATACACAAAAGTTCATGCTGGGGATTAGAGGGCAACGACCCATCTGAAGTACACCTGGCGCTATTGAGCGGCGTGTAACTCAATCCTGCCTGGTACCAAAGAGAGACAAAACTCAGACTTTCTCTGTTTTCTTTGTATTCTTTGTAATTGACGGTTCTGAACTGTGGAGCGGAGGATCGTCTTGCATTCGGCAGCTGGCTGTTCTTTCAGGAACAGTAACGTGTTTGTCACAAATGTGAAAGTGAATGCAGGAAAGATCCAGTTTAGTTTTAGAGCGTCTGCTCACGCTGACTTTGTTTATATTTAAATGACCCTGTAGGGAGAATCAGGAGGGCCCTGGTGCTGTATTAATGAAGCAGGACAGATTCTGAGCCCAGCCAATTTGCTAATATAAATATCTATGGTTGTTCTAGTTTGTGGTTCCCTTTTTTCCTTATGGTTGCCTGGATACCCTGTCTGCCTGTTTGGATCTGGGGTGGACATTGATGCAGCTTCTTGGGCAGGTGGTGATTCTCAAGAAGCACTCAAACTAGAAACAGCACCTTGCCCTTCAGCATTTGTTGCATATCCCCACGTGTGTTGTGGACCTTTTTTGAGGAGAAGCATGTATTCCATGCTCACATCAAAGAGTCAGTCCAGTGTTTTGCGTATTTAATTTTAAAAGATCAGTACAATTTCCATTGTTGTTGCTGGGGGTGGAGGGAAACTTTCAATGGCAGCGAATGCTGAACTGTGGAACTTCATAAATTTGTGCCAAAACTCTTGTGTTTGAAATAGATTTTGAACCATCAGTTTTCCATAGTTTGTAAATAAGTCTGCAGTGAGTGGGTGAAAAATTCACACGTGATGCTACTGACTATTGCAGTACTTTCAGGGGTGCACTGGAACACAAAGGTATGTAACCCTTCTGCCCTTCAGAACTGGCAGCAACAAGGGCCGGGTTCAGTAAATAGGGGTTCCCTCTCAACAATACAATGCAAACTGGCTCGAGCCCCCACCCAGTGACCTGGGAAAATCCTAACACACCCCTGGGCGCCTCAATGAGGCAATACTTCCCCTCTTGCAAGCACAGATCGGTGTAACAGAAGATCTTTATTAACATGAGGTAAATGACATCACTAAACTGGGAAAAACACCACACCTAGGGTTCATACACCAACCCGTGAGCAAATTGCCCCTCCCCAGCAAGTTTGGGCTGTGTCCTCTCCTGTGGGTTCAGGAGTCCAGCAACCCAAACGTCACCCAAAGTCCCACAAGTCCAATAGCCCAAAGTCCCTGGAGTCCAGCAACCCCAAAAGTCACCCAAAGTCCCAAAAGTTCAACAGCCCCAAAGTCTCTGGAGTCCCTGGTGGAAAGTCACTCTGCCGAGTCTTACCTCCCAGGCTGGGTGGAAGTGGAGAGCAGAGTGGAGGGTACCTTCATGAGGTCCGAGGCCGACGGCCCAGTCTCTCCGTGGGGTGCTGGTGGCTCCGCTAGCCGCCCTGCTAGCCGACTCAGGAACTGCTCTGCCCGCAGCTCGACTCTGCTCGCTGTCTCAGGAACTGCTCGGCCAGCTGTCTCAGGAACGGGTCAGCCGGCACCGGGGCTGCTCGGCCAGCTGTCTCAGGAACGGGTCAGCCGGCACCGGGGCTGCTCGGCCAGCTGTCTCAGGAACGGGTCAGCCGGCACCGGGGCTGCTCGGCCAGCTGTCTCAGGAACGGGTCAGCCGGCACCGGGGCTGCTCGGCCAGCTGTCTCAGGAACGGGTCAGCCGGCACCGGGACTGCTCGGCCAGCTGTCTCAGGAACGGGTCAGCTGGCACAGGAACCGCTCTGCTTAGGGCCCCCCACTTAAGATAAAGCTCAGTGATTTTCAGCTCTTAAGTGATTTCCAGCTCTTAAGTGATTTCAGCTCTTGAGTGATTTCAGCTCATAGCAGGGGGCCTTAGTGCAGAGGCACCACCAGACCCAAAACAACTTCAGCTCCATGGGCTGAAGTTAGACTCCTAAAGGAAGCAAAAGTCAGCTCTGACATGCCACAGGGGAGAGAGGCCAGGTGCAATAGGCCTGTGCGGCCCTCAGACAAGGCCCTGACCACAAGGTCTTGAGCCTGTCTACAGCCTCTCTCCATTCAGTGAGTTTTGGAACCCCTGTCCCTTGTTTACCGAGTGCTACCTAGCTGAAGGCGAGTCCCTCCAGCATGCCAAAGGCCAAATCAATGTCCCAACCCCTCATTCACATAAACATGTTAATCAGCACTCTATCATTCTTGCCCCAATACTACAGAAACTGGGGGTCCCACAGTAGCCAAAGTGATCATTTTGGCTGTTAGAGGGCAGGCCAGGTGCGGTGGGTGTGTCTAAGCAAATCAGGTGTTATTTTCCAAAAGCTACTGCAATTTCTGCAACTCACCACTGGATGTCACCCATACTGACAGTGCAAAGTCATTGCAATTCCTGCAATTCCCTGACACTGCTTACAGGTATAATGAGATATTGATCACCACTGTTTGCAAGGGCCAGCTCCCTGCTGTGTTCTGTGATGTAGTTTGGGTTCTTGAGAGCTGGATTTAGCTAGCAAACATACACATCCATTGACAATTCAATTCAGATGTTGGGTTAGGCATCCGAAAAGATTATAGGCTGGTCTTCGCAGTGTTAGCTTCAGGTAAAATTTGAGTTAGCGCTTAACCCGACTCCCATCTAGACCCACAATTTTTTGAGTTCGAGTTTAGTGGCGCTTTAAACTTGAGTTAGCGAGTCTGGTGTGGGTTGAAGTCGGCTGGCACTCGAGGTAGTAATGCAATAGGGATGCGGCTACAGCCAGAGGTGCTGGAATTCGGGGTGCTGCTACACTCCCTGGCTTGAAGTAATTTCTATCATATACAAGGTTTACAGTTTGGTTCAGTGCCTGTCAGGACCCTCACTATACAGATTGTTCTAGCACCCCTGGCTACAGCTTGAGTAAGCACAACTTGGCTGTTAATCCAGTCCCTCTGGTACGACAGTGGTTCCTTGCAGCTCAAAGGTAGGTCTACCCCAGAGCCGGGAAGTGTAATCTCCAGCTCAAGAAGACATACCCACACTGTCTTGATTGCTAGTACAGCTACATCTCCTTGAGCTGGAGATTATACGGTCCCGCGCCAGGACAGGCATGCCATGAGTGGTGTTTTGCGTGTGGTGTCTCTGAGTAGACCGAGGCTCTCTCAAGGGAAGTAACTCAAGCTAACTGTGGCAGTGAAGACAAGCCCTGGGTTTGACTTGGCTACGTGTGGGGAGGTGTTCAACAGGGATGCCCAGAAGGGCAGATAAGTCACCCTGAAGTGAGGTGACCCACTCCCTTTAGCTAGTCCGCTGGAGGGTGAAGGTAACACTTGCTATGTAGGGCCTGAGCGCCCTGGGGAGGTAGGGAAGTATTGTCATCCCCAGTAGATAGCTGGGGGCCTGCAGCACAGAGAGGTTAATTCCTAGCGCAAAGGAAGTCTGTGGCTGAGACTAGAACTCAACCTAAGTCACCTGAGTTCCCCAGCCAGTGAGTTAACCTCTAGGTCACCCCTTCTCCCCAGGTTTTTAGGGCTGGTGTAATTTCCATTTATCATCAAGGGAAGATAAAAGTTTGTGTGACAAATAAGGTTGTGAACACTCAGGCCAGGTCTACACTGGGGCAGGGGAGAGTCGACCTAAGATACGTCAACTTCAGCTGCGGTATTTGCAAAGCTGAAGTTGTGTATCTTAGGTCAACTTTCCTGGCCATTCACTCGGTGGTGGGTTGACCGCTGCCGATCCCCCCATTGACTCTGCTTGCACCTCTCATGGCAGTGGAGTTCCAGTGTCGACGGGGAGAGTGCTCAGGGATCGATTTATCGCATCTAGACTAGATGCAATATATCGATCTCCGATGGATTGATTACTATCCGCCAACCCGGCGCGTAGTGTAGACCTGGCCTTAGTACGTATGCTGGATTATATAGATTTGAGATGCGGCCCCTCAGGATGTCTTGTATGTTACTTGTCCAGTCCTCAGTGTCAAAATTCTGGGTGTTCTGAGCCCTTAGCATATCTCGGGTGCTACCACAAACTAATAATAATACTGCAAGAATAATTCTATTGATCTAATGGGACCTGGGCTTCCAGTTAGAGCCTGATTTTCATATTAGAACTTGTTACTTTGCTTATTGCTGATTTCAGTGGCAGCGGGAATGTTTGAGTTGGTTGCATTAAAGGAGTCTATTTAAGTGTGTGTGTGTGTATGAGAGAGAGAATAAACTGAATGATCTTTTGTGTAGATAAATTTGCCACAGTGGTGCTGTTTGATCCTCGAGTCTTTCAGTTAACTCTATCTGTTCAGGAACGACTGCAAAGTTATTTTCTGTTTGTGTCGGTTTTACAAAAGAAAATGAAACTAAACTAGGGCCCAAAGGAAATTCACTGATCCAAACACTTATTGCAAATCCAGATCCAGTTCAAAAGTTTGCAGCATGGCTCTGTCTGTGATGCATATAAAACCCAGGCGGCATTCGCTTGCTCTGTCTGCTATAGTGCCCTCATTACCAAACACAAACGTTTCCCGTTAGTGAGACTGGTGCTCTCAGTGCTCATATGGTTCAGCTCTCTGGCTGGGAAATCCATTTGTAAATGTCTCATTAAAGGCCACTAGTCATCTCTCCTTTGTCGGATCAGTTTAATGAGAGTAGTTGTCTTCATTTCCTTAATACCAGCCATCCTAAACCCTGCTTGCACTTTATGAAACTCTTGTGGCCTGGAAAATCCTTCAACGTGGACAACTGTGTTTGTGTGTCTTTGCATGTGTGCACACTGTGGAGTTTTTGACTGAGCTGATGCAGACACATGACCTTGTTTGTGTTATGGAACTTTCAGAACTTTTAAAACGTTAGTGTCCTGATCAGTTCAAAAGCAACAAGCACATGGGAGAATTAATCTCTGGATCCTGAAAGTGTGAAATGTACTTTGCACACACACTAGGTCTTTAGTAACTTGATGCGTATTTGCTTTACTCAGTTTGGTTTAGTCAAATGGACTTCACAGGATCGGTTTCTAACAATTCCTGCCAGTGTATCCCCACCAGTTGTTGTTAACGCTCGGCTGTCTGCCATGTGGGATCTTGCAGGACTATTCTCCCAACTCATTCTTTAACACTGTCCATTGTATTCAGAAGTGTTTTCACTGCGATTGCATGGGTTGCGGGGGTCCAGTTTGCATGAATGGCAAAAAATCACAAATCTTACCCAAAATTGTAACTAATGGCTTTTCTATGTGGGGACGCTGGAATAAACCAGGTTTAAGATTAGCAGCCGTGTTAGTCTGTATCCTTAAATAAAACGATGAAGACTTGGGGCAGTCTCTAAGGTGCCACAAGCCTTCATCGTCTTATTTATGGAATACACCAGAGGTTCTGAAACGGGGATCCGAGCTCCATTCATGTGGTCCTTGGATAGTTCCCTCTAAGGTGCACGCCTGGGCGGCCGCACGCAAGAGAATGAAAGGCCTCCCACCTAATTATGTATGGCTCCACTAATTAGGTGCCTGGACTCTGGGGAAGATGCATATGTAAGGTGCAGTGGTGGCCTTGGGGTGAAGAGGGGGTAGGTGGGAGGGGCAGTGGAGTGAGAAGAGGGGGTGGGGGGAATTTGGGACGTGCAGGGCTGCAGTGGCCAGAGAAAGAGGTGACTTTCCCCAGCTCCAGGGCTGCGGCTCCCCACCCCCTCCTTCCCAGCCTCACATCCATCGCATTAGAAAGTTAACACTACTGATACTACAATATGAGTTGTGTGCTTTTATATGTAGAACAAAACCACATGTATTATTATTAAGGGTTTATTTATATAGCACTTTTATCCAAAGAGCTTTACAATAGTTAGCTAACGGTACAGACAACATTGGGAAAGATCATTAAGTGCTCTGCCGTGACCCTCAGCGATTTAAGTGGCCTGCGGGGAAAAAAAGTTTAGGAACCACTGGAATAAACTATGCCAGAATAACTTCCCATGTAGGCACAATTCTGGAATAAGTTATTTTATTCCTGAATAATTACTCCAGATACTGTCACTTTTATCCTGCAATTGAGTGTCCACATGGGAGTTACTCTGGAATAGCAATAGTGGAAAATTATTCCACTATAGCTAGGCTGGCCAATTTCTCCTTGTAATCCAGCCCTTAATCTGAATGTGTCTTGTGGTTTATAAAAATGGAATTCATTTAAAGATGCTGGCCAAGGTTTTTCAAAGTGACCACTGGTGGTTTTGGGGGACTTTAAGGATGCTTCAATTTTTAACTGCTCCACTTGAGACACCCTAAAGGACCCTAATTTTCAGAAATCATTGAGTATCCACATTCTGAAAATCAGGCCCCTTTCAGGCATCTCAAAATCCCGACTTGCTCTTGAAAATCATGGGCGTCCCCTAAATGCATTTGAAATCTGAACTAAACCACTGAACCCTTCCATGTGTTCATTATGAAGGGGAAGGCACTTTATAAATGACACTTTTTTGGTCGTCACAGCAAATAATCCTTATGTAATGTGACAGGGTGAGGCCAGATGGCTACAAGAGAGTGGTCAAAGATAGATACATTAGTCCCAGGTTAAGCAAGTCCCTTTCCTCGGTAAGATAACGGGGACTATTCTGGAACACTCAAGAACTTTCTAGAACCAGTTAAGGCAGGCAGGCTAATTAGGACACCTGGAGCCAATTGGGAAGCTGCTAGAATCAATTAAGGCTAATCCGTTCACCTGGTTTAAAAAGGACCTCACTCAGTCAGTGAGGCGTGTGTGCGAGGCGCTGGGAGCAAGAGGCGTAAGGAGCCGGGAGTGAGAGGACGTGCTGCTGGAGGACTGAGGAGTAGAAGCGTTTTCAGACACCAGGAGGAAGGTCCTGTGGTGAGGATAAAGGAAGTGTTGGGAGGAGGCCATGGAGAAGTAGCCCAGGGGGTTGTAGCTGTCTCACAGCTGCTACAGGAGGCACTCTACAGCTGCAATCCACAGGGCCCTGGGCAGGAACCCGGAGTAGAGGACGGGCCCAGATTCTCCCCAACTCTTGATCAAACACAGACGTGGTTGACCTAGACTGTAGGTTCCACCAGAGGGGAAGGTCTCTGGACTGTTCTCTGGCCCCCATGGTGGATCAGCAGAGACTGCGGGGATTGTTCTTACTCTTTTTCCCCATGCTGGCCAGTGATGAGGTTATCTGAGTGAACGGCAGATTTGAGCCATGAAAGTGCCAAACTGAGGGCTGCCGTGAACCTCTGAGATGAGCAAATCCGCCAATAAGCGCAGGACCCACCAAGGAACCAGAGGAACTTTCTCACACTAAGAATCAATGAACATGACATCCTGCTGAATAAATCCATTGTGGTGCTGTGTTAATAATCCCCAAATGAAAAAAGAGGTCTTCCGATGCTTGCCACTCACCTTTCTACCTCCCCAAGCTACCAAAGTCTCTCTATCTGCTTTTGTTCAACAAAATATGCCCCAAATACAAGCTTCTTGATATTTAAAAACGTACAGGCCTGAAGCATAAGAAAATCTGTGCAATTTCGCTATCTATCCCCAATCTCTCAATATCTCTTAATCTAATAAGTATGCTGCTCAATCAGCCAGTCTAAACTAAAAATCAGCCTAAATCACAAAGATTAAAGATTTGAAATACTGTGCTAATCGTAGTTTAAAGTAATAGCAAGTACAGTGGCTGGTATTAATTCTCAGTTAATAATCTAATCAGTATTAACGGCACTCAAAGAAATCTTTGGCTAAATCCTTTCTATGGACTATGGCCATTCAAAACTTTATTTTAGCAGTAGGGATAGAACTCAGAGCTGCCTCCTCCCACAGCATAGGCCCCTATCTTTTGAACTAAAGGAAAATCTCTGTATGCTTTTAGCAATATAGGTACTATGACACATGCTTGAAGATTTCAGATTCTGGCATAGATGGCAATGGTGCACATACCCACAGCTGCTGGTTCATTACATGCATCCCCGGTCAAACAAATTTATCCCTATGTATCTGGGGTTCAGATCCCAAAGTTACCACGTTACTGCTGGCAAAATATGTTTGTGTCTAGTGTTGCAATGGTGTCTGAAGTAGCTGGAAGCTGCAGGATAGGCCTAAGGACCATCTAGCATGAGGAAAATGTACGTGCTGAGTCTATCCTCATTGGAAGAGGGGAAAAAAATGCTGTAGCATATAGCTTCCTGTACATCATGATTTGCTGGGATGTTTGCAAATTAACCTGGACTTCTAGACAAAGGTGGGTTTATTGTTCTTTTTCTTTAGACTGTGATACTGTTCAGCTTTGCACAGTGCAGAATGGGATTATTGTTATGGAATGAAAGATGGCAGCGATCCAAGTCCAAACCATCCCTTTTGTTCATAAAAGATCAAACCTCCATCAGATAAATACTTGGTCGGTTTCTGTGTGGTACGCATTGGAGAGAGAGGAACCAGTTCATGAAACTGCTTCTGTCGAGAACACCCTCTGATTGCCTGGCAAAAAAGGAATATGGAAAAAAGGGGAAAAAAGCACATGGCTTGGCCAAAACTCATTCCATCCCTAGCAGCTCCCTCTTCCGCTAGTACCGAGAATGCCCACCTCGCCCGTTGTGTAGTGAACTTGTGGGTGAGACTTTTCAAAAATGGAGGTCTTTGTTTGCTCTGTATGGCCATTGAAGGTCCCATGGCATAAAGACAGTAATCTGTTTGAGTAGGGAACTGGTAACATTTAGCTCATGAGCCAAAAAACAGAGTCAACACTTGATGAGAATTCTCATTCTTCCTAACTCTTTCCTGCACTCCTCCTCCATATCAGGACACGCTGTAGTCATTCCTCCCCTGTCCAGAGTAGCTGAAGCCCGTTTGCCTGTTGCATGGAAGCTATTGGCGGAACTTGGTGTCTAAAGCATGGAAGCTATTCCAGGAGACAGAAGAGGAAGCTGATTTTGAAGGTGCCAGACACTGTCCATATTCCCACAAGACAGGCAAGTGCAGTCCCGGAGTTTTCAGCTCTGCACTTGGAGAAATGTTAATCTTTCTCCCAAGTCCGACATAAATCATCGTGGCGGTTTCTTCCTCCCAGGGTGCACTTCTAGGCCGTTCAGGCAAACCCTGCAAAGCGCTCCTCCCTCTAGCATGTGCATGCTTGTCCGGCTCTTGTAACTTGAGGCCCTCTTTCCCCCCTCTCATCCGGCAGCTTGAAAGAGATGTGCTAAATCTCCGTGCAGAAAACAGCTGCCCATTGCCGCCTTCAAACTGAAATGAATTTGTTCAGGTTCTTTTTTGGTGGTTTGGTTTCATTTGGGGGGAGTGATTTTTTTTTTACCCTTTATTCTTTAGAAACTAAACCTGGCTAAATTTCTCAATGAAATGTCGTTTCCAAACAAAAAGTCAAAATGTTGTTAGTTTCAGAAAGGTCAAAAACTAATCCGTGAAGATTCAGCCATTAAAAGGCGCTGAAAAATTCCTCCCCAGCGCCTTTTAATGGCTGAATCTTCATTGAATTCAACCCAAATTCTCCAACAGTTGTGGTTGACCCAAAGTTTCGGATTTTGGCCAATAAACTATTTCTCCAAACTCTTGTGCCCTGCTCTAGTAGCATGGATTTTGCTGCCAGTGTCGCTGCTATCCAGTGGACAAAGCTACTTCTCTGTACTGGCTGTGGCTCTTCAAAGTACAGTAGCTGCAGGAGTCTCGCCGGATAGAGATCCTGCCTCTTCTCTAAAGATCCAGGGTCAGATCTTGGCTGCTGAGGAGGGGCACCCTCAACTCCAGCTTCTTAGATGGGCAGCTCCGCCTGCAGGTGACATGGGCTGGAGCTGACCATGACTTGCTGAATGCAGAGTTCTCTGCCATATTGTGGCCGCAGCCCTATTTCACCTACAGCCCAAAGGGATTCTCCGGAGTAATTATAACCAAAGAAATAAAAGAGCTGACAGGCTATAGGACGAACCCCCCACACCCTTACCGGAGGGCGGGGGTCCTTCAAAGCATGAAAGCATCTATGTGTTGCCAGTCACAAATGAGCAGTGCTGACTTGTACATGGAAACTGAGCAGAGGCAGGGATTTGAAAGGAGGCCAGCGTATGACAGCCCAGCTGAGGCAGGCGTGCAGAGCACTAATGATTGGGAATGTCGCTCAGGCCCTTAGCTAGCGCTCAGACCTACGTTATTCCTCTTCTTAACAGCAGCCCCCCGGCCAGCACCCGGGCTCTCCAGCTGACACGTTCCTCCTGCCCTTGGTTCCAGCTGTACCTCATTAGTGTGAAGCTGGAGAAGCACCAATCCCTCTCCCTGACAATGGGCTGAACAGCGAGAAGCGCTGAGCACTGCCGTTGCTCAGCACCCCCAGGATTTACCCCCTGGGTTTGTAGCCAGGTGAGCGAAGGCTGTGCTGGAAGATCATGAGATCTCCTGCATAGAGGGTGTGAGCAGGAGGAGGAAGGATTTTTGCTTCCCCCACATACAGCGTTGGCTAATTGGTGAGATTCTTTACAGCGGCCCTGAAGCTACTGTATGTTGGGAACTGCTGGAAGCAGGACACTGGACGAGATGGACCCTAGTATAGCAGATCCCAGGCTCTGTTTTGCCATGGGGAGCACATTGGCAGTTTCCTAGCAGCTGCCCTTCCGCAGCTGTGCAGTACGCTGAGATTTGGATGGAAGTACCATGGTACTTTACCCGGCTACAAAAAGAACGAGGAGTCCTTGTGGCACCTTAGAGACGAGCCAGTTTATTTGGGCATAATGCATCTGATGAAGTGGGTTCTAGCCCACGAAAGCTTGGGGTGAGTTGATATTTTGATTTGGTAGACACCTGCCCAATTTACCAAGGGGAAAACAAACAAAACCTCTGGGATTTAAAATAGAGACTGGAGAAAAAGCCCTTATTGTGTTTTCTCACGTCACCTCCCTGGGGAGAAAGTTCTGTCTGTCTGTCTCTCTTTATCTAATGAGGCTCCATTTTATCAATTAGCTGCTTTCTCTCGATCGCCATAGCAACACAGCACTGCTGTTGAATTTCTGCTCCTTCTGGCGACTGACATGTAGCTGGGGAATAACAGGATTAGAGTGGGGTTCTGTAGGGTACAGGAAATGCATGGATAATGTTTACAGTGCACCATTTCCCTGCTAAAGTCTTGTTCTATTTTCTCTCCCTGGGAACAAGCTCTCTCTTCTCCCTTCATTTAAATTTGACGATGCCAATACCTGGGAAATGTAAAATAGCAGCAGCTCCGATGTGCTGTGAGAACTCAGAGGGTGCCGAGTGAGTAGACATGTGGCTTCCATTTAGTATATGCTGCCGAAATCTGCCTAACGAGAGGGCTTCAGTCAAGGGCACCCTGTTAGGATCCGCAATGTGAATCTGTCCTGTACCTGCTGCTCCAATGTTGAGCACTTTCAGAATGATTCCTTGCTCCTGTAACTGCTAGGAAACGTCCTTCCTCCCTGCTGGAATGTCTCAGGGCTGGAAGAGGTGGTCTCCTCTATGGAGCGGTCCTTGCAATTTAGCAACATGCCTCTCATTAGCGTTTTAATGAGAGCCAAAGGATTGGGCTAAGGATCTAGTGCGTCAAGTTAAAACCTTTTTAACCTTTTCAATCCTTGCTGGCGTGGAATGTGTTATGCCTGGAAGTGCTGGCACCTGAAAACCGGGTCAGGGGTACGTGATGTACCAGGACATGAATCTGGCCTAACATGCCGAGTATAAGCAGTTAATTAGCAAGCTAGAATGGCCTAAACGTTTAAGACGACCTGAGCACAGTTCTGGGGCCTGGTGGCTCAGAGTTGGCCACACAATCCACTTGCATTCAAACGATACAGGGCCAAAGACCCAGGCCACCTTTCTATTTACGGGGAGGGAATTGAGTTGGAGCTGGTCTCCTGGCTTCTGTTCTTGGCTGTCCCTCTGACTCTCACTGTGTCTGTCACTTAAATTTGTAAGTGAACAGTACTGCAGATGTTGCTGATGATTTTCCCCTGTGAGAGCTCTGCCTTCCAAGTGAGCGGAAAGCACCAAATGCTGTTCTCTGGTCTCCTCCCCCCCCCCCCGATCCTTGATTTGGCAAACTCCCCAGTTGTGTTTGGCAGCTTTGTCACGAGGCAGAGATTTCTCTCCCATCTCTACCTCCGGTGGCCCTGTATTTTATCCCTTTGTTTCTCCCCTCGGTGGCTGGCATCCTGAGTCTGGTGTCTCACTGGCCTCAGTAAAATATAACTAGACGCAGCAGACAGAGGGGAGGCCCACCAGGTCCCACATCCTGTGGGAGCTCCATGGAATCTTATCGGAAAGTAGGAGCAGGCAAACCATTAGATCATGTGACTCCAGGCTTAGTGGCAAAGGGCATGGAGCTCCAACGGGGTGGTGATTGGTGTCTCAAATCGCCAGACAATCCCGTCACAACACCCTCCTAGTAGAGGGTAGGGTGACCAGATGGCAAGAGTGAAAAATCGGGATGGGAGTGGGAGGTAGAAGGTGCCTATATAAGACAAAGCCCCAAATATTGGGGCTGCCCCTATAAAATCGGGCCCTCCAGTCACCCTAGTGGAGGGCAATGAGAATGGGAATGATGTTGACTTTCCCTGTGCTCTGGGGACAGACATCCAGAAGGCAACTTCTCCATATGCTGGCCCCTTCAGGTCCCCTCCACTCCGCGGATGGACTCCCAGGCCTGTCTGGAGTAGTGTCATGTAGAACGAGATTACCCAGAGTTACAGTGGTAAATAGTTTTTAGAAAAGTGAAAAGGGAGTAAGTCGACCTGTAACTATTGGGGGGACAGGAGGAAACTTTCCATGAGGGCAGTTTATCCCACAATTGCCTATTGCAAGGTTTCCTGCACCTGCCTCTAAAGCAGGGGTGGGAAAACTACGGCCCGCGGGCCCATCCTAGCTGGCCTCTGAACTCCCGGCTGGGGAGGCTAGTCCCCCCCTCCCCCCCCCCGCTGACCTCCCTCCCCCGCAGCCTCAGCACACTGCGTGAGCAGCGCTTTGGGGGGTGCAGGGCTGCGTGCTGTGGTGGATCAGCATGGCAGCGTGTCCCGCTCCACACCAGACAGGCTGCTCTGAGTGGCGTGGTAAGGGGGCCAGGGTGCGGGGGTTGGATAAGGGGCAGAGGATCTCGGCGGGCAGTCAGGGGACAGGCAATGGGAGGGTTGGATAGGGTGTGGGAGTCCCTGGGGACCCTGTCAGGGGCGGGGGTTTGCTAGGGGACAGGGAGCAGAGGGGTTGGATGGGGTCCTGGGGGTGATTAGGGTCAGGCAGGGCCTTTGGAGGAGGCAGTCAAGGAACAAGGAGCGGGGAGGTTGGATGGGTTGGGGATTCTGAGGGAGGCAGTCGGGGTGGGAAGGGGGTGGGGGTCGGATAGGCTGTTTGGGGAGGCACAGCAACGTACAATTTTGCAACCCCGATGTGGCCCTTGGGCTAAAAAGTTTCCCCACCTCTGCTCTAAAAAAGCATCAGTGGCTTGGATACTGGATTAGAGGGACCACTGGTCTGGCTGTTCCGATGTTCCTAGACTTGTGCTGATCATGGTGTCAACTTTGACACTGGATGCAGTGTTGTTGTCACTGTGTTTGGTCCCAGGACGTTGGAGATACGAGGCGGGTGAGGTAATGTCTTTTATTGATCCAACTTCTCTTGGTGAGCGAGACAAGCTTTCGAGCTTAGGCAGAGCTTTTCTTCAGGTCTTTAGAAGTGGTCTGTGTAAGTTTGTCTCTCTCACCAACAGAGGTTGGTCCAATAGAAAATTTTGCCGCATCCACCGTTTTTCTAAATTTGAAACTTCAAAGATTGGGTTTAATTTGGCTCTTGTGAACCTGTGTACCTCTCCGGTTTAATATTTTACAGAGCCCCAAAGTCTGCTAGGGGGGTTTTATAGGAATCTATAGACACAGTCCCTGCTATGAAGTTTGCGCCTCAAATTGTAGATGACACGCAGGGGGAATAGATGAGAAAGGGCCATCTCTTCGCCATGTGATCAGTGTGGTTACTCACTTTATGCTTGCACTAGTTGTGATAATTAATTGATATACAAATACTGCAGATGATGTAATGTGCTCCTTCGGTACAGGCAGGGCAGAAAATGAGGAACTGTGTTATGGGACCATTCAGCCAGTCCGAACAAATAATAGCCCTGACTGTGAGATCGCTCTGCTAGCCCTGTTCAGGAGTCTGCTTCCTTTCAAACTCTCCTAATTATTTGCTGCATTTAGATTATGGTAATTCGATTGTGTGACTGAAATGACGTAATGACTGTAGTTCTGCTGCCACAATTTTATTAAGCAGGGATCTAAAGCTGAGGCTGGATAAAGTCCCGCTTAGCTCTCCTCTCTCCTCGTGGGCACAATATCAGCTACAGGAAAGATTCCAGTGGTTGTTTGCTCTGTCCTAGACAAGTCAGTGGTTATGAATCTCTGTGCTTGGTAGGAGTTAGTGTGCGCTGGTGTATTGGCAGACGGAATCCAGAATTTGTTTCCAACTCTGCCAATGACTTGGTGTGTGTGAATTTAGGCAAGTCTGTATGCCATTCCAGGCCTCAGTTTCCCCATCTGTAAAAAGGGGGTAATAATAGCCTCACACAGACGTTGTGAGGCTTAATATAAATTGCATTTTGGTCCCTAGTTGACAAGCCCCGCAGAAGTGCAAAGAATGCAGTGTTGTAGCTCTTTAGGGATGGACTTGGATATACACTGTAATAAAACTGCTTTGATCATCCATGAATTCAGACCCTTCAGTAAAGCCAGCGTCTAAGGCCTATGATGCAGCAAAGCATTTAAGAATGTGCTTAGGTGCTTTACTGAATCCAGGTCTGAAACGGGAATATAAATTGTGCTTTTAATTTGCACTTTATTACACATCCCTGTCAGGATTATACAAATATAAATAGATACATGTCACTGAGAGCACCCTGGATTATTAAAACTGAAAGAATATTTACAACACAATTTGTTCCTGATTTATACTATTCATTTACTTTCTTGAACTTGTGGACCATTAAACTAGAGTGGTTGGTTTTATTTTCTGTTTATAGTCAGTTTCACTTCAAGGTTCTCGTGCACAAATCCAGTGCTGATAGCTTTGTTTTCCAGCTGATAAACGTTTGAAAGGAATTAAACAAATAACATCTCACCCCCTCCAAACTCCTCTTTGTATTTTAAATATGTAATAAAAAGCTTGTTTTGTGTTTAAAAAAAACACAAACACACAATAAAAAGCTTGTTTTGCAAAAAAAGTAACAGAAATGTTCTTGGACATAGTCTACTTGTCAGTATTCCTTTAACGTGCTACCTATTACTTGAATGGGAGAGAGATGGGCTTGAAAGTAATTTTAAGGCATTTATCAAAACCTTTAAAGAGAAAACATCTGAGAAGGGGCAAATTTCAAAGCAGGGTTGAAAACCAGAATGGAAAACTGCTCAGGAGCAGAAGTGTATTCACAGCTTTAAGAAAATGGGCTGAACTATCATGGGTCTTTGTGCCAGACACTTGCTGCAGTCCTCTGTTAGCCCTGTCAGGTTCTGCAGAATTTAAAGGCCTTAGTCGTCTCAAAACTTGACATGAAGAATAGGGTCCGATTGTATGATACCCCTTCTCATTGGGTAGTACTGTATTCTATAGACAGTCCCACTGAAATTAATCGGACTAATCACAGCATGAAGGTACTGGTTAGTGGGAGTTGAGATATATCTCAGGCTGGCCCATAGAGTTTACTAAAGTCAGTTGTCTCAATGACCTTGTTTGGATTATGCTCAGTAGCAACATTTTGCAAGATCGGGCCCTACTTTATATCTTTATTTAAGTTTAGATCATCCCCGTGTGGCCAGATGCAGTGTTCTCTTCCTGAGTCTGCAGACTAGGCTGACTGACACAATTGCTCTCAGAGGCTGTCTGTTGGCTCTGAAGTCTAGTGATCACTTGCGTGTCAGCGCTCAGAACTATTTCCCTGCTGGTTGTCTTAGCAGAAATGTTACGTTCTACAGGGAGTGCATTTAGCTCGAGCAGAGCTCAAGTAGAGCACTTTGCTGATTTTGTTGTTCGTGCTCAGCTATGCATCTGGCAAAGCCGAGGGCATCTTGGTCTGGGGGCTTTTTTGTTCTTTGGACGTTCCAGAAGTTGGCACCTGACCTGTCATGCCCATTAGTTCTGGAAGAGCTGGAGGGAACGGCAGAAGCTGAGTGCTAGTGAGCGGGAAACCAGAGCAAGGTTTGCAGGTCGCTTCAAGTAAGCGCTCGCAAGTCGGACTGCTTGCGGGAATGATCTGAACCTCTTCCATTAGTGGATGTGGCGCAGGGTGAAGAGCGAAGCACTTGTGGGTTCTAATCCTGCCACTGACAATGACTCGCTGTGTCACAGGACTGGGCAAGTCACAGGGCTGGACTGGGCTACTGGGGTACAGTGTTTCTTAGTCTATGTAACGCATCGGTCTGAACCAGCTGGGTGTAAGCCCTGGTGCGCACTAACGTGCCGTGCACAAAATATGCACGTGGTCCCTGTTGCTGCACACTAAAAGGTCCCTCGTGCACATTAGTATAGTTCCATTTCAACCAGTACTACCTTAGTGTGCCCCAGGGAGCTTTTAGTGTGCACCAGCAGGATCCTCATGGACACTTAGTGCTCGCTAGAATATACACCCCTCTGCTGTGGACTAATGCACCATGTAGATCAGCCTTATTGTCCAAACTCCCACATTGTTCTTCTAGGCCTCTCCCTAACCTTTCCCATCAATCTGTTCATTAATAAGGTCCAAATGCAACCCTTTCCCCCTTCCTTGGACCCAGGCTGCAAGCAAGGCTGGTGACAGGGACTGTCCGACTTTGACCTTCCGTATTTTGACCCTATTAGTAGCTTTCATTTGCATTGGTGCATTAATTCCTGCTTGAACTTCATTTCATGCAAGTTGGGGCCCACTAGACGCATTGCTGCTGCCTCGGTCCAGGCCTGGTACCCTGGAGGAATGGGTCTGGGGGGAGGGGAATTAACTTGTCTCACTGCCCGGCACTATATGCTGCTCCTCACCTGGTAGGGAAGTAGTGCAGGAAGTCACCATTCTACTTGCCTGTGTCCAGTAAAGGAAGTTCCTTATTCTGGATTTCACCTAGCTCTGGGGTGATTATTATTCACTTTCAGTCCCAGTGAAGTCTGTGGATTTACAGTTGTTAGCGTGAGGACCGAGCTAGGCTTTTAGACTTCTTTGTTTTCTTAGACTGAGACGAGGCCAGTTGGCTGCATCTTAGACTGAGACTGAGTCGTGGCCGCATCTCTTACAAGCGGGATGCAAAGAGCTGCACAAAGGAAGCCATTTTCAGTGCACCACGACAGCAAGTTTCACAGGTCCTACAAAAGCCAGGAGCTATGCGACATGCCCTCGAGCGCCATCTGCTAGCGCTTATCTCTTAACTCTTTGCACATAGTGAGCGCTGCCCTCACACCAGCAGGGAAACCCGATTTCCCCATTGTTCGTCGGAGTGATTTCCTCCCTGAGGACAGGGGGAAAATGAGCGACTTTGGGCCTCGTAGGCTCTTTGAGCACCTGCCAGGATTCCTTCTGCTGCCGTTTATTAATGTTCTTAGTGCTACTTCTGCAAAGCAGCACACACAGTAACTAGCTAACCTAGTATCCTTCCAACACTGCTCTGAGGGTGATAGTGAGTCGTTTTATTTCTGACTCTCCTGTGAATGGGGAAACAGACACAGGTGAGTTCTTAACAATAGGTACGACAAGGCAGATACCGGGCTGCAGTTGAACTGTTTATGAATAACTCTCCTCTTCAGCTGCAGCGGCGGGTCAGAGTTCCAGAAGTGTAAGTAACCGCTGCCACTCCAGTCCTTGCCTGTGCCCTGTATAAATACGTAACCTGAATGATGGTACTGGATCTTCTGGGTTTAATAAACTTTCCGACATCACACCAGGTCCTGTTTTCCTTCCATTTGCAGGCTCACCTTTGCACAAGCAGGGTCCCACCTCCGCTGCCAGCACCGAGAAGGCAGGATCAAAGGTCACTGAGGTGGGCGATGACTTCCTGGGAGACTTTGTGGTGGGCGAACGTGTCTGGGTGAACGGAGTGAAGCCAGGCGTGATCCAGTATCTTGGGGAGACGCAGTTCGCCCCCGGCCAGTGGGCAGGGGTCGTTCTGGATGACCCGGTGGGGAAGAATGACGGCTCCGTTGGTGGCGTACGTTACTTTGAGTGCCAGCCGCTGCAGGGGATTTTTACACGGCCGTCCAAGCTGACCCGCCAGCCCGTGGCGGAGGGCTCGGGCAGCGACGCCCATTCTGTGGAGTCCCTGACAACTCAGAACTTATCCTTGCACTCGGGGACGTCTACACCGCCTCTCTCCACTCGCGTCATCCCCCTGAGGGAGAGCGTCCTGAACAGCACCATGAAAACCGGAAACGAATCTGGATCCAACCTGTCAGACAGCGGGTCGGTGAAAAAGGGCGATAAAGACTTACGGCTTGGAGATCGTGTCCTGGTGAGTCTGTTATCCGTTCAGTGGGCCCACTAGAATGGGTAAGTCCTGCAGAGAAGTGCTTGCAATCCAACTAGAGGCGAGGAAAGGTAAGGACACAGCAAATAGAGAGTGAGAAACTGGGAACAACCATTCAAATACCAGACGATGAGATCACTTGATTATGCAGGCGTTAGGGGATTTGATAGCCATTACATTATTTTACACACCTGGTTTATGAACCGGGCCAGGGGCAGGCAGGTGGGGAGGGGGGAATGTTTGGGAGAGAACAGGATCCTGGCAGGAGACTGAGGGTGGGTGATGGGAAAGCTGAGCAGTGGGAAGGGGTGAGCGAAGGGATGGAGGTGAGGAACAGGAGAGCAGACAAGGGCAGGACTGTGAAACAGAGAGAGACGAAGAAGGTTTCCTCTTTTCTAAGCCAGGTTATGCATTGACATCTGGACAGGTTTGTGCCGCCTTGGCTGAATCTGTCCCCAGGGCTACCAGTTGGCTTGTCAGGGGCCGTCAAAGCTCTCCCACACCATTTGCAGGGATGCTCTCAGGGCGGCCATTGCTCTTTCATGTCTCGGTCTCAGGGTACTCAGCTGGAGAGACCTGGTACCTCTTTTTCAAAGAGGCAGGGGATCCACAGCTCCTAGTGACTGCGGCTCAATTCAGAATGTCTGAAAATAAGGCCCAAAGCGTTTCAGGTTGGGCACCTGAAAGCAGTGGCCACTTTTGAAATGTTTGGTGGGCCATTCTTGTTTGCTCCCCCCCTGCTCTACGGGTGGTTGTAACAGCCTTACCTGCTGGGCGTTAAACAGCATGACCTAGTACAGGGGGAGGCAACCTATGGCACACGTGCCGAAAGCGGCACGCAAACTGATTTTCAGCAGCACTCACACTGCCTGGGTCCTGGCCACTGGTCTGGGGGGCTCTGCATTTTAATTTATTTTTAATTTAATCTTAAATGAAGCTTCTTAAACATTTTCATTACTTTACATACAACAATAGTTCAGTTCTAGATTACAGCCTTATAGAAAGAGACCTTCTAAAAACGTTCCAATGTGTTACTGGCACACAAAACTTTAAATTAGAGTGAATACTGGAAGACTCGGCACACCACTTCTGAAAAGTTGCCAGCCCCTGACTAGTATCTGTTCTGTGAGGTTTGTCCTTCTTCCACTCCTTAGGGGAAGAATTGTGTGTTGATGTAGCAGGTTTACATTTGACGATGTGTTTTTAAGAGTACCGCCGCGCTCTGTTTATATCTGAGAAGGCAGGTCGCAGACGGCCTTGCTCTTGGAGCGAAAGCTGGTGAGGTTTACGACAGTCTTTAGTTCCTGTGGAAATTTAATTCCAAAGGGACCAACCCCCAAGACAGTACTGACTCCTGCACATACCAGCATCACTCCGATGGTGGAAAGTTGCCTTCTGCCAGAGCACAGTCCTCATTCGGGAGCTTTAGGCAGGTTTTTTTGGTACCCTGGTATTGAGTGCCTTGAAGACAAAGCGTTGAGATCCTGACCTTACAAAACTAGACTCCTTGACTCAGACACAGCTTTAATCACCCTGTCTGAAGCTTGACTAGACAATGATATGTTCCAACAGTAGCATAAGAAATTGGCAGGATTGCTGGTCACCGGCTCCTCCTCCCAGGCAGGCCAAATGGATTCTCCAGCTAGTTTATTTTTGTTCATTATGAGTACAGTTGAAAATCCAACATCTTTAAAGCTAAAAAATCTCAGTTGGGCTAAAACTGGTAGTCTGTCGTTCTAGGCTAAACCAGTTGCATCATGGTAATGAGCACTTTGCTTTAATATATGCCTAAAGGGGGAAAGAATAAAATGAAGCCAACAGTATTGCTAAGTAAATCACAATTCAAGTGAGTTTGAATGTTATGGTTCATTTTTAACTCTGGAGACCGGTCTTATTTGTTTCCTTGGGCGGTGGAGAGGGGAAATAAGCATTTACCATGATACCAAACATCAGGAAGAATTAGGGAATGGAGCACGAAATCTTCTGTGACTATATCCCCTTACAATGCTGCTAGAATCGGAAGATAAAGGGAATTTTAACAAAGATGACAGGTTCCAAAGTGGTTGGTCTGGGTAAGTCCTACGCAATCTCTTCACCATTTTCAAGTTTCCGCTACTGCTTTCGAGCTGTCTGTTTTTTCTACCTTTGGGCACCTGGTTGCTATGGTGATGGTTGCACTAGAAAAGCTAGACAGATCTGCCTGGGCAAAGAGCAGTACCATCCAACATTTCCAGTTCTCCGCTGAGCTGGTATAGACCATTTCGGGGTAGGTAGGAGGGTGAATCTGGAAAAAAGGCCTGCAGGACTTAGATAGGAACCATGCTCCCCAAGTTCCTAGGGAGTAGGAGCTAAAGAAGCCAGTGTTGATTTCTGACCTGATAACACTTGTCTGCAGAAGAGTTGGGTGAGCTATTCATAGCAAATGATTTCTTAGCTAAACAGAGCCCTCTCGGCTGTGTATGAATTATCTGCCAGCAGTCACTGGATTTCTTAATTGGTTCGTCACTCACAATGACAAGCTGATGGTTTATGGAAACATAGTTCAACCTATGGGTTGCTTGTGGACGACTCACTGTAGCTAAGGCTTTGACGATTGGCTGTTCATGTTAAGGGCTCACCTAAATCCTGCATTATTTATGTTTTCCTAGTCCCTGGTTGAAATTTGTATAGATCAGAGGAGAAGCGATTGAGGAAGGAATAGTCCTGCACTGGGTTTATAAAAAATGGTGTGCTAGAGAGAGTGGAGTAAATCAATGGGGCTGCCTAAGTCCCCAATTCAGAACAGGCCTGGTGAACATGCTTAAATCCGTTCCTAATCTGGACAGCACAGGATGGCTTGTGTCTCATTAACTTCATGTGCTTAAGTGCTGTCCTCCCTAGGAATGCTTTCCTGAGCAGAGCCAAGACCGGGCCTACTCTAGAAACGTTGCCAGTATTTATGTCTGTTGGGGTGTGTTTTTTTTTCAGGTGTGTTTCCACCACAAACCCCCGAGTGGAGGTGCAGTTGTACCAGCCTAAACATGCTTTTGCCAGCATGGGTTATTTTTCTCTGGGAATCAGTATGTTCTTTTGACAAAAATACTGGTATAAGATGCAGTTACACTGGGTGGGTTTTCTGGCATAGCTATATCAATATAGCTCCAGCAAACCTTTTCTAGTGCAGACCTGGCCTAACTCATTTTCAAGTTGGCCATCTGAACACTCTGGCACAAGTATTCAGAAGACTTGAGCTGGCTGTGGGCATTGGTCTGGGTTGAAAACAATTCCCTTGTAACTGAGTTGCAAAGAGCACGGAAGTAAATTTGCAGATTTTTATCCAACCAAAACTGTGTCCATACTTTTTTTTTTTTTTTTTAACCCAGCATTCGCCTGCCTTTAATCTCTGCCATTTCTGTGGTAGTTCAGACCTTGCCAGAGCCCCCTGCCATCTCAGTTCTCATTCTCTTTCCTTCTGCATCACTGGCTTATTTTAACATCATTTGAACAGGTTTAAAAAGAACTTCACAGTGTCTTTGCATGTGGCTGATTCAGTGTCTCCTTGGTTTGCTTTCCCTTGAGTTGATCGCTTTCCGTCTTGTATTTATTCTCTCAAATACTTGCCATAAAGACTTGGCTGTTGGTCTGAAGAGATTTTGCAATTCATCTTCCCAAGCTAATTCTTCTGAGGCCTGCATGCTGCCCTTCATCTATATTAACATCAACGGAAGTTTCCTGCCGCTCATCAAGAGCAAAGTGTGCTCCTTAATCTTAGCAAGTAGGAATGGAATAGCCTTGGTAAGTGATCTAGGGCCAGGCTATGCCCCTGCCCATGTGCTATTGTCGTCTCCCCAGCACCTGCTAGAGAACTGGGAAGTTGCAGAAACTCCAGTTTAGTGAGTGTATCCTAGGCTATTTGACTCCGCCTGCTCTTGTAGGAGTTCCCTTCCCGTACTCAGCACATCAGGACGACAGTGCAAACTCATCAAGTGTTCTGAACAGCCCAGAGCCCTCCCTGTCTAATGGGTCTCTTCCTGTGAAATCACAGCTGACGTCTTTCCCCAGCTGAAGAAGCTGATGTTCCCCCCCATCCCATAGAACTCCGCAGAGTCCCAATGGCCTGGCCCCTGCTGCTGACCTGCCTGCATCAGAGTGGGAGAGGCACTGAGCAGGGTGCATGGCTCGGGCTCACTCGGTCAACTACCTTGTGGTTTTTAAAAACATACTTTGGGGGCTTGGGGTATTTATTTATTTTTGAGAGACTAGAAACTGAATTCCCCAGGACCCTGGTGCTTGGTGCGTGTCTGCTCAGGCCACTGTGTTGGCAACTGTTTTACTCGCTGCAGTGGAACTAGCGCAGCAATTCCTCTGATGGCAGCATTTGGGAGAGTGCCTATCCGCTGGGTCCCCGACTGTGAGCCAGTAGCATGGCTGGCCCAGGGGTAGCCCCAGAAAGCTTTGTTGAATTCAGGAGGGGTGGGGAGTGTCAGAGAGAGAGAGAGAAACCACCTTGAGGACTATTCTGTTTGTGTTCAGTGGCCTCAGAGCAGAAATCTCCCCTACGCCCTCTGCTAGGGACTCAGAGGCTCATAGACTTTAAGGTCAGAAGGGACCATGATGACCATCTAGTCTGGTCTCCTGCACAACGCAGGCCACAGAATTTTACTCGCCCATTCCTGCAATAAACCTCTCACCTGTATCCCGCTTTGGGAAGTCCCCAGCACCTAGTTCCTTTACCTCTCTCCCCACAGCCTCTTGGAGACCGTAGCCTGCTGGTATGAAGGAGAGCAGCTCCCAGGCCGTGCCCAGGTCGGGGTGGGGCGGAGAACCGTGGAGCCGTGTAAGGCTGCACAATTCAACAAAAGCTGGGTGCAGCAGAAAATCTGCCCCAAGGATTTGAAAAAGCTTTGCAGCCCAATGTGAAGCGACTGTCATTCGAAAAAGGCTTTCAAAACTAGAAATAGGCTCAGATACCAGAAAACTGCTGGCCTGGCCAATCACTCTTTTTTTTTTAATTGGTTAACAAAGTTGGTTATTTAAAAAAAAATTTTTTTTTAAATACTTGGGGAGAAACAGGAGGGTGGGTGCTCGAATCCAAAGCCCGGGAAATGTAGCACTGCCGCTGTTGTGGTCCCAGACGTAAAGACGAGAGGAAGCTGACTTTTAAAAGCAGCGCAAGAAATAGCATTAAAATCCCGCTAACGCTGCTGTGGCAGAAAACGGCCGCGCAGGAAATTCAGTGTTGCAACTGACTTGCCCTCCTTAATTCACAGCACATGCGTCTGCTTCTCCTTTCCTCCCTCCCCCTACTTGCGAATGAATGACCCCACCGTGTGTCTCTGGCTGCCCCTGTGGCCGTGGTAGCTGGAGGAAGGGAAAAGCGCCCACCTAAAAGGGACACCGTGAGGTTGCTGGGTCAAAAAGAAAAGGCTTCTAGACAGTGGCCCATATGGAAAAATTTACCTTCAGGAGTTTTATCGTTCTTGATCCTTCCCTCTCTTTTTCCCCCCCTACCATCCCCAAAGCCAAATGATTCCTGTTATGGATTAAAAAACAGACCAGAGAATTTTTTTTATTACTTTCAGACCAACAGATCATATAAGGTGGGTTTCAAAAAACAACCTGGATCTACAACATCTGTGTTCTTTCTAAACTCTGGTCCAGACGGTGGTATATAGTGCCGGCTTTTATCATTTGGTTACCCTGTCCTCCTCCTTCATGCCAGTCTTGCTTCATTCACCTCTTGTGGCCTACCTGGAAGCTCTTTGGCGTGGCCTCTGTCAGGTACTATATTTGTACAGCACCTAGCATAATGGGGTCCCTCCTGGTTGAGGCCTTTAGGTGATGATGGGATATGAATGATTAATAACAACTGTATCACCCACCTACCCCCAAGGTCAAAGGAGAAATATGCTGAGATTTTTGGGGGGAGAAGGGAAAGGTTCAGTGAAGCTATTATCCTAAAAAGCAGTTTTCCATGAGGAAAATGAGATTGTATTTGCCTTTGGCGGTTGCAAACTGCGTGTTTCCCGCAGATGTAAGAACGACACTAACGTTCTGAAGCCAACGTGTAGAACTCTTCTCCTGCTATCTTGCAGATTATTGCTGAGCAGTTAAAACTTACTTTAGCTAGACCAGCGTTTCCCAAATTACTGTCTGTGGAGCGCTTTAGGGTATGCCTAACCTGCAGTTAAACACCTGCAGTTGACTTGGGCTAAGAGGCTGTTTAATTGAGGTGTAAACGTTTCCGCTCAGGCTGCAGCCCAACCTCTGGGACCCCCTGTCAGGGTCCTTCAGCCCCGGCTCCAACCCGAGCCCAAATGTCTACATCACAATTAAACATCCCCTTAGCCTGAGCTCCGTGAGCCTGAGTCAGCTGGTACAGGCCACCCATGAGTTTTTAATTGCAGTGTAGACATACTGTAACTGGTGGGCATCGGAGAAGAATTGGCTTCTCTCATGGTGCTGGCTCTACCCCATTTTCCAGCTGAGAGAAACAGAACAGCCAGGAGTGGGGAGAGGAAGTGAAGAACTAGAGCAGACGGTGTGATTAACTGGACAAAACAACTCCTTTAAAAATCGTTAAGAATACATGAAATACCCTCACTGTCCCATGTATGTAATTGGCGTAGCTGCCATAGAGAAATGATGTGACTGCAAATGGGAGGGGAGATGGCTTAAGATGTAGTGGCTGCTTTGGAAACATTTGGGGACCCCTTGAGTTGGATGTCCGGGTACAGGGAAGGGATAGTGTTGTGATCAAGGCAGTGGACTGGCAGTCAGGAGAATTGCCCTTAAGCCTGGTTCCACCACAGACAACTTTGGTGGCCGTGGAGAAGTCACTTAAGTTAACACTTTCAAAAATGGCAGCTGATTTTTGGGTGCCTGACCCAAGATGCCTTGACCTCTTGTCGGTGCTAAGCACTCTCCTCTCTCATTGGCTGCATTTGCAGTTCTGGATGTTCATTATTCCTGTATATCAGGCCCACGGTTTCTCAAGTGGGGTCCCTAGAATGAGCGAATCGTTGTCTGATGGGCGAAGCATAAAGCATAGTGGAGTGTTAGGAGAACATCTCAAAGTCGTTCTTGCTTTGCAAAGAAGTCCTGACACACTGCTATGCTATGTTGGGCTTCAGTGGCGCTACACCAGTGTGAAACCAGAGTAATGCAGTGCAGAATTGGGGCCTGTGACATGCGGCCATTAAAGATTTCATGACAAGTTTTTAGGAGAAAAGAGTTAACTTGAGTATCTTGGCCACATTTCCACCTTCTTTGTGCCTATGAAGAAAATCTCTCTTGTGTTTTTCGTTTGGAGAAATTAATTTGGAGGAGCGAGGGGTGCGCGTGTCGAAATGGTGTTACTTTGCTGATACATGAGGGTGTTCCACCCCAGAAAAGGTTGTTTCTTCAGTCATGGGGCAAGTACCAGTAACTGTTCCCTATGTCTGTCGGTCTTTAAAAAAGGGGGGGGGGGTGGGAAGGGGGAAGAAACCACTTTATAGAGGTATTGCTACCTTTAATCTTCCTTCCGAGCTCTAACCGGGAGTGTGCTCTTTATTTAGCACTGAAATGTGGAACCATAAATACACAGCTGGGCTTGTACAAAGCAGCACCTAATGGAAAACTTCTTGATGCTGCAAATAAGCGGATGAGCAGCTGATCTAATATATTATCTTAGGGCATCCCCTTGTATCCTGATTCTATGGGTCCAAAAATCTGTGCTTTAGCTAGAACTCGCCATCGATGAAAAATGTTAGATAATGTAACCAACCTTAGTGCCAAGAAGGTGAAAGTATAACATGAGAGAGAGAATAAGCACAGCGGGATATCTATGCCTGGTGGAAACAGACTCTGGGCTCACCCCTTTGAGAAGTATTTTTCATTAGATTCTTCTCTCTGATGCACATTGCGAATTATTTCTTTCTGTCTGCTGTATATGCAGTCCCTAGCTCCTGGCAAACTACAGAGGCATCTCATGAATAAACTAATCAAATTCATTTGATCCAATTTTTTTTTTAAAGATATAAACTCAATCTGGCAGCCTGAAGCTGAAATGGGCCTTTTACCACCCGTGTCTAAATAATTTGAATTAATAGCTCACACATAACGAGAACTACAACCTAAACCTCTCCAACTGAGCAGTGAGGTTGCCATTTTCTCTGCTGCCATATGTTGGCCTTGAATTACTTAGCAGCACGGAGCCCATTGGAGTTCAGCTGCAGGAAAACGGTAGACCCATTTTATGTGTGAACAATAGGCACGTTCCACTGAGTGAGAGACACTTACACTTGATTGGTCTCTGTAGTGTAGACAAGGCCCAAGTTGTGATCCGAAGCCTATATATTGTGTGGCCCAAAACCAAAGCATCTCCTAGCCTTGGCCTGGATTAAGGAGATCCCTGGGTAACAGACAAGGATTGGCAGCTTCTTTGGGTGCTGAGTGTTGTATGATGGAGAGTTACGGGGTCATGGCTATTGACAGAATCCCAGACAGGAGAGACAGGAAAACCCCACCCCTTAGGTCTGTTAGTGTAGTGCAGTGGTCCGCAGCCAGGTGTTAGACTCATAGTGGCCCATGACAGATAGCTGAAGCCTGAACATCCGCCACCCGGGGCTGAAGCCAATTCCTGGGCAACTTAGCTTCACAGGGCTTCCTGTGGTGTGGGGTCCTGGGCATTTGCCTTGCTTGCTACCCCCTAATGCCGGCCCTGGTTTTTAATCTACTCGATATGCAGAAGAACAGTTGGTGGGCTGTGAAGTTTTTATAGCGTGTGGGGTGGCCTCAGAAAGAAAAGGTTGAGAACCTCCGGTCTAGTGGCCCTTCTGTGGTCCCAAATGTGGCTTTCTTGCTGTTGTCCCACAGAAGTAAAAGGAGATCACAATCCCAAACCAACCCTCCTGCCCTCCTTTCACATCAACCCTTTGGAGGTCGCCTCTGTGGGTGTTCATGCCCTCATAAGCACTCATTTAGCTGGCATGCTGGCAAATACTAGTGTTCTGCTTGCTATCTATATCATTAAAGAGGAGCTGTAAGTGGCCTTCAGCAGACAGACTGTGTTATTAACATGGACAGCCTTTGTAACAGAGGCAGCCTCCTAAGGAGAAGCAGTAATTCTAGGGTTTCCTCTTGCTTCGGCTCCTGAAAGGATTATTTTCTCATTGCTGCTCGAGAGATGTGAGCAAACGTCTCTTGCATTGCCCGCATTAATGGAACTTGTGTTTGTGCAAATCCAGCTGGGCTGGAGTGATGGGTGGAGCCTCCCAGCTCTGAGGTTTTGGTAGAAACCTCTACAGCTTCACTGAGGCCATCCATTGTCTCTGTCCTGTATTTCTGGTCCTGCGCATTCCTTTGACCCTCACTCCCCTATTGGTTTGGATGGTGACCTGACTTTCAGACGCCACTTGACTTGACCGAAACATATAATCTAAAGCTAAGCTACTATTAATAGTAAACTCCAGTTAAGAACACAACTGTCAATTCAAGGTCAAATTAACAAATTAGTCTTGATGCTGGATTAGAATTAAATCTTCAAATGAATACCCTAAATAATCAGTCCTAAAATGAAGGTGGATGTCCATTTGATTATAATTCCTAACTAAAGAAGTCTACTAATGTCAATCAGTTACATAGCTTGAATGGTTAAATATGTTTAATACTGAAACCGAATTACTATCTCAAGTCTGGACCACAAACTCAGAGCCAATTCTCAAGCTTCCTTGTTAGACTTGAGTTCTTGTGTGGTGACTAACCCTTTCCTCCCCTGTCCCGGCAGAGATATAATACAGACTTTAATAGAGCACCCTTGATAAGAGATTTGACAACTCTTCTTTACCAGAAATGACAGCTTGCAATCTCAGGCTTCTCCAGACGTTTAAACAGAATGCACTCTGGATCATTTTAGGAGACTGTTTAGGTCTGTTTAAACCTGGGGAACATGGACACGGCCACACTTTCACTTTCACCCTCACAAATAAAAAGGGTGGGATGTCGTCCACCGAATAAAAATAGAAAACAGAACATTTGAGAGAATAGGGGTGTTGCAAACTCTTCAGCGCTTGCAGTCATCTGCTCTCATAGTGTCGGGGCTGAATCTGCAGTCAAGTAGCCAGACGATGTTCCACTGACGTAGTGCTACATGCTAGTGGGCCTGCTTCGGGTACAGGGAGGACTGATCAGAGGCCAGAGTGGTCTTTTCGTTGGTGATGTGAGTTTGTCTCCCCAAGGTGATCAGTCTTGGAGATTCGGGGAGGTCAGTTTTCCCTCAGGTGGCTTGTGGACCCCAAGGATTCTCACCCTTCCCCTTCATTTTTCTAGTTTTCAGTCTTGACTTTCTCAGCCTTGATGCGCTTCCCTCCAGGATCTTTGGACAGATCAGAGATGAGGCCTACCTTGGAGCCTTGTCCATTCAGGATCAAATTAATTTGTCCTTAATTAGCGTCGCGGTGGAAAAATCCTGCTTAAATCAGCAATTCAAAAAATAGTCACTGTTTTGCCTATCACTGAGTCTGTAACCATCCTTCTTCCCCTCAAAAAATCTGCATAAATGAGATCACGTTTGAGGAAGCTGGTGTTGTCTTACTGGGTGAAAGGATGGAAGATAACTTTGTCACCAGTTTACAGAAAGTTCAGTATCAAAATAACTAATTGGAAAAACCCCAGCAACAAAACCAGTCACGTGATGTTCATTTGCCTGCAAAATTTTAAAAAATCTATCTTCTTAGTTTCATCATGTCCCATTTCTTCTTCTTCTCGGAAAATGGCAACTGCGATAACCTTTCTATTTTGGAACTGAGCTATTGGTCAAACACAGGGCCGGCTCTAGGCCCCAGCAAAGGAAGCATGTGCTTGGGACGGCACATGAGGATGAAAAGTGCTATAGAAGAACTAAGTGGTGGTATTATTATTTCGTTATTACCTTCTAAAAGCTACTTTAAAGCTTTAATCATGATGAAACCTATTTGCAATATAAAACTTTATAAGGTTTATGTGTCCAAATAAACTAGTCTCCTCAGAACAGAGGTGACTCTGCAAACCTGTTGTAGCTTTTAATGTTAAGAAAGCTACCAGCTGTTGCACTATTGCTATTCCATCAAACACACATTTTTATGAGTAGTATGCAAAACATGTAGAGCTTCACACTGTTTCATATCTGGCATGGACTATGCAAGTGGGTAATTGTGCATCGTGTTGTCTTCTGGGGTTGGTTTCTTTCTAAGGCCTGGTCTAAAGCCTAGCAGGCGTAGCTGTGTCAGTTAGGGGTATGATTTATTTTATTTATTTTGCTGAAATATCCAAAAGCCCTAGTGTGTATGCAGTTCTACTAGCAACAAAGTCCTTTTTCTGGGACAGTTTTCACTCAGGGAACTCACATAAGCTATACTGGCAGTCGGACTGACAGGGAGTGAGGCAAATCCTTGTCTGGTCCTCCATTCTTAGAAGAACTCCTTCATTGCTGGCAGGTGTCTGAACTGGATCCAGGGGTTCTAACTGTGACACAGCACGGCTATGTCACAAACTTCTTTTCTTGTGCATCCCGTTCCTTATGCTCCCAGTCTCCCCACCCTGTGAGTGCTGGTGCTTCTGCTTCTAACCTCCAGCGTTTTGATAACCAACAGGTCGGCGGGACGAAGACGGGAGTTGTGCGCTATGTGGGAGAGACAGATTTTGCCAAAGGAGAATGGTGTGGAGTGGAACTTGACGAACCTCTAGGGAAGAATGATGGGGCAGTTGCTGGTACAAGGTACTGTATACACTCGTGCTCCAACTTGGGGTCTGAAAGGATGCCTGACAACTACCAATGTAATGTGGAGGCCAAAAGCCAGCTGCTTAGGGTGGTCAAAGGAGGAAGAGCTTGAATGTATGCTATGAATTGAAGCAGGAGACATCTAGACTGTATATTGTGGGGGGAAATATTTTAACGGCGAGGTCTTTTAGATGGTGAAGTAGTTTCTCCAGGAAAGTGGTGGAAGTCCCGTCACTGGAGTATTTTTAAACTTGTGAAAAGTTTTTAGAGAAAAGTTTGTTTGTTTGTTTTAAAGAAGAGATTAGCTGTTGGGTTTTTCCCCGCTTCGAGTTTCTGTGGTTCTGTGACTTTATTAAGACCACTCACCATCAGCCGTTTCCTTCATAAATTCTTCACTTTCCCTGGTCTATGTATAATTCACCCTTTCCACTTTCTACATAGTAAGGACATGAGATTGTCTCAACATGCCGGGTATCTCTTCTTTCTGGAGGCGAGGCTTTTAATGAGCCCTGAATGAAGAGTTAATTAAGTGATTGCTCCCGGCTTGTAGTGATTCGTAAGCATGACATCTGTTTGCAAACTGAACTTACAACCCCTGAATCCATTCAGTGCCTCCTACAGCAGTGTAGCTTTTAGCAGGCATCTGTCTGCTGGTGAAGGGCAAGGCTGTGAAAGTCGAAAGGATCGGTTTGGCATTGGGTAAACCTCCACAAGGCCGTGCGCTCTTCCAAGCTATCTCCAACTTCTGGGTCTGTGAAACTGGGCAGGAGAGATCATGAGATTTTTTTCTGCAAACTGTGACCCAAAACCTCAGATTTTAAGTTACCCTGAACTTTGGGGGAAGTTTTGGGTCTCAGTTCTGCAGCTCAGTCTTGACTCATGTGGAAATGCAGTCGGAACAGACTCTCCAGATGCTTTGGCAGGTCCATTAATGGGAATAGCGGCAGGGAAAGTTTCTCCATTCTTTTAAACCCAATAAAGGTCAGGGTTTGGATGAATGGTTGGGTGGGTTCTCACAGTGCCTGAAATGATCCCTGGGGCTCATTCTAATTTTTCAGGTGTTGTACAGAGCCCTATAAATCTTTGCACCGCCCTGATCTCTCTATTTAAATAAGGGACCAAAGGCAGTCTCACTCTGGTTCGTTAATAAGGTACATGGGATGGCAACAGTGCGATGAAACATTCTTACTGCTTCAGGGCTTCCTCAGGGAACCCAGCTATGGCAGAGGCTAGAGTGTAACTTCGAAGGTAGCACGGAACTGCCGAGTCCTCAATGGGTCTCGGTTTCTGCAGCAGTGTCCTTCATTTCTGCCAGCCTGGGTGCCCACTGCCCACGCGTCTGTATCTGAAATAGGAATGGCTATGTATGGTCCCATGCCAGCATGAAGGCATCGCAATAAACCAGCAGATGACTGGAAGTGGAAAGTCCCCGAGGTCCAGTCACGTCCCGAGGAGAAGAGGAGAAAGGGAGGGAGGATGCTGTAGGATGAGCAATGGAAAGAATCCAGCCAGGTCCCTGCTCTCCGTCACGCGGTGATAAAGTACCTGCAGGTTTTATCTTCAGAATGCCCCAAAGTAACTTGTTTTCTGTGTGGAAGTCGAAGGTAAGGGAGGGGTGTGTTGAGCCGAGGGGTCCAGGATTCTGCTTCTGAGACCCTGTGCGGCCTCCGCCACCACTTCCCGCCCGTTTGTAAGAGAAACTTGGTTGTGCGTCCAGCTTCCTGCTGGTGGCCAGGTTAGCCTTGCTCCGAGCGGGAATTCACCGTTCTGCTGTAAGACCATCATGCTGGGATCAGGGGAGGTTCAGGTAAGTAGGAGGCCCCCGGCAAAGCCAGTCACCGAGGTCTCCTGGCTGCAAGACTTTCTCCCCCGTCACTTGCCCCAAACCCTGTGCCACGCTGTTAGGTGTGGGGGTAATTCAGTCCCGCAGTGGGGAATAGCTAAAGGGAGAGAATTGGGGGGTAATGGGTGGAGTTTCTCAGTTTAAACAGGAGGCGGGAGGGAGGTGGAAATCTGTACTGTGCTGTAATCTAGGGGCAGGTCTCATGAGAGAACCACTGAGCTCTTAAGCAGTACAGTATAGCCCCCCCCCCCCATCCAGCCCTGCCATATCAGCAGCAACACTGTGCCTGACTCTCTGCTGTCGTGCCCCAGTCTTCGCACTGGTGTAACCCCACTGACCTGACGGGAACTGCTTGTGATTTGTACTGGTATATCGGAGAGAAGAAGCTGGCCCGGGAAGCAAACTGACAGTCCATTCATTCACCAGCGCTTGTATTTGTCTTTACCTGCTTCTCTTTTCCACCCTCGCTGTTCGGTGACCCTCAGTTACCTTCACTCACACTCTTACTTCCCTGAACAATGTTCAGTGTCTCCGTTTTTTCCCCTTTTTCCTGGTGCTAGGGCGAAGAGCCTACTAGTGCTGCCAGTGAAGGGAGTTACTCCTTAGACTCAAGTGTCCGAGGTCTCTACTTTGGAGGCCGAAGGCCCTAGGTTCAAGTCACTTCATCTTTCTGTGCCTTAGTTCCCCCATCTGTAAAAGGAGGATTATGTTCCTGACTTCCTTGGGAAGTTCTCCAATATCTGCTGGGGGAAGAACTGGGTATTGTTTTTACTAATGACCTATGGAGAATGACAGTGTTCCAGCTACAGCCCCTTACAAGTCAGACATCCTTTAATAGTTGACTTGTAGTCACTACCAGTCTGGACCAGAACCAAGCTAGGAGACTAGTGACGGTGGGCTCTCTACTCTATTACCAGCCCTCCCATGAATAGCTAATGGTAACCGTGTGACGCTGAGCAGGGCTTTGGCTAGTTTGCAGATTGGGGAACCAAGGAGGAAAAGCAACGTGGCTTCTGCAATGAGGTCAGCCCTATGCAGGGATCTTTTCCAAGGCCCTGGGCCTGCAAGGCAGCCAGCAGAACGGGCGGGGAGGAGGGGGGTTGTTTTTTAAGTTGTTTTGAAAAGTTTGGGCTTGAGCAGATGCTTGCAAATGAATCATTTTCTCCTCTGGATGGAGACCAGGCTGTCCTGCGGCCTCCCATACCCATGGAATCAGCCTGTGACAAACACACATGCTGCTGCCAGTTCCCAAACGGAAGGCGATTTTGGAACAGCTGCTTGCATCTGGAGAAAGCCGCCATAATACTTGGTTAATATACGTACCCAGCTTGGTGTCGTGTATTAATTGTTAATCATGATTAATTAGTCGTAGGGTTACCAGATAGCAACTGTGAAAAAACAGGACGGGAGTGGGGGATAATACGCGCCAATATAAGAAAAAGTCCCCAAAAACGGGACTATCCTTTTAAAAATGGGACAGTCACCCTAATTAGTCACTGGTTTATGTGCAGGAGGGATAGATTTTACTCCATCGTTTTTTGACAGTGGTTCATTTTCAGCATTAGGAGACGACACTCAAACCAGGCTGTATCATCTCCCTTGGCTACTACACTGACACCAGAGGATGTGACATGCAGAGGTTGTCTGGGTTTAATTGCTGAACTACAGCAGACCAGTGACGGGCGCACCATGGCTCAATCAGATCAACCTGTGCTCCAAAGAGCCCCCCAAGTTTCTGGCAATGTGGGTTTCTGACACCCATGTGCGAAGGGGGGCCCCAAGTGAGACTTGCCTTAATCTCTTGCCAGCAGCAGGATCAGCCCATGATCCTGCTTCCCAGGGTTTTGCAGCGGAGCCCGAAGCAGGAGCCCGGAGAAGTGAAGCTGCAGGTTTTTGCCTGGAGCAGAGCCGGAGCACTGCTCCAAAGCCCTGATGCTTCCAGACTTGAAGTCACTGCAGAAATGGGATCGCACCTGAACTGAACGTGCCCCACCCTCTTGTCGCCCTGGTGGCTCTTGTTTTGGTATTTTCCTTCTTCGCTTGTCTGCATCAAAATCATCATCTTGTCTTCCTTTTTCCTTCATCTCCGTGCTCTGTCTTCCTTGCCTTTCGGTAGTCCCACCCGGAGAGTCAGTGGTGAGACAGACACAGCCCTTTCTGCACGAGTTTTCGATCCTGGTCTTTTGAATGGGAAGTGTACTAGAGCAGTTACTTCCTGAGCGTCCCCTCTGGCCAGAGTTCCTTAGCAGAAGCCTCCCTCCTGTTCTCCCTCTTCAGGGCCCCTTTACAGAGTCCCCACCGCCTTTCTTGTCAACCCGACCCTCCTCCACTCGGGGCTGGTGTAGTGCCTGCAAACAGTCAGTCCCATCCTGGGACTCCAAAGGTAGCGCTTGGCTTCCTCCCCCCAGATGTACCTCTGCAGTGCCGCCTCCCTCTAACCTGGCCATGGAGCACCAGGAGGGACGCACAGGCTCTCCCGATGTTTGTACATGTGAAATCTCTGCACTGCCCTGGCTGACAGAGCTGAGAGTGCGGGAAGTTGTGGATTGTTTTGTGGAGTCATCGCAGTCGACAGGAATCGGGTTTGAAGCAGGGGGCAAGGAAATTATTTTGTAGGCCCAGCCCAATCTGCTCCCATTTGCTGTGAACTGAAAGCAAGTGGTTTTCTGTTCTGGGTCTGGTTCAATTCTGAATAGGCAGCTGTGAGGCACCTGGAGCGGGGAGAAGGAGAGCCGGCGCCTTTCCCTGGTGACAACATGGGTAAAGGAGGGTTTTTTTGACACACACATCTGGGATCCTCCGCAAGTCACTCTGCTCCTAGGTATATACTGGAGGAAGGTCACGTCTTAAAGCAATGTCCTATCTTCTCTCATCTCCTCCTCCTTCCGCCCCCCTATATGGCAAATCTCTGTCAGCACCTAATAGGGCTGAGCTGGAGTGATGTGCCAGGCAGAAATGAGAGCTGTGGACAGTGTCACTTATACCGGCCCACGTTAACCAAGTCCACAGCACTCATCTTTTCTTTCCGCTTTTTTTTTTTAAGGGTACGTTGTCTGGTTTAAACAGACCAGCAAAACCAAAACGTCTTCACTCCTGTTATTACTAAAACCCTGCTCAGGAAGGATGATCCAATTCAAAGACCTCTTCTCATTTGCACTAAAGCTCCTTTCCATGCTCTGCACGTGCAAAGGGACCTTAGTGTGGGTGTGAATTTAATTCACTTTCAGCTCCTTTGCGCTGTCAAGTTGGTGTAAAGGGGCCTCAGTAGAAATGAGAATTTGCCCCCCGCCCATGGTTCCCCACCCCACCCCCGCTGTGATGCTTATTTGTTTTTCCCCTCACTCGCTGAGTGTGCACAGTGAAATCCGACTGGTCACAGTCACGTTCATACATTTCAAAGCCAGAAGGGTCTGCTCCGATCGGCTAGTCCGACCTCCTGTACCACAGCCCGGAACCCTTCCCAGGGGAATTCCTGGTTGAACTAGAATCCTTCCTGATGCGCTTCAAGCTGTGTCCGGGTTACAAACACTCGAGGATGAATGTTTAAAACCAAAAACACAACTCCTCTCCACCCTCTTTTCACTGATATTACCAATATGATAGAATATATAGGCTGCTGCAAATGGGGCTTATGTTTTGCTTTTGGATATATTTGCTCCTGTGAAAGCATTTTATTTTATTGAAGCAAACCTCTATTTTGGGCCTGTCCTTCCAGAGAATAGGCCCTTAACTGCCTCCCCCAAAACACCAGAAAAGGGGAACACTCCAACCTGTTCTACTCATGGAACCACATTAGGGCACAATGTTGGCAAGGACACTGTTAAATCCCCTGTAATTCCCGATTCAGTCTCTCTTCACTATGCGCATCTAATCTGACCTCCTGTATACACGGGCCGTAGAATATTTCCCAGACGTTGGGAAGCCTTGGTTGGACTCCCAGCTCTGTCTGGGTGTTGCCCAGAGTGTGTGTGTGTGTGTGTGTGTGTGTGGGGAGAGGTGGGGACAATACCCTTTCTGACATTCTCTCTTTCTCCTGCTCCAGGTATTTTCAGTGCCCCCCCAAATTTGGCCTCTTCGCTCCCATTCACAAGGTGATCCGGATTGGGTTCCCGTCCACCAGCCCCGCTAAAGCAAAGAAGAGCAAACGGATGACCATGGGAGTGTCAGCCTTAACTCACAGCCCCAGTAGCTCGTCCATCAGCTCGGTCAGCTCCGTGGCCTCCTCCGTCGGTGGCAGACCCAGCCGGAGCGGATTGGTGAGAGAACCATATCGCGCCCTGTGCAATTCGGACCTAGAGCTCTCCTGCTCTGACACTGCAACGTGTCAGGGCTCCTATCGAGCCTGTTATCAGATGCATCGGTGCAGCTACTACTGCACAGTCAGCCGAGAAATGGAAAGTGTATGTGTGTGTGTGGGGGGACACTAATCTTAGGTTCCCTGCCCCCTCCATAACAGTCTCCCTGAGCATTTGTGGTCCTAAAAGATCCCATGTCGCTCTTTGCAGAGGGAGGGGCATGGATTGTGATGTCGTGTCCATGGATAATTCTATTCTGCCTTCCTAAAATGCCACCTCGATTGGGGTCGTTTTCATTTCAGATGATTGCATTGCATTGCCCTGCAGTATTTAACAGCTGCTTCCTTCTAACTTCCGAGGCGGCCACACTTTGTTGTTGTGGGAAAGAATTCCTATGAATCGTGTGTATAATGCTTTGGGGTTCCCTTGAGAAGCCAGGCACCGGGGGAATGCAAAATATTATCATTAAAAGCTCTAGCTGTAGAATATACAGGACGATCAATGTGGACCACTATCATCCAGGCTGTAGTAGAGAGGGACAAATAAGTGTCCGCCATGGGGAGCGGATCCAACTTTCCCATACTTGCCATCCAGTGGCGAACAGCCCTGGCAGCGGAGTTCCTTCAGTGGCTGTCATAAATAAAACAGATTTGTGAAGAGAAAGCCGTTGTTCTTTCAAAGTTCAAATTGTGATCTTCACACCCCTTAGCCCTGTTCCTGGAGAACTCCCTTCCCATCGCTGCCCAGAAGAGCTATCCAGTCTGCAATCTCATTCTGAGTAGGAACCTCACCCTCACCCCTTCCAACTAGGTCTTGAACTCCCAGCTCCAGACAGCGCATGGTCTGGGGGCTACTGGCTCAGTGGACTGAGCTGCGCTCCGGCTCCAAAGGGGCACGGTGTGTGCAATCTGTCTGGCTGGTGAACGCTGCTTGCGTGGGTGGGAAGACGAGCACAGCCACAGAGCCGTCCCATCTTCACTCTTCTTTCTAGCTGACGGAGACCTCCTCTCGCTACGCCCGGAAGATCTCGGGCACGACCGCCCTGCAGGAGGCGCTGAAGGAAAAGCAGCAGCACATTGAGCAGCTGCTGGCGGAGCGAGATCTGGAGAGAGCGGAGGTTGCCAAGGCCACCAGCCACATCTGCGAGGTGGAGAAGGAAATTGCCATCCTGAAGGCCCAGCATGAGCAGGTGAAGCATGTGGCCAAAGACCCTTGTCCTATCTCAGACCTCCCCGGCTTCGGGCTCCTCCCTTAGCTTTAAGCTCCTCTGCTGGCAGGTGTTCAGGTCAGTGGGATGTTTGCAGCTCAGCCCATGAAATCGAAGCCCCTACAACTTGCCATTAGAGAGAGAGAAGCTGGATTTGGTGCCGGTGGAAGACCGATGTAACCGCCTTTCATCCTGTGTCCATTCCAGGAGGCTGCACCGCGTGACCTGCATTGGTGTCTAGCTTCTTGGTCCCAACGTAGGCCGTTCTGTGTTGTCTTTGCGCGCAAAGCAGCCAGACAGCAACCAGGGGTTTTGCCATCACTGATGTTTGCTGCCAGCTCTGCTGTCTCCCGATTCAGGGGGGACACATGGGGAGACAGAGCACAAAGTATTCCCAGAAGCGTCTCTCTAATCAGAATGCCTGATCAATAGTGGTGAAGCCGCGTGGCAGGAGCCCATCTGCTGGGGAAAGGGCCATTCGTTCTCCTTGGGCTTCTCGCCGCTGAGGCTGCCAATCCGGGATTGTAGTCCCGGGTTTCTTGCAGTGCCACCAGGTACCGAACTCAATGAATAGCGCCCAGTTGTAACGTTTGGTCACTACTAGCACTGGGTGAAGAGTCAGGGAAATTGTGCAAGGACATTTGCACAAAAGTTAAACATGTTCACTCCCTTTTACACAAGCATTTGTGCACATGCTGTTTTGTTCACATTAAATTATATATGGGAAGTGCTGTAAATGCATCACGTCTTATTTCCAGGTGGACAGGAGTGTTTACTCTAGTATGGGCACTGGCTATTCAGATTTATAGAACTTCCATTGTCCACTCAGGAGGCAGAAACGATACCATGTGCCATAGCTGTCCAATCACATGCCAGTCAGACAGCCCACAGAGCTTGAAAACTGTTTACATAAAGCCTTCATCAAACAATTGCCAGTAACAACTGGATTCATAAAAATCAGGCTCTTAGCTAGCTGAGGAGCAGAAAAAAAAGAGCTAAACCCGTCCAATAAATTGTTCACCCAGCTGTAGTTACTGCCAGCCTGGGCTGGGTTGGATTTGGTGACCTAGGGCTGGATTTTCAAAAGAGCTCCGGACCAGGTTTCACGTACTCAGAAGGGTATCTGGAGTCAGGTTTTCAAAAGGGCACGGTCCCCGCCAGACTCATGTGAGCTAAGTTCCCTGGAAACTCTGGTCCCTAGAGATGAAAGTCTCCATACAGATCATTTATTAACCCCCTGAGCTACCCACTTCAGTCCCCCAGTTAAGCTTTGAACAACTGAGTATTGCAAATGTAACTGGCTGGCGGTGGGGTGGGATTTCCTTTTGTTACAGTACGTCACGGAGGCGGAGGCGAATCTCCAGCGAGCACGGACCCTGGTAGATGGGGCGCAGAAGGAAAAGGTGGAGCTGCTGAACCAACTGGAAGAGGAGAAAAGGTAACGTAGTAAAGGGAGAATGGAGGGGACTAGGAAATGTGTAAAAGTAGCAGAGGTAATATAGCAACGAGGTAAGTTGGAGGGAGGGGGAGACAGGCCATGATATTTCATTGGTGCATTTTCCTTGACTTAGATGAGGATGCCTTGCTCTTACATCGTGCTTTTCAGAACATATCCTGGACTCGTATCCCTGGCTCCCTGATTTCAGTGCATGTAAAATGCGTTTGGTGTTAGTTAGCATTGGCGTTGTTCTTTGCGTGGGCAGTGAGTGGGTGGTGCGGAGACCTCGGAAAGAGATGAACCATGTGAGTGAAGTAGATGGTGATGGAAATGTGTGAGCCCAGCTGACCGTAGTTAACATATCAAACCATTCGGGTCTTCTGTCCAATGAGGATTCTCCATTAAGGTGGCTGAAGTGCTAAGGCTAATCACAATAGAAAGGCAGCGTTTGGTAGACTAGAGTTCCTAGCGCCTTTGCCTCGCAATGGTTAGAGGAGGCTTGAAATGGGACCATTACTTGTATCCCCTGTTGCATCCAGAACACCTGGGCTATTTCTCTTCCTGTGTTAAGTGAACTCCGCCAAATCAGCCCAATTGCTGCTTTGAATTTAAAGAAATCTGAAACGGAAAGTAACCTCTGAACATCGGACTGGAAGGGCCCTGGTGGGTATTGAGTCCAGTTCCTGGCTATCGCAGTCACCCTGTCATACAGTCCTGTTCCTAAATGTGCCAAGCTCCATTTTGAAGCTGATTGGATTGTTCCCCCGTTGGGAGGCTCTTCCCAAACCTCGCTCATATGATGGGTACAAATCTCCTCCTAACCCCCAGCCTCCATTTATTCATGGCCAGTCTCTTTCCTGGCCAGATAAAGATATGGGATACTTCACCCTAAGGAGAATGGTCGTTCTGGTTTTCGTCCAAAAAGACTTAGTGTGATTAGAACCACTTTGTCGCTGTTTAATTTAGATGGTACTTAGGACAAAACACGCTCTCAGCCGCCACTCCTGGCCATCAGCTCTGAGGAGCCAACATTCCCAAGATTACAATATTCAGCAGGACACCGGCACTTCAAAGACCATTTGCCGGGTTCACTGGCTGGGCACAGGGTGCATGCAAAGCAGCAGCAAATGGATTATTGACAATACTACACAAAAGGGCTTCGCTCTCCCACCAGCCAGTGGAGTTAGTCAGAGCGCCGTTGCCAGAGGCCTTACGCGGGCAGCGGACGGGCGTCCGAGGTATTGGCCTGAAGGAAAAAAAGCATTGAAGGAGACATTTGGTCCACCCAGTCTCTTTGGTGGAAGAGGGACCAATTGAGGGTGTGCTGTCTGAGACCCAGTAAACCTAACAGAACAATGCACCCCGCGTAATGAGGCTATCCAGTTGAGTGCTGGGTGGACCATGTCTTCTTTTCAGTAGGTCAGTATTGGGACAGTATCTTCCTCTATGGCTGGTGATGAGGTTGCCCATGGTACTGCACCGGGATGATGTGCTAGCTAAGGGGTGCCTAGACAGGTTCCCTTGCAAAGTTAGGGGGAAACAGCAAATCTTCTGGCGCCGCAGGGTCCTGTCAGTGTCTCTGAGAATTAGCAGCATATGACATCTAGTTTCTTGCACTTGGCAAGAGACACAGGGTAAGACGCTGCCAATATTTCTAACAGCAACGCGATACTGCAGGGCTTTGAGAGCCGTCTACTGCAGGAAGGGGAGGGGCAGCCAGAGCCGCTGTCCCCGTGGAAGCACAGGGGGATACAGCAGGATGCTGTGCTACGTTGCCAGCATCTTTGCCTTCTCCAGTGTGTTTTTGGAGACGAACCATTACAAAATTAACCCTTTGGGGGAATTGAGGCTGGATTATCCTCACAGAGAGAGAACCGCTGAAAGGAGAATGAATCACAAATCACTTCTGGATTGTCCCCTGACAATGACCATCATCATTAATGGCACTGAGTATGTGCTCAGTTCTGCTTTAAGGTGGTGGAACTGAAGCACTTAAAAAAAAATCGGGCAGTCAGCAAAGCCTTCCTCTGAAATCTCAGGGTTAACATATTTTTTGCATTCTTTTTATTCTGTCATCAGAAAGGAAAGAGAAACACTCCCAGTCTGGGGTTCATCCCAGTCCTATAACTCTAGTTATGGGATCCGACCTTCCCCAAAGACATTTCCTTCCCCACCCTGCTTTGCAAGCTGTTGATCTTAAAGGCGTCTGTGAGAAGGGAGGGGAAAGCGGAGTTGGAGTTAAACCTTGTTTACCAAGCGCTGTCCCTGTCCCTTGTCACGTGCCTTCCCCCAAAACTCAGATCCTTCAGACACCCACTTCCGTGTCCATGTGCTAGCATAGGAGACTTGTGTTGCTGAGAACGGGCTGAGAAAGAAGGTCTCCTCTAGTCAGCCAAGTGATCCAAGGACTCCAGTTACAAAAAGCCTTCTGCTGATGGTGGGAGTATAAAGGCGTTTCCCTGGACTGTGTGTTTGGTAGTTCCTCAGTCTCCCTGGGAAAGATGCCCCGTCGGAAGATGTTCCTTCATGCACAGGACTCCCAAGTCTTTCCCAGCTCCCTTTCCATGCTACAAGAAGCAGGAGATTGTTTAACCCAAGGCCGCTGAGTTCTTACCTAAGCAACAACGGATGCCTCCTCTAATTAAAAGAGGTTTAGATGAGGAAGCTTGTTTTTAAAGTTTGATATATACAGACGGAGCTATTTTTATCCAGGACGGAGACTCACCGAGTCCTTACATCTGGTTCCCACGGCAACATCCACTGCTCAAGTTTATAAAAAAAAAAATCTGATAAAAGGACATAGACGGTTGAATTTACCAAGAAGATTAAATTGCAATGGCCTCATTAATGGGTTTTATTTTTGTAATGGAGTTGTGTACGTGAGCGAGAGATGCCTGTACGGCATTAATCTCTTGTGAAGATTTTTTCTGCCAGTCTGGTTCATCGTCCCCACAACACAGGGACGTGAAACACTGCCCATAGTCACCCATGAAGGGAAAAGCCCTGGTTGTCTGTGAATATCCAGCAATGAGACCTTCGGCCCTTGGCACTGGGGTTTCCCAATGCTTGCCTGCAAAATGCATCCATGAATAGCTGGCAGAGAGACCTTGCTCAGTCCTATGGTGCCAGTGGATTAAAGTTATGAGCCAACTCCTCCAGTATCCATATGGAGCAGTACGGCAGCACTGCTCACTGCAGGAGTATGGTACTGCACATTGCAGAAAGAGGAGTATCTGCTTTGCATAAGTTATACTAATTAGCTGCCTTCCACAGGGGGTGCTTAGCTTCTGCTGAGTGGTTTGTGTATATGATCTATCCAGATTCCTCTCCTCTTATCCTTTTGTTTTGCTGGGGCCTTTTGTGGGAGTGACTCAGTGATAACATTTTACTCCTGGCATTACTGATTTTGGCTTTTCTCCCCCCTACCCCCACAGGAAAGTGGAGGACTTGCAGTTCCGAGTGGAGGAAGAATCCATTACCAAGGGGGATCTGGAGGTAATTTGCAGCACACTCGCTGTAACGTATTGTCTGCAATTGCATTTGGAACTTTCCTTTCAGAATTTCTGCTGCCTTTGGCCCAGATCTGTGAGCAGGATGCGTTAGCCATTGCTGTGCAGGGCCGATTGATGACTTCTCACAGATAGTGAATATTGTAGACCAAAGGGTGAAAAATTTCCCACAGGGTACTAGCTGGTCATTGTTATTCCTAGAGAGCCACTTCGGGTTAACCACAACCAGCCTGCATGGGTTTTAAACTTGACTTTGTCCTAAGTGATGTTAAACAGCCATGTTGATTCAGTTGTGTGAATGAATACACTCTAGCGTACCTTTTCCCACTGTACAGCCACTGTGCCTGGCCTCTCTCATTCTTAGCAGGTTCAGTACGGTGTACGATCCACCTGTTAATAATGAGAGCGAGCAACTGTATCCCAGCTCCATTCTTATCTAGGCCTTCCTCATCCAGGACTTTTCCGTGGAGTCCTCTTCTCACAAGCACAGGCAGTTGTGGTTGGACAGGTTTGACGTTGCAGTGCCTTTTGGCGGGGAGGCATTAGGGGTCTTTCTGCACAACGGCCCTGCAGCCAACTTTGTACAAAAGCGATCGGCGTTGGGAGATGGTCTTCTGTCTCAGGTTCCAGGTCAGGCAAGGCTACCCTTGCAGGAGGAATAAGGAAGAGCGATCTTTCAGAAAGGCAAAGCGGCATCCAACTCTCCCCTTCCCTTTTCACTAGGCTCTAGTATTAGGCCAGGCATGTCGAGGGAGCTGCTTCAGCAATCAGTAGCTCAGCAGTAAATGGATACGAGGCTAGAGCCTGGCTGAGAAAGCAAATCCTTGAACTAGGCGGCTCCTGGGGGGCGGGGTGTTTTTCAGGACATGAGAGAGACGGTATTACTCTGACCACCCTTAAGAATAAATCTCTACTTTGTATTGGGAGGAGAAGGCAGAGCAGCAGAATGGGGGGTCGGAAAGGTGCAAATCACCACCGTGTGGAGGGTGCAAATCACCACCGTGCGGAGGGGTTTTCTAAAGCTTTTCCAGTGCAGTGAGCAGTGCCTACAGCACCCCTCCGTTCCGGGTTTAAAACCAGCCAAGGGATCGTTGCAATGGAACAGGGCTTTTGGAAGGTGTGTGTTTCATTTTCACGAGATGACAGCCTGTCGACGGCCAGGTGCCTCGATGACATTTGGTTCCTGGACCTTATTACATGATGTGCGGCTGGGTTAGTCCTCAGATGAAGCAATTGCGAGTAAGAATAAAACCGAACTTGCTGACTGTGCAGGATGTGGTTTTTCTCTTTTACACACACATACCCCTGTGCGGTGCTCCCTATTGGAGCCGAGCTTCTCCATCTGTGCCGGGCGAAAATCACCTCCAGGGTGATTCATTCGCTGCCGTTTACTTAGTCTTTGGTCTCTCTCCTGAGAATGACCCCTTGGGAAAGTCTTCACTGCAGAGTTCACTTGGGCTCTTACTCAGGTGTTGCTCCTAACCTTCTACCCCATCATCTACCCATCAGATCCCTTTGCCCAAGTTCAGTGCTGTCAGCCCTGGCCCAGCTGGGGTGATAGGCTAAAGCCGGAATGAGATAACCCAGCCTCTTTGCAGTGAGGACGCAGGCTAAACCACTCAATGTGATGGTGGGTGAGATTTTTCAGAAGCACCTAAATTCCTTAAACAAAAACCCCATTGAAAGTCAATAGGATTTGTGCGCCTTGATCACATAGGGGCTTTTGAACATTTTAGCCTGTGAACAGGTGTTCCCTAGGAATTGTGCTGAAACCCACTAGCTTGGTTCATGCAAAGCCACCCTAGAGGCATCCAGTGGTTACAACTTTCAGTCACTACCATCCTTGTTCCCCTTTGAACTGGGGTGTGTCTACACTGCAGTTGGACACCCATGGTTGGCCCATGCCCAGGGGCTCAGGCTCACAGGGCTGTTGAATCCCAGTGTTCAGGCTGGGGCTGCAATCCAAGCTCTGGGATCTTCCCACCTTGCAGGGTCCTGGAGTCTGGGCTCCATCCCAAGCCCGAATGTCTACACTGCAGTTAAACAGCCCCTTAACTCTAGCCCTGTGAGCACAGGTCAGCTGGCATGGAACAGCCTCACGTTTTTTACTGCAGTGTAGACACAGCCCTAGAGGTAAAAAGCCCAGTAACCCATTGTCAGTTGCCCCCTACCCAACTTTTCTACATCCTTTGCCCTGCCACAACTCTTAACCCAGTGTATTTCAGTGGAGTCTAGAGGTCTCTGCCCAAATATTAGTAGGCTTAAAGACAGGAGCAAGCCACCAAGCTCATATCCAGATTTGGATTTCTCTAAACTTTGGAGATATTTGGATCTGTGATTTTTGTTCCCTGGTAGATGTAGGAAGGAGCTGTGAACACCTCCCAAAATATAGTGTGGCTTAGATCCAGGCCCACATCTAGGCAGCATGATGTTGCTATAGCCTTTAGCCTTTAAAAATGGGAGGCAAATGCAAGAAAGAGCTAAAGCCTATTTATAATAGATGATCTTGTAATAGGAAACCTTAAAATCCTTAGGAGACACTGTAGCGATCATCTGCTGGAATTCATGAGACCTCATGCAGTTTAGTGAGAAATTAGTTATTTGTTTGGCTCATAATGTGTGGGTAGTAATTAGGGTTAAAATTGGACTTGAGTTATAAAGTTTGGATCTGAATTTCCTCAAATTTTAGTGTTGAATGGTTCTCAGAATTTGGTCTGGTCTAATTAGGGCTGGATGAAAGGATCTGTGTAACGTAAAAGATGACATGTGAGTTCATCTTAATGTTGAAAAAAACCCCATATTTGAGGTCTGGAAACTTTCATTTAACTTCTCCTCTGTTTTTCATTTCCACATGCCTCTAATCTTCCAGGGTTTTGGCTAACAGCAGGATGACTGGAATGCTAAGGGAAGCTGCTCTGTGGTGATCCCAGTTGAACCAGAAACAGAAGTATCCGTGTCAGGAATCTTGCGAGATTCCTGGACTAGTTTTGAAATGGATCAGGAAAGGATCCCACCTTTGGCGTTCTCATGCCTGACCCCTTGGAGGACAGAAGTGGGTGGGAAATGACTACCATTAAAAAGATGCTGAACAGCTAGTTGAGATAATTTTGAGAGTCCATATAGCTGAAGGGTCAGTCAAAGACATCAGGCTAGCCGTTACCATTGTAAATTATACTAATGCCATTGAAGTTAATGGAATAATTCACGGTTAATGACACTGTAAGTGAAATCCGAACCTGGTCCAGCTCTTAGGAAGGGCATCTTTGAGCTGTGTGGAAAAGCCACTTAACAAGAAGGCAGATTTCCTCCTTTTCCTTTACAAATACCCGGCGCATTCTAAGGTTCTTTGGCAATCCTGACAATGCTTGGAGATGTCTTTTAAGAGACATTGTTTGTCTTCTCCACCTGGGGTCAAATAGGACTCATAAAACTTGAAGTGTCCTGAATATACCCCCCACAACACACTTTACAAGATCCATTGGTCTTACACATGCCTATTGCAACTTGTGGGGAACCTCATCCAGTGCAATAAATGCCTCAGCAAACTAGACAATGACTATACTCTTGAATGAACTCTCACAGAAAAGTAATAAAACAAAAATAAACCTATCCCCGAGGGCAAACAGTCACTCCAAAGCTGACCTCTCAGGCCTCATCCTCAAAAGAAACCTGCAGACATCTTCAAAAGCTGAGCCTATGAGCTTAAATTCATCACTCTGCTAGACACCAAAAAACCTCAGCTCAGTAGAGACACTGGTTTTGTGTCTCATTATAACAATCTGTAATCCACTAGCTTGCCTTTGTCCTATGACTAGAGGTGCTAATTGCCTGCTTCATTTTGAAAGGTTTTTTGCAATGTGTTAACAATTGGTTCCACCTTGATTACCTTTCCCAGACCTGAAGAAGAGCTCTGTGGAGCTGGAAAGCTTGTCTCTTTCACCAGCAGAAGTTGGTCCACTAAAAGATATTACCTCACTTCACCCACCTTTGTCTTTCTCATATCCTGGGGCCAACATGGCTGAGATAATATTGCATGTACCTGGCAGTCTTGATTTTCACCATATTTGATCTGATATTTAATATTTTCCAGACTTTAAAAGAAAATACAGATTGATGCAAACTTAATTTTTCTCCATTCACAGGAAAGGAGCCAAAGCTCATTCATTCTTTTCTTTCTCAGATCAGGTTGTAAAGAAAAAAAAACAACAAATGAATTCAGGCTTGGGAATGGGGGGGAAATAATGAAGTGGCAATTGATGAGCAGGAAATTGCCAAGAACAACTTAAGTAACTTTATAGTCCTTGTCATGCTGTGGTCTTGGTGGATCAACTTTGTATTCAAAAGAGAATAGTTTTGAAAGTTAAAAATGTGAAAGCCAAAGTTTGCATGTTGATTCCCTCCTTCCCCCTTTCTTCACAGGGAATTTACATGATATCGGTGGCCAATATTGATGTGCTTAAATAATAATTTTGCTACCGATAGAGGAGTGTTATCTAGTTATTAGAGCAAGGAACATTGAGTCAAGACCAATGGGTTCTAATCTTGGCTCACCCGCTGAACTTGATCAAATAACTTAAACTCTCTGTGCCTCAGTTTACCCAAGTGAACTGAGGCGAGGGGTTGAGAGACTCAAAATTTGAAAGTCACTTTGAAATCCTTAGCTATAGATGCTGTACAAATGCAAACCACTCAATTATACAATTGTTTTCTGCTTAAATTTCCTCCATTGCGTCAGGTGTGGTATATTTTCTGGTATTGTTACTACACTGTGTACAGCTTGTAGTCAACTACATCACAGTTCAAACTCTTTCTTTATTGCAAAAGAAGAATGAGAGTTCCGGTAATTTTCACTGCACTGCAATGTGCGATTCTGCCGTTAGGCCGCCTCCAACTGTGCACATTGCTAAGAGTGAGCACAAGGCCTATGGTGAATGGTCTTGAAATGGGGCACAGGCCTTGTACTGCCGCACACTGCGCTGGGGAGGATTTCTTCTGGTGTGACGTGTTCACTATGGTCCCCATGCAGGAAAGCACATAAGCACTTGCTTAAGTCTCGTCGCCTTAAGTGGGACTTAAGCACCCTTTTTGAATAGGGATGCTTTGCCAAAATGGGCCCTATAAGAGGAGTCCACTGTGTCTTAAATAGCCACCCCGAGGACCATGTAAAATCCCTTAGTAACCTATTTCTGTTTGGATGAATTTTCCTGCCTGTTCGGACCTTTATTCTCCTCCCGTTGTGAACTGCCTTTCCTTGTCTTGTACAGGGAACATGATGTTGCAGCCTTTTCTCTCTGTTTTCTGCTCTCTTCCCTGTTGTTGTTGTTGTTGTTGTTGTTTTTTCTTCCCTATGTGTGACCAGACTCAGACGCAGTTGGAGCATGCCCGAATACGGGAGCTCGAGCAGAGCCTGCTGTTTGAGAAGGCACAGGCTGAAAAACTCCTCAGAGAATTAGAGGACACCAGGGTAATCCCCCCTTCCCCCGCCCCATGCCCTGCCTGCAGCCCAGTGTGCTTCTCAGCTGCATTGATGCCAACAATGCCTTGTTTTGGATTTTGTTGTTTGCTTTGAGTTTGGGCTTCCATGGTTTTCGTTTTGTTGTTTACTTTGTTTGCACTCCCCTTCTGGAAATCCTAGCACCATATGATTTTGCCTTTGCTTCTTGTGTGGTGACTCGTTTCTCTGACTTGAGTTTGCTTCTCAACCCCATGCCGCCATTTGACGCGAGCGCTTCACAGCTCACCATTCAATTAACACCGCCAGACCAATAACAACGGTTAAACCTTGCACGGTTCATGTTGCTTCCAGGGGTCCTTTTGAGGTACGGTAGGACATAACAGCGTGACAGCCAATGTGGCAAACGTCCTTCCTCCAATTGCGGGTGCTGCCATTTGAGATAGAAGAGAAGGGTGGAGCATCGAAATGGAACCGCCCCAAAGTCGTAGCACTACAGCGCTGGTCACTCGGGTTAGTTAGGCTGTAGAAGTGAACGCAAGAAAGTCTGTCTAGAGGAGCAATACGTCAGAGCTGTATGGAGTCTTGTTTGGAGAGGGTGAGGAGAAGGCTTTTCACAAAACTGGGACGTGAGAGCAGTTGATTTTAAAAAAGACCAGCAGACTGCCAGGGCTGCGATGTGGTCAGAGCAGGGATGGTCAGACCTAGTGGTTAGAGCCAGGGGGGTCAGAGCCAGGCTTAGGAACCAAGCCAGAGATCAGAGGAGGAATCCGAAATTGGGGATCACGCACAAGTCAGATCCAGTCAGGAGATCTCCCAGTTGCTTGAACAACTTCCCTGTGCCGCTTTCTGGCTCAAATAGTACGGTCGGGCCAATCGGTGGGGCCGAGCATCATCTCCAGTCGTGAGCCTTCTGGGTGGGGCCTCTCGGAGAGGTCGGAGTTCTGCTAGCCCCTCACCCCGAGGCGTTTGGGGCAAGCTGCCTAGGAGCGGCCAGGGTGTGAGGGCTGCAAGGGAGCCTTGCGTTAACTTGTCAGTTGTGAATCTGTAGTGATCACCCAAAAGGCCAGGCTGGAGCCTTCCGAACTGGTTAAAGGGATTTGGCCACCCAGTCTCCATTAAAAACGAGTGGGAGTCAGACCCCTTAGGCAGCTTTGAAAAATGTCAGCCCACACAAGTACATCGACTGGGTTATGTTTTGGTGCTAAAGAGGTAAAAGTTGTAGATTTGCTTGTTTGTTTGTTTTTTTTACATTTCCTCTGATCAGGTCTGTTGTTCTGTACCCAAAGGTGTCCACGCAGCCTCCGCCGTGATCAGCGGTCAAATCAGGCCAGAAAGATTAAACTCAGAAAGCTAAGAAGTTACTCAAAAATCTGTCACGCAGTGTAACCCGGGGCCAGCTGGTTATTATCTTACATCTTCTAGCATTCTACCTTATTTTTACTTTGCTAATAAATTCTAACAAGACTCCATGTGTAAAATTTATTTTCCTTTTACACCAGGGTAAACCATAAAGTTGTGGCGGTGCTAGAGGCTCTGAAGAGCTGAGTAATAAAAGGAAACGTTCACAATGTGTACAATCCTGATTTTAATATCTACCATATTCCTGAGTGTACAGTAGCATTTTCTAGGTATCACCTGGCAAGCAACCCAGTTCAGAAATATAATGGGATTTCAGGACATTTTTAATAACCCCTGTAACTTTTTAGTAGCTAATATTACAGCAGTTGTTTCAAAGAGACATGTTGTTTCTGATGTAAACCCATGGTTCAAATTGGAAGCATCCATTAAAAATCAGCATAAAGACCGTGATGCAAGAAATTACTGTTAATTACCCTGGTGCAAAAACCGTAATCGGATTGAAGATGATGTTTTTCTTTTTAAACTTTGGCTAATGTGTTTGGGATTTGACTGTCCCCGGAACACGTCTACCAAGGAGAAGCAGACAGCAAGGAAAGGGGGGAAACTCACTTTTTGTGTCCCTTTTCTTATTGTTTCAGTTAACTACGGTAGCAGAGAAGTCTAGGATCCTTCAGCTGGAGGAGGAGCTGAGTGTCAGGCGTGGTGAAGTGGAGGAGCTGAGACAATGCCTAAGGAACTCTCACCCGGCAGAGACCCCGGAGCACAATCTTCCTCCGCAGTCAGAGGCCCTTCGCCTGCGAGACCAGCTGCTGTCTGCCAGCAAGGAGCACCAAAAAGAGAGCAGTCAGCTAAAGGAGAAGTACGAAAAGATCCTGAAGAAGCACCAGCAGGAGATAGAGAAGCTGAAAGCCGTCAATGAAAAATACTCCCAGGAAATCATTGACCTGAAACACAAAGTTCAACAAGCCACCAATGAGAACATGGGGCTGATGGACAACTGGAAGTCTAAGTTGGACACCTTGGCTTCCGACCATCAGAAATCTCTGGAAGACCTCAAAGCCACCCTGAACACAGGCCCTGACACCCAACACAAGGAGCTAATAGAACTGAAGGCCGTGGTAGAGAGCATAAAGATGGAACACCAGCTTGAACTGGAGAACCTTAAAGCTAAGCACGATATCGAGACTGCGGTTCACATAAAGGAGAAAGAAAGTCTGAAGCTGAAGCTGCAGGAGGCCAGCGATGAAATGGAAGAAAGCAACAACAACTGGAAAATGCAACTGGAAACCAAAACAAACCAGCACCTTATAGAACTTCAGGACATGAAGGACAAGTGCCAAGATGCCGAACTGAGAGTGCACGAACTGGAGAAGCTACACCTCGAATATAAAGATCAGGCTCAAGCAATAGCTTTCTTGAAAGAGCAGATTTCTCTGGCTGAGAAGAAGATGTTGGACTATGAGACACTACAGAAAACAGAAGCCCAGAGTAAACAGGAGGTCCAAAGACTGCAAGAAAAAGTGCTGGTCTTAGAGAACAAACTGCAGTCCATGGAGGCTCTGCATCCTTCTCAGCATGCCAACGTATGGCTTTGGGCTATTCTGTTGTTTTGTCCCTAGTATTCCTCACAGGGCTAACCTGAATTTTGCCCTGTAATATAATTTGCTTGGGCCTCTTGGCTTTAAAGCTATCCGATTATTTTTTATTTTTTAATCTTTTATCCATATCAGTCATTGTTTTTGCTGAGCAATCCTATCACATGACTGGATGGGCCCACGAGTGGGGAGGAAGGGGAGGAGGAGGAGGCATTGTCTGCCCTGGGTAAAGGAGCCTGTTGTCTCCCTGCTCCTGGAAGTGAGGGCACTTGTAAGGACACCACTCAGCATGGACTAGAAGGTGCATGCTGGCGGCCAGGCATAGCTAATGTGGAGGCACTTCATGTGCTTAGCGCATGTGTTGCCGCTATGGAAGGGCTGAACAGTGATGGGAGAGAGGCAAAAACAACCAGTGTGAGATTAGGATATAGCCTGGCCTAGGAGTTCACCTGAAGTCATCCTGCATTCAGTGGAAGTCAAGGGGAGCCATAAGGGTGGAAGGCTGTTGTGTGGTTAAGCCAGGAGAGTGGTAATTGGGACATGGTGGGTCTATCTTGACTCTGCAACTGACCTGCTATGTGAAGTTAGGAAAGGGCACTTCATTTCTGTCTGAGTCCCTATCTGGCAGGGTGTTTCTAAGGGCAGGTTATGATGGGGATGGTCTCACAGTGGGGGGTGGGGGAAGGGAAGCCTGCCAATCAAGGCACTCCTCACGCATGATGAAATGCCTGACTTCACAGTGAATCATCCGTATCTTAGTTCTGATTGGGGGACAGGCAGTAACTATCATAACCATGGAGGGATGTGTTTCTTCTGTAGCTTATGATATGTTTCTCTATCCCCGCGGCCTTGTTATTCTGGTGCCCTGTGTCTGGTACCCTCCTGTCTTTATGAGATGACATAAGGACAAAGGATCAGACTGTGACTTATTCACACCACTTGTACTAGCTGATAGGAAAATCACTGCACAGTCTCTGCATGTTTGGATCCTCTTCCTGTACTTGCACTTTGCACCAGAAGCTAGATAAAGAGTATTCAAAGCAAGAGAGTTTCTGTCCCAGTGGGATACAGACAGCCAAAAGCAAGTCTTGGAACATGCATTGTTTGCTTGAGAACGGGTATTTGAAAGGTACCCAACTGCTCCAAATGAAGGCCCCAATCCTGCAAACATTTACTATGTGCTTAATATTACTATCATGAGTAGTCCTATCAGTTGCATGGTAGTAAAGTTAAGCAGCTGCATGTGTGTTTGTTAGCTGGAGGCTTAATACTAGTAAAATAGCATGTGTATTGGGTATGAAAGAAACAAAAAGAGGAGGAAGAATCTTAAGCATTAATAATGGTATTTGAAGAGTTCTCTATCCTAGCTAGGCAGAGATCCTAAATACTAAGGAGGCAATTCCCACAGGTGAACGCATGGCACTGAAAGCTACAGAGCTAGGGCTCCAGCATTGATGCACTCAGAGAAAATATCCAGTGAGCTCGTTAATAGAAAACTCCAGTGTAATAGAAAAGGGTTTCTGTCTACATCCAATCCTAAATCCAAAGAAGAGTAAATAAAAAGAAAGAACTGAAGGTCCAATCCAGAACCCATTAAAGACAATGGGGAGACTCCCTTTGACTTTATTAGGGGTTTGACTGGGCCTAAGGTGTCTTGAAAGAACTAAGAGTCAGAGAGAAAGCAATCCTATTGACATTCTGATGCAATCCTATTGACATTCTGATGCAATCCTATTGACATTCTGATGCAATCCTATTGACATTCTGATGCAATCCTATTGACATTCTGATGCAATCCTATTGACATTCTGATGCAATCATATTGACATTCTGATGCAAATTAAGGCCAAGAAAATGCAGCATGGTGCTGGAATGAATGCATGGACAAAAACAAGAGACTGTCATTGACACAGGGTAAATTCTGTTTGTTTGTTTTTTAAATATCTTGGCTAATTTAACATAACATGAATTATCCAAATATTCAAAATAAACAAATGTATCTTGTGACTCTACAGACTCCTGCTTTCCCATGCATTCAAACAGGGGCTTCATGTATTTTGGTACGAGTCATCGAACTGTAACTTCTCACTGAGGATCACACCAGAGGCAAAGATTGCATCCTCGGCGCCTGCTCCTACTTCTATGAAGTCAGTGACCACAATCCACTAACTGAAAAGGGCTTAAAGTTAAGCAGTGATCAGCTGCTTTGCTGTATCCAGGCCTTGGCTCTAACTAATCAGTGGACTGTCCCTTGAGGCCAGGAGTCTAGCGATGGTAGTTAAGCAGTGAGAGGACAATAGTGTCGTGTGCATACACTAAAGTGACCCCTACACTGGTAGAATGTGGCATCCCCTGAGGAAAGGAGGAAAAAAGCCAGGTGACTGGATTCCACTCCATAGTGGCCCATGCTTTGAGAGAGCAAGCTAGGGGTGTGATTGGAGCCAAACCGGTAATACAGCGCCAAGCAGGCCGAGCGCACACAGAGACCTGCAGCTCATCTTGGAGCCTTTTGCCTGGTGGTTGTTGCCCTTCATACGGGAGACCAGCTCTGTTTGGTTTGATGCCACTTATGTTCTCCTAGAACTGCTGTCGTTTTAAAACCGTCTCCACTCCCCTGCTGCGGGTTGTGGCAAGATTTGTCATGCCGGATGCTTGTCATGAATGCCTCTCTGAGCCATTAGTGCGTCTGTGCACCGCTGTTCTTTTATAAACGTGGCCTCCACACATCCCCATGGGTAAGCGGAAGGTCCTAGGTGGGCCTGCATTGCTCCCAGGTACATGAGAAGTGAGTTGTTAGTTGGACTAAAAGTTCCATGTGATAAAAATAAGTCTGAAATTAACTGTGAAGAACTGAGACTGCAGTTCCAAAAAGCACTTAAGCATAAGTATTATCCGGAACGGTAGCACGTGCTGAGTCATGGTTGTAAATCACAGTACAGTAAGCCCTCGATTTTACGGACCCCGATTTAACGGACTTCGGATGCAACGGACAAAATTTCCGATGCATCCGAAATCCGTTTTGGGGGCTGCCGGCTCCCGCCCCAGGGAGCCGGCTGGGTTGACAGCTCCCGCCCGGCTCCCCGCAGCGGGGACCCCTGCGGGAGCTGTCAAACCCCCCCCCCCCCACCGGCTCCCCGCAACGGGGAGCCGGGCGGGGGGGGCGTTTGAGAGCCCCCGCTCGGCTCCCCGCAGCGGGAAGCCGGGCGGGAGGGTTTGACAGCTCCCGCTCGGCTCCCCCCAGCTGGAAGCCGGCCGGGAGCTGTCAACCCCCCCACCCGGCTCCCTGCAACGGGGAGCCGGGCGGGGGGGGGGGGCGTTTGAGAGCCCCCGCTCGGCTCCCCGCAGCGGGAAGCCGGGCGGGAGGGTTTGACAGCTCCCGCTCGGCTCCCCGCAGCGGGAAGCCGGGCGGGAGGGTTTGACAGCTCCCGCTCGGCTCCCCGCAGCGGGAAGCCGGGCGGGAGGGTTTGACAGCTCCCGCCGGGCTTCCCGCTGGGGGGAGCCGAGCGGGAGCTGTCAACCCCCCCGCCCGGCTCCTCGCAGCGGGGAGCCGGGCGGGGGGGGGGCGTTTGAGAGCCCCCGCTCCGCTCCCCGCAGCGGGAAGCCGGGCGGGGGGGGGGTTTGAGAGCTCCCGCCGGGCTTCCCGCTGGGGGGAACCGGGCGGGAGCTGTCAACCCCCCCGCCCGGCTCGGGGGTTTGAGAGCCTCCGCTCGGCTCCCCGCAGCGGGAAGCCGGGCGGGGGGGGTTTGACAGATCCCGCTCGGCTCCCCCCAGCTGGAAGCCAGGCGGGAGCTGTCAACCCCCCGCCCGGCTCCCCGCAGCGGGGAGCCGGGCGGGGGGAGTTGGTGGGGTGGGCTAACTCATGGCTCGCTCTATACAACGGACTAATTCGGGCGGGGGGGTGTCCGTTGTCACCCGAAAGTCCGTTATTTAATTATTTTAAAAAATTATTAAATAACGGACTTTCGGTTTTAACGGACACCCCCCCGCCCGAATTAGTCCGTTATATCGAGGTTTCACTGTAGTAGTTCTGATGCCAGCTTAGAGAGAAACCAAACAGCAGGTAACCCCGAAGGAGTTAAAAAACTCCTAGGGCCAGCCTTTACTTCAGGGACTTGCAATTTTGGGGTACCCAACTTGACATCCCTTGAAGAGAAGGTGTTGAGGACCCGTTCTCTTACAGTCACAGCTCTTTAAGATGTCTCAAGCTGAAGCCTCAAAAACGGATGTACCCAAAATCCCTAGTCACTGATAAAAATGCTGAAAATGACTTCTTATCAGACCTGGCCCAAACCAAAACACCAGATCATCCCTCCCATCCCTGAGCTTTGGGGCCTTTGACACCTGGATCCAGAGTTTGCAGGTTGAGCCCATTCCTAATGATCCCTTTTTGCATACACTGAACTCCAACATTGTTGTATGAAAATGGAAACGGGGCCCTTACTTTGATTGATGTGGAATCTGGGCCTTCTATTAAGAGTGCCAGCTGTACCCACCTCAGTGCTCAGCTGGCTAAGTGACTGGTTTTTTAAATCACTCTGATTTCCCTCGAAGAAGGATGCAAATCTGATTTGCAAAATATGAAGATCAAAGGACATTGGTGCCAGTTGTGTTCCTTATTGTGCCTGCTAGAATTCTAAATTCACTGACTGCTTTGATTCTATGGGAGAATGATGGTAAAGAGTTAGTGGGCATTTTGTGTGTGTGTGTGTGTGTGTGTGTGTGTGTGTGTAATATTTTACATTTATTTCAGATGATTGAAACCAATGATATTTCAGAAGAGAAGATAAAGATGAAGCCGGCTATGGAAGGTAATGAATTTTGCTGTCAGAGTGATGGACGTGCCGAGTCTTTCACGCTTCTGCTCTAGCTAGGAAGATCTAGCTGAAGTGGGCTTGGGAAGTTCATGTCATCTTCATGCTTTTGTGTAGGTTGCAGTGGTTGTCTGGCTTTTACACCCGTGTGGCTGGCCTGCCTGTCTGAGCAAATACAGTGGAGGATTCTTATTCCAAAATCTTCCCCCCACACCTACAATATGCGCCAGAACCTCAGCTGGTGAAATTGATCCATTGATTTCAGTAGAGTTGCACTGATTTTACAGCAGCTGAATCTGATCCATAGAATAAAAATCACTCCGATTAGAGGGTGGCTAACAGGAATGACGAGGTGCGTGCTGCAACTGGCTAGAAGAATTTGGAGTTTTCCCTCTACCTTGCTATAAATCAGAGATTAGCCTGAACTGAAACCCCAGATCTAGACACACTCAAGCTTTGAATAAGGTTTGATTCAGAGCTGAGTTTCACAGTGGTTTCCATCTCTATAATGGACCAAACCATAGCTCTGGATCCGAACAACTCCAGAGCCTGGAAAATTTTTGGCCTGGATCCATGCTTTGTGGGGCTCTCTGCTGTATGGTTGTCATCCCTGTTTGAACTTGCACGGATTTGAATTTCACCCCCTATAAATGCCAATTAGTTCATGAAGCGTATTTGTGCACCTTTAGATTCAGACTAAAATACTTTCATGCCCTATTCCTTACTGCCCACACTCACAAGTTATCATTCTGCCCCCTCTCTGTCTCTCTCTCTCTCTTCTCCCCTTCCCTTTCTTTTCTCTGCCCTGCACAGGCCGTGTGGATGTGTATTTTATATCAGATACTTGACTGAGAGTTAAAGAACTAGAGTAGGATTCAAGCACTAGATTTGGTCCCTTTACTATGTCCAACGGCAACTGATCTTAAGCTGGTCACTGAGTCTGTGTGTATTGGGCTTCTCTGAGTCTAAGCACTGAACAATACAGGGATGAGGCAGATTAAAAAGCTGTCTCGGATTCAGGATGTTGCAGCACTTCAAATCTGAGGCTTTGATTGGATTGTGTAAATGTGCTGACTCTATGCAACTTCTGTCTTTGCTTTTTCCATCATCCCTGCCTTGTAGGGTAGTAGATAACAGACAGAGTTGCATGGAAGGCTCCTTTCTGTTTGCTTTTTCATTCCTTCTTCCTTTCTTGACTTGTCATCTGTTGTTTAAGCCCCTCCTCTGATCCCGCTTCTTAGCTGCATGTCTCCGCTTCACTTAAGGTCAAATGAGGATGAGATGCTCTGAGACACAAACCAGCCGGTGCCACCCATCTCTGCCTCTCTCGAGAGGGTGGACACCTGTGTACTTGCACCTAGTCATCTGTCTGGGCCATGAAATCCTAAATGTCTCCATACCATTGTTGGCCTTTACTGCGAGATCGGATGTAACTTCTCTCTCTCTCTGTCCTTGATTCACCTAAAGAACTGCAAGATAAGCTGAGTAAAAGAGATAAAGAGGTGTCATCCCTCGTCTCCCAGACTGAAACCCTAAGGGCCCAAGTAAGTGGTAAGTTTCCCTAATCCAGTGCTGGTGGGAACTAGATAGTTTTATTGTGGTCTTTTTGTACCTCCACCATTGGGGAGAACTTGGGGTCATACATTAAAGCCACCCAGTAATGTGCATGCATAAAACATGCAGTTGTCCATGTATAAGAGGATTGTGCTTAGCAAATATTTGTTCCCAAGTCTACCCCGGAAAGATGCAAGTAAATCCCATTGAAGTTATTTGTATCCTGTCGGGAGAGAATCTGCCCCAGTTGTTAATTGTTAATCTTAACAAATTGTGAAGCCAAAAGGGATGTAGAAATAAATGCAGCTGCGTTTATAATTTCTGGAATCTCTGCTTATACAGGGCCACATCCTGAGTGTGCTGAGCATTTGCAACTCTTATGGACTCCAGTGGCAGCTGCAGATAACTAACTAGGCATAACTAACTAGAGGAAGCCACATGTGGCAAGGAATGGAAATGACATTGAGAAATGAAGTCCTCCAAAAAAGGAACGTGGGTAGGGCCTGGTAGACGTTTTTTCCGTCCTCCTAAAGATGTTTTATTCTTTTATTCTTCCCTTAGCATTGGAAAATAAATGCAAAGCTGGAGAGAAGAAGGGAGATTGTCTCTTGAAGGAAAAGAAGCGGTTGGAAGCTGAACTGGAGACCTTGTCCAGGAAAACACATGATGCTTCAGGCCAGCTGGTCCTGATTAGCCAGGAGCTACTCAAAAAGGAAAGGTTGGTCTTTCAGAAACTAACTAAAGAGGCTGCAGTGTTATGATCCTTAAGAAGGACCCAGGCATTTGTAAGACACACTTTGGATTTGGCCCTATTCAGAGCATCGCTATTTAACGTACCAAAAAATATGAGTTGAGTGATTGAAACCCAGATTTCAACTTTCCCATCATCTGGGTTATTCGGATGTTGGGTACTGGTTTAGATCAGCAAGGGCTGAATTATCAAGAGCGCTCCACTCCTACCACTGTCCCGGGTTTTCAAGACACAGCTCAGCACTGAGGCACTGAAATAAGTGGCCAGATTTTTTTTTAAAAAAATCAGCATATTGGATGTTGAGCTCTTCTGAAAATCTGTCCTACCGGTGGAGTCCAGCGGCAGAGGTGAGTTGAGCCCTGGTGCAAATTTTCCCAGTGTTTGAAGGGGGTTTGGATGCAAGGTTCATGGTTCAGCCCCCTCTCTCAGACCACACCTTGTTAGATGTCCTCTTTCAAAGCAGTGAGAAGTTGCAACACCTCACCCTCTCACCCTCTCTCACACCCTCTCTCACTCACACACACCCCCTGTGTTGTGCCCAAAAGACAACCGAATAAACGTTTCCCTTTGTGAGGTTCTCCCCGTCCCTCCCTCAGGAGCCTGAATGAGCTGCGAGCTTTGCTACTGGAAGCAAACCGTCACTCGCCCGGGCCAGAGCGGGACCTGAGCCGAGAGGTGTACAAAGCAGAGTGGAGGCTGAAAGAGCAGAAACTCAAAGACGACATCAAAGGCCTGAGAGAAAAGCTAATAGTGCTGGTGAGAGCAAGGTGCACCTGTCCTTGCTGGTTGGCACAGGTGGCTGGGAGGGCTTCCCCTCACTCCTGGTCTTTGGGGGGGGGTGAATGTTTGTGGCAGAACATGGGAAGGACTTTTCACAGCCTGGGGATTCTTTTGGTATCATTGAATTTGCCATAATTTTGTGAATTTTGCTGTCCTTCAGCAAGTTACACTGTGGCTTCCTTTGGTGTCTAGTCAAAGAAGTGCTGTCTGCAACGCCCACCGGGCGTGATCCTGGGAGCAGTGGCGATCCCTCCTCTTTGAGGGCAGGGCATGCAGAAAAACATCAGAACCTCAGTGTTCCAAACTGCCGGGTGTTTTTCAAGGGCATTCATGTCTGCGTGCCCGATTGAAGACATCCCAAATAGGCCTAACCGTCTGGACATCAGGCCCCTGTGAGCACCCAGCCGTGGAGACACTGGAAATGACTAGTCACTTTTGAACTTCTATCCAGATCCAGGCCTGGCTGGTAATGGAAAGCGCTGTCTGCTGATAGCAAATCCTTGCAAAAGTATCCTGCTGGAAATCCGGCACCGTCATTTCATTGTGAAATGTCAAAATACAGATTATGGCAATAACGAGCTCTGACCTTCCTTCCCAGCCACATGGCTTTGTTCGTAGTGTCTTTGACAGAGGAGCTGTCTCAAACTGTGTATGTCAGCTGGGGCATAGTTTAGCGTGCGCCTAGTTAGAGTAATCCTAAACCATCTCAGTCCTTCAGCAACATCTGCTGTCCCCTTTGTTTTAGAGATGTGCCGTACAGCTGTACTTACAGAGAGCTATACATTTAGATTCAAGGCGGGAGCCTCATTTTATCTGGATTGCCAACCCCAGATATATTTTTTTTTAATCGTGAATCAAGCCCTGAAAAGTCGTGATTTTATTTAATTTTTTTTAATTTGCCTTTTTTTCTGAGCCTTTAGGATACACCTGGGTCTCTTTCCTCCTCCCCCCCCCCCCCAATCTTTTCTCTGCTACTGTGATGGCTAGCACCTGGCTTTTTTTTTTAATGAATGTTGAGATTCTCGTGTAATCACATGACTCCAGAACCTGGGGCTTTAAGAAAAACACCAAATACCATGAGACTCATAATAAAATTGTGAGCGTTGTCTTATTTGAATGGTGTAAACTGGCATGCAGACTTACGGTGCTGTCTAAATAATATAATCTGCATAACTGAGGCCTCACATACCAACACTTCTTTTCAAGGGATTGTTTAAAAAAAAACTTGGCAATACTTCCTTTCCATCTCAAGCAATAATTTTGTTTTATAGATTCATTGTGAGACGTCAGGTTTCCTAAAATAAAATAGTAAGAGAAGAATAGGAAGAAAACACAAAATTGCTCATTTCCCCCTGTTGTTTATTCCTTGATAAGGGGACACAGGAAGATCTGAGTGGATAAGAAGATTTCATGATTTTTTTCAGATCTAGAATTGCTTTTGTGTGATTCTGATAGACAGCAGCGACCTCTAGAGGTGCAGACTTAAGTATTTGAATGAACTTGGCTAGCAAATCTGAGTAGCTCATTGTTGCATTTAATACTTGGTTCTCTCCAAACTTGCAGTCTGCACGGATCTGTTATTGAAATCAGAGCTTGGCACAATTTACTCTGCTCCTAGTTTCTATGTTTTTACCAGAGTCTAACCTGCTCCCCTGCTTTTTATTTTTAACCCTTTAAATGTCAAGGATAAAGAGAAATCAGTAGCAGATCAAAGGCGATACTCCCTGATTGACCCTTCCTCGGAGTCTGAGGTTCTCCGGCTGCAGCACCGGCTGGTCAGCACGGAGGACGTCCTGCGGAATGCACTGGAGCAGGGTCAGCAAATGGAGAAGCTCATGGAGGCCATGAGAAGTTCTTCAGAGAAAACACAGGTAGTACCACCTGGGCAGCGAGTTATCGGAGCAGCGACATGCCCAGGGCAATGCTCCGGGGCCCCACTCCACCCAGGAAAACAAACGGAGCTGTAGACCATGATCAGTAGATCGCCCTCTTCCCCCTGATGGGACAAGGCATGCTGCGGGTGCAGGGTTTGCTGCAGATTCCGTCTTTCAGATGAGATCTAAAATCAACCGCATGGCTGTGTGGAGATCACTAAAGAGCCCCTGGCACCGTTCACCAGAACAGGGGGTTAGTCCCAGTATCCTGCACCACATTCCGGTGTGGGTCATTACAGTCAATCTACAGTAAACCCTTGATTTAACGGACCTCGATTTAACGGACTTCGGATGCAACGGACAAAATTTCTGAGCAAGTCTGATGCATTCCTGATCCATTTCTGGCGGGCTGGCTGCCGGCTCCCGGGTCCAGGCAGAGGGAGGGTTGGCTGGCGGGTCCCGGGAGCCGGGACCCGGGCGGGCTGGCTGCCGGCTCGTGCCTGAGGGCGGGCTGGCTGGCTGTGGCGGGCGGGCTGCTGCTCCGACAGCTCATTTTTTTATTATTATTAAATAACGGACTTTTTGATTTAACGGACACCCCCTCGCCCGAATTAGTCCGTTAAATGGAGGTTTCACTGTATTTGAATGGGAACTTCCCGTGTATCTCTTCATTTCATACTTGTACAGCATGGATTTCCTTTCTTACCCTGTAAATACGGTGCGGCTGGATGGTTTTTAGATATCTACTCAGCGTCACACCAGAGTTGAATGACTGTATTCATGGGTATAGAAAGGGAATGTGCAACATAAGCAGCAGGAGGGGCTGGCGGCCTGCGTGTATACCTAGTGTCTCAGATGGGATCGTACTCAGATAGCTAGATCCTCCCGCTGCATGCGCTGATGTGACTACGCTTGTATTGTTAGCACTCTAGGTCGGTCAGAGCAAGCACGGGTATGTCTCCTCCAGGTGGGGGTTAGACCTCCAAAGCGGAGCCAAGCCCCATGTACCTGTGTCTAGGCGGGAATAACCAGTGGAAACAGCCGAATAAATGTTTTCTTTCTCGTAGTGACCCTGGCTGGGTTTTCACTTGGCCTAATGGAGAGAGAGAGACTGACTTTTTATGGTGGTTTATATTAATGCACTGTTCCTGGCTTATAGGTTAAGACTATTTTTCATTGTTTATCTCCTTTAAAATGATACATGAAAAGTGAAAAAAGACAGTTTTAGGTCATCCCTCTTCTTTGTTCTCATCAGAATTCACTTTCCCTGCCACTCATCAGCACATACTTCTTCACTTTCCAGGTGCTTCAGTAGAGATCCATCTGGGAAAGGTTTTTCTGTCTCTCTTGCCAGTTCCCTCAGAACTCTTGGACTTTACCTGACTCGGGGGGTTGGTCAGATGCCAAACAGACCCGTCTCTCAAGCACCTGCTACAGAATCCTTCTGATTGCCTCCCGTACTTCCTTTGCCTCCCTGGGGAAATTTAGAACTGCTTCCAGCATCTGTCCTGCATCCTCTGCTGTGAAAGCAGAGGTTGAGAATCGGTTTAATTTATCTTGGCACGCTCAACCTTTTCTGTCATTTACACTTAGTGTCTCTGAGATCCAACTGATTGTTCCTGGGAGCTGCTTCTGTGGAAAGGCCCTGTTATTTACATTAAGCTCTTTCATTCTCTATCTTTTGCTTTTCAGACTGCATTTTCTCGGCAGACTTGAGTTCAATCAGTTCACATCTCTCAGAGGTTTGGTGTTTTTACACCTTACATGGGTTCCCTTAATTGAACGTTTCCTCATCTGCCTTGTCCTAAAAATGTTCATCTCTGACAGCAAGTGGATGCTGCTAATAATTCACATTCAGAAGGATACTTAATACTGCATGATATGACCTTACCATTAGGCACAGAGGCTAGGGCTGTGGTTATTTCTGTTCCAGGTCCAGGTACTTTATGGCAGGCAGTCTGGACCAATGGATATCCTGCCTCTCTCCCCAAGTGCAGAACACCACAAAGTGTGCTGCAGAACAGGGGCGGGGGAGGGATGGTTCATTTATTATCTGTATTGCCATAACACTTAGTGATCCCAGTCAGAGACCTGGGCTCCATCGCTCCAGGTGCTGTACAAAGACACAATAAAAGGACAGCGCCTGCCCTGAAGACGAGAGTGCCTGGTTTGGCATAGACAATTGCACACAGAAGTGTGGTGAAAGCATCCACCTGCCTTGTGTGAGAGAGAGAGCTGTGTATTTTTCATTCCCCACCACACGCCCTAGCTGTCATTATGGTGACAGTTTTGTTATAGTCGAAGACATCCTGCAATCCTGGCAGTGTCTCCAGAGTTACTTTAGCTTCTGTTGTAATCAGCCTGTCTTAAACTAAAATGTGTCACGCTGGATGGCTACACTACCCAGTGGTGTGGTGGGGATGGATGTTCCCCCTTGGAAGGAATGCTAAACCCCATCGGTGCTAAGAGATCTTCCCTTTCGCTTTTCCTTCCCCAGAACTGGTCCAGAAACGGTATTTATTTTAATTTTTCCTGAAAGGAGGAAATATCTCAGGGAAATCTCAATATCTCTCTCTCTCATTCATAGAATAATTTTTACATGATTTTTTACTTTCCTCCATGTCATTTATTTGTATAACAATAGTCCTCGGAGGTAGTGTACACACTCACACATGGAAGGGCCAGATTTTTAAAGGTATTTAAGCATTGCAATGTCTAGCTGATTTAGGAGCCTAAATCTCATTTTCAGAAGGGATGAAGGCAATTAGGGTCCAAAATCCCATTGACATAGAGGGTAGTTAGATGCCTTAGTGCCTAAATCCCATTTGGAAATGAGATTTAAGCTCCTAAATCAGATATTGCAGCACTGCCTGCAGCAACGCCTAAATACATTTAAAAACCTGGTTCATCCAGGGTCACACAGAGCATGTGCGGTGGGGTCAGGACTGACCCTCCATCTCCTGAGTTTCAGTGAGGGAAGTCCAGGGGGACTTGCTTAAACAAGGATTTAAAGATGCAGCCAAGGACTTTGGCCCCTTAAATGGAGGCCAGTGGCCCAATGGGATGCACTAAAACAATCTGGGACTCTGATTGTGCTTGGCTAGATACTAAGTTTCAATGTAAGCCCATTCCACGCCTGCCCTACCACAGCAATCCTCCCTAAGATGACAGTCCCCATTTCAGGGGGGTCCAGCTTGCCTGGCCGCTCAGCTGCGTTGCCTTCTCTTTGCAACAGTCTAAGGAAGGAAATCGCTTATTCCCACAAGCTGCGGCTCGCTTTCCCTTTGCAGGCTTATCAGCCGATGTGCTCCGGACTCCCTGACCGTGCATGGCTGGCCTCGCTATTAGACAAGGAGTCGCAGGAGCTGCGGTGTAATAGCACCGTCTCCATCTCGTTGTCAAGTAATTGGCACTTTACTGTTGCCGTGGCCATGACTACAGCTGGGTATTAATCTCCACACACTGTACGTCTTTAGGGACCCTGGTCTCATAGCTTTACAGGAAATGACAAGGATTTGGCACTCGAGCGTCTTCTCAAAGAATTTGTAATCATTTCTCGGGGAGATTTTATTTAGTTTCTAGCAAATTACACTCCTGCTTATTCATTCCCAGCGACCTCGTACTCGGCGAAGTTCAAGTCTAATTTGTCATGTTGGATGCGGCTGCCACTCAAGACGCAGGCTGTGAGTCTTCTGCAGGGACTGGGGAATTTAGTGTATGGCAGAAAATTGAAGTGCCCTGTAAATGCCGGGATGAAGTAACCTGTGAGATGACTCCAAAGTGATTGATTGCCATGCAAGAAGCAGTACCAAGTGCAGTTAGGATTGATTACTGGGCAAATGGTTTCCTTTTAAAGGCTCAACCTGAATATTTAGGCTCTAAGCTTCCAAAACTTAGCCTGGCCTTTCTCTTCTCTCGAGCTAAGTCTGCCCCTACTAGCTTAGTTGCCCTGATCCACAACTGATTGTAACAAGAGGGGAAGCTATAGGATAGACAGAGCTCCTGGGTAAATGTAATGATAGTGCCAGGAAAGATAATGGAGCAAATAATAATGCAATCCATTTGCAAACATCTAGAAGATAAGGTGATAAGTAACAGCATGGATTTGTCAAGAACAAATTGTATCAAACCAACCTGATAGCTTTCTTTGACAGGGTGAAAAGCCTTGTGGATAGAGGGGAAGTGGTATATGTGGTATATCTTGACATTAGTAAAGTTTTGATACTGTTTCATGTGACCTGCTCATAAACAAACTAGGAAAATGCAACCTAGAGGGAGCTGGTATAAGGTGGGTGCAAAACTGGTTGGAAGACCATTCCCAGAGAGTTATCAGTGGTTCACAGTCATACTGGAAGGGCATAACAAGCGGGGTCCTGCAGAGATCAGTTCTGGGCCCAGTTCTGTTCAATATTGTCATCAATGATTTAGATAATGATATAGAGAGTACACTTACAAAGTTTGCGACGATACTAAGCTGGGAGGGGTTGCAAGTGCCTTGTAGGATAGGATTCTAATTCAAAATGATCTGGACAAACTGGAGAAATGGTCGGAAGTAAATAGGATGAAATTCAATAAAGAGAAATGTGAAGTACTCCATTTAGGAAGGAACAATCAGTTGCACACGTACAAAATGGGAAATGACTGCCGAGGAAGGAGTACTCAGAAAGGGATCTGGGGGTCATAGTGAACCACAAGCAAAATATGAGTCAACAGCATAACACTGTTCAAAAAAAAAACCCCACAAAAAACACATCATTCTGGGATGTACTAGCAGGAGTGTTGTAAGCAAGACATGAGAAGAAATTCTTCTGCTCTACTCCTCACTGATTAGACCTCAACTAGAGTATTGTGTCCAGTTCTGGGCACCACATTTCAGGAAAGATGTGGACAAATTGGAGAAAGTCCAGAGAAGAGTAACAAAAATGATTAAAGGTCTAGAAAACATGAGCTATGAGGGAAGATTAAAAAAACTGGGTTTGTTTAGTCTGGAGAAGAGAAGACTGAGAGGGGACACAATAACAGTTTTCAATGTAATTACCCTCCCCCTCCCCCCCCCCCCCCGGAATTTGGCCAGGATGCAGAGGTTACGAATCCCTTGCCAAGCACCATGGGAGCTTTATATTCTAATTTCCCAGCATGCAACAGTTAATATTAGATCTGTATGGGGGGGGGGGAGTTGTCACCTCAGATGTCAAAACTTCTGGGGAGTTTGGTGCTTTTTATCAGTACCCATCTTCAACCAAGTCTCATCTGTTCTGTTGCAGACTATTGGAAACTCGGGATCAGCTAATGGGATCCATCAACAGGATAAATCCCACAAGCAGGAGGTAGGTTATACAATTCTGAGCTATTTGAATGAAAAAATGCCCAGGCAGGATCACTTCCATGGGGCCATTTCCCCATGGTTGCAGATTGTCTTTGTCTGCAGAAAAATGACCATCTTCCCCTCTTCAGACTCCTCCTTCTGAAACATTAGGGACGACCATGGCTGGAGATGGGACATTAGACAGACAGGGCCAGAGCTGAGATGGCACCAAGTGTGTTTTCTTTCAGATGTTCGACTGGCTGGTTCTTCCTCACATGCTCAGGATCTAGGCATTCACCATGTGTGGGGGTCAGGGAGGAATTTCCCCCCAGGTCAGATTGGGGTGAGGGCCGTTGCACTGTCCTCTGCGGTGTGTGGGTGCAGGTCACTTGCCAGGGTTATCTGGGTTTTTCTTGCTTAAGCATTTCCCGGTCTTTGCAGGGCCTTGTGTCTTGGTTCACCTCAGTCCCCACTGTTCTCTGCCGGTGACACATAATGGTCAAGTCTCTTGTGGGCTGTAATACTTTGGTCTAATGTCAATGGTTGGGTTTAGTGTGTGAGTGCTGGCTTGTGCTGGCAGCCTGTGGTGATGGACAGGAGGTTAGACCAGATGATCCGGTGGTTCTTTAACTGTATGGCTCTGTAAAATTTGCTGGCTTTCTTGGATAAATAGCCAGAGTCTCGTAACCTAGATCTTCCTTGGCCACAGATTCATTGTCAACGCCCCTGTTTTCCTAGCACAGTCTCATTTCTTCCAGGAGAAGCACTGATCAAGAAGAAGAGGTGGAGAGGACCATTTCATGCCAGTATCTACTTCTGCACACCGACAGGAAGAGGCTGCACCTCCTAAAGACTAGCGACAGTATTTTCACTTTAAAAACAGGACTGTTTATAATGGACTAACTGACCTAAGTAGGACAATCCCTTGGTTCACACTTTCCAAGGCGAGCATCATTCCAGAAGGAGCGGTATGGCAACCTACCTGTGCAAAGATCCTTTCGTTTTGCTCTCTTAGCCGTATCGGTTTTGACGGTGGAATTTGTATTGGCCAAGTGGACAATGTCCATTCAGACAATGTGGTCTGGCTGAGAGCTGATGGCTGAAACTTCATCAGTGTTTCCTAGAACCCTAGAGGAAATGCAAAGGGCTTTGCTTGGGGTATTAGAAAATTCCAAAGTGTGCTCCCAAAGGCTGCACTCTCCCCGCCAGGTAATCCCTGTCCCTCTCCCGCACCTACCCACCCAGTATGAAGAACTACGGAAATGAGTCACACCTGCGGGGCTGGCTGTGCTCCAGCCAGTAAGCATGGATTAGAGAAGAAGAGCCGTCGGGACAGTCCTCCCCCTTCCCTGCATAGAAGACCGCTCAGCTGTAGACCGCGGACACACTCCTTAGTACCATACGATAGCACAGAGGTACCTCAGCTGATTTCAGGTGATATCTATTTCAGCTGTTTGTGAGTCCGTGTTTCCTCTGAGTTGGTGAAGGGGGGGAGCCTCTGGTGGGGGTGAGAACAGGTCTCCTTAGCCTCTCTCCTGTGAGAGATCTCTTAGCAGAACCGCCTGGGCCGGGGCTCATGATGTGTTCTTGCATGCAGTGACTCTGTAGGGACGGACACCACAAAGCTTTGGAGGCAGCTGGCTGGAGCCCTCATATGCCTATTTGTGAGGGTCTGAGTAGCAAACACAGACACAAGATGCAGTCGCATCAGACAGACACCTGTAGGCTCCGCAGAACTGTGAACACTAGCTGGAAGAGATGGGCTAGCCTAGCGTTAGGCCGCTGTGGGGTTGCGCCTCCCATTCTCAGTTCTCTTTGGCTCTTCGGTACAATATCCGATGGGAGGGGGCTAACATTGCTGTGAGCATTCTTGCAAGAGCTCCTTATACCAGGGACTGGGGATGATGGTGGAACAAAGGCCCTGTCTAGAGCAGGAGGGCTCCAGCTGTAACCAGAGCAGATTTCTTTTCTTTCCTCTGTTTGCTGGGCACCTCAGACTCCCCCTACTTGCTGTACGTGGGAATTCGGGGTGTAAGTTTGGGCCCCAAACCAACATTGAGGGTCATGTTTTTAAATCAGGAGCTCCAAGCCACGTGCACAGAAATCCAGGCACAACTGAGCATCCAGATTTGCACAAAAAACCCCGTTGCCATTGTGGGTGCAGAGAGCCAGTTGGGCACCTGTTTCCATCTGCAGTAATTGTCCATGCCGGCGGAGCAACCCCCTTGCCTGTGTGTATTTGTCATGGACTCGGTCCCGATTCCAAGGTCTTCTAGCCTCAGTCTTTGCACTAAGCTCCCATTGGGCTGAATGGGATGATACTTGGGTGGAATATGGTCCCCCGGTGTCTGAGACAAACCCCTCGCTCTGAAAAGGAGCATTCGCCTTTCGATAACCTGGGACCATTGGGAGCAGCAGCAGATTCTTAGGCTGAAGGGGATGGGGCAGCTTCCCAAGGGGGAGATCAGTCCCTGGAACGTGGGGCAGGGCTTGGATTAACACACTGCAGCACCAGTGAAACGACTAATGGTTAATGAACAATCCTCTGGTTCTGGGGAAGAAGGGACTCGTCATGGAAAGAAGCGGCTGTTCTTGATGCTGTTTGATCCTTCCCCTCGCCCTCCTCCGCGGGAATTAGTTGCAGAGTTCCTTTTCAGCCAATCAAATTGTGTCCTCTTTCTCTGGAAATGCAGCATTTAGACCATATTTACCGTAACGCGGCCCGACGCCGTAAGGCTGCAAACCGCTCAGTCTCTTCTCTGGGCGTCCCTGTGCCTCTCCGAAATGCCTCCATCAAATCATTTGGGGGTGGTATTTTCCAAAGCCCCCAGCATTGACTGCCTGACTGTGCTCCCGTGGAAATTCATGGTCAAACGCCCACTGACTTCAACGGGGGAGCAGTCAGGGCAATGTCACGGGTTTTGGAAAATGCCTTCCAGGGCTTAGGGAAGGCAGCACCCATGTGTGTGCCCAGGAGTTCCTGTGACTTTCCAAATGAGAAGGGGGGTGAGGGGGGGGGGTTCGATTTTTTGGTAATTAATCTTTATTTTTTGTCTAGTTTGCAAGTGATGAACCCCCCCCCCCCATTTAAAGAGTATTAAGTAGCAACTTTCGACGTGGCTTTGCAACTCTCCTGCTTCCCTGGGCTCAGACAGGAGCTGCCCGCTGGGAGGTGTGCTCTGGTCGGGAGCGAGCGGCACTGCTCTGATCGAAACCAGCGGAGAATTTGACCTATCAGGATATATCAGGCTAGCCTGCCTGAGCCCGTTCAGGTACGGGGGGAAGGTAGAAGAGAGCCTGCTTTGTAAGCTGGCTTTGACGATCTTCTCTGGATTGAATGGTCTCTAGGATATAAGGGAGGGCATAGTCTTCAAGAGGAGCGTAGCCTTCCAGGCCAGGAGACCAAATTAGAAAGAAACCCAGAAAGTGACACGTCAGAGGATCCTATTTATTTATAAGTTTTTCGCTGCTTTTTGCCCAGAGGCAGTGGTACTTAAAGTGCTCTGCAACGGTCTGTGTAACTGGCATCATCAGTATTTTTTGGAGGGGGCGGGGTCATCCAAGGGAAGTTATGCAGCCAACTCCCATTGGCAGTCCGTGGGAGTTGGGCACCTCACTCCCATTTGAAAATCTCTAGCATTAATCCTAGTGTCTTGTTCAGAGCTTCAAATCTGAAGTAAGGTAGGGGGCTGCGTTCTCCATGACCCGTCTCCATTGCATGTTCCCTGCTGGTGTCCTCCCCCCCTCCCCCCCCTCCGGGGCTGTGTGCGGAATAGGCTTTTGTGATGAACAACTGCAGTGTGGGTGAGAGGGGAGAATTTTTCCTCTGCAGTCAGGGTCTTGGGGGCGAGCTAGTTACATGGAAAAGCCAGTGCTGAGCTGTCTGGTCCACCCAGGCGCCCTTCCCATTCAAAGAGCAATTAAGGGCCTGCCCAGTGGTTGAATCTGTAGGAATTATGAGACCACGCTGCTGAAAATTGGGACTTTCGATCCATTGTATTAGGTCAGTGGCTGGAAGAGTTTTTGGTTTTGTTTTCCCGCGGAAGGCTGAGAAATCATCTGAAGAATAAAGTCTCCCTGCCAGCTGGGAGGCTCTTGAAGATCCAGATTAGCAACCTTTTCCCCTCATCCTAGCTGAAGAGAAATCATCTGGGTGGCGGTATTGGCTTCCTCCTTTTCCGAGTTCAGAAAAGTGAAGCGGGATCACGGTCCCATGCTAACACCCTAACTCAGTCATGGATCCGAAATGTATAGCCAAGACTTTATGCCAGCTACTGCCCCATCCCCTCCTCTGATCCATTCCTTTGACTTTCACTGGATATGCATGATGGTTTCATGAAAACAAACCAAAAAAAAAAGCAAATGAAACCTTAACAAGATTCCAATACCCCGTTGTTACAGCAGCTTTTAGCAGTTCACCACTATCTTGTAGGGAATTATTAATCCACTAAAATCTATAGGCCTCCACGTACGTTTCCAGAATAAAGGCGATAGTAGATGTATAAATGGATGATAACATTTTACCCGTACAGTATGTATTACAATTTTGTAGCTTAGTCATTTTTTGGCTATCGAATTTTGTGAGTAAGATAAAAAAGATGGGTTGACGGCTAATGTTTATTTCGTTATTTGATTCTTTCCCTCCCCTTCCTATGTACAAACGCTGTACGAATCTGAGTCCACTGAGTGTAACTACAGCAGATGTGTATTAATGTACCACAGACCCCAAGAGTGGCTTGCTAAAGTGTGGTGAGCTCATACTAAAACAATAAAACTTGTGGCTAAAGTCTGGCCCACCCGCCTCTTCCATCCGAGAGCGCGCAGGGCCGGATGGTGCGCGCTTGCTGGTGAACTGGTGGTCGGAATGTTAAAAGGATCCTTCCCGTCGGGGAAGGGACCACGCACAGGGGAAGAGGAGCTTTGTGATCACAGGGCACCTCGCACCGAATTCAGGCCTGGCGTGAGTGATCTGTGTCTCTTTCTATGGGGCTGGATGTTGCTAGACTTTATCGGATGGGCTGTGTGTCCCTGCTTCTGTGCCGCCCCCTCCCCATTGAACCAAAGGCTCATCCGAGAACCCAGCATCCGGCTGTGACTGAACCTTCTCTCTGCAGCCTAATGCGCCGTTTAGAAACTTGGCCTTGCCACTGCTCTGAAGAGCCACTGCGGGGAGCTGTGGCTTTTCAGGGATAACGTGTGTGTCTTTCAGAGAGTAAACTCCCAGCCCAAGGTCCTGCTACATGCTGCTGTATCCTTAGAAGGAAGCTGATTAAGTTGTTACTAGCAGGTACGGAGTGTGGGTGGGGGATTTAGTTGGGGATTGATCCTGCTTTGAGCAGGGAGTTGGACTAGGTGGCCTCCAGAGGTCCCTTCTAACCCTAATATTCAATGATCTAAGGGAGTGAACACAGGGCCAGTCACCATGATGTCCTGAGTTCTAATCCCAGCTCTGCTACTAACTCACTGGATGGCATTTTGGAGTTTTAATCCCATTGATTGCCAGTGTGATTTTGACTCTCAAATCCTGAAAATCCCTTTGGAAAAATGAGCTCTGGGCTCCTAAATCAGGTCTTGCCATTCTGAGTGCAGTAACCCCTAAACGCCTTTACAGATCCAGGCCTTAGCCCCTCTTTGAAATGGGGGTAACGAGCCTGCGCTGGCTTTGTTCTCCTTCCCTAGCAGGGTTGGGATAGGTGGCACTAGAGAGAAGATAAACAGGGATACGTTGCTACTAGGCCAGTATTGGAGCTATTGCTGCCTTAGGACTTGGTGGTCATAAAGACATGGTCTCACCGGGTTGGTTCTTATGTCTGTGACGATGCATCAGAACTTGTCCACTGTGCCTGAGCATCATTATGGTGATTTATGATTTGTCTTGTGGTAGCTTCTAGGAGCCCCCCCCAGCAAGGCTCAGGCCCCCGTTGCGCTAGGTGCTGTACAAATACAGAACAAAAAGATGGTGCGTGCCCCAAACAGCTTCCACTCTAAGTAAATTGCGGGGGTCGCTCATGTTGCTGCAGCAGTTTGAAGACAAAGGGCGAGTATTATTATTATTCAAATAGTTTAAAGGAGCACCTGGAACACAAAGGGATGATTGGATGCCTCTAAAAGCAGTGGGCCTAATTCTGATCTCACCCACGCTGGTTTCCCTCGGTGTAATTCTACAGACAGGGTGGAGTTATATCTGAGCTATAGTGAGGTACGTGGGATCGGAATGAGGCCCAGTGTTTGCAATGAGATTAAACTGGCCAAGTGTCATTCCAGACCCATTAACGGGGCAGCAGCCGCTGTCCATTGTAACCTGAACTGCCCAGTGCCTGCGAGCTGGGAAGTAGCTCACAGGTCGGGGCCTCATCGCTGAGGAGAAATCCTGTTCTGGATGCGAGCTCTATCTGTGTGGAGGTGTCGGCATTCCTCTGAGCCCGGGCAGGCTGGCTTAGCTGAAGTCCCAGGGGCTGCTCTGCCCTCTCCTTCTAGGATAGCACTTGGTGACCAAGGGCTGACTGGCTCGTGACCTGGCAGCGCCTCAGACGCTGTCAAACGCAGATCAAGCTGTGCTCACCTGGTGAGCCAGGGCTGTCAGTCCGAGTGATGGAATCCCATTCGCTCAGGGCAGGACTAGAGGTGGATGTGGAAGCAAAGTGCCAGGGGAAATGTCCTGAATTGGCCATTCAGGGGTGTGTGTGTGTGTGTGTGTGACTGCACCTGCCCAGAGCGAGACCTACTGGGAAAGGGCCGAGAGCACAGACCCAGCCGCGTCTGTGAGGCCCCATCCTGGGGAGGTGGCAGTGCGCCCAGCACTCACATGGCACACGTGTATAAGCAGGAGACGCATCCAAACCAGCCCAAGAGGTGTTTCTCAAACACATGACCCATGGGCAATGCCCTGCCCGTTCACCACGGTCCAGTGCAAGTGGCATCACATTGTGGAAAGAGCAGGGGACTTAGGGGAGACTATTCCAGAGCGGGGTGTCAATGGTGTACCCCTTTTTCCATTCCGAAAGCGCCGCTACGGGCTGAGCGGAAGCAGCCCTCTGAGGTCCCTGATACCCTGGCCAGGTCTGTGCCTCTAGACCCTGAGTCTGCGTCAGGGGGATCAAACAGCAGCGTAACTGAGACTCTGATGTGGCCCTCACGAGCCAGCACAATTCTGCAGACTCTAATTTCAGGGCTGCCAAAGAAAACCTTCCAAATGTGATCCCAGGCCTACCCGGTACAATGAGGCCCTGCCTACCCAGGGAATTTTTGCACTGATGTAGCTGTGCCAATCTAGCTGCACCAATGCAAACTCCTAGTGTAGAGCCCCTGCACTGTGCAAAAAGTGTCTTGCACAAGTGCCATTTATGAGCCATAGTGATAATGGTGCTGGTCACTTCTTACGCCTGCACTAGGGACTTGCACTGGTGTAGCTACACCAGTGCAAAGAGCCCCCAGACAGGACCAGGCCTGAGTCCGCAGGTAGCCTGAAGCAATGACTTGCTGAGGTGTGAACTCCCGCGACTACTGTTTATCTCGTTAACACAAGCAGATGTAGTAACCACAGAAAGGCCATATTCTGTGGACGGAGGGTTGTATGGAGCCCTAAATATATACCCAATATACCAGAATTAAAAGTACAGTTCAGCCCTCTCCACAGACAGTTTGACATCCATGGACTATATGTTGAAAACCCAGGGACTGAGGTATATGGCTTGATTAAGCATAGCAGAATTTAAGGCCTAATACTTGAATCACAGAGCTAAGAGCTCCCTCACCATTTTGAGTCTATTTCTCTCCCCTCCTACCCCCCGCTCTCTAATTAGCATCCGCGCCAAAAGAGCTAATTTCCTTGCAGAACAAAAAAGTCGCCTGAATACATTTGGAAGCTGTGGTGCACTATCAGAGTAATCAGAATTTAATTTGATGCAGTCAGGGCTCCAAACGATGTTATCAAGGGGAACATCAAAGATAGATTCCTGGGCTTGGAAATGCTGCTGGAATACTTAGTCCGGATTTTTCATTGTATGGAGGACTTCTAAAATATCACTCTGAATAACCAAAAAAAAAATGAATATTAAGTGTGTTTGCAAATGAATGCCTTTTGTAGCTGAACAAAAGCCACTGTCAAACTACCTGTTTTACATGTCTGGGACTTTCTCTAATTAAACCGTAATTATACAGTTTTGTTGTGTCTCATCATTTCTGCACTTGGAAGAATTAAATGAGATTTATTTCCCTGCGTGCTGCACATCATCAGGCTGGAGGTCTCTGATCCTGCACCAAGAACCTGAGTCCATGTAAGTCACTGGGAGTCCGGGGGATACACCGGGATCTGCCTGCACTGAACTCATTGTAGGAGTGGGGGCCTTGTGGTGGGGCAGCTGCCCCATCCCCATGAAAGAGTGGGCCAGGGCAGGCCAGTGTGGCTGCACAGTCAGGCAGCCAATCAAGGAGGGCCTACCGGGAGCCAATCAGGGCTGAGCATTGGGCAACCAATCAGGACCAGGCTCAGCCCTATAAATAGACTTCCCAGGAAAGGAGCAGTCAGTCTGTCCCAGACCTTCATGGGGGAAGGGCTGTCTTCTGAGCAGGAGACCAGCACCTAGGACAGTGCAGTGCTGAGGAACAGAGGTGAGGCAGCCTGATATTGCCGGACTGCTGGCCCTGATCAGAAGGGTCTAAAGGGTGCAATGGTGTCAGAGGGGAAGTGACCCAGGTAAGACTGGAGACAAGGGGAGAGAAGAAGGGCAGAGAGTGTGTTGTTAGAGGATCCCTGGGTTGGGACCCAGAGTAGCAGGTGGGCCTGGGTCTCCCCTTTTTCCCCTTGTGCTGCACCGGGCTGTGGAACAGTGCTTGAGTCAGGCGGCAACCTGCCCCTTGATATAAGAGGGGCTAGACTTGGGGGTTGTAGTAGGCCGCTGAGGCCAGTGCAAGGACTGCTGTTAACCACCCCACCCCCGAGGACGGACTTGGGAGCACCGCTGGAGGGCAGTGTCCTGAAGAGGACGCCGTGAGGGGGAGCAACGCGGGTCCAGACGCCAACAAAGGGCGAGAGACGGACGGGACACCAGCGGCAGAGGGCGCTCCGGGACGGGGAGAGCTAATTCCCAGACGAACAGCAGGAGGTGCTGCGGTGGTGAGTCCCGACCCTGTCACAGGCCTGTATTTTTATTTGACATCTAGTGTCTGTCATGTCTTAGAATCCTAGAAATGGAGAGCTGGAAGGAACCTCAAGAGGCTGGATTAAGTAGACCTAGACCAGGGGGTCTCAAATTTCATTGCACCATCATGACCCCGTCCTGAGCCTGCCTGAGCCCTGCTGCCCTGGGCCGGGGCGGGAGAAGCTAAAACCGCCGAGAGCTTCAGCCCCAGTGGGAGGCCTGTAATCCTAGCCCTACCACCCAGGCCTGAAACACTTGGTCTTTGGCTTTGGCCCAGGGCAGTGGAGGTTGGGCTTCGGCCCCAGGTCCCAGCAAGTCTATCGCCAGCCTTGGTGACCCCATTAAAAGGGACGCAACCCCACTTTGGGTCCCGACCCACAGTTTGAGAACCACTGACCTAGGCCATCCCTGACAGGAGTTTGTCTAATCGGCTCTTCAAAACCTCCACTGACGGGGATTTCCCTAGGTTTAACCCTTTGCAGGCAAAACAGCTATTCTAAGGCACTTCATACTTATGACACTAACCTTCTTTTGTAAAGTGCTTAGTGAGCTGTGAAAGCACTAGGCATGTGCCAAGTATTTGGTCAGACTTTAGCATCTTCTAATTACCCTCCCCGCACCTCCCACAAGATGACTAGCTACTGAACTGCTCCTAATTCTAGCTCTTATGCAATCTCTTAACATACGTGGGTAATGGTCGAGCTTCTCCATGTCTCAAGAGAAGAAACATTCCTGATGTTACCATTCTGTGTGTGTGTGTATATATATAGAGAGGGGGGGGGGGGGAGAGAGAGAACTGAGCTTTGCTAAGTATGACAAGCTCTGTTCACACACAGATTTTTCACACCTCTTGCTTTGTATTGTCATGCTATTGACTTTCTGATTGTGAAGAGAAGTGTAAAATCCAGATCACACCATGCAGAGCTGTGTGTGCATGGGGAGGGTGTTGTAAGACACTTACGTTGCTTTAGCCCCCAGAACGGTAGAGGGGAAGCTTTGGGGTAAATGAGGTTCAGTAGAACTTCCTTAGGGAAATAGCACAGATCTTGTATTTAAACCTTTGAAGTGTTAATTAAAAAGAATTATGCAAAGAAGACAGGATTTGAAACATTCATTTGAATCTCAATAAGGCATCTATTAAAAATAGCAGTGGGATTAACGAGAGATACAGCCATTTTATAACAAAAACATGGGAAGCAGCTTCTCTCTCCATTCAATCTATATATATAAAAGTCAAATGGTGTATGCGTGTGTGTGTGTGTATGTTCCCTTACTCCTTCCACACCGTTTCAGCTAGAGACTTGAAATTTGGTACAGTTATAGGCTTTAGGGTCCTAATCAGGGTAAGAATTGAAAATTTTTAAAATGTCACTTCTTACACCCCCCTAGGGGTGAAATTCTTTAAAGCTCATTAACATCAGCTGGGCAGCAGGTTAACACCTGCTGTTCTCTGTGACATAGTTATGATGTAATAATACCCCCCTCCAACGGCCCCTGCACTCTCTCAGCTCTCTGCCCCCTCCCCCCTCCAAGGGCCCCCCTCTCGCTCAGCTCTTTCCCCCCTCCCCCCCACTCCAACGCCCCCCCCCCCACTCGCTCAGCTCTCTCCCCCCTCAGGTAAGAATCAAAATTTTTTAAAACTTCCCCCCTCCCCCCCTCCAACGGCCCCCGCACTCGCTCAGCTCTCTCCCCCTCTCCCCCCCCTCCAACGGCCCCTGCACTCGCTCAGCTCTCCCCCCCCCCTTCAACGGCCCCTGCACTCGCTCAGCTCTCTCCCCCCTCAGGTAAGAATCAAAAAATTTTAAAATCTTCCTCCCTCCCCCCCTCCAACGGCCCCCGCACTCGTTCAACTCTCTCCCCCTCTCCCCCCCCCCCTCCAATGGCCCCTGCACTCGCTCAGCTCTCTCCCCCTCTCCCCCCCTCCAACGGCCCCTGCACTTGCTCAGCTCTCTCCCCCCTCAGGTACGAATCGAAAACTTTTTAAAAATCTTCCCCCTCCCCCCTCCATCGGCCCCCACACTCGCTCAGCTCTCTCCCCCCTCCACCCCTACATCTAAATGCAAGAGAATTAAATTAATTAGACAAAATGAGACTTCTGAACAAAATTTGTATTACTAAAAAACCTTGTAGTCTTTTTACATCCCAGTTTCCAATTACAAATACCCCGAGCAACGCTGGGTATTTTTGCTAGTATAATATATAGAGCTGGTGTAGGTAGACTGCCATGTGCAAGGGAACCCAGGTGGATTGGCAATACCTTCCCCCCCCCTCCTTTGTGAGGCACACAACATAGTAGAAAGTTTTGAAATGAAGCACATTGAGGGTCTGAAAAAACCCACTATTCACACCTAATATTGAAAGAACTTGACAGTGGTTCATTTAAAGACCCCGGGGGACTTGGATGGGTCATGGAATTAATAGACCACTGCAAAGGGCCTGGCTCTTTATTCATCACACCCTCTTAGACTAGTGTGTAGCTGTATTGACGCTAGTGGAATGACCCTTGATTCACAGTAGTGTGAGTGGGCAGAGAATGGGGCCTGGAGCCTCTCCTCTATAGGTCGAAGGTTCAAATCTAGCAGAGGCAGAGATTGTTGAAGGCCATTGAGTGGCCTACGTGAAGTGAGTTGTCAACCTCTAGGAATCAGGCTGGGATCTGGGCCCCGCTCCTCCAAATTGCTTCATGCCCATGGAGTCCGGTTTACCCACAGAACCCTGCTGACCTCAGTGGGACTGTGCCCCACAGAGCAGCATGCAGTCAGTGCCAGTCTTAGCCCGGTTCCTCGAGGTGCTGCTCCCTGGTGTCCATGTCACGGCTGGCCGTCTCCTCGGGACTGCCTGGAGAATGAACTACTCACTGGCCCTTGAGGTGTCCTTCCAAAGCAAGGCTGAGGTGCATTAGCAGGGCATTGTGGGTAAAGCTCAACAGCTTTTCCGTTGGCCTGTGCAATTGGCTCAGTCCAGTCTTACTGCTCTCAGTAACTGTGAGGAGAAGACCTGGGCTGTGACTTTCGTTGTTTCGAAGAAACCTCAGTATCTAGAGAGCTCTTCTTTGTGAAGGCGCCTGCTGGCCGCACGTGGACTGGCTGCTTCCCCATCTGCGTGTGGGCCAGGGCTTGCTCAGGGCCAGCCACAGTCTGGCGCCGGATGTTCTGTAAGCACATGATCTCTGTAGCCAGCGTATTCCCACATGCTGATGGGACTGGCTAGTCATTAAATCCCAAGGCATGCCCTAGTCCCATCTCATGCTAATAAAAAGCATCCAGGGTATTAATTACCCAACTGAGCGGATAGAGACGTGATGTTTACATTTGGTATTGTGAAGATCCGATCAGAATATCAATGCGCCGCTTTCGAACCGGGGCTGCTTGGTACCTATCACTTTACAAGGGCACAAGCATGGACAGAAATGTCCTTCGGAAGACACCAAGCAGCTTTTGGTTGGCTGCATAAAGGCCAGTGAAGCCTTTCACCTCAGAGTCACCGGTTCAAGTCCGGCCTAGACCATCAACATCCGAAGGGCTCTTGATGGCCGGTAAGGTGAACAATGAGCCTAGGGTACCAGCGCCACATTTCACTGTCCTCCTTGCTGGCAGTCGCAATGCAGAGACCAAAAATTAGATGGGCCACAGAGAGTGAGCAGTGGGGACAGGACAGGGGGCAAAATAGAGTTTGAGGCATATTGGTGGAGCAACGTGGGGGAAGTGTGTATGGAGTGGCCTGTTCTGTGCCTGCTAGGTGGAGAAGGAGGAGACCTTGGGAGCTGATCTTCATTAGTGCTGAGTGTCCACAACTCCAGGAGAAGCCAACGGGAGCTGCCAGGGCTCAGCATCTGTGAAAACTTGGCTGTTGTTCTCTAAGCCAGCGTCTTTCACCAGCCCCTAGGGACAGAGTTTTTTTTAAAGGTATTTAGGTGCCTAACTCCCATTGAAATCAATGGGTATTTGGTGTCTAAATATCTTTAAAAGTCTGGCCCAGTCCTGCTGCCTTTGGTTTCATTCATATTGGGTTAGACCCTGACAACTCCGTTCTTTATTCCTGCTGTTAACAAGGACCCAGAAAATAGAAGCTGGCAATTAAAGCTCCAAGAAGGGAATTTGTTCTCAGGAAAACTGGTGGGGGCTGGGGGAGAGGTTGGGAGAGAAAAAGAGAAGAGCTGTCGGGGGTGCCCTTCTCATCCTTCTTGGATACCACAGTGTAAAGGGCACTTCTGTGTCTTCCCTATCCAATCTCTAACCCTTCCTGGCAGCTTTAAATAGCACAGAGTCACAAGGAAGCATGTGAATTGTACCTTCATAAATTGCTCCAGTCAGGGGGAAAGTAGGGGAAAGCCCCTGTCTTGTTTACGGTCAATTATGGCAAATCTCCTGCCTTCCCTCTAGGATGTGGCTGTTAACTACATGGAGATTTTAAAGGAGCGAAGGAAACTTCAGCTGTAACCTTAACCGCAGGCTTTATTAAAAATGTATCAATATCATGCCGACCTTGGGTGCTTTTCTTTTCTTTTTTTTAACTCCAGAGCCTCCTCAAGGCTTTTCCATCTGGAAGTAAAAAACTCAGCAACAACTCAGCGCCTTTGCTCAAACCACCATTTCAAGAAGAATCCCGGCGGCAGCTTCATTCTGTTTTGTTGTATTTCGAAAGAGTCCTACTGCCACGCTGGGTTTGCGGAGCTAGAATCTCCTCTTCCCCCTCGCCCCCAGCTTGCCTGGGTTTTTTTTTAGTGGGGAGGTGAGGTAAAGTCTCTGTCTTTAGCCCCACATGTTTCCTTCCTCTCCTCCACTTCCTGTTATAAGACAGCACTGTCCTTGGAATAGCCTCCGTCCCCACCAGAGCTCAGTGGCTTTCTCAACCCCAGGGAGAGGGGTCACTTCAAGATCAGCTGGTCAGAGCACCACACTCAATTTCTGCTTCCTTAGGCTGGGTAAAGGAGGCCCGAAGGACGAGGTTCCATTAGCAATCCCAGTCTTAGGTCACCCGGAGAACACCATGGCGGCTGCAGAACAGGACAAATCAATGTGGCTAGTGACTGTAGCTGAGTGATGGAGAGGTTTGTCAGACCCTTTCAACCTCTTCTGGTTCCTGGTTAATGATGATAGTATTTAACTCTCCCTCTACCACAAAAGTAGGAGGGTGGTGAAGCACTGGAATGGGTTGCCAAGGGGGGTGGTTGAATCTCCTTCCTTTGAGGTTTTTAAGGTCAGGCTTGACAAAGCCCTGGCTGGGATGATTTAGTTGGGGTTGGTTCTGCTTTGAGCAGGGGGTTGGACTAGATCCCTCCTGAGGTCTCTTCCAACCCTGATGTTCTATGGTTCTGTGCGTGTTCAGTTTGAGATGCTCTGTGTTTGATTGTTCAGAGGAACTGAACTCCGCAGCAGCTATGAACCAGAGCTGAAGTCGCAGGTGCTCAGCACTTCTGGAAACCAGGCTCAAGGGTCTCAAGTTGGGCACCCAAAATCGGAAGCATTCAAAATCAGAGGCCTCTTGGCTCTGCCTCTCCATGCTTTGCTTTCCCTTGGAGACAGGCTCGCTTGCGCAAGGAGAGACGTGACTCCTAATGTCTGAGCCATTGCCAACACCTTAGAGATTCTCAGTGCTTTAGAAATGTGCAAAGTGGTGTAAGTTTGGAAATGCCAAGACTGCTTCCCCCATTGTCTGGCTTTCAGTTTGCCTCTTTCGACTTGCCCTGGTATCCCATTTACAGAGTTAGCATGAGGCGCTTAATCTGCTCTCCTGCCTTGTCCCCTGGAATTACTCTAGTATCTGGGGGATTGAAAGTGGCCTTGGTTGTAAGCTGACGTTCCAAAGCATCGCAGGATGAGACTCCCATGAGACCCGGGGCTGGCTCCTAAGGCAAAGCAGCACTTTCGGGGCTGGACCTTGGCAGCTTTTCCTGCAGGTTTATCTTCTTATGTTGAGAAATGGCTCGTTCTGAGTGATTTCCCCCGTCGATTTCAATATGCCTCACGTGGATCAGGACTGTTTTAGATCCCCCCCCCCCCCTTTCTGAGAGAAAAGGGCTGTATGGAAATGGGTCATTTGCAGACATCAAAGCAAGAAGATCCTAGTTACCTGGCAGGATCGACTGAGCTCTGCACAGGTAAAGCGAGGAGGAATACCGTTCTTTAGAATGATTGCTGGTGATGGCATGCGTGCTGCCTGCTTTCTAAGTTCCTGGCTGCAAACAGAGAGAGAATCCTTTTGCTTAGAACAGAGACGCTCTCCCTAGTGCCAGATGACGAGAAACTTGCTGTACTCCAAAAGTAATCTCCAAATGATGGCAACTTTTAAAAACAACACAAAACCCTGAAATCTTACTGCTAATGGCATCGTTCTCCATGAATCACTCTTCCGAGGTGCCCTAACGCTGCAGTGTTGTTTCTGTAGGGACCTCATTAGCATGGAAATAATTCAGCCAAGTTAATGCAACACCGTGTGGAGGAAAACGTGTATCCATAGGACTAAAGCAAACGAACTTTGCGCAGTAATGTTCAAACAGCTGAGCAACTGCGACAGGCGGCAGTGCAGCTAGAGATGCCAAGGATTAAATGGAGGCAGCCCAGGAAGGCGTCAGGCAGTGGAATTAAGGGGCCTTTTCTGACCCCTTATTTCCCCGAACTCCCAGCATGTTGAAGAATGAAGGGCTGTTCTGTCGTTGGAGAGTTTTTTCTTGCTAATTTTACTTGGTTGCATTTAACAAACAAATCTTATTCTAAAAATTACTCTCCTTTTTTGCTGGGGTTATAAATCACAGCAATGAGGAACCCCTATTGGAGGTGTTGACAGCATGCGGAAAGCATTGCAGATGTGACGCTGGAAAGAAATCTATCTTATCATCTTGACAGACTCCATGTGGTGCAGCCAAGCGCTCTTTCTTTGTGGACAAGTGCCAAGGAGAACGCGCATGGAACGTCAACCACCGTTCTGACCTCAGCCCATAGCCAAGGCGTAGCATGTATCTGTGTGGTGTTCCGCTGTAAGAGGGAGAAGAAATCTTCATGACGTTACTTTGACCCCTTCACTGACACACTAAGGCCCCTAGCAAAGGAATGGATAAGACGAGCAAGTGGTCAACTGACATTCCAATGCAGGAAGCTGGAGTCACCTCTTCAAATGCAGATGGTGTTACCCTGTCTTTGAATTTTTAAGAGGTTGCTGGACCATCCAATCATCTCCCCTTTCTGCATGGGCACCCAGAGATGGGACAGGCACGTGGTAGGAGCCAGCTGCAGAGGAAAGCCAGTGTCTGGAGTCTGGATTAGAACCTGGATCACAAGGAGCTTTGCCATTGATTTGAATGCGGTAGGGTCACAAAATGGAAAGAACTGCGTCCGCTCTCCCTTCTCCATGTGCAGCCACCCTCCTTCCGGGGGCCTCTACGTTGGGGAGTGCACCCTTGGGACCTCTAGGGGGGAGGAGCAGTCTGCCAGGCATCGGTGGCCTAACTTTAGCCATCTTGGGCTTAAGCCATGCTATAGTCACTCTCCAGCAGCATCCACCAGGGCTGGGGGCCAGAAGGCAGGGAGAGTGAACAGGAGGGTGAGTGACGCTGCTCAAGGCTGGTGGAGTCCTGGCCTTGCTGTGGATAACGACAGCATCCCTCTCCTAAGCTGCAGTTTGAGTGGTTCCGTTCCCAGGACTGGGCCCCGCTCCGCCGGCGAGATGGATTCTCTTCCAATAACCTCTCTCTAGCCTGCTAGCGTGACAGCTGCGATCCGCATTCAGATCTAAGCGACGGGACTGGCAGTAGGGATGGCTGGGGGTGGGGGGGAGAGGGAGGGGTCTTGCAAGGTCTTTAAGCATCCTAGGTGCATTAAGGGGGAAAAAACCACAAAAGCATCTCCCTGCCTCCACAAAGCAAGCTACGGGAAAGAGACCAAACTCCCTTTTACAAGAGAGTTGTCTGCCAACCCGTGCCAAGCGTGGATCGGGCGGAGGGTTCTTCCCAGTTGTAGCCTAGACCAGCATTAACCCACGTCACTTTAGCCACGAAGATCATTTTCTATTTTTTATTCTTCTTTTTACGCAAAAGCAAATCCGCCAACGCCGCACCAGCAAAGCTCTGCTAATCCGCGTGAAAGTTACAGATTGCGGATCACATCCCAGTGCCAGCTGGCTGCTCTGTCGAGTGTCTCAATGCAGAAAACAACCTGAGGCAGAAGTGGGCAGGGCAGGGGAGGGAGAAATAGTCTCCACCTTGGTATCTAAGTACTATTTTGGGAGCTTGGGGCTATGTTCTTAGCATCACTCCTAACTCCTGAGCATGGACACGTTGAAACCAGACGTGCAGACTTCTGACCGCGGCTCCCTCAGTGCTGACAACTGTTGGAGCCGCCGTTGTGGCTTTCCTTGTCTAGCATGAGGATTACGGGAAGCTGAGTTGCTTGTGGAGTTGAGTGTAGGGCTGGAGCCATGACCCAACTAGCCAGCGTTACCAGGGCTAAATGTTACCAGCATTACCAGGCACGTCAAGGAACGGGATGGTTGGGAGGCAAACCAGCAAGACTGTTGGCACGAGGTTCAACAGTGAATGTGGTAGATGCCTTGCTCTTAAACTGCCCGGTGTATTCAAACCCAGCATGGCCAATTGGTTAGAGCCAGGCAAACCAGCTGAGACCAACAAGGATCCTCGGCTGTGACCAAGCAGAGAATCTGGCCCCAAGATGCAGCACAGAGGAGGTCAGCCCGAAGTAGGAATTGGTTGGCCATTGGTGATGTTCGTCCGGGCAAGAGAGACTGGAAAAGCCAAATTGGAGCTCCCCCTAAATTCAGCTGGGTTTAGAGCCAAGATTTATTTCTGGGTTGATTTCTAGTCACAACCTCTCAGGTCCGATGCCTTTTAGTGTGACACTGGGCAGTAGCCGTATGACACCGATTAAGACATCTCTGTGTGTGGGGGTTAGGGGGAAACTGATTTTCAAAGATACAGAGGAGATGCAACCATTTTGAAGGAGGACATTTCTCCATGGAATCATCTGAAGAACATGATTCTGCTGAAGGATAAACTTTGTTATGGAGAATAACTGGAAAAAGTCCATTAATACAAAAACATCAAATGTAGCCTGCGCACAAGATTTCAGTGAGTTTTAGCTAGCTGGGGAGTCTGAAGAGACTATTCTTTGATTAAGATCATTGGAGATTAAAAAATGGGTTGACCCAGTTGCTAAATTTCTTAAGAGCTCATTTTTTAATTTTAACCAATAAACTAATTGCTGTCCTTGTTCATTTTCCAGACAATTCATTCTGTACTCAGGAACCTGCTACTGCAAAGGGAGTTATTGCTTTTAGCTCAAGCAATCGCAAGAACACAGCTGTATCCTGCAAGGCGGCAGGAGCTATTTCCGACTTGTCCCCTTGCTTTTTAGGAATGAAGGTGCTGGGTTCCAACATCACTAATGGCCGAAATGGGGTCCGATATGTATAGGTAGGAGCGGCACTTGCCGAAGTTCTCTGTGGTAGCCCGGCTCCCCAGGGAGCGGGGTGGCAGGTTGGAGGGGCAGGGAGAGAGTAGCTGAGAAACTCAGCCATTCCCACCCTCGCCTCCAGGAGGGATGTGGTTCCTAGCGAGCATTCTGACTCCTTTGCGGATGCACATTGCCAGCGACAATGCTTTCAGTCTCGCAAAACCCACTGGGCGCAGCAGCTTCCTGGCGTGGCCCAAGAGAAGCAGGTAGGAAATAGCACCTGTCTCCGTGTGCTGGCACAACAGGGTTTTCACATCCTTCCGTGCCCTGGGCAGGGATTGGTGACGTGACTGATTTCAAATCACGTGGCTCCTCCATGTTTCATTCCACCCTGGCCTGGTTTGTTCCGTAAGAACACAGGCGTTGCTGCCTGGCGACAGACCATTGGCCAATCCTGCCCAGTGTTTTGAGTGTGAAGGGGCTGGATGCTTCAGAAGATCTTCCAAAAGCTCCCCTCTGGAGTCCTTATCTGTGCTGCGAGGAATCCTCACACCCGGGGAGTGAGGTACTCTCTCCAGTAGAAAGACAAGGGAATGCGGGCTGGGTAACTTGGCCAAGGTCACAGGGTTGGTTTGTCTCGGAGCCCGGTGACAAATGAAGGAACTCCTGGCTCCTGTTTCTAAATTATGATTCGTTTTGCATTGACTGTTGATGGAGAGTGAATCCTTTCCCAGCTTGAGATCAGCATGTCCTGAGCTAGGAGGATTGATAGCCCTGGGAATGTAATCCCCTTAGCAAGGAATAACTACATACGTCGTTCCTAGTCTCAGAGCCTGATAGTCAACGTTGACTTGGGCTTGAGCTCCGGAGCTAACCTAGCAGTGTAGATGTTCCCCTTTGGGCTGGACCATGAGCTCCGAGACCCTTACCCTCCACCCCCCCGGACTCTGCCCCATGCCTGAATGTCTGTGATGCTATTTTTAGCCCCATAGCATGAACCTTGCAAGACTAAGTTCTGAGACTTGCCGCAAGACCCATGCTCTGAGACTTGCTGCTGTGGGTCTTTCTTTTTGCAGTGTAGCTGTCCCCTGTGGGTTTTATTCTGCTGCCTCTGAGCCTCTTCCCTGGCAGCCATAGCAAAGTCTGCTGAGCCTTGATCCTGCGGACTGAGCTCTTTGGAAAATGGAGCCCGCGTTGCAGATCTTGTCTCCTCCTTTACAACTATTTGCCTCACTAGTATCCAGTGTGGTGAGGTCCACAGGTCTGTTTAGAAAGGCCTTAATGAGTTTGGTAGAGAACTGAGACCCCATTTTGTTTCAAGCTGATGACTTTGGCCAGCAACCTGCTGCCTTTCCTAGAAGAATAAAAACCTCACTATTTTAATTAAATTCCTCATGAGCTTACTAAAACTTTCCCCCTATTCCCTGTTCTAAAGAAGCAGCTTTTTTATGATCTCAAATTCCGCTGAGAGACCGAATAAATCAGCATATCAGAGAAAATAACGATCCTGTGATGCCCAGCAGTCCCTAATTAACAAATTATTTTTTTAAAAAAAAATCTTCATGCAGATAGAATTGTTTTCTGGCGGTGTTGCCTTTTGTCAGCATTGTGACAAGGAAATTCTTTAATTTTACAGATCAGCCAGATTAAGGCAGCACTATCAAGCAGAATTTTTCTAGTTCCATGTTTTTGTCCTGCTGATTGTTTCAGACCCTAAATGAAAGCCCCTGCCCACACCCTTTTGTCTCCCTGCATTTGGCAACTCTTCCATAGTTCTCTGGGTAGAAAGTAGAATTGCAAGAGACTGTCTGAGCCCCCTAGCAGGTCCTCCTGGTGTATTGGTTACAAACGTGACATTTAAACAGAGGAAAGATGCTTTTGTGGTTAAGACAGTGGCCTGAGACTCCGGAGTAGAGTGAAGTTTGGGGCAGGAGGGGGGCTGAAAAATGCAGTTTTGTTTGATCCAAAACTATTTCCAAATTTGACACACATCTGCAAATGTATTTTTCATGGACTTGTTCAGTTCACTGACATTTTTCCTGGGGAGTGGGGTAAGGCACACAACATTTTGGCACCTGAGGCGGGGAGCTCAAATGACGTCCCCCCCCCATGTCCCCTCGCTTGGGCCAAAACTTTGAAAGGTCTTTTGTGCCCTCCTTCCTAATTCAATTCTGCAACGAGTTCCTTGGGTCTCTGCAGGATCAGGGCGGAAGAGGAGTTCCCAGTGCAGAACAGAACAAGTTTAAAGGTAGGTCAAATGTTGGTCCTGTGCTAATGTACCTTTCTAAATGCTGGTGTTCTTAAAAGAACCTCAGCAAAGTGTTGATGCTGCAGGATATTTACCCTGATGATGAATCCAATACACATGAGAGTTTGTTTAATAACAAGAATATCGATACCTTCTTGTTGGTCTTTCTAGTATGTAAATGTTTGCTTAGGAATATTTTCCTCCCCTTGCTAAATGTCCTAGCAATGCTGTTGTTAATAGTGGAGCTAAATTGCTGTTCAGAAGCAAAGGTCATGCAAACCCACGATGGGACTCAGAAGCGCAGATTAAAAAGGGTGGGTCAGATTTTGTCAAAAGCACCTGTAAGTGACTCTGACACCCCACTTTCAATGAGACTTGCGCTCTTAGGTTACTTAGACCACCTTGTCCATAACAAAACACCCCCCAGGAATGCAGCCCCTTTCAGGATGCGGAAGGGCAGCCAATTAGCACACGGTACATCCTACAACTGGGGGTGGTGGGGAATGGAAATTTTGACTAAGGACGCTGGGCCAAATCCCGACCGTTTCCAAAACAGTGAAGACTGACCTGAGTTTCCCCAGTGTCCATGGAAAAACAAGTCTGGTTTTCAGAAGTGTGGAGCACCCCTCGTCCGACTGATGTCCTTGGATCGTAAACTCTTTGCAGTAGGGCCTGCCTCCTTGCTGTGCCACACTGCACCTCCCACAACCGGGTCCAAGGCCGTGTCCGGGGCTCCCAGGTGCTATAATACAAACCCTAAATAATACTAGCTCTGCACCTCTGCAAGTCCGGCGCTCCGGTTTCAAGACCTCCCCTGAAAGCCGTGCTCTGGCAAAGGGAAACGGTCCAAATGTTGTAGCGGCACTCCTGTGCCATGCAGCCGCCGTCCCTGGCCAACTGCCTTTTGTTTTAGGCAGACAGAGCTAAGATGGGGCAATTCACTCGCACCAATGTGCTAAGGAGTGTGAATCTCTGGAGCCGGTGAACAATATTAAAGAAATTCATGGAGGAAGTCCAAGAAAGGAACAGCATAAAGCACGGCTTTGAAGCCCTTTGCAGATGTCTGTCTCGTTAGGCTCCCATGTTTGATGACCTAATTCAATTACATTTGTGTTTTGCTCTGGCTTTAAGATAATTAGTCAAAAAGATGCCCTGGTTTCTTCCTTCGGAGTAAGATCTTTCATTGCATTATGCAGACACTCGCCTTTCCACTTCATATTCTAATTAGAGCTCATGGGTAGCAGCCATCTTTGTGCTGTACAGTGTTCCTCTCCCAGCCTTGTATGAACATTCACACTCCTGGCTTCAGATTTCTTGTTCTAGGTGATATACTTCATTATAGGCCATTGGTTTGAACGGCGCTATGCCCGCTAGGAATTCGTCCCCCTAGCTGTGTTCTGTTCTTCCTCTCCCATTCGTGACGATCTATAGAGCATTACAAATGGTGCTAAAAAACCTACTCCATGGGGAGGGAGTCCAGAGGGTGCGTGTGGGGGGCCAGTCCTGCACTGAAGCAGACTCCTGAAGCCTGATGCAGATCTATTCAGGGGTCTGCCTTTGCAGATCTAACTGCAAGAACCTAAGACGGCACAACTTTCAGAAGGGACTCATGGGTTTGGGGGGGTTGAGGAGGACCCAGCTTGAGACAGCTTATGGGGCCTTACTTCTAGAAGGAGGGTGCTCAGTCCATTCAGAAAACCGGGACCTTAACGGTGGCTCGAGCTGGGCACCCAAAATCACAAGTCACGTGTGAAAATCGTGGCCTGAATCATTTTGTCCGTTAAGATCCTGCAGAGTCTTCAGTGGGACCCTGGGCAGACCTAAGGGCCCATGCAAATTGATCCAGGTTACAAACATTGAATTTCCATCTTCTGACCAGGGTTCCTGGCAACTGTAGTGAAGTAGATCAGCTGGACACAGCTGGTATGTATTCAGAAGTAGCCTTAGTGTAATGTTCAGGAATGGGAGCAACAGGATCTGCTGGGTCTGTGAGGTTTGCATTAGGCTGTTCACAATCATAACTGGTGATCTCAGGAGCCTGAAACTTGCTTTTGAATATCTGTCCCTTACTGGATACGGTACCCCAGTGAAGCATCTACCGGTGACAATGACTGGGTTTCCTCATGGCTTTCTAGCTGACTTGCAATGTCTTTGAAAGACATGGAGCAGAGGGGTAGCCGTGTTAGTCTGGATCTGCAAAAGCGACAGAGTCCTGTGGCACCTTATAGACTAACAGTGGTGATGAAGTGGGTATTCACCCATGAAAGCTTCTGCTCCAATACGTCTTAGTCTATAAAGTAGACTCTTTGTCGCTTTCGAAAGACGTGTGAGCCATCAGACGGGATGGAAATGTCACCCAGGAAAAGGTCTCTAACCTTGTAGTTTCAACCTGTGCACCACCTTTATCTGAGCTGGGAATGAAAATCTACCCTTTTACAACTAATGCTGCTGATCTGAAGAGAATGGAAAGTGTTGGCTATGACCAAAAGAGAGCAGAAGATGTGTTTTGATGGTAGGATAAAACCCTTCATGTTTTTAGAAGAATTGCTACCCCTCCTCTGTCTTTCACAGATCCTTCTGAAGCAGGACTCATGTTAGCTCACCCATGTGTCTAGGGAAAATGAATTTAGACGTATAAGTCAATCTCCTATACTATGATCCTGCCTCTGCAACTGACTTGCTTTGTGACCTCAGACAAGTTCCTTAACCTCTCTGCTCTTTACTTTTCTAATACTGTATGCAAAATAATAATACTGGTTCGGCCAGTGACCTGCTATGTAACCCTGGAAAAAATCACCACCAGTAGCACCAATCATACGCGTGGCGCTCTGCTGACAAATCAATGGGTGAATGCTCAAAGCCCAGTCTCTTGCAATCTAACTTTCTGAGAAAATACAACAGACCCGGAAGGCAGGAAAGACAGTGAGAAAGCAAGAAAAAGTGCTTTTATGAAGGAAATGAATTCCAGTCTCTGTTTTATACTGTCAGCGTTTGTGCTTGATTTTTTTTCCATGAAAAAGGAGGAGGAAGAGCATGAAGCTGAGATTCGTGATGAAACGCAAGACGAAAGGAGCAAGAATTTCAGAGGGACGTGAAAGAGGCAAAAGGAGAAGGTGACCGGTGCGGAAGGTGGGGTGGAAAAGGCCACCCAACCAGACTAGTCACATGTGCGCACCAAAGCTGAAAACTCCTTGTATTTATTTATTTATTCTTAACACAGCATCCACTTGAGAATTGCGTTTCCATCTGAAACTATTGCATCTGCTGCACACCACCCCTAAATATTACCAGAATGGGCAGAGATGAGAGGGAAGTGGATTTCCTCTTTCCCCGTTTCCTGTGAGGAACAGACAGCACTCTGGGAACCATCAGTCTGCCCGATGACCGATGGTGTTGTTTGTGGGTTGCCCAGGACTCCGGTGGAGAACGTGGAGCAGTAACAGTAAAGCTGATGCAGAAGAGGCAGCAGGCAGGCAGTGCAGAGAGGGGAAAAGAGGAGCCTGGACCAGAGCGTGTTTGGTAGCGAACAGTCATAAAGTCTGAACAGCAGCGGGGAGGGGGGGGGGGGCGGGCGAGGAGGGGAGAGAAAATCCCATACCTTTTTTTTAAGGAATAAAAACAAGTGGGACCAGAAGATTGGGTCAGTCAGTATCAGGGCCCTGGGTGCCTGGGATTGTCCAAACAGAGGTACAGTTGCTGTCTCAGAGCACTTAGAGTCTACACTACAAAGCCAGGTCTAGAATACAAACCGATATCGGTATTATTACGTCCTTAGGGTCTGAGCTCTTCAGTGCGGGGAGAGCAACATACCCCCTGAATGCATAGCAAACTCCTCGCATGTAGCCGCTTGTCCTGCTCGACAGAGGCTCAAAAATCCCAAAGGCAAATCAAAAGGACCAAATGTCTTTTTCTTTTTTTTTTAATCTGATGATTTTCAAACACTTGGGCTGACAAAACTGCCATCCCATAAACACCCTCCTGACACCTGTCGGCTGCTGGGGTGAATAAGGGGCTTGATACACCTGGCGGCTGCACCTGGGCAGAGTGTTGGGCTTTCCACTCTCTCTGCGGGGCTCACAAGGAGAAGAATGCAAAGCAGAAGGTGGTCGAGAATCAAAGCTCCTGTTCCATGCCCGTCCTGTCAGCTGCCTCTGAAGGCAAGCAGGCTGCTCTGTTCTGTGCCCGCTTCAGGCTCTGAGGTGCGGCCCTGCCTAGAATGTATTGCAGTTGCTTACTGTCCACCTCCTGGCCAGCTGTAGATGGGGATGGTGGGGGAAAGCTACTCCTGTACCTCAAACAGCAGCTAGGGATCAAACGACTGGAACAGGTAACACACGCTCCTCTATACAAGGGCCAGAGATAATCCTCTCCCTGGCTTTAGGCTGCTCCCCACAAGACAGCGTCGTGCCCCTCAACCCTGCAACTGAGGATTTCTGGTGAAAAATCTTGACTCACGGGGGTGGCACAGCAAAGCTGTTTGCGTCTAGCAGGGTTTGCACAGGGCAAGTGGGGTTGGATTGCTGGAGCATTTCTCTGAGCTGCACTCCAGGCAGTGTTGTTAACAGCTTGGTGGAGACTAAAAAACCTTCCGTGCTTCAGAAACTTAAATTCATTTCTCTTAAAATGTTTCCCCCCCCTCCCTTTGGCCCTGGAGCAGTAATAAATCATCCCATATTTAAAACAAAATCCAGCTAAGGGAGCAGCAGCATAATATATGTTTGGAAGAAAAAAAGTCAGCAGTTTTTAAACTTGAGGTTAAAATGCAGTCCAGTTATTTTTTTTTAAATAAGGTTTGATTTGTTTTAACTTAATACCCAGTGAGAAGCGGAAAATAGTAATTTTCCCCCAACAGAGAGTCCTTTCCTATTTGGCAAACACTTATTTTTTTCTTGTGTTTTTTTTTTTCCAAATGGAACGTGGCATTGGATCAAAGAGGAACGCTGAGGACCTCCCTAGGGCGTTACAAAACAAATCACACCTTCCCACTCCTCGCTGATCCGAAAAAGCACCACTTAATAAGAATTAGCAGCTTCCATCCCAAGCCTCTCAATATTTATTTGTATTGCAGTAGCACCCCGAGACCCCATTGTGTTAGGTGCTGTACACATGCACAGTAAGAGAGAGGCCCTGTCTGGCAGAGAATGCAATCTGAATAGACAAGACAGCCAAAAAGTGGGAGGGGAACAGAGGTGCAGAGAGGGGACGGGACTTGTCCAAGGCCACCCAGCAGAGCAGGGGAGGCAAGTATCGATTCCTAGATTTTAAGATCAGGAGGGACCATTATGTTCCTATAACCCAGGCCAAAGGACCTCATGCAGTAACTTCTGCAACAAGCCAGTAACTTCCATAGTGTCCCCTTTAGAAATCTACCCATGTAAAGACTGGAAGTGATGGAGAATTCACCACAGCTCTGTTGGTGGTAAGTTGTTTCCATAATTGATTTCCCCTTAATTAATTTCAGATTAGGGCTCAGTTAAATGTCCTTCCCCTTCGCTTTTCTGGAGCTTTGTGAGCAGCTGCTCCTTGATCTGGCAGTATCTCCTTTATAGATAATGAACCTCAGGCCTTGTCTATGCTACTGGCTGGATCGATGTGGAGAGATCGATCCCCAGAGGCACACTCGTTGACTCCGGAACTCCAGCTCGCCAAAAGGCGCAAGGCAGAGTGGAGGGGGGAGCCCGTTGCTGCCGTGAGGATGGCAGGTAAGTCGACCTAAGATGCATCATCTTCAGCTATGCTATTCACGTAGCTGAAGTTGCGTATCTTAGGTCCACCTTCCCCACTAGCGTAGAACAGGCCTCTGTCAGCAACCCCCCTAACCTGTTTAAGGCACAGGTTTATAGACCCCTCTCCAATTTACCTGTGTAAACCTGAGGGTTGTATCTGAGCAAGATCTCTAGCGACCCACCTTGCTGGGAATGCCTTATTGCTGGTTGCCCAAAGGAAAGATCTGTCATTTGAGACCGAACCCAAGACATCCCAAGGGAGTCAATGGTTATGCCTATTGTGATCTTGGAAGGTAAAGACTTGTGATCCCCTGGTCCCTGAGCTGTGAGAAGGCTAATATTCAGGGCACATGGAAGCAGAGAAGTGTCAACCTTCTGGAGACTGGCTGGTTTGATCTTCAGTGATTGCATGGGGAAGCTGTAAGGAGCTGGTGGTCTTTCATGATATGGCATCTTGTCTGTGGGCTTTCAGGTCTTTGCACGCTGGATAATGACACCACAGACTTGGAGTGGACTGTTGTCATTCCTTTGAGCTACAGTGACTAAGAAATGCTACCTTTTCTCTTGACTAGGAAACACAGAGGCATCTTTGCCCAACCTGAGGAGTTGGTATATACGTAGGTATGGTAGTTAATCTTGGGAAATGATAGGGTGTTTAGTGTATATATACTAGTATATAGGTAGTTAATCTTGGGAAATGATAGGGTGTTTAGTGTATATATACTGGTATATAGGTAGTTATGATACTGGTATATAGGTAGTTAATCTTGGGAAATGATAGGGTGTTTAGTGTATATATACTGGTATATAGGTAGTTAATCTTGGGAAATGATAGGGTGTTTAGTGTGTATATACTGGTATATAGGTAGTTATGATACTGGTATATAGGTAGTTAATCTTGGGAAATGATAGGGTGTTTAGTGTATATATACTAGTATATAGGTAGTTAATCTTGGGAAATGATAGGGTGTTTAGTGTATATATACTGGTATATAGGTAGTTATGATACTGGTATATAGGTAGTTAATCTTGGGAAATGATAGGGTGTTTAGTGTGTATATACTGGTATATAGGTAGTTATGATACTGGTATATAGGTAGTTAATCTTGGGAAATGATAGGGTGTTTAGTGTATATATACTGGTATATAGGTAGTTAATCTTGGGAAATGATAGGGTGTTTAGTGTGTATATACTGGTATATAGGTAGTTTAATCTTGGGAAATGATAGGGTGTTTAGTGTATATATACTGGTATATAGGTAGTTATGATACTGGTATATAGGTAGTTAATCTTGGGAAATGATAGGGTGTTTAGTGTATATATACTGGTATATAGGTAGTTATGATACTGGTATATAGGTAGTTAATCTTGGGAAATGATAGGGTGTTTAGTGTATATATACTGGTATATAGGTAGTTATGATACTGGTATATAGGTAGTTAATCTTGGGAAATGATAGGGTGTTTAGTGTATATATACTGGTATATAGGTAGTTATGATACTGGTATATAGGTAGTTAATCTTGGGAAATGATAGGGTGTTTAGTGTATATATACTGGTATATAGGTAGTTAATCTTGGGAAATGATAGGGTGTTTAGTGTATATATACTGGTATATAGGTAGTTATGATACTGGTATATAGGTAGTTAATCTTGGGAAATGATAGGGTGTTTAGTGGTGATGTAATAGAAGCTTGTACCAGCTCTGAAACCAGCAAACGTTTGTTTATGGTCACAGTGTCTGACAAAAATAATTCCATGTAAGAAAAAGCCTGCAGAGCTGTTTCCAAGATGTATCCCAGCAGTCAAATATATTTGTACTAGAGTAAACCTTAGATGGATGCTGGGGCCTTCCCTCCGTGTGTGAATCATGCAGGAGTTATTCAAGCCTTTGCTGTAACCCATTCCTAAAATACTGTAGGGGACTAGCCTTCAAGGCAACTTGGAAGTTAGTACAGAATGTAGCAGCTTGCTTCCTCCGAGCTGTTCATTGCATGTGTGTGTGTTAGCCTGCACTGGCTTCTGGGTGTAATAGAAAGTGGTGTCTTGGATCTCAAACACCAAACAACTTTAAGCCCAGGCTACCTGAAATACCTGGCTATCCTCCTTTTCCAGCTGCGATCAGTTGAACTGTTGCTAATGGTTTCTTTTGATACCCCAGTATTGGAGCTGCAGGGCGTTTGGCGGGAGAGCGGGAGCCTCTGGACTTGAAATGGTTTTGTGTGTTCGCCTGGTAGAGCCTGATTTCACTCATCTGCAAGAACTGTTCAAGGCGTCCCTGTTGACTGATCCTCTCCGGGTTGGCCAGAGGCAGCTGTCTGCAGGAGGGTTGGAGTGTGTGGGTTTGAGGTCTTGCAAGGAGCTGCTGTGTCAAGCTAGGTGTCTTATGTGATTTTCAAGGACTGTGTAAATGCACCGAGAGGTGGCGATAGACACACTGTGAAACATTTGCACCAAAGCACTCTGGCTACCCTGCGGCCTGTCACTTCACAGGGCTTCTGCTTTCCCTGCACAGGCAGGGTTGGAGCCCAGCTGCTTCAGGGCCAGGGACGCTCCCCTGGGAAAGGGAGGCAAGAGCTGGGAGGAGGATGCCTTGTGGAGCCACTCCCTGGGCCCAGACCCTGCAATCTGGGGCAGGGTTGGCATGTGCCCTAGGCGCTGCCCTGCAGTCTCTAACCTGGAGAGGCAGCCCTGCTCCCAGGGCAGGGGAACAGCTGTGGTGCTGAGCGTGTCCCTCCAGGGGAAGGCGCCCAGAGGCCTGGCTGCAGAAGACCTCTCCCCGGTCCTGTCCCCGAGGTTAAAGCAGGCTGACCAAAGGGAGGGTGGACTCACCCCAGCGGGGCCCGGGAGAGGAGGGGAGCCTGCACTGTGAATCCCCGGCTGCCTGTGGCTCCTGGTTTTCAGCGCCAGTTGGGGGGTCCTGGGGAGTTACAAGCCCCCCACTCCTGCAGAACACCTGCCTGCCTCCGGGATCCCTGCCAGCACCCCGCCCCCGCGCACCCCTCCCCCCTAAAACGGTAGGGTGACCCCCATGCCCAGAAAAACGGAGTCCCTCTAGCACCCCCCTCTTCCTCTCTGCACGTGGGTGCACCCCTATGCGGCTGGGCTGGGCGGGGGGGGGGCAGCAGGTGCCCTTCCAAGCTGCCAGAGGCCAGCCGCAGCCTGCTGACGCCCCACCCTGTGCTCCCAGCCCCCCCCCCCATTCCAGGGTTTCTCAAAGGGGGGGGGCGAGCTGTCCGCCTCCCGCCCCCAGCGTTGCTAATAGGGTTACCTAGAAAACAATGCGGTTTTAATGTTGGGGGGGGGGTTGGGCGGGTTCAGACGTGGGAGCCCCGCCCCCTCCCCGGGGCCCCTGTCCTCTGCCGCCCCTCCCCGTGGCGCCGGGCCATGCCCAGCTCCCCCCCCCCCCCGGGCTGGCTAATCCTGTATGTAAATGGCAGCCAATGGAGGCTGCTGTTGAGCGGGGCTGGGATTAGCGGCGGGGCGAATGGCTGGCAACCTTACTGGGATTACAGAACAAAGAGCCTCGCTCGCCAGCCCCCGGGAGCCAGGGGGCCCGGCCGGCCCGCCCCCCCCCCCCCCCGCCGGGGAATCGCCCCTCCCCCCACCCCGCTTCCTCCGCTCACCCACCCACCCACCCAGGGGCCGGCGAGCCGGGCTGGAGCGGCCGGGCCGGGCTGAGCCCCGCCACCCCGGGCGGCAGGAGCCGGGCTGCGGGCGCGGCGGAGCCCTGCGGTAAGAGCCAAACTTTGCCCCCCCCCCCCCGCGGCGTGGGGCGCTGGCTACAATGTATCGAGGGGGGATGGAATTCGCGGGAGGAAAAAAAAGGGGGGGGGGGGGTTGCTGGTTTCGCTGCAGGACACTCGCCCCCCCCCCCGGACTGCTCCCCCCTTGGCTGGGGGGTGGGCGGCTAAGGTGACTTTGTGGCGCAGGGACCCCCCCCCTTGTGGATGGCCGGAGTTGGGGCGGACACAATATCCGGGGGGGGGGTCGGTTTCATTGGGGGGGGCGGGGGTTTGCTGTCTTTGCTCCCGTCTGCTTCGAGGGGGCGTTTACACGGGCTGGACCGGCGCCTGGCGGAGCAGCGCCTGGGCCGGTGGGGGGCTCTGGGTCGAGAGAGCGGACAGCCCCTGTCCCCAGAGGAAGCTGTTACCACTGGACCGATCCGCCAGCGGCGCAGAAATGCCCCGGGGTGAGCTGGCAACCCCAGGGCAGGGAGCTGTGTGGAGGCTCGTTCACCCTTCCCAAGTGAAAGGACCGGGGATCTGCCTTGCCACTGCTGCGTGGAGAAGGGGGGAGGTTCTCGCTCTGCATGGGGAACAAGCCAGGGGCAGGACAGAGTTGTCTGGGGGGAGGGAGACTTGTGTCCCTGTCCCTCCAATTCGTGGGGACCCCGAGGAATCTACCCGGGATGAGCCAGACAGCCGACTGGTCCGATGGGTGGGTCTTGCGCCGGCTGGCGTTAGGTGTGCCTGGTGGGACTCTTGCTGGTGTTGGAAATCTCCTTTGGGTCCAGTTGTTTCTGGGTGAGCAGTGGACTTGCGGAGTGGGAAGCATAGAGGTGACATTTCTCAGTGACCGGAGGACCGAATTCAAGGTGGATGCACTGGGGAATTGAGAATCCGTGTTGGAGAGGTGTTGGTCTGGTGTAGAGGGCGCTGGATCGGGAATCAGGAGACCTGGAGTCTGTTTCTGGCTCTGCGACTGACCTGCTTCATGACCTCAGATGAGTCCCTTTATCTCTCTGTTCCTTCCTCCTCCATCCCTTGTCTTGTTTGTCTCTTTAGAAAATAAACTCTACTTCCTCTTAGAATGTTTATACAATGTCTAGTACAATCAGGTTCCTGATTTTGGTTGGGGCTTCTAGGTGTCACCGTTATACTCCTACCAATAATACCAGATGAGCCCCATGTAAGTACTCCAGGGGAAACCGACAGCTTCTGGGTGAAACTGACATTTTATGTATATCACTCTTTAATCCAGAAGGATCCCAAACCTTTCAAATCTGAGCTGTTGTTGCTGGGACGGTTAGGACAGACCTTTGACTCATCAAGGCTCCATGTGCTTCACAGCCCAGTGGAACCTGCTGTGGTGTTTGCCTTTTGCTACAGAATTGTGCTTCAGATTTTTAGTTTCATGATCCAGAGCCTAATCCTTTATGGTTGGGAAGGAGACCTTTCAGCTGAGATCAGGGTGTCAGATGGTCTTGTCTTGATGAGTTTTCAGAGAGCCTGAAACAATAGCTCCGAGCGTCATGAACTGTCCTGTTTATATCGTGACATGCTGACTCTGAAGCCTAATGATGTCAGCTCCGTTGCTTTTTTCACTGATGAATCTTTTAGCAAAAGCTCTGCTAATGTGTTTATCCCACAATGTCAAATTACCTAACATTTCTTGCCAGTTTCTGAAAGCCCTAACTGTCCCTTACCCAGCTGCCAAAACTTCAAGTCTCTGCTCCTGATAATTGTCTGTGATACAGTTATGCAGGACATCGACAATTGACTCATTAGGGACAATGCGAAGTCAACTTAAGTTAATATGCAATTTAATGCAAGGCATAATATATGGATTATATTACTGATTCATAGGTAATTCCAAGAGAACCTCAGTTTTAAAAACTTCATATAAGCCAGCCACAGAATTGCCTGCATACTGTCTCAGTTTACCATGGAATACCACTGAGAAGGGGAATTTGCCAGAGAGTACTGGCCAAGAGTGCTACACACTGTGTGGGACTGTAGCTACTGTACATGTTACTTGTTACTTTTCTTTCCCTTCTCCCCTAAAACACTCATTGCTTGAGTCTCAGTCCTGCAAAGACCAAGTGCGAGTGTAGTTAGTTGTGTGCCTTGACTTCAGCGCAGCTGGCTACTCGTCTGTAAAGTTGTTTATGAACTTAAAGTCTTTGCCAACCTGGGGGCCTTAGTGAGAAAATAACTTCTTGGGGGAGGCCAAAAGTATTTGAGACTCGTCACAGGCTTCATATTTATAATTTGGCTAAATCCTTGCTTATCTGCAGAGGGGAGCCTTGTTCTGTTGGTGTACGGATTCGGGTGAAATTTAGCCCTGTGGCATTGCTGGGAAATCTCAGGTACTGAGCAGCAACTCAGACCTGTCCTGTGTATTTACAAATGACCGGAGCTGCTGGGATGCTCGGCCCGCCTGGAGGAAAATTCTCCTGGAGACTCCTTGTGGAACCAGGGTAACCCTCTCCAGTTTCAGATGCTCTGCTTTTTGAGTATTGTTTGGTTGTTGTGGGAGAGTAGGAAGCCTATTGATGAAAGCAGGAATTTCTGCAGTGGGGGTGATACTCATACTTGTGAGCAGCCGAATCAATCCCAGAACATTGTTCAGTGGGGCTATCGCTGAGAACTCAGGGCTGTTATCTGGGGAGACTGAGGCACGTAAGCATTGTACCTTTTCTTTCTGTGGGACCTGCCATGTCATATCAAGTCAATGGTCCCGCTAGTCCCCTCTCCTGGCTCTGAGAGCTGCCAGTGTTAGCTGCTCTAGAGCGGTGGTCCTCAGTCTTTTTTTTTCTATAGTAGGATATCAGCCACTCATTTAGCTAGGATCCTCCCCTATTTAGCACTATAGGACTCTGTGCCTAGAGGATGCTGTAAAACTCTCCTGCTATGAGCTGAGCATTGGCTTCCTAGGGGCTAGCAAGTCTGAGTTCGTAGTGTAAGTAGAAATTCTTACCCCTGGCAGTTAGACTCCATAGTAGAATCTCCTGCCCTCTTTCAGATTGGTACTGTTGGCTCATGTTTTAAAAACACCTTGTAGCCTATTAAATACGGTTGAAAATCGTGATCCTACTCCGGTTGCATCCCAAGGTTGGAAGATCGGTAACCCTACTTGAGGTTAAAGGAAACAATGGAATATTTAAATAAAGCACACACCACCTCCAGCCCGCCCTCGACCACATCGCCTGACCAAGTTTGACACAAGATGACAAGAGATGCATTGTGGATTCAATCCTTGTCCCCTGGATTCTCGTCTTCTCCTCCCCATCTGCATCTTGCCTTTGGGTGCCGGCTTGTCCCTAGGAACAGAGTCCTCTATTCATGCCTCTTCTTTTGTCTCCTTTGCGGCCCTCTTCCCTGCTTGGGTTTACCTCCAGTTCAGAGGGTCTCATGCCCTTCTTCCCTTAGATTGGCCTAGACCAGAGTCAGAGCAGGAGGGAGGAATCATTTTTAACTTCTCTCCTAGAGCTCTGTTTGGGTGGAGCTTGGCGAAATAGAGGCTCCCCCATGTGCAGCTCCTTGCATGATTGGGGCCTTAGGCTGGGACCATCAGCTGGTGTACGTGATCATGCAGTCGTTCCCTTCTCCCACCTATCGCTGTTGGTTTCATCAGAATTCAGACAAACTCTCGACTGTTCAAGCATGCAGCCCAGCTATGGGTCAAGAAGAGTGAGACCAGATAGGGCTTCTGCAAAAGTGTTTGTGTTCCTCCACTTGTAAGGAACATGCATAGGACAGGCTTATATGCTGCAGCACGAGTGCGTAAAGTTGCTCTTCCAGTGGCAACTTTTGTCAGATTACACACACACAACTCATGCTTAGACATTTTTTTTTGGAAGCCAGCTGCTTATCCTTGAAAGGATCCTATTTCTATTCAGCATATGCAGTTAAATTTCTTCAAAAGGAGCAGGGGTAAAAATACTATTCAGTCTTACCCCTCTGCAGTCTGCCACTTCATCTGAGCTCTCTGGCAATACTTAATTCTGCATACTTCACTCGGGCCTTGGAAACTTCTGTGCGACTGGGGTAATAGTCCAGGTTAGAGGCTTCTGAACATTCCTAGCTACAAAATTGCATTGGCCGGGCTGAACTCTGCCTCTGAAGGGGAAGAATTCTTTGATGCTGTGCTAAACAGTGGTAGCATGAATTCAGATCCAAAGTTTAGTCTAAAACTGTTTGGTTCTCATGCTCCTACTGATGGGGCAAAGGTTTTTATTCCACCTGTTTTGCAGCACTGAAAAGGCACAGGCCTAGGATTGCTCCTGAATGGACCTCTCAGCCAAATTCCTCATGAAATGTCATTGTTAATATAGCTGCTATTCATGTAACTAAACACAGTTTGTGTTCTAAACGCCAGTGTTCCCTTCCCCCCCCCCCCCCCAAATGTTATTGTTGGAGCTAACGGGGATTTTCTCCATATCCCAACATGCTGTTCCCACAGGAAATAGCTAAAAAAAATGTAGGCTTTTATCAATACAGTGTACTTCCTTTGGGAATCTTGTCAGTTGAATCTACAGGGCCACGTTCTGCTCTGTGACACTGCAGTAAAATCTGGAGTAACTTCATCAAAACCAGTGAAACAGAGTACAGAATTTGGCCCAAAGCGTTCTCCAAAATCTTAGTGCTAGCAGTGGACGGCATGGAGATCAGTAGCCAGCGTGGAAAGCAGACACCAAGGTTTTCCATGTCTAAATGAGCTTGTTCCCCTTGCTCGGGGAAGACGGTATCCAATCAAATGGGGTGTGGAAATACTGCTGTTACATTTCTTTCTGCAAAGCCGATTGATTATGCTGATTGCGGTTAGCACAGCTAATGGGGCCACTGGCCTAAGTGTCCTGTGATACCTTCTGGGAAAGGTTCAACCTACAGGTGAGTTGGTTACACCCACATGTCGCAGTTTAGAAATGTCATAGCAGTTGCTGCAAGGCCCTGTGTGTGTGGGGGTGTGTGTGTGAGAGAGAGATTTGTGAAGCGCCTCTATGTATTCGTGTCCTTTTCCCGTGCTGACCCACTTCCTGAAATTTCAAGGAGGAAAGCGGTGTAGAGGTTTCAAGGAGGAAAGCGGTGTGGAGGCTGGGTTTTCAAGTTATCAGTGTGACAGATTCCACCAGGCAGACTTGTAAGGGAGGGGGGCAGGGGATGTGCTTACAAAGGGCTGTTTGTGTTGGAAGTCTCTGTGTCCAGAGTGTGAAGGGATGGGATTTTCAGAAGCACTCGGTGTCGGCCTCGCTGTGCTCAACTGAAATCAGTGGGAGTTTCCCCGCTCAGTGGGAGCAAAGTGAAGCGAGTGCTTGAGGCCGCTCGGTGGAAAGCTGTAGAGTGGCCTGTGGATGTTTTTAATGGCCAGCAAGCAGTTCATGACCCAGAACAGCAGGGGCCCAGGTCACCCCACAAGGGGTTGTTGAGAAGGGCAGCCCGGCAATAGCATTGTTAGCAATGTTGTAAATGATTTGGAGGAAGGGGTAAACAGTGATGTGGCAAAGTTTGCAGATGATACTAAACTGCTCAAAGTAGTAAGGACCAAAGCAGACTGTGAAGAACTTCAAAAAGATCTCACTAAACTAAGTGATTGGGCAACAAAATGGCAAATGAAATTTAATGTGGATAAATGTAAAGTAATGCACATTGGAAAAAATAACCCCAACTATACATACAATATGATGGGGGCTAATTTAGCTACAACCAATCAGGAAAAAGACCTGGGAGTCATTGTGGATAGTTCTCTGAAGGCATCCACGCAGTGTGCAGCGGCAGTCAAAAAAGCAAACAGGATGCTAGGAATCATTAAAAAAGGGATAGAGAATAAGTCGGAGAATATCTTATTGCCCTTATACAAATCCATGGTGCGCCCACATCTTGAATACTGCGTACAAATGTGGTCTCCTCATCTCAAAAAGGATATAGTAGCACTAGAAAAGGTTCAGAGAAGGGCAACTAAAATGATTAGGGGGTTGGAACGGGTCCCATATGAAGAGAGATTAAAGAGGCTAGGACTTTTTAGCTTGGAAAAGAGGAGACTAATGGGGGGATATGATAGAGGTATATAAAATTATGAGTGGTGTGGAGAAGTAAATAAGGAAAAGTTATTTACTTGTTCCCAAAATAGAAGAACTAGGGGCCACTCAATGAAATTGGCGTGCAGCAGGTTTAAAACAAATAAAAGGAAGTTCTTCTTCACACAGGGCACAGTCAACCTGTGGAACTCCTTACCTGAGGAGGCTGTGAAGGCTAGGACTATAACAGGGTTTAAAAGAGAGCTGGATAAATTCATGGAGGCTAAGTCCATAAATGGCTATTAGCCGGGATGGGTAATGAATGGTGTCCCTAGCCTCTGTCTGTCAGAGGGGGGTGATGGATGGCAGGAGAGAGATTGCTCGATCATACCTGTTAGGTTCACTCACTCCGGGGCACCTGGCATTGGCCACTGTCGGTAGACAGGATGCTGGGCTAGATGGACCTTTGGTCTGACCCAGTATGGCCGTTCTTATGTTCTTATGTTAAGTGTAAACGCTCTTCTAAATTAGCCAAAGCGCGACCTGAACTCCATCTTGACTTCAGACCCCACAGTGATGGACACAGTGTAAAGAGCTGGATGAGATTTATAGACGGGGGTTTTCTTTGTCCACACCGCCCAACGTATGGGCTCCTTCTGGACGACTTCCTTTGCTTGCAGCCTCCAAAGAGAATTCCAGGCTCTGTTAGGTGTCTGGGCTGTGTCGTGCCCAACCTGCTGAGGTTCTGGTTTTTCCTACGGCGCCCGTTGTCTTCGCTAGGCTTTGGCTCGGACTCGTCTTCCGTCCACCCGAGAGCCTGCATTGCGGTCAGGCCCAGACGTTCCAGAGGAGCCCTGCCTGTCGGGTGCTGAGCTCTTTTGAGGATCTGGCCAGGGACATTGTGGGCATCACTGGAAACAATTCATTAGGCCACAGCTTTTTGGGCGGCCTGTGGAAGAGCAGGTTTGAACAGCTCATGCACCTTCGGGAGCAAGGGTCACTCGCTTCTACTCCTCCCTCATGTCTCATGATCCACTACATCCCAGCAGCCCTAAGACTTACCAGCATGGGGACTGGTTAGGCCCTGCCAAACTGGGATAATTCTCATTGGGATCCAAGACTCTACAGCTATATACTGAGGTTCTCATTCAGTGGGGTACTTGGGCATGTGTCTAGGTTTGGCTGTGCGAATAGTCCCATTGACTGATGTTGGACCAGTCACGTGGTAGAAGCAGGGTCACTTGCTAAAGTACAAACGGAGAGAGAAATGTGTCACTTACGGTTTGAAAAGCCTTTACATCAGGGTTGTTCTGAGGCTGGAAGTCTCCACTCCCTTGCAAGATTCGTGGCAGCCATATTTCGAAGAGGACATCCAGATGCTGCAGTTGTTTCCAAGGGATCTTACAAACTCCACCAATAAAGATTTTTTTTCCCCTTCAGTAAAAATATTACTACTGCAGGAAACACCTTTCTAAAAGCTGGCTGCATCGTACTGGGATCTACAGTTATTTCTACAAGCAGCCACTGATCAAACTTTCTAATATTCTCTTGCTTTGTCTCTGCTTGGGGCTAATATCCTTCTATGCCCGTTTTAAAAAGAAAATTAACTTCAGCCAGATGAATAGGGGACCACAGGGCACGAAGCACCATTCACAAAGGTAACGTGGTCCTTTACCCAGGACTCGCTTCATCAAGGTAATCTGTGCCCTTCACTTGACTCATGGGGCAACTTTATCTTCATTTTCTCCAGACCCACAACATCCTAAGGAGGAAATATCTCTTCACTCACAGGCTTATAAAAACCAGGTAGGGACTGAGTGAGGTGTGTCGCTTTTAAAAAATAACTAACAATTTTCACTCTCTTTGGTCTTCCTAATAACCTCTTTCCCACAGAAGTTTACGAAGGACAAAATCAACCTCCCTTTATTTCCCCTCCCTACCCTCTGGGTCTTTGTGCAGTTGAGTCTGGCAGTTGCAAATCTGGCCCATGATACCAATTCCAAAGAGCTCAGTTCTCAATTAGGCCAGATTTTGTTTGTTTGTTTGTTTTAAAGAAAAGCTGTGTGTGGGTTGGGCGCATGGGCTCTTCTGAAAATCCGGCCCTTGTCTAGGACAGCCAGAGCTCCATTGGTAAGGATTCAAAACCAAACAAAATACAAACAAAAACAGCTTCCCCCTCCCACTCCACCCTCCACCAAAAATATTTGGAAGGGTTATCAACCCTGATTCTCAGGGCATAAATCAACCTATAGCAGATGAAGGTTAGGAAGACACTTTCCCTATGGGCCAGTTATCCCATAACTATGTTATACCGTGTTCCTTGAATGTTTCTCTGTAGCCTCTGGTACCAGCTGCTGTCAGAGGCTAGATTGACCACGGGATTGTTATGGCCCTTTCTTTCAGACAATAATGCTCCCACTCGAATGCTTGGGAGCAGGGACTTTCAAAGTTGCAAGGTAATTTCTTTTGGGTAGGTACCATCTTTCTATTCTATGGTTGTACAGTGCCTAATGCTGGAGGGTGTTGGCCCATGTCTGAGGCTTCTAGGTGCTAGAGCAGTAGAAATGTGTTAATTTTAACAAATGGGCTCATTTTTGAAGAGGCTGAGTTCTATCTTTGAAACAGGAAAGAGAGTTCGGGAGGCTGTTTGTTTATTCAGCTCCCTACCAAAGGGAGGTGAGAAGAATTTTTTCCCTTATCTCTCAGATTCTTCCTCCAACAGAGAAAGGAGCAGAGTGGATCTGATTGCAATTGCAAACATCTATTGAAAAAACAAAACCGCACCGCACTTCCTCATTCCGTCTCCTAAATAACACTGCTGCAAAGAATGGCTCCCCCAAATGATAAACTCCATTGTCAACTGTTTCCCTTAAAAGAACCGACCCTACGCAAACCCAAACCCCAACCCCATTGCTTAATAATCCTCTGACACCACACACGTGTGCTCTAAAAATCCAACCCCGCCCTACACACTTGACCACATATCGCAACCTACAACTGGTTGGCATTGTTTACAACATCCATTCTAACCGCTCCAGACGGTCAGAGTTAAAGGTTGCATGTTTTGCATGGAGAGGAAGGGAAATGTGGCAGGGGGTGTGTGTTGTGGTGGGTGAGGTAATCTGGAGAAGACAGTAAGTATCATGGTGGTTGTAGATTACGAGAGATCGGCGAGGACTTTCTGGCTCTCTGATGGTTGCATTGGACGTATATGGCAGGGGTGGCCAAACTTGATAATCCTCCAAGCTGTGTATGATGATCTGCAGAAGCCAGGCATACCTGCTGGGGCTCGGGGTTTCAGCCCCACTCCTGCTGAAGCCCTGAGACCCCCTCCCACCTCCCTGCAGGGCAGAAGTCCTGAACTCATCCCACCCCAGTCTGGTAGGTGGCAAATGGGATGGAGGCACGGGGGCTTCCGTGAGCCACACTTTAACTGTGAAAGAGCCGCATGTCGTTCACAAGCTGCAGTTTGGCCACCCCGGTATATGCCCTTGAACAATCCTAATAGTTTAAATGGGCATGTTGTGTGTGGTTTGGAAAAAACTTTTACAATTATTCATCTCTAGCTATGTTTAATTATAGGTATCTCTGACCTTCCCCAGTGAATTTGCTCTGATGCCACAAGCCATTCATGTTTTTACTGGTTAGTGACTGAATCCTTCCATTACGTGGAAGACTCGCACGGTGATACCGTACGAGCGAACAATCAGTCACTTGTTTGTGGCATCAAAGCTGGTCCTTGGAGCATTTAAGGAGTGGCCCTTTAAGCCTTGTCCTCACTGGTGAGCGCCAAAGTCCGTAACTCAGGAAGGGCTCTGTGCTGTTCGCTGTGTGGGAAGATGATTTATGGAGGGGCCAAAGGTGAGCTGTTTTAGGGCACTCAGGGGAGTGCTGATCGTGGCTGGGTTTGAGTATTGGTGCAAAGTTATGCAGAGATGAAAGATGCAAACAAGGTTTTGTTTCTAATTTAATGGTAGCCCCAGATAATGAAATTCTGCCCAGCTAGATATTAGTCCCATGCAAATATCAGGAGATGTAAGGTCTCGGCACCCAGAGACTTCTGAGCTCTTGAGAGCCCATGACACACAGCACTGATGGCTGCATTTAGGAACAGGGATTCCCATCCTCTGGTTCACAACTTTAGGTCTTCTCTGTTCCTTCTCCTGCCTTTTAAAGACTCTAATACAATGACTCCTGGAGTCCACGGAAAACTTCCAGTTCACTTGATTAGGTTTTAGGATCGGGCCCCAAATCCGCTTCTGAGCCGAGGTCTTGCATCATCAATACCATCAGGAAATTGCATGGCGATGGGCAGAAATTAAAATATCTGAAATAGTGTGTTTTGCTATTAATGGGTTAAGACGCAGGTCTTGGAGTGGAATTTAACAGCTTTAACAGAGTTTCAATTTGGTGGTGGCCAAATGAAGTTCTAACTTGACCTGGGTAAATGGCATCTATTACTTAGTTTATTATTATTGGTATTACAGGAGCAGCCAGAGAACCCAACTGAGATCTGGGCCTCACTGTGCTAGGGACTTTACATACAGATAGTAAGAGAAAGTCCTTGCCCTAATGAGCTTACAGTCTATATAGTCGAGACAGAGAAAGGCTGGGAGGAGAAATAGACACAGAGAAGAGTGAGTTAGATGCCAGTCCTGCAAAAATTTACACACATACTTACCTTTAAGTGTGCGAGTAATCCCACTGAAGCCTATGGGACTACTTGTGAGTGTGAAGTTAAGCATGTGCACAAGTCTTTGCAAAGTTGTATCTTGTAAGCCCTTGGGGCAGGGGCTTTGTCCTTTTGCATGCACAGGTCCCACAAGTGGTGTTCCTTGAATAACAGTGCAAACTAGTGCCATTTTAATGCATGATTTTCCAACCCGGGCACAGAATCGACCCGCCTGCCCTACTGCTATGATAGAATAAATAATATTGTTGCATGCGTGTCAAAGAAAATTACTTACTCTGGGCGAGCAGGTGGACAGACTTCTGCAAGGTGGTTATGAGATTTGGTGGTAAATACCTGGGCAGGGTCGGGGTGGTCTCAGGGATGGCAGTGAGTGTCGAAAATAAAAGATGACATTTCTCCATCTAACGTCCAAGGGCCTGAGTCTCATTCACACTAAATGTACAGAATCAAGTCCCTTTATGAGGATCTGGCAGTGTAATGTGGCCCTTCCAAGTGTGTGGAAATTACATACATTATTGCAGCTCTTCCTGGGATCCCCTGTAATGGATCAGGACACCACTGTACGAGCTCAGAGCAAAAAATGTCTTTACCTCTGAGATCTTGCACTCTGAATTCACTCCCACTAAGGCCCTGTCACTGCAATTGAGAAACTCCGTGTATTCGTACCATGCTCATCACTCTGCTAGCTGACTTGTAGCCTTCTGTGTTTTAGGGCTTAGCGATGAATGAATATATATGGAGACCTTCAGGGATGGGTTTAATTTGCATGATTTTTAAAGTTAAAAAAATTGCATTAGTGTGAATCTATACAGGTATAACTTAAAAAAAATCATTTCTCTCCGGCTGCGGCTAATTTGATTTTTGATTACTGGATTGTTGAAGAACAGGACGCGGCTACTGTCATTGGAGTGCTGCCTCTTTACTGTTCGTGGAATCCTTGCGAGGTGAATTATAAATAATGACACTATGATACTCCATCTGTTACGGCGCTCCTGAACGCAGAGTTATTACTATCCGGGCACCGAGTGATGGTGATTGCCTGTGTTACGCCATTTCTCAATAACTGCTTTGTTTGGGCTAATGAAAAGTAACCAAACTCACTGTGGCGGTCTGGAGACCTGATCTTGCTTTCACTGGTGTACACTGAGCACGACTCCGTGGAAGCCGGTGGAGGCAAACCAGCCTACAAATTCTGTAAGAAAAGAACCCAGGCCCGCTGGCTGTCCAGGATACCTGGTTGATAACGTGCTGGGGTAGAGCTGGTCTTTTCCTGTGGCCATCAGTGAGAACACGAAGAGTGACAGGAATGCTACTGTGCTGTGTGCGGTCACAGAATTTCAGGTCCGAAGGGACCGGTGGTTCATCTAGTCTGGACGCCTGCCCATCACAGGCCATTAAACCCCACCCAATTACCCCTGTCACAGCTATTATACCACCGGCTGGCGTTGACAACAGACAGACTTGCAAGTTTATTCCTTTTCCTTAGCTACCAATTATGGGCTGGTCTAGGCTGAAAACTCTCTAGAAGCCCAGCTGTGCCGCTGTAGCGCGTTTGTGTAGACGGGGTGGGGAGGTATTCTCTTGTCACCGTTGTAGGGAATCCACCGCCCTGAGAGGCAGGAGCTCTGGCGACCTGACACTGGCTACACAGGGAATTATTTCGGCTTAACCACATCACTTGGGGGTGGGTTTATGACACCCCTGACATGTTAAACTGACCTAATTTTCTCGTGTAGAGCAGGAGCTTCATTTTGAGGGACAGATAAATCCACCGCTTTATGTATTTATGGACATGTTTGGCAGACTGGTACCCCCACTGCCCCCCAGGATGCAGGGTTTGTTGTCAAAACTTTACCCGTCCAAGTCGGATGACTCTCCAGCATCTTTCAGAATGCCCCCCGTGAAGGAGCTTCCCCAACTTCCCTGGGCAGTTTGTTCCCTTGTCCTGCTGTTCTTACAGTGAGGAAGTTTTTCCTGAGATTTAATCTAAAACCGCTAGGCTGTAGTTTGAACCCATCGCCTCTCCTGCCCACTGTGGTGAGAGAGGGAACAATTTTTCTTCCTCTTATGGCCGCCTTTCAAGTATCTGAAGACTGCTATCATATTCCACCCCTTAATCTCCTCTTTTCCAAACTAAACATACCCAGTTCCTCCAGCCTCTGCTCACATGGTGTGCGTTCCAGCCCGTTCATCATCTTTGTCACTCGCCTCTGGAGCCTTTCCAGTTTCTCTGCATCCTTTCTACGCAGCGGCTACCAAAATTGGACACAGTGGTTGCTTCTCCTTCCCCCGGTCTTTACCTTGCAGGCCTCACCCCAGAGGGCTGCCAGATGTGTGGATTTCAGTTTCTAGCGACCAAAGTCTCCAGGAAAGCAGGGCGGGGCTGATTTCAAATTCTGCTCTGCCAGTCCTCTTTGGGTCCTGCCTTGAGCTTGGAAAGGACAGTTCTTTGTGGCGCTCTTGCGCGGGGTACTGAAAACAGGAACCACTCTGAGCATGCGGACAAGGAATTGCTGGCAGGACCAGCTGCATCCCAGCGGATGGGGGCGGTTCTGAAGGAAACCATCCCTCTTCCCGATAATTACATTGGGTGATGAGCATGGAAGGAAAGACAGCCAGGGAGCCAGAGTTAGAAAATCCGGAGCTCTTCTTCCCTACCCTGGTTGAGGCAGATGGTATGTCCTGCTGAAAGGGCCACGTTAGAAGCCCGGGTGCCATCACTGGGAGGGGAAAATGGCCTTTCAGTTTGTAAAATAAGGTAGGAACTTTAAGGAGCCTTTTGGCATTGGGCCTGGAAATAAAGATCTTTATTGGGGCTTGGGCTTTGCATCCAGCACAACACAGATTGGGGGTGCGACTGTATCGGTGCCCTGAGTACACACATTGACAAGGTTATAGATTAGCTTCATCAGAGGAGGCTTGCTGAAAATATATTACTCTGCACCCTTCGGGGTATCACAAGCTGTAATTTCATCTTGAGTTTCTGGGGATGAAGACCTAGAAAACCCCCTGGATGAAATTACATCCAGCTCCCCTAAAGGGGCGTTTTGCTTTAATGTATATTTTATTATTACTTATCTGGTTCTATCCTTTATAGGAAACAAGTTGGTTACGGGAATTGGTAGGCACTTGCTACAGCAGTGTTAAAACCACTATGTAAACTGCGATGTTAAAAGCAGGATTTATTGCTGGTTTTTACTAAGAATTTGTACGGGCTTATTAACTCTCGAAAAGGCATGCACCAAATAGTCCATCTTTTTTCTTTGTGTCCGTGTTAATCTGTATGTTTCCCCTGCCGTTGCGCTAACTGGCTGTTTGCCATTGTTCTCCTTGACAGTTTATTATGTAGTGCATTGTGTGTTTCTTCTTTAAATACATCACTTGGGAGAAGTGCATGCCAAACATCTGAAATCCTGATGAAACAACACAGTTAAAACCAAGTGGCCCATGTGCTATTAATACAAATCTGCAGCGAGAACAGTAGGCGGGCGACCTTTAACAAGACACTAAACATTTATTAAACCCATTAGAATTAGTGTCAGGTTGTATTTATTTTAAAAAGTCAACTCGGCTAGCACAGAAATGTGAGCGTCAAGTGACAGTCTTGAAAGATGCTTGGATTGGTTCAGTTTATTTCCCTGCCCGCGTCCGAAGCACACGGCCGTCACGGCGACCTGCCAATCTCCAATGGGTAAATTGGCACCGTGCGTTAATAACCAGCCCAGTCCTAGAAGAAGCCCCGTGCCTCACGAAGTCAGCTGAGTGTCTCACTGAAATGAACGGGTGCTCAGCAGCACCGCCCAGGATTGGGCCCTGCAGGTCCATAGGAAAGGGCCACGGCCTCCGATCCAAATTGGAGGCAATGATCTTGCGCCTGTCTTTTGACCTTGGAGCGTGACCGTCAGACGTGCAGAGAACCTTAGCCCCAGCAGCTGTCCATGGTATTTACAAGCACTCCGCACCCCTGCAAATGAGCTCCGCAGTATTTGATATTGTGTCCCCCGTCTCCCCCGGTCCCACTGATATTTGCAGAAGGAACGTGCTTCTCCGGTGCCACAGCTTCTTGGTGGAAGGGCAGGATGGGAAAACACAACTGCCTCTGAGCAGCGTCCCCTTCCCCCCTCCCCTTCTGTTGCACAACACTGTTGGCCGTTGGGAGAACTTCCTTCTGGTCTCGACATGGGAGGGGAAAATGCAGCAGAAAGCAGGGCGGGGATAGGTTTGAAGATGAAGTAGGCCGTTTCCCGCTCCGATTTTTGTGGGGGGTGCTGTAGGAAACACTGGACGTCTCCTGGAATAGCTCAAGGATGCTCAGATCCGCTGATTGCTGTCCTAGGGTCTGGAGGGCTGAAACGCTGCTGCCTGCAAGTCGCGGTGCTGCAGCAACCGAAGCTGCTGTGGGTTTAGTGCAGTGGCTGGCCCTGCAGACCTCCCTCTCTGAGATCACTGCAGTGGGGCTGGGCAAACGCTTCTCGGAGCTGGGGGCTGGCCTGGCCTGGGAGATAAGCCCTGTACAAATATCACCCGACTTGGCCCCTGCACGGTAATACTGAATAGCAAAAACCAAAGGCTGCTAGTTTAAAATGGCCACGCACATGAGGGGATAACGAACAGGCTGGGGGCGGAGGTGTTCGGAAAAGCATGACCCATTAACCCATAGGTAAGGCACATCCGATCTCCTGCACTGAGGTGGAGCACGTGGGCTCAGTGCATTGGCGCTGTAAGGGGAGGGAGGCATCTTTCCTCCTGGGTACTCCATGGCCTTTGCTGCATCCACAGCCCTCCTCCACAGGGAGGAAGACTCTGGATTCACTGACCCGGCCACACCTTGAAGCTCTGCTCTGGGGTGTGGCTGTGGGCTCTTAGGAGGCAGTGTGGCCTAGTGGATGGAGGACTCTGACTCAGGAGATTTGGGTTCCGCTACTGGCCTGCTGGGTGAGCTTGGGCAAGTCATTTCACCTTTCTGTGCTTCAGGTAGGGTGACCAGATGTCCTGATTTTATAGGGACAGTCCCAATTTTGGGGGCTTTTTCTTATATAGGCTCCTATTACTCCCCACCCCCGTCCTGATTTTTTACACTTGCTGTCTGGTCACCCTAGCTTCAGGCTCAGTCTGCACTGAGAAGTTAAGTCGACATCGCTACTCATGTCGGGGGTGAAAAAAACACTTACCGCCAACTGTTGCACTAGGCCGGCAGAACCCCAGTGTGGACGCAGCTGTGTTGACGGAAGAGGGCTTCTGTTGACGTAGCCAATGTCGTTCCGGGAGAGGGTATTTGCACCTGGACAGACTCCTGCTGTCAGAGTAAGCTGCGTCTACACTAGGGGGCTGTGCTGGCATAGCTATCTCTGGAGTGTAGACATCCTCCGCTATCCCGTCTATGAAATAGGGATAATTATGAGCTGCTTTTTTGAGACCTACTGGTGAAAAATGCTCTCTGCCGTCCGCCTCCTCCGAGTCAGTGCCGTCCTTTAGGTTCTGATTTACCAGGCAGCTACCCCAAGTATTAAGCACTCTCTCGAAAACCTCTTTGTTTGGTGATGTTTGCTATTGGTATGTACGTATGATACTGCTGCTTGTTTTGAAAGACAAGGTCTTTTATCTCGGTGGGAATTACACCTGCCTAAATATAGCAGTATCAATGGATGCATGCACAAGGCACTTCACAATAAAAGCAGCCTTCGCAGCCATTCCAGTGATACAAAAGTTTACTCTGCCTTAGCTGCCAGCTAGACTGGAGAGCTCCTCGACTCTATTTTGGAGCGTACAAAGACCTGGTCCTCCAGGGCTCTTTGAAAGCAGATGGGGGTGATTTATTAGCTCAATGCAGCTAAGATGTATTTGTTTTGTTTACTAGTGGTTTACATTGTTGTTACAACTAGTCAATATTTTGTTAGCAGTTGATTTATTATTATTATTATTATTATTTTGCCTGAGTTTGGTGACCTTCCAGGCACGCTGCAGAAGACCTTGTTGGATAGGATTTTTGGAGAGCGGCGAGGAGACACATCCTGCAACAATGTAGGGGAGGAGAGGAGTGTATTTGTACTCAAAGCAATAAAATCCCAGCACCGTTCATCTATGATGTGTTAGGGCACCTAGAGTCTTGGCTAGGCGTCTGTTTTAAATCTCAATAAATACATAGACAATAAATGACCCCATGATCTTAGATCCTTTGGGTGGTCATTGTTTCGATGTGGTGGTGGGCCAGTTTTTCCAAAGAGCTCAGACCCCGATCTTCAAAGGTATTTAGGTTCCTAACTTCCACTGAAATCCAATGGGAGTTAGGCGCCTAGGTACCTTTGCGGATCTGGGACTCGGCTCCCATTTAGACAGTAGTGTCAGGTTTGCCAGCAGCTCCCTCTGGGCATTCAGGGAACGTCTGCATTGCACACGCAGCCGGGATCTGCAGGACCCACACTTGTAGACTCTGTGCTTGAGCGTCCCCACTGCATCCTGCTCCACCAGGCTGACCTTCAGACTTGGATCTGCCGCTTGGCCTGCAGTCATGCTGCAGAATGATAGGGCTTGGATCCTGTTCACTGTGGGACTTGAGCTCTGACCCATCCCCAGCAGGGTCCTACAACCCCAGTGCTTGCCTATCCTAGACATGTGGACATGCGGAAGAGGCTCAAACCTGATTCAGAGCCCGCGCTTCACGTACACCGTAGACACCAGTCTTAGGGGCAGATTCTCCAGAGCTCTGCACCCAACGTTGAGCTTTGGTGTTAATTTGGGTTTTGGGCTGCTCCCTCGTCTTCCCACCTCCATCTTTCCAAGGTCAGGTTGTTTGACATAAGAACGGCCATATTGGGTTAGACCAAAGGTCCATCTAGCCTGTCTTTCGACCATGGCCAATGTCAGGTGCTTCAAAGGAAATTATCAGGACAGGTAACGATCTAATGAGCCATCATCCGCTGTCCCCCATTCCCAGCTTCTGGCATCCGTAGGCTAGGGGCACCATCCCTGCTCATACTGTCTAACTGCCATGGATGGACCAGCTCAGGTTCTTAAAACTTGAGCTAGTGGATGCCAGAGATGCAAACAACGAGGTGATGATGCATGAATGCCAGCCCGGTGTGGGTTTTCCCCCAAGGCACATAATAGCAGGGCGGCTAGTCAGCTGCCTTGTCTGCACTCGAGGTTTCTAAGGAGGACAAGGTGTTGCAGCTGAGCAGATGAAATAAATGACTCTTTAAATATTTACTTTTACATTATAAAGTAGCTTTGTGTTTACCCACTTTGAGGCTCTGCTGCGTGTGAAGAGCTTAGCAAAGAGCTCTCTAGCTTCCTTTGGAATGACTCCCTGAGGCTCCGCTGCAGTGTCTTGGGCTTGAAAGCAGATTGGCAGCATTGCTGATGGGTGACTTGCTCAGATTACCTAATTGCTTGCAACCCATTTAAGGGGAGGTGATTAAGAAATTAATTCACAATCTTAGGCTACATAGATCCAGGTTTGAATGCTTTGATCACGGCAGAATAGGAAGGGATGCAGGCAAAGGTCGTTTTCATCCATCTGTCGGAAGCAAGGGGTGATTAAGGTGCTTCTGATGTTGGGATGATCAAGACTCTAGTGTTCAGATTTACATAGAGAAAGGCAGACACATTTACATTTAGGACTGGATTCCCTCTAGACATGGATAGCAGGCCCCTTCACTTCTACTTCAGGTGAGCCCTCAGCTCTGCTCTCAGGGAGAGAGAGAACCTGCCACAGTATCTCTGTTCTCCCCGCCTTGGCAGCTGTGATTCTTGCCCAAGGTCCCAATCTGATCAGACCTGGGGGAGAGGACGTTCTTGGTCCAGGAATGTCTTCTCGGATAATATTTTCCGGGTCCGCCTCATTGTCTTAGAACCTTCTGGCAATGTCTTTTCCTTCAGCTCATTGTATCTAACGTAATCTGTCTGATTCCATGCTCCTCACGAAATGTTCATTGCCACGACATTAAGGCTCGAATCTTTGTGCTCTTAATGGTCCTGTAGGATTTGATAGCAAGTGATCACCTGACTGTAGAGCTTTGTACTATCCTGCAGATTTAAGAGTTCCAGCCAAGCTATAGAATTCAGTTGGGGATCTTAAAAACCCTATGGGAAGGATCTCTTTATCTTCTATAAAATTCTGTAGGTTTTTGGAATAATTTATATAAAGCCATATTCAAATTTCCCTAGAACACTACTGGTTTCATCTCTCTAAGATGCTGTAGAACTTTCCCATCGGGCCACTTGTGAATGGCCAGAGCCTTGGTTTTTTTGGTGACTACTGTTTGTATGACAAAAAACCCTCCCCATGTACAGAGGGATTTACTGAGACAAGACCCCCGTTGTGTGAGGTGCTGCATAGATGCATAGTAAGAGCACCCAAGAGCTTAAATAGACGAGACCGAGAACGGGGAAACAGAGACCCTGGGAAGTGAAGTGAGTTGGCTGGGATCACCCCACAGGTCAGTGGCAGAGCCAGGACTAAACCCCAGGTTTCTGGAGTCCCACTCCAGCGCCCTGTCAGACAGTGCTGCTTGTCCGTGTGTGCACAGTTCAAATCTAGTATCCCCCGCCCATTCTGTGATTTGCCTTTATTGTTACCTTCGGAAAAACTCCGCCTAAGCTTGATCAAAAATATCCTGTTCAAATCTGTTATTGATGTCAAATGTTCACCGTCTTGGGGTTAGGTTTTGGTTTTGATTAAAGCCTGCTGCTTCTGCTGGCAAGAGTGATGTCGTTCTGCGCAGACAAGCTGTAGACATCCAGCAAATTGAGAATTAAGACTAAAGCCAGAAGAAAGCCAAACATTAGAAAGGATGGAAATGCACAGTGCAGGCCCGCAGGCCCCCTGAACTCCCCTGCCTCTAGCCACGCACTGAAAGCAAAACAAACAATGAGAGAGGTCCCTGGTAAACAGTGTGTGTGATCTCCGCAGCAACCACAAACACTTGAATGTCTGCTCTTAACCGGTCAGAAGTTGAGCAAACACCAGGCTTTGGGGCACTGGGATTCTATGGATTGAAAGGTGCTATCTGCTCAGTGGGTCGCATTCTACCCCAATGTCAGGTTTGTGCCATTGTGTTAAAAAGGAAGTAAAATGAACTTGCTCTTGGTTCCCAGGGAGGCGAAAAAACAATCCGGCTTTCATTTTCTCTTCTGCTATGTGTACAAAAATAATAAGGCCGGGTTTTTGGAAGGACTGCCTCTCTTGACCGTGCAATACGCGTCGGTAAGCTTTGCGCTTGCCTTTTAGCATCCACCTTCACAAGCGAATTGCGGGTCGGGTCGTTCGAGATCTAAGTACTCTGGTTTGCATCGGAGAGGTAATTTTGCTCGTTCAGTGTATCTGCCCCAAATAGAGAGGGGAGGCCTCCGATTGAAAGTTTACCTGCTAATCAAAGACACCCATTTCTTTTCCTTTCTTCGCTTTTTGGAAATAACAAAGTAACGGTATAAACAAGAGTCCTGGTAATGTGACAAAACAATGAATGGAGGGGCCAGATCTGAATAGTTTACTAGCAACACAGCTTGGTGATTATTTTAATTGAATCCTGATCAGTCATCGAATGCTCTATTATTTACATCTCTTAGTAGATGAGGAAATGTAAATTTCTTTAGTTTAACATGCCAAGCACACGTGTGTAAAGTACCCCGTCTAATATCATTTTTCAGCACTAGATCTCAAAGCGGGTTAGTATCATTATCCCCATTTTGGGATGGGGAAAAAGGCATAGAGATGTTTCTTTGAGCTGGTGACATATTGTAATCTTCTCAGGTTAGCAGTCATCTTACTTCTTGAGCGTCGCTGGGAGGTTTGGCACGGAATAACATAAGGAATTAGATCACGACTCTGTTCTTTCTATTTTGCATTTACCAAGACACTAAGTTACGTGTAGTTCTTTACGCCTGGTTATTCAACATGGGGAGAGCCATTTATATAATGGTGACTGAGGCCCCATGTGCTTGGCATGTACCCGTGCACGCACACAATCCGTGTCCCGAAGATCTTAGTCTAAACACGTGACACACAAAGGTAGGAGGAGAAACCGAGGCAAAGTGACGTGCCCAAGGTCACCCAGCAACACAGCGACAGAGTCAGAAACCGAGCCAAGGACTCCTGCCTCCCAGTTCAGTGCCCTATTCGCTAGACCATGCTGCATCCCTATTTTTGGCATGCTCTGTTTACTATACAGTAGTGGGTACTAGTCTGCTATTGACCTGATCTCCCCCTTCCCGCTTAAGGAGGCACTGAATTTGAGATGCCATTTCTGTTTTCACTTTGTCAGCGCCTAAAACGCCCGATTTAAAACTGTGCAGTTGCTGCTTAAAAAGAAATGTGCCACAAGGCAGGTTTGCTTTGCAGGATTAAAAGCAAATAAATATTTATACACTATGCAAATCAGACTCTATAAGATATGCATATCATTGATCATTTGAAGCGGTTTAGTTTTGGGTCCAATGTTAGGGTGTGTTTGTATCCGTACATTTTATATAGTTTTAAAGTAACCGTTTGCTCCCAAAACAAAACCTAACCGGTTTTTTGCTTCTGGAACTGCTCTGGTTTTATGTTTCATGATTTACATACTCCCGCATATCTTGGAACAGTGATCTAGGTGGATTGATTGGATGGCAAAAAGAAGCCATAGAGGGATTAACACAGGGCTGCATTTCTTATGCAAATGCGACGTTGGTGCAGCTTCTAATATTCAGCGTGTTTACACTTAAGTGCAAATAACTGCTGACTTTGTGAAACACAGAATTTGTTGGAATGGTGAATGAGAATTCTATCTGATCTGGAATTGAACACAACGTACATAGATACGTGTGTGCAGAACCCGCAGCTCCGCATCAGCCTATCACCTGCCACTGCTGTTGCTTGCTAGTGGAAGAAGTCCCCAGAGAGTGGGCCTGTATCTCCAGAGCCCTAGCACTGGTGCAGATGATAGCACCTGGAGAGCCCAGGGCTGGGGGTAGCTTCCCTCGCAACTGTGTTTGCAGCACTCGCGATAGAAGCTCATTTAAGTCCTTGAACAATATTCTGCGAGTATCAGCCGAGATGAGGTCTGAACCAGTGACCCTGGGGTTCTGGAGCCTGTTGCCAGTCCTCTCTGCCCTCCATTTTCCCCTTATGGCTGAGGGTTAAGTGCTGGCTTTTGTCTTTGAAGACCCAAATAAGAAAAATGCAGAGGGAAGGTTTAAAACGGCAACAAAAAATTCAAGGCAACTCGAAGGAGGGTGGGGAGTTTGACTTCCTAAAGCTCAAGCATTTTCTGTGTGTGTGTGTGTGTGTGTGTGTGTGTGTGTGTGTAATGTTCTGGACGATTCTTAGGATAGGCCTGGAGCTCTGTCCCTTTGCACCTTGTGGAGTCACCCAGGGGCAGGTCCCAAAGCCCTTTTGGATTCAGTGGGAGTCTTTCTGATCACTCAGTTGGGCTTTGGGTCAGAGTTAAGGTGGGTAGCATTTGCACAGCTTGCTGTCCTCACAGGAGGCAGTGCTGGAAGGGGAATCCGGCCTAGTAAAGGTTCAAGAAGCTCCACATGAACGTCTCCCAACCTTTTAAAAAGCTCTCTTTGGGTGTGTGGCAGACCCAGGCCCCTGGAGTGGGGCCCGGCATGAGTTTGAATGCTTTTCAGCCTCCCCTGGGAGCGCCTGTTGTCCTGGACGCCATCTCCGGGGAGCCAAGCCTGGCTTCATTTATTTCCCTGTGTGGGACCTGGGGATGTGGGGTTTGGTGATCTCCCATTAGACTAGAGTGTTTCCGAATGCGGCACACGAGCGTGTCCATCCCAGTGAGCTTGGGACAGCGCTACCCTGTGCCAGTCAGGATTTGGGCATGTCCTGGCTGCTCGGGACAGACTGGCATGAGGGCAGCCCGCTCGGTTTGTGTGGACACAGGGTGGCTGTGGGCTGCCTCGAGAGGGAGCTCTGAGGTTCAGCTTTCTCTGGGCAAAGGAGGTTGCTAGCCTGATGGGGTGTACAGGAGTCTGAAGGGGGAGACTTTGAGGGACACCCCAGCTCTGCACCCCCACCAACCACCAAAGACCTGTATCTCTAAGAGGAGGCTGCTTCCGTTCGCGGCTGCCCAAGAGGAGGAAAAGAGGCTGCAGTGCAGAGATCGCCTTGTCTCTTGGGGACAGGTGAAAGCAGAGTTGTTGGGGCACAGGGCTGAATTCCCTTGTAGTGATGGATGATGGCCTTAGGCCTACATGTGCCCCTGGATCCACAGCCGTCTCCCAGTGATTTGCCCAGAGATCAAATATGAAGGATGGCCATCGGCAGGAAAAAGGCTGAAAAGGATTAAAACAGTTGAAGGGATTTGGACACCCCATTTCTGCCTTCAAACCCCCTGGCTGGCTTTGAACATGGCCGCCTAAACAGTTAGTTATCATTGTTTGCTATTGACATGCCTTATAGTCTCATTCAGCTGCACTCATAGGGAAAATACACTTGCAGCTCCTGCCATTGCTGCTTCTTGGAATTACTTCCTTCCCCATCCTCCTTTCTGTTTCTCTCCCTCTGAGGGTCTCCTCCTTTCTCCCCCCCTTGAAATATTACCTCCCCCCACAGCTTCCCAATTTTCCATGTCTGAACTTCCCTCCTGCCACCTTGTTCATCCCACCTGCTCAAACGAGTAGCAGTCAAGTAGTCCATGCCGATATTGGAAATGTCGTTATTAGGCGCTGTTGCCACCCCCATAAGGAGACGATGGAGGGTGGGGACACCTCTGAGAGCCGTTGTTTCAGGCAGTGTGTCTGCAGACTCAGGCAGACTTCTGTGGCATCCCTTTGCGCTTGGAAGATTTTCTTTGCAGCCGCAAGGGCTAGAAATGTAATTTCTGTTTCAATGAAAGCTGAGATTCTGTGTCGGGAGGGGCCGATAATGACAACAAGCAGGTTGGATCTGACGGGTCCGTGCGGCCTCGAATGAGTGCCTCAGCGGTGCTACTGGTCAGCCATCCTGTGAGGGCAGGCAGTAAAGTCTCAGTTCTAAGAAAGGGGAAAATTTCTCCCAACGCCACTTATGATGCCTGACCAATTATTTCAGTTGAGGACAGTGCTACTCTGCATGCATGGGTGTTTGTCTGACAGGCGTGGGTTGAGAGAGACCTCGGTACAGTCAGTGGAATGAGGCTGTATTTTTTCATGAGGAATAATAAAGTAGAAGATGGTGCTGTTGTGTCCATAAACTGCCGGTGAGCTAGAGGAAAAGAACTGCTGATCTTGCTCTATCGTGGCTAGTTTGATCTGCTCTCCTTGTTACAGGGGACTGTGAAAGTCTTGTCCACAGTAGGACAATGTTTCAAAATATTTCCCACTGTTATTAATGCCGTCTCAGCTGTGCTTGTGTTAGGAAAGCGGGGAGCCGCCAGGGCAGACAGACTGCTGGTGTTTTAAACACTCTGTCCATTGGGTCTGCTCGGAGTAGGGTCTAACACTGGTGGGCTTTCTACCCAAAGATCCCAGCATTGGAGCGGAGCCGGTGTTGGCGACGGAAGAGGATGTTTGCAAAGGTGTAGACAAGGCTTTAGGCTGGGACTTTCAAACCAGCCTAAAGGAGTTAGGCCCTCAAATGCCTTTGATGTTCCAGGTGGTTTGGGCACCATAGTCTCTTTGGGACTTGTATGCACGAAAGAGGGTCTTGCGTCCCCCGTCGGATGCGTCTGAGGACGGGTGTTTGTATTTCTAATCCAGCTCACTGATGTTCTCAAAATGTTGCTCCCCCCTTGGCTTTTTCTTTGGGTCATCAGGATGCAGATTTCTGCCTCGAAGCAGGAGCTGGCTAGTGCCCTGCAATGCTTGCTGTATAGCTCAGAGAAAGACCCTTCCTCTCTGAATCCCACTGGACACGTGGCACTCGGAGCCTTAAGAACAGCTGACTCCATAATGGAGCCACATTTTAAAACTCTCCGCTATGCCATTGCTTCTGGGGGAGACTTTCAAAGAGGCGAAGGATCAGGGAGGTGGGCACCTGACTCTCCTTTTGTGACTGTGGAAATCTCCCTCCTTTTGGAAGTGGCTTGGAAACCTTTCTTAGGCCAGGATTCAATGAACTCGTGCCTTGTGCGCCTCAGAATTAGCCCAGTTGCAGCCAGCTGTGTGTGTCTTGTGACTTGTAAGTCCTGTAAACATGTCTAAACGGCTTGGCGGTGGTTCCCAGATTGGGTGGGTTGTTAAAAACACAGTTGCACCTTTCCCCCTGTGTCTCTCGAGGTTTGCAGAGCCTACCTTTCGGCCAAAGCTGCAGCTTCGCAATTCGCTTTGCTGCCATATAGGTTTCCAGTCGTCCGTGCAGAGCAGAGAAATGTAACAGAAATAAACCGAGGGTCAGAGAGATGAAATAAATATCGCTATATTTAATCCACAAACCTTCTGCCCGTTGATATTGGTGGCCACCTGCCATCAGTCTGGAAGGGCAAAAATGGCAGCACCCACCTTGCCGAGAGAGAAATCTGTCCCTTTCTTAAGATGTGATGTTGAGTGCCTCCTAGATTAACGGACTGTGTAGGGGGCTCATCCATGCAAGGAGCTGAGGACTTAAACTCGTGCATCTGAATAGTCCCATTGATTTCATACGTGCTGTAGCACATGCTCTCGGGGGTCAGCAGGCCTAGTGGTCAGGCTGCAGCCAAACAATCTCTCCACGTCTTGAGGTGGCTCTTTTCGGTCGTCTGGTGGCCTGGCAGCCAAACCACTGTGCGTTCCAGCCCCTCCTCCCCAGCCCTGAGTCCCCTTGGATCCCTCAGGCAGCAAGAAGGAAGGGATAGCAGGACCCTTGTCCCCCCCCCCCCCACTCCCTTGGGCAGGACCTGGTGGAGGGACAAGGCATGACTCAGTCCCTTTTGGCTGCTCCTTCAGCTCTGCTTCCCCCCCGGGGTGCTTCCTGCCTTGCCTTTGGAATGTGGCCCCAGATGTGTCTGTCTGTCTGTCTATCTGTCTTCCCAGCTCGTGCTTAAGAGTCCACTTGCCCCCTCCTTCCTCAAGGGATCCCAGCTGAGTCTTACCCCCATTGCCTGTGGAGTGTTCCTGCCTCCGCGGCTGCAGTCTGTCTGTCTGTCGTCTTGCACTCCATGTGCTCTCTCCTAGACAGGTCCTCCCTAAGGAGTGTGCCTGGCATCTGCTCCGGGATGGGGCCTTCCTGGTCCAACGGGGTGTCACCACTTAGTGTGAGGTCTGTAGACCCCAGCTCACGCGCTCAGAGCTAAGCATAGGCTTGAGAGCACCCTTGGATCGGCTTGCTCAGCCCTTTGCAAGACGGAGCCCTTGGACAGAGGGCTAGAAACAGTCACAGTTCAGTTAATAGCACTTACTATAACCTAGTGATGTCCCAGTATCACATAGCTACAATGCTGGGACCAGGCAAATAGCAGAGAGACCGTTAAACCATTAAGCTGTGGTTTCTTTTTCTGTAGAGACCTCGTTATGCAGCTCTAATTTACCTGGAAAGCACTTGATGATTTATTTCTATTGCAGTAATGCCCAGGAGTTCCTGTCATGGATCAGGACTGTATTAGGCTAGGTCCTGTACAAACACAGGCCAAAAACATTATCCCTGCCCTTAAGAGTTTGGGGTAAGTGCTGTCCTGAGTAGGGATGCTTTCCTGAGCTGGGCCCTATGCATTGACACTAATGGTACACCCGGCCTTTAGCTGTCCGATATTGCCTAGTATAGGACAGTAGAGTATAATGGTGTGCTTTGGACCAGATTGTCCTAAGTTTTACAGTCCTGGGGATTGCTGTGAGCTGTGGGAATATCAACAGCAACCATAATAATACATAATTATATAGCTCTCTTCCTCAGTCATCAAAGCACTTCATAAATGAGGTCAGTATTCTCGCCATTTTACAACTGGGGAAACTGAGGCACTGAGCGGGAACAAAAAAGATCAGTGGTGTAGCTGGGCATAGAACCAAGGTTGTCTGAGTCCCAGCCTGGTGCTCTATCCACTAGGTCACACTGCCTCCCGGGGTGGGCTGTTCTCCGCCGTTGCTGCTCCCCTTGCAGACTGTTTCAGAGAGGAATGGCAGCAGGCTGGGTGCGTAACTGGGCATTGAGCACCCTCTTCTCTTGCTAACGCCGTGTGGGTGAGTAAGAGGGAGGGGCAGCCGGCCTGACAAGGTGCCCGTCCTGAGGGTAAGGGGAGGGGTGGGGTCAGAGAAGGGAAAGAGTCAGTCAGAGGAGGAGAGATTGTGTTGGTGGGAAGAGGTTGGTGCTAGAAGGCTGATGTGGTCACAGCAAACCCCGCGGGTAGGTGAGCCCATTTCACCCGGGCATCCTCTCTGGGTCTGCTAATGTCAGATCACTTCCCAGGAAGCAGTGTCCTTCGGAATGCTTCCTCCCACGCCGTGAGAGCTGGAATCGAGCCGTGTGGACGGGGTAGCACAGGCAACTTGCGTACGTCCCTGGGGGGCTCGCACGCGGCTGGCTAGCCCATGCTGAAGTCCACGCCCCTACGGTTACTCACAATGGCTAGGTGAAAACTCACAGGGGGGTGCTTGCCTGTGCTGCAGACACACCTCCCCTTGCAGCGTAGACCTGTCCTGAGAGACACAAACGCCTGGATTCTGGTCCAGTGTCTGACACTGAGTTACTACAGGGCAAGTCACTTGATTTTTCTTTCTGTAAAACGAGGCTAGTCCTACCATACCTGCTGGCAGCGGGGTTGGTAGGTTCAGCCCATTGGCGTCTGTAGAGAGAGGCCTGAGGGATCCTGGACTGGAAGGTGCAATGCAAGGTAAGTGCTACACCGTAGTTCCTAACAAAATAATGCTGATAAAACCGTACATCTGGACAGCAGCGTACAATGTCGGGCAGTGTCCGACGTAGTGCTGCTTTGAAACGCCTCTAAGCTCTGACTCACAGCAATGTCCCCCCCCCCCCCCGCGTCAGTCCCTATAGCTACTGTATTATGATTTCCCAGTAACATTGAGATCTGATACAGCTTCTTCATTCGTAATGCTAGTCACGCTGCAGCATGCAAAATACCTTTCCCTCTCGCTCTGCTAATAGCTTCTGATTGAGTTTTGGATGCAGTTTATAAACCAGTTCCTGGTGATTTTTTCCTGCCAAATCTACCGAGAAACCTATTTTAAACTGTGTCCCGTGCAGCTGTCTGATGTCATTTCAGGGTGCAAAAGGATGAGGGCGGAATATGCCAGGCTCTGAGGCCTTGGGACACCTGGAAACCAACCTGCTTTGATGATTTGGATCAGGTACAAAAGCATTTCTGCTCACCAGACTTGTTTTTATCGAGCTGGTAGCACACACATAGCTATCCCTTGTGTGGCTTTTTGGGGGGAGGGGGTGATGGACAGCGCTCTCTTCCTTTCATCTGGGTGGAAATGCTTTTGTCTGTAATTGTTAGTGTGAGTTCTCCATGCCTGAGGAACAGATTCATAAGTCATGTGAAGCATGAGTAATTATATACCTATAGGGCTCCTGAACACACGAGACCTAGAGCCCCTTTTAATTTAAAGAAGTGTGTTTGTGTCTGTGTGTGTAATAGAAAATTGCAGTTGTTAGGATCTCCCTAACTGCACAAAAAACAACAAGCTTTTTATGTTGGCTCTTCTGGCACTAGAAAAAGCAGGCTAGAATAAAGATTTACAGTGTTTGGGAGATTAGAGGCCCTTGTTACATTGTTCAAATACCACGAGATTAGTTTCCAAGGAGACAGATACCAGTTGTCATAGGCACCAGGGGGCCAGGAATTAGGATTGTGATTTTTTTATCCTGATCACGCAAACAGTAGCTGAACGCTGTTAAAACTCTGGCTTTAAATAACATGAGTGTTCGCTTACATACCAAGAAACCAGACTCTGGAAACTCTCTTTTCCCCCCACTCCCCCGGTTTCTTTTTGAGGAGTCTTGGTTTGAACTCTGCTCCATGAACCTAGTAAATCAGCCTTTAAAAAAAATAAAAACAGCCGTCTTTCCCACTGAGAGTGTGAATTTGCCCTTTTGGTCTCTGTTGCCAGAGGAGTCGCTCGCCTTGCTTTCTTGGTGAGGCTTGCTTTCCCCTCCTCCCGCTTGCCTTGGTAAAGTAAGAAATACAGGTCCATTTCAGAGCTAAAACCCTCCTGGTCCCCCGGACCAGCTCGCCCATGCTCTGTGAACATGACTTTACATAAATACCCAGAGATCACTCCTAGGGCATTTTCATTTTGCCCATCAATATGGGGATGTGGACTGGCAAAGAACTTGAGTTTCAAAACTGCACCCCACCTCTGGGCCATTAGCCTGTGTCTGGTTGTAGCGCAGCCGAGAGTGGAAGCTGTTTTTTTTCAAGCCCTGCAAAAGAGGAGACACAATTCCTTGGACTGATACAGACACTTGATACATTTTAATGTGGGACTTTATCCCAAAGGGGAAATAAACTAGAACAGGAGTTGTCAGTCTCATCTGCGACCCCCCCACGTAGGCAGGAACTATCCGGGAACTCCTTCCTCTTCAGAAATATGAGAAGGGCAGAGGGGTGCTCATTTCCAGTTGGAGAACCCCTGAGCCAGAAGCATTAAGTCCCATTCCCAGACTGGACAACGCGGCAACCCTGATTTCAGTGGGAGTTGAAAGCATTCCCGTTCGCAGGCCATTTCCCGCGGGATCAGCCCTGGTTTTATTTACAACCAAATTTTGTGTAACGGGGGGTGAAAAATAATGGCTGTTGTTGGCCCTGGTCAAATATGGCACCTGTGAGTTTATTACTTGGGGGAGAAACTGTTGTTATTTCCAGGCACATTTCTCTGTAACCCACAGCACAATGGGTCTCAAACTGTTTTTATTTACAGCAGTGTTAATCCGTGCAATTCAGCTGAAGCCAGTGGGGTATTTGGGGATAACGTACGTGCAGAATTTGGCGCTATATTTTTTCAAAGAAATCTTTGTTTGAAAATTCCTCTCTCGGGAACACATGGCTAGCAAAACCTTATCCTTGGTGCAATACAATGAGCTGTTTGATCTGTCTGTGTTTCTGTTGTTGGTCTGTCCAGTTGTGCCTACACAAAACTGAAATACCTACCATTGTTGGTACCCCTGAAAGAATCCTGTGACTTCTGAAGGTAACTTTTCTTTTTCGGGGTAGGCAGTTCATCATCTCTTGAGATAGCTAGTGATAAATGTTCCCGGTTAGTGATCAGAATTAGTGGTACAGGGAAAGGCAGCAAACCACGGGGAGACGGGATTAGTCACTTAACACACGCTACTAATTTTAGTCTTCTGGATCCTCGGGTTCTGAGAAGAGCGATTTGAGTCCCTTCGCTGCTCCCTACTGTCAGAACTATTTTTTATGGCTCTCATGGTGGAGGGGACTGTGACACTGGACTTTGGTATTGCTGGCAGTCTCTGCTACTAGGAAATGTGAAATGCTGTATTGTTTCCACCCCTCCGGGAATGACCGAAGAGACAGATCCTCATTGGTACGATTAAATCGTAGAGTGTATAGATTCATCCCCCCCCCTCCCTGGGGTGCGTACAGGCTGGGTTAGAAGGGGAGGTGTCGGAAGAAGGCGCTTCACCACTATTGAACTTGAAGGTCTGGGAATTTTTTTCCCTTTGAAATAAAAAGCTTGTGTGAATTCCCCGGGTCTGCCAAAAATAAAACCCGAACGCTCCTGCTGCAGAGCGTCTGCCTTTGGGTTTTGATGAGGTGATGGAGCTGGGGGGTGAGAGAAGCCGCAAAGAACTTCTTGAGCAGGATGTTTGGCAGGGCAATGAATCCCGTCCCCTCCTTTGGGGAGAGCTGCAGTAGGAAAGGAGGCCAGGCCCTTGCATAAGGAACGGGGAGCTCTCGAAATGAAAGCCAGCGCGATGTGTGTCTCTGAGGCGCAGCGAAGGCAGAATGGTCCATTGTAAGACCGAGAGTGCGTCAGGGCCCCGGCTGGTGAGCTTGGAGGGGTATTTCCCCCTCCTGCCAGGTGGAAAACCAGCAGGATTTGTTTGATACAAACCCCTTGTCTCTATTAAACCGTGTTATGATCCAGCTCGTGGGGGAGGCGAGGGCTGCGCAGGCAGTACTCAGTAGAAGCCAATCGTACCCCTGGCTCAGACGTGGCACCTTGTCAGTAGATGCTTTCTGGGCAGGATATCGGCCAAAGCTCACCCCTTTACGGGGATTTGCTTTTATACAGGACTGTACTTACAGAGCGTTACGGCAGGACTGCGCGTACAGATAGAGGGCTGATCTCTGCCATGATTGCCATTCTGCTGTTTATCTCGGCCTTGTGGTCTCCAGGATGGTGGCAGGACTGGGAACGGGAAGACCCGATTTCTGTTCCTGGCTCTGCCACTGACCTGCTGCGTGTGACCTCGGGCAAGACACTTCACTTCACTTTGCACCCTGTTTATTTAGATGGTGAAATTTCTGGGGGCAGGAAGTGTCCCGGACTGTATATGTAGCACCTAGCTCAGTGGGATCCTATTAGAAGCTCTAGACCAGAGGTGGGAAACTACGGCCCCTGGGCCACATCCGGCCTGTGGGACCGTTCTGCCCGGCTCCTGAGCTCTTGGACTGGGGGGCAACCCCCCAGCCCTTCCCCCGCAGCCTCAGCTCACTGCGCTGCTGGTGCAATGCTCTGGGCGACAGGGCTGCAAGCTTTTGCCGGGCAGCTCAGCTGCAGCGCCGCGGCCTGCTCCCAGTGCTTGGTGGTGCGTGTCTGGCTCTGGCTGAGGCACTGCCAGCCACCAGTGACTCCCACAGAAGCAGTCAGCATGGCTACGTCGGCTAGTGGTGGTAATTAGTATTATTAATAAGGTAGCACCGAGCCGGGCGCCCTGATGTGCCAGTCTCTCCGGGAACATAATAAGATAGTTCCTGCCTCGAGGCAACCCAGAGAATGAGAGGCTCAGAGAGGAGACGTAACATGCCCAAGGTCACCCAGCCGATCAGTGGCAGAGCCAGCACTAGAACCTAGGTCTCCTGACTCCCAGGCCAGTGCAATATCCTGGGTGCCATGCTGTTTTTCACTGCAGATTGATGGGAAGTGCTCCCTTCTCTCCCAGATTCTACCCCCCAGGGCGATTAAGACTCCAAGGCTGGGTCTCCAGCGTGGTGTTACTCCTCACTGCTGTGAGCCTGTCAGAGAGATCTGCTCCTGTCATTTTCAGGAGCGTACTGGGTTTAAAGCAAACTCTTAAAAACAATTTCCCCCTAATTCAGAATGGTTTTTTAACAGGTAAAAATGTTTGTTGCTTCCTGTGAGCAGTCATTATTTTAATTTTACATTTTCTACTGCGGGGTAGCATGAAAACGGTGTCGTATTGGGCGAATGCAGCCTCTATGTTTTATGCAATTGTAATAACGCTGGGCGAAGGGTTATAATCTTCTGTGTCACATGCAACCCAAATGGCCTGGAAACATTTATAGTAACTCCTGATAACCATCTTATAAAACCCTCCCTGATTACATACATAAATAGGGGCCTGATTTTCAAACACATCCCAGTTAACAAGAGAGCTTAGCTCCCATTTCGAGACACCAAAATAAATGGCTGGATTTTCAACTTTTTTTTTTTTTTTTAAACCTGGCTGTAAGGTTTCTATATACAGCACCTACCTCAGTGGGATGGGAGATGCTGGGCACTGTGTATTTTTAAAATCTGCCCCTTATATAGGTGCTTAAGTGAAGGCTGAAGTATTTCTGAAAATCTGACCCCAATTGTGACTACTGACAATCAGACTGTGAGCTCTTTGGAGCAACTGGCACTTTGATCCCGATAACTTGCAATAGGGTCCAGCGATCTGGCTATCATGCTGTCGTGTCCTGACCCGGTGACCGACAACATTGTGAAAACTGGTAGTGTAGATCAGTGCTTCTCAAACTGTCTGATGTGGTGGACTGGCAATTTTTTTCCAATGTGCCAGGCACCAGTGAAGCAGAAAAAAAACCCTCTTCGTTCAAATCACCCTCACGTTCAAGGCGCACATATGCCATCAGAATGGCCATATTAGCAACGTCTGTACATTCCTCAATTGAATCTGTCCTATGAGCTGATCTTCCATATCGTGAGCCAGAATTTGTCGAGCTATAGTGTCATTTGAAAGTGGCACCCTGAGCCACTTTCTTTGCCAGCGGCTCGCCCAGCGTTTCCATGCAGACAAGACTTTAGTCAACTTCTCGATGGTAACTGCCGTGGGGCGGGGCCTTTATATGCAAAGGAGTGGGTTAAGCATGTGCTCACGCGTCTCATGCAGAACATGCCGTAGTGGTATGGCATAATTATCAATATTATAACATGCTTCTGAAAGCATAACGTTATTTAATATTGTCCACTTTATCGACTGATAATTATTCTTGGTGGAATTCTGGTACAATTTTTAAATTATACTATTCGTTCTTTCCTGGAAACTTGCCACGGACCAGCAGCTGATGACTCAAACCACCACTTTGAGCTGCTTCATACTCTGGGGAGCGAGGGTGTATAGCCCGTCTATGTATGGATCATCTCACTTTCACGTTGAAACCCTGCTACTTCAAGGCAGAGTGGATCAAAGTTGTTGAGGGATTGAGTATCGGGTGTCTCTATTATCTGTTTGAGCTACTTAATGTCTTAGCTTTTTTAGATTAATCAGACCTGTCATATTCTTTTTGATTTTTTTTTTTTTGGTAGCGGATCTTCTATTGTGCTTTTTATAATAAATGTGTAACACATGTTTGTGTGTGTGAATAAACCTGCACATTTGTGCTTCATTAAAAAGCAGTGGTTTTTGTGTTAGGAATTTCCATGTATTCCCCTTCAGGTCAGTTCTTTCCCCCACTCTCTGGGCAGTTATCTTCCAATTTTACCTTAAAAGATATGCCTTGTTTTTTAGAAGTATAATCTTCCTCCTTAGCTACAAACAGTTATAAACCGGCAGATTCTTATTCCTGCACAAATGAAAGATCGGTTTGCAAGTAGCACAGCAAAGCACTTAAGCATGCGCTTAACTTGAAGTATGTGAGTACGCCCATTGAAGGAAGGTTAGCCACACGCTTAAGGGCTTTGATGGATTGGGCAATTATCCCACTGATGACAACAGGGAGTCTACGGGGTTCTGTCCCCTCCAAACAAAATAAGGCCTCACTCATGCTAGGCGATGGAATAGGGGATCTGGGCTAATGCTAACGGTCAGATTTTACAATGTGATGGTTAAGATGCCTTGATGTCTTGCCTTGCTAACGCCAAGTTGCGCTGGACTTTTCTGTGGGGCGGGGAAAAATGAGAGGGGAAGGAATTTTCCTCTGTTATGGTTGCATGTATTTATGGGTTAAGACCCCCTCTCACCCCCCCCCCCCCAGTTAACTTTTTGGAGGAGCATGGGGGTATAGAGGTGGGAAGTGGAAGAGAGTTGATTTAAATATGAGTCTGTAGGCGATGGCTCCTCTCCCTCTCTCCATCCAGATTCTCCTCCCCCAGCAGACAGACTCCCACCGGAACAATGGCATCCTCCCTTCCTCTGCCCTGACAGGCGTCTCTCAGTGTATGTGACTCACAGCAACATACGAGTGGTTTGAGATCAGTCTGTTTGCAAGCCACTTGGTTTCTTCAGTCTGCCCTCGATTCTGCCAAAGAACTTAAGGAAGTTTGCATTAAAGTCAATAGAACTTAAGGATGTGCTGAAAGTGGAGCTCAATCCAGGCCTCTCTAGTTATGTGTACACCGCCGTTAAACACCCGTGGCTGGCCCATATCAGATGACAGGGACTTGCGGGGTTCAGGCAGCTGGCCTGTAAAATTAGGATGTAGACGTTTGGGCTCAGACTGGGACCATGCGAGGGGAGACGGTCCTGGAAGCCCAGGCTCCATCCCAAGCTGGAACGTCTACACCAGAGTCCGGAAGGTTCCACTAGATTCTACAAAGGTTCAGAACGTTCTAGATCAGTGGAGAAGTGAGATCTATGTATGCGACACCAGAAGCATGTTATTTCACACCTTCTATTTTCCCTTTTGCTGCGGACAACAAAATCAGCACCCCCCCCCCCGAGCCCAGCACCCCGGGCGGTCGCCTGCTCCGAAATCTGGCCCTTATCTGTAAAAGCGCAAGACAAAGAGCGACGAGGCTGCTGCGTAGTCCACACAGCAAAACCCCAAACCCACAGCCACGTGCCTCAGAGCCCCGGTCGAGGGACTCGGGCGTGCGGTGTAGATCTTACCGCTCCGGCTCTGAGCACCCACCCGTCCCCTCAGGCTTCTCAGCTGGAAAGTCTACACGGCAGGTTTTAGCTCTGTAGGTGCAAGCCCAGGTCCGTGGGCCTGGGCTCTGAGACCGACTGCCGGGGGGGAGGGGAGGGCGGAAGGGGGTTTGGCTGCGTAGACGTACCCAGGTTACTCTGGCCTGGCAGTTAGATGGACGCCTGAGTAGAGAGCACCTAGTTAAGCGCCTGTTTTACACTTAAGCTCATATCGCCGGCCATGCCTGTGCCTCTCTTAAACCCTAAGCATTAGTGGGCGTTACGTTCCTAGGTCTCTCTCTGTGGACCCCACCACGACCGATCCCGAAGACCTAAGCCATTAGGCTAGGCCTCGTGCTTTACATATGCACAGCCGCAGCCGGAAATAGGGTACAATGGCTCTAGCATCCTGCCTATGCCTTGCTGAGACATGGCTGCGCATCGTGAATCCCAGTGTATTCTTGGGCTATACTACAGGTATGCGAGGAGTGCAGCATTTTCCATGCACCATCCAACAATCCTAGAAGCCACCTGCACTTCCCATAACTCAGGCAGGTGCCCAGGACGTATTTATATACTGCACAGTTGCCCTTTCTTGACTTGCATCCAGGCTTGAGGGCTTGGATTCTGTTGTGACAGGGGTGTTAGAAATACCCGGGCTCGGTGGTGTGCCTAGCCCTAGAGTTTAAAACGTGTGTTCTTACAAGACATCCGAGCATTGGATACTGTTTAGTTTGGGATCCCCTGGGCAAAGTTGTGTGGTGTGGTTGGTCTGTTCACGGAGGGAGGTCCATTACAACTTTGTGGGGTCTACAGCTCCTAATGGTGAGACAAGGATGAGAAATACAGAGGCATGGTTCATGAGTGACTGGTCTGCAGCTTTATTGTACAAGAAACTCTTCCTCGGTGACGGCCATTTCCTGTCTGGGATATTCAGCGTATCCTTTCTCTGTGGTAATGGTACTTGCAGTTCCCTATTTTCTGAATCAGTTAAAACCCAGTGATTGTGTTAACTGTCCAGAGACTGCCGTGTTAGGCCTTGTTTATGCTCCGAAGTTGTTCCGCTTTAACTGTCCTGGTAGTATTAAGGCAGGTTGTAAGTTCTTTGCAACAGGGTTCTGGCTCTGGGTGGCGCCTGGCACAATGGGGGTTGGCCCATAAGTAGAGCTCCAAGGTGCTAAGGTAATACAAATAATGCACTAATTGTTCAACTCCCCCACTATGGGTGCAGTTATTCCAGTATAAAAACGTTTATACCGATACAGCCAGCTAAGGCACCGCTGTACAATTACACTGGTTAAAAAGCAGATCCCATAGCCAGTGCAACTGTCCGGGGTAGAGCAGGCTTTAGAAAATATGGGTAACAAAAGAATATGAAGTGCAAATGCCGGCTGAGTTGAAAGGTCCAGGAAGTGCTGGGAATTTGTTCGTTATACACAAACGGGGCAGGGCAGGTGAGATGGTTGTCTTTCTCAAGAGCACCCGGTTTGTTCTTTACTTGTTCTCAAAGTGGACTAAACGGTGCCGAGTGAGATTTGAAATGGACTGTCTGGAAAAGCAGGACTCTGACTAGAATGCCTACGGATATTTTCGGTTTCTCGGTAGCATGTATGTGAGGAGCTTTCCAACAGGTGCTTAGGTTTGGTTTGTGCGGCCTGTAAAAGAAAACCAAGACAGGTGCCTTGCAAGGTGAACCTGTTCCGTTGACTATTCCCCAGAGAAAAGAACACAGAGGGGTTGAGGAAAGACAGAGACTTCAAGAGCCACAAGTTCTGGGACTCGGATCGGTTATCTCATTCAGCGAGCTGAATTAGGCAGAAGGGATTACATTCCAGCTGGAACATCCCAGGAAGGCTCAGGGATCTTTTTGAATCACTGGACCATGCCAGACATTTTGTTATCGGACTTGTTTGCAAGTCGGCTCGAGTGGGACTTGTAATATTTTCATGCTTTAAAATCCTTTCTCCACAGTCACCATTTAAAACAATTGTCTGGCCCCTGTTGTTCCGCCTCCAGGGAAATGCAGTGTGCTGGGCTGGAACCCATGCTGCAGCTTGCTTTGCTGGGCAGTGGAGTAATAGCAGTCAGCAGCGAGCAGTTATTTGGTTGCCACACTGCTGTATCGATGGTGCGCTGTCAACCATCCAGTAACGAATTTCTGTGGCTTGTCCGGGTTGTGGTGTTCCAGCACTTGTTTGTGGAGTCAGGTTCAGTTGCATCCGTCAGCTTTCACTGATACCCCTGTTTGCTTAAGTGATTAGAAAAGCCACAGCTTGAAATTCAAGTCTGGTCTCCGATACTCCGCTTCTTATTGGTCAATTTTATGTGGTTTCCTCAAGAGACTCCAGTTGGTTTGATGCCTCATTGTTGTTACATTAGCAAGCAAATCGCTGTATGTGGTCTGTGAGGAATGTACGTTGAAACTTCCAAAGATTGGTAGGTGACCTAAAATACATTCAGTATTAATTTAACCCTAGGGGCTAAATTCCGATCTCTGGGCTTGTGTTCACTGCAGTGTGAACTCCAGGTATAACTTGAGTGTTGCCCTTAAGCTTGCTTCCAGAGACGCACAAATCTGTGGGTCAGCATAAGAGAGGCTTTAAAGTCTTGCTAGCTGACCCATGAGTGGGTATGAGTTTGAAGCACCCCTGCTCCGAGGACACTTAAGCTAGTACTGCAGTGGGGAAGCAGCTAATCTGTGCAGCTAAAACAAGCACTTTGTGCAGCTGCGGTGTTATTCTGCAGTGTTGGTGCTTTCGCTGGAGCTCGGCTAAGTTGAGGAGTTAGGCTGACCAGACAGCAAGTGTGAAGAATTGGGACAAGGGGTGGGAGGTAAGAAGAGCCTATCTAAGAAAAAGACTCCAAAATTGGGACAGTCACTTATTGCGACATCTGGTCACCCAAAGAGGAGTTAACTAACGCATCGAGAACTCAAAATAACTCTGCAGTGAAGACATCCCCCGATCAAGTGCCTTGGATTTTTGTTTTTTAAGTCAGCCTGAAAGACCTGGCTCAGGACTTTTGAATACTCAAAGTTGGCAATACGGCAGTTACCCAGTCTGGGGCTGACCAGCTGGAAAGGGATAGAGGACCACAAGCGACCAGGAGCGCCTTTGAAACAAACTGTAAGGCTAGTGGGACCGGATGTCCCACTTGTATAGGGACAGTCCCAATTTTTGGATCTTTTTCTTATATAGGCGCCTATTACTCCCATCCCCTCTCCTGATTTTTCACACGTGCTGTCTGGTCACTCTATGTAAGGCAGGGCCGGATTTAGGGGCAGGGGACAGCGGTGACTGCTTGGGGGCCGCTGCGCTCGGGGGCTGTTTTTGTCATTACCATGAATCCTAGCGTGCAAATGAATCGTCTTACGAGACGGGGATAAATCATGTATCAGGGTTGTGAAATGGGCTACGAATGCAATACAAAATAAAGTATTCACTCATTTAACAAATGGAGCAGGGGGTGCCAAAGATGCTCCTTTTCTAGACGGTGCCATTTGGTCTAAGGCCGTCTCTGCCGTGAGGGCTTGTGAGTTTGCATCGTCTCTGTCAGATCACCGAGAAAAGGCCTTAAAACTGGGACGTGCAGATGAGGTGGTAGAGCATGGAACTGTAGTAGCACTTTCACCCCCTTGCAAGAATCAATCTCCGAGAACTCGCGAGAGAGGCATGTAGGTTTCCCTGCCGGCAGGCGCGACCCTCTGTGCCCCTACCAGGTGTTAGAGTGGTGTTGGCAGTGAGGGCAAAGCTTGGTTCCAGAAATGGCTTTGATCTGCATGTTGAGCCACAAAAACAACAGAAAATGCAGAGGTGTGCGCAGCACATTTCATTAGGGGAATGCTGTTTGTTTATTTTTTTAAAGGGGCTGCACTCTGCATTGAAAGCCGCTTTTTTGTGTGGAGACATTAGGGTGTGCCTGGGCACACACCGCACACCCTGTGCGCACGCCTATGAGAAAATGGGACTGGGTGGGAGCACAAATTGTGCACAGAAACATACACAAATACAGTTTTTGTGCTTTGCTCTGTTTGTTTGTCTGTGGCTTGTGGATCCCCACCCTTTATACGTCAGCATGAGCAGTAACTAACCCCATCATTTGGAGAGGAAGGGCGTGGTCCTGTGTTTTTTCTTGTCAAGCCTCCATCCTGACTCTTCCTTCCTCGGCTACTCTCACCACTGCAGCAGTGGCTGGGTGGGGCAGGAGGGTAAAACGCATCAGAACGGCCACACTGGGTCAGACCGATGGTCCTTCTAGCCTAGTATCCGGTCTTCCAACAGTGGCCAGTGCCAGATGCTTCAGAGGGAATGAATAGCCGGTGAGCATCAAGTCATCCATCTTCTGTTAGCCAGGCCCCGCTTCTGGCCATTAGAGGCGTAGGAGCACCCGGAGAATGGGGCTGCATCTCTGACGATCCCCTTGGCTCAGAGCCGATAGCAGGTCTATCTGCCATGAACTTATCTAATTCTTTTCTGAATCCTTCTGACCTTCACAACATCCCCTGGCAAGGAGTTCCACAGGTTGACTGTGCATTGTGTGAAGCACTACTTGACTTTGTTACCTCTGCTATTCCAGACTAACACGGCTACCTCTCTGATTCCTTTTGTTTGTGTTTAAACCTGCTGCTGTCCATTCATTTCATTGGGTGACCCATGGTTCTTGTGTTATGTGCAGGGATAAATAACACTTCCTTATTCACTTTCTCCACACGGTGCATGATTTTATGGACCTCCGTCATATCCCCCTTAGTCGTCTCTTTGCCAAGCCGAAAACACGAAGGGCCAAGTTGGGGCGACGTGGGGTGCAGGTGTACATGGAAAATGAGGTAGCTTCACGGAGCATGTTCCCTAGAACCTCCAGAGCTGGAGCTGCTGGTGACACATTCAAGGGTGGGGCTTGTGGTTAGGGCTGTGGTTAGCACTTCTTCATAAGCACTCTACCTGAACCACTTGTCCCATTTTTCTTGGGGCCTCATGCCAAATCCATTGACGTCAATGGAAAGACTCCCGCTGACGTCAGTGGATTTTGGATCAGGGTCTTGTAGGTTGTGCCTACTCTTGGTAGGAATAATCTGTGCGGGGCCAAGCATGCCACTTGGGTAGATTATTCTTTGCACGCTTCCCTCCCGCCCCCCTACCCCCAGTATCAAGATCCTCCTGAATGTGACCCAAGGTTTCCTTTATGGCTGAAGGCAGCCAGCTTCCAGTTGCACCAAAGGTGGGTTAGAATGCGTTGGGGGAAACTGGTAAGAAATAAAGAAATCTGTGCAGTGAAGCCTGTGTACTAAACCCCAATATATTTCATGTAACAGGTGCCTCTAATAAGCACAGCGGCAGTGTTCCCAATTCAAACGATATTTGGTGCATTGCTTAAAGTCCCAGCTCCTGGAGGCATGTGATTAAGGCATTAAGCAGGGGGTTGGACTAGATGACCGCCCGAATATTCTATGATTAGGTGAGACTCTCAGCTTTCATTTTTTAGAAAGTTTTTAGCTGGTGGTTGGGAAGAAAAGCTTGCAAATGTGACTCGAGTGCCTCTAAAAGGCTCAGAAACCAAAGGCAAAGAGAGACCAGTGTTTATTCTGTTGTTAAAATCCCATGATTTCTAAGGCAATCTCAATATTTTATGTGGCCTAACTTGTGGTGATTATTTTTTTTGGGCAAGACTGCGGTTATTTACAGGAAGAGACTTGTTAAAATTTAGTACCAGAAAGTTACCATTCAAGAGTTCATCCTGCCTGTGAATGTATTCGAGCTGGTGGAAAAAAGTGAGCAATTTTTCACAGTAAAATTTATATTTGGAAAATTTTCAAGCAACTCAGCACTCCAGAGAGAGAATAATCTGCTTAGAGTCTGCTTTTCAGGAGCGCTGAGACCCACAGATCTCCTCAACTGCAGATCAGGCTCTTACAGTTTACAGAGTCCTGTTGACTCTTAGACTTCAGAAGATTCCACGTTTTGGATGCATCCCCAAGGTTCTGCGCTGTACCGCAAGGGACTGGGTGCCGGGTCTCCCTGCTGTGGCACTGACTCGCTTTGTAATCTTGGGCATGTCACTTCACTTCTCTCTTCTGACTCTGCCGTACTCTGTCTTGTCTGTTCAGATTGCTAGCTCGCTGGGGCAGGGACTGCCTCTCATTCTATACCTGCATGGGTGCTGCATTGGGCGTCATTATTGTCCATTGTCTTTTTCCTCCCTCCTCTGTCTGCTGCCCAATCCAACCCTATCACACAGCCTCTCCCTCCTTCATGTCACAAGCCCTTTACTTTTGTTGATAAGCCCAGCTCAAGGCTTGATGGCTGCTCTGTTCAAATCACACTTTGCCTGAGAAGGGCAGGGGTGAGTCGGAGGTGCCCTGGCACGCCTTGGACGCCTCCGGAGTATGTGGGATTTGAATTTGAAAGTGCGGATGTGATCCTCTTTCAGCACGGACAGCTGTATGAATCAAGTCCCCAAGCTCCTCTGTAATGTCCTTTCATGTAGACCCCAATCCAGCAAGGTACCTAAGCACGTGTCTAGCATGTGGGTAACTTTCTAGCATGTGAGTAGTCCTACGGAATTCGGGACACTCACATGCATTGTCGAATGTGCCACTCAGAGACCACAGTGATGGGCAGAGCGTAGGAACCTGAATAGATCTATCGTTGTGCCTAAAGTGTTGTATGTGTTTAAGTTCTTAGAACTTTTCTGGGATGATTTAGTTGGGGATTGGTCCTGCTTTGAGCAGGGGGTTGGACTAGATGACCTCCTGAGGTCCCTTCCAACGCTGAGATTCTATGATTCTATGAACTTGCATTGTAATTAGAGGGCACTAAAACCTTGGCGTGTCAACCAATTCAATTTGTAACCAATGCAATGACGATGGAAAAGAGGACAAACAAACCCAAAAGGAAATGGAGCACGTAAAGTACCCACGTGCGCTGCATATCTGTTCCGACTCGGACTCTGAGGTTGTTCGGAAAGGTAGTTTGGTTGCAGCGTGATGTGAATTTACATAAGTATATGTACACAGAGCTAAGCATACATCTCTGTCATAGGCTAGTATGAGAGTTAATTACATGCTAGCCATAAGCATGTGCCATTTTGTGGTGGTGACATGGGCAGTGTTCAGAATGGTGGCAACTGCATGTGACTGCTCTCACGGCTCTCAACAGCTGTGCGGGGAGGGCCAGTTTCTGGTCTCCTTGAAATCGACAGGAGTCTTGCTACAGACTCCAACGGGCCCAGGATTTGGCCTTGAACTGCTTCCTTGCTGTACATCAAAGTTCAAAGGAAAGCCTTTGTCATAAGATTTCCATTGTCACTAAACAGAGAATCAACCATTTTTTTAAAGCTGGGTTGAAACTGATTTTTTCTCCCTCTTTGATTAACCAGCCACTTGCGCGTGATTTTTAAGACTAGATTAGGACATGTGGTCTTGTTCTGATTCGGTCTGTACCCTCACCTGGAGCTTTCATAGGCTAATAAGCACGAGGGACCAGTTACTTCCTGTGGAAATATTTCAAAGCGGCCTGCTTTGTATTAGCATCCGAGAAGATCCTTAATGCAGTTAAAATTCCCAGGCCAAATTTTTTAAGATGCAGTTGAATTGGCAAATAGGTATCAATTCACTTAAAAATGGCATCATTTAAAATTGTAGTGACAGCATTTTTTTTTTTAAAAAAGGGTGAATTTGGAGTTCACTTTCCACAAAAGGTTTCAGGTCCCTGCCTATGCTCTCCTTCTCCTGTGGTATGTAAATGAAATCTGGACCTTATAGATGCATGGTGTACATGAATATCTTTAAATATTTTGGAGCATGTGTATTTTAGGTGCCAACATGGCCCCCATCATCGCTGTATCTGAGTGCCTTGAAATCATTACTGCCTTTATTATCACAACACCCCTTTGTGGTAGGGGATGGCTATTATCCCCATTTTACAGATGGGAACTGAGGCCCATATTGGAGATATCAACAAGGTATCTTCACTGCATGGCAGTGTGGTGTTTGGTTTTACAGGCAAAGAAGTTTGGCATTATAGCTGGATAAGAGCTCAATTTGATTGATTTTGAATTTCTAGCTTTTCAGCTATTTGTTTATATAATCCCAGATTTCTATTAACTTTGTTGTAATTTAATGGATATCCGTTTACAGTCCTAATTGTATCTTTAAGGAAGCTTTTGGGATGGGAATGTTCTTTGTTTTCTGTTGTTGTTTCTAAATGATTTAAAATATTGACAGTATGTGTGTGTGAAAATGCATAAATGATTATTTCTGCAAGCAGCACTAGTGTGCTATAATTATACACATGGTGTAAAGATGATACATACGGTTCGATGAAATGCCAGACTTAGCACTATTCAAATCATCTGGCAGAATTTGCAACTTTAATAATATGGAGAAGTTTGGGCTTTACATAGGCTGAGTGAAATTAACCAGCGCATGGCCCTCAGTATAGGCTGGAAGTGGTGATTAAGTGGCTCTCTGGTTGGGATGGTTTTCATTCTCTGTGACCACAACAGTTCACCAGTGTAGCTTTGAAGTCCCAGCAGGCCAGGAGCCAAGTTTTGGATCCTTGTCAAACTTTATCAGGTCAGGTGACAAGAGACTGGCAGGTGTAGGTTGAAACATCTGTAAGGAATGGGCTCCTAACATGGGCAAACCTTGCCTTCAGAAAAACGGTCTGACAGAATTCACTGGATCTGGTTTTGGATGCAGGAATGCAACCAGCCATAGGCTTCTAGCCCATGCTATTTCTGAGGGATAGCTTTTTGGGGGGGGGAATGGGACTTTTTTTCCAAAGTAAAATTACCAAGTTTTTGAAATCCTGTATTTCCAAACTGCCTTGTCTGCTCAACCTCGAACTTTCTTTTTTCAAAGGGGGGAAAAGAGAAAATCTGCCCTTGCTAGATGAACATTTGACAAACGTCCGGCAGAGAAGATCCTTCCCCCCGCCCCTCTCACTTGGAAAGTTGGGATGTGGGAGTGACCACGAACAGGCTCTGAATGGAAAAGCCAAACTGCTGCTAGTTATTATTTGGGATCACGCCAAGGAGTCCCAGTCATGGACCAGGCTCCGTTGTGCTAGGCGCTGTACAAACGCAGAGCACAGAGATGGCTGCTGCCCCCAGTCTAAGTAAGCGCGACACTTTCCATTGCTTCACTACAGACGTCGTACAGCTGTAAGCCACAGCCTTAATGGAGAGGCAGGTGCATGGTCGCTGTCTGCCCCCTTTGACCCGTCTAAGTGAGTGGGAGGAAGCCTCTATGCCCAGAGTAGAGCCAACTCCATATCACCTCTGCAGGAGTCTCCAGCACAGGGGATGTTTTGGGGTGGGGATGGGAACAGGCATGACTGGGGTGCTCTCCTGCCCCTACAGAGACGTAGAGGGGCTATTGCAGCTGTGTGAAAGTAGGGTAGCTGTTAGGCTGCCCTAATTGATGCTGGGGTCAGATCCACCTCCCCGCATCCCTTGGAGTGAGGCTGTACAAGCCCTTCTACCCTTGCCCCTGCTCTGGGGCCATTGCCAGCTCCGGGATGAGTCGAGGTGTCATGAATCATGTACTATTCACTTGGTATCGATGCACTGTGGCTGCTACCATCGAAGATGGGGAAGGAAAGGGGAATAATGTGGATCAAACGAACAGGAAGAGGATCCGAATTGCATCCGAGGAAGGACTGGGCTTCTTTGTACATGGCCGCTTTTTTCCACGGACAGATGAGTGTTATGCAAAAGCTGGAGGAAGTGGCCTCCTGTGGTTGCGGCCAGTGGTTCTCAAACTTTTGTATTGGACACACACCCACAGCCACACAAACCAGCCCGCTTTCACACAGGAAGCCTATGCGTGCGACCCCCCATAAAGGAAAAAACCAGTTCTTTATATTTAACTCTATTAGAAGTGGTGGAGACAAAGCAAGGTTTGGGGATAGAGGCTCACAGATTGTGACCTAGCAACATCATGACTCCTAGTTTGAGAACACCTGGTTTAGGCCACTGCTGGCCTCAATGTCTCACCTGGCAAGACAAGACCTGCCAGGGATATGGAAGAAATACCTGAGCTGCAAAATGAAAAGGCTCATTCCAGCGCTGAGGTCTGTGGAGTGATGGTCCCATCTCCTGTTCTGGTGGTAGATCAGTATGGCAAGCTGCATTTATTGCCTGGAAGTCACAAGGCGCAAAAAACAAAACTAACAAAAAAATCCCATAGTAGACAAGAGATCTAGGAAAGTACTTTCTCTGGCAAACTCTGTTCTTCGCTGGTTGTGCTTTCAAACACTTGCAGATCCCCTGCTGATCCAGGAGGGAAAAGCTGTTGGAAGGGACGGGTGTTTTAAGAGAGTAGCCATAAACTCACTGAATGTTAAATCTCACCCAATGAAGGTCAATCCATCTTCATCATTGTATCCACTCATACTCCACACCTGAACACAGCCCTTATATGAACAATATACCCTCCTGTCTCCGTGGCTGTACTTCGATCCGTTAACCTTTTACCCCCAATTGGGGATATTGCAGATTGTGTGTTCCTTACGCCATCCGATCTTAAACTGAACTTCGCACCCCTTGATGATCTGGACGTTATTCCCTGGTAACCAGAAACTTCTACCTTTAAATTCTCCTTCATCTTATTAAGATAATGTTTTTTAAACAGTGAGTGGGAGAGTTTAAGGGAAGAAGTTTCTGGTTTTCAGGGAATTTGTGTGTGCCTGTTCCTGCTGATCAGGTTCCCAGGGCAGAGCAGCTGGTCACACGGCGGATGAACTGTGTGCAACTACATCTGTAGGTGTTGGATGCCAGGGATTTTGGGACCGCCTCTCGGCTCATAAAGAGAAGAGATGCAGATAATTCTTAGTGAGTCCAGAGGGGTTTTATAGGAGGCTGTGCTGTTGCATAAGAGCAGAGGAGGATCATTCAGGAATGGCTGAAGCAGGATCCAGAAAGACGGTTTCTGAGGAGGGGATACAGCAGGGATGGGCAAACTTTCTGGCCCGAGGGCCACATCGGGGTTGCAAAATTGTATGGCGGGCCAGAAGGCTGTGCCCCCCCAAACAGCCTGGGCCTGCCCCCTATCCGGCCCCCTCACACTTCCCGCCCCTGACTGCTCCCCTCAGAACTCCTGACCCATCCAATCCCCCCTGCTCCTTGTCCCCTGACCGCCCCCTCCAGAGATCCCCACCACCCTTACTGCCCCACAGGATCCCCTCACCCAACTCCCCTTGTTCCCTGTCCCCGGACTGCCCCACCCCCTCTCCTTTCCCCTGCCCCGACAGACCCCCCAGGCCTCTCACGCCACATCCAGCCCCCACACCCTGCTCCCCGACTGCCCCCTCCAGAGACCCCCTTCCTCTAACCACCACCCCAGGACCTTACCCCTATCCAACCTACCCCGCTTCCTGTCCCCTGGCTGCCCCCCGGCAGCTCCTGCCCCTTAGCCAACCCCCTGACCCCTTACCGTGCTGCTCACAGCAGCGTGTCTGGCTCCACGCGGAAGCCGAGCATGTAGCCCCATCCCCCCAGAGCGCTGCCTACACCTCTGAAAGCCAGAACGCTTGTGCAGTTGAGAAGCCTGGCGCTTGCTGAATCCAACAGACATGCAAAAGGAGAGTGAGGCTGGGGGGTCCTAGGGGAGCACGTTTTGCACTCAGAACAGGCCTGGGGGAGGTAACTGGTTGATCCGTGTGTTTTAATGTTGTTTTTATGGCAAACCTGCATCATATTCATGCGGGGGCAGCAGGCTTGGCAGCACCTGGGGAAAGGGGGCGGAATTCAATGGCCTTGGGGCGTTTGGTTCTAAATTCCTGCCTTGCAAATGCTGTGTTTCCTGGGAGCCAGCCCTAACTAGTGTAAGAATGGTTTACCCCAGTTTTTCTACAGATTAGTTTCCCTTTGATTAGACAAAGAAACTTCAAGCTGTAAATCTGAATTTGATTTGAATAAGCCTATCGTCTGCCAAAAAGTTTTTAATTTTTCTGTCTAAATCTGCTGCCAGCGTTCTATGTGACCGTTCGTGATTACAAGCGTTACGGAGAACTAATCTTCTTCTTTGGTACTGGAAGTCTGGTTGCATTACTTGGGTTGGGTTATGATCTCGTTTAAGTTCTACCTTCCTTTCCCATTAGGTAGTCAGGTGGAGGGAATTTGGTACAGATTTCCCGGAGAACCAGAACAACCAAGCAATGGGTCCGCCGCTGAGTTGCTGCCAAGGTTGTGACGTTGTTTTTTTGTGCTCCTCTCTGCATCTGCTTGTCTGGATCCCCCTTTTGTCCTTTGACTTACACTGAGAATGGAGGTTTTGTGTTTGTACAGCACCTAGCACCATGGGGGCCTGGTCCACTACTGGGCCTCCTGGGAGCTAAAGCAATACAAATACCCCCCCCCCTTCCTCCTCCTCATCACATGGGGGTTCTGGGCAACCTGTGTGAGAAAGAAGGTAGCAAATTAGACTTGATTCAGGAAAACACTCAAGCATGCCCTTAACATCGAAGAGGTGCTCGAATCCTTGGAACACGTCCATTCCCGAACTGGAGACTTATCTCTGTGGGGTGGTAGAGCACACCAGAGGGATGTGATTTGTAATACGCACTAACATGCTGCATGCTAATGGCCCCGCATAGACCTTGCTAGTGCGCTCTGATAGGTAGCTGGTTTTGTGTTCATTAGAGCGCACCAGCAGGGTTCATACAGGGCAGTTAGACCACAGCACATTAGCATGCTTTGCCCATCAACTTTTGGGGACCTGGTCTTATTCCCATTAGAGACAGAGGCAAAACTCCCATTAACTTCAGTGGTGTAGGGTCAGGCCCCCAGTGCACTGCCCATTATGACCAGGGTTGTAAATCCTCTGGAAAACTAGTCTTGAGTTGTCTTATTATTTTGAAAGAGAGGAGGCACATGGTGCAGTGAATACAGCCAGGGACTGATAGGCAAAGCATTGGGGCCTGATATCTAGCTCTGTCATTGTCTTGCGGTGAAGTAGTAGAATCATTATTGATCTATTATCTAGCTTGAGCTACGGTCTGGATGTTTATTTTTCATCAACCAGAACAGATGCATCTGAACTTTGCCCACGTGGTACCAAGTTGCCAGGATCCGAGAGTCTGTACCTTTGCATGAACCGGCGTTGTGACCAGTATACGATGTTCCCCCTTACTTCAAGGGGCTGCAAGGTCGATGGAGGTGGACTATTGTCGTCTGGAGCCTCTGCAAACCTCCCCTCCCTGTTAAAGATAGGGGTGCACAGCAGAGCTGATTTTCCCAGAGGTGGAAACGAACCATTTTCATTTTTCATCCCTAACGTTGCCTGTCCGCATGAAAATGGTTTGACCTTGCAGTGAGGTGCCCTGTGCGGACGTGTTCTGGGAAACGGCAGACTTTATGAAGATCACTGGTAGCCTCCGGTCCCGGAGTGACAGTGGGCGATCCTGAGCCAAAAGACCGTAGCCTGGGTCACTGAGATCCTCCCCAGCTCAGCACCAGAGGCATCACCAAGGAGGATTTTTTTAATTCCTGTTTTATTTTACAAAGTCAATGAGCTAATAAGCTCTTTTCCCTGGGGAAGAACGCCGGGCACTCGGCGCTGTTGAGAAATGTCAGATGGTTGGAAGAGGATTTTTCTGGGTCAGGGTTGGCATCGCACAGTGGAGCAGTCACCATTCGGGCTCTGCCTCCCAAAACAAGGGAGGAAGCGCTTGGCCCTCGTGCCAGAGAGGCGCCGTTCCTCTGCCATCCTGTTCGCAGGCATTTCTTCTCGCTCCCTCTGCCGGGAAATCCTTTGCCACCTTTCAAATGGGGTCAGCGACGTTCTGGGCCAATTTCAAGCTGAGCACAGCTGTTCTTGTGAAGCCCAAAGAAAATCCTTCGCTACAAGAGAAAGTGATTCCAAGACCCAGTGTTTAATGCTTGCTTTTCCAGGCAACCAGAACAAACATCTGGCTGTGGAGAGAATGGGTACCCTTCTATTTAACTGTAGCCCTCTTGAGTAGCAGGGGACAGTGAGAGTTGATTCCCAGGAGAGGGGCCGAGTATAGGCGCGTGTCACCTCCCAGCGAGATCGGCACTGACGAATAAAATGATCGTTAAGAGATGTGTAGAGAGGGAATTAAAAAGATCGACTGCTCCTTTCTGAGCTGTACAGCAGCCGCTTGTGCTGCGAGCCCAGTTAGTCATGTTGCTGTTGCCGGGTGGAATGGATTTGCCATTGCTCCAGCTAGCTTCAGACAAAGAATCCCAGCCTGGGGGATTTTATCTTCCTGCGACTGCAGTACTGGCAAACCGCCTTGGACAAGGGGAAAGATTTCCTGTATGCCTCTTTGCAGAGTGTGGTTGAGCTACTGTGTGCGCATTAACAATCCACTTATGGGAAGAGCTGGCATGGAGGTCTCTGCACCAGAATGCAGATGTAATTCATGAAATGCAGTCATTATCTTTGATCTAATAAAGAATTGCTTCCACCCTCATTAACTTATTTCATGCACAAGTAACAGCCAGCGGCTGCATCCTTCCTGCTTCGGTGGGATCTTCAGTGACCGTAATCCTCCCCCAGCAGGCCCTAGGAATCTGCACTTCGGCACCAGAGGACTCGCAGGTGTCGGTAACCTGATCTCCAATGCCGGACGCTGCTTACGGCTACCTGCTTGCAAATCCAGAACCCACAGCCTGACGGCAGTGAGTTTACTTTGCATTTATACTGGTATAAACGAGAGTAGAACCCGGACTTCCCTTACTTAAACCGTGGATGGCTCCTTTCATAAACTGCCGCCCCGGCCTTAGAGTCTTGGGTCCGCATCTGTTCTCTGACCCTGTGTCCCCTAATCTCCTTCCAGCCGGCCCTCTCCCTTTGGAGATGCCAGCTCTAGGGGAGGCAGCTGCTACTCTCCCCGTCGCTCTCCTTCAGCCTCTGGATGGGTTTGAAATGCAAAGAGCTGGCTGCAGAACTGGGCCGGAGCTCTTGTCAGGGAACGAGATGAAGGCTGGTCCGGTGCCCTCTTGTTTCAGCATCTGAGAATCACACCCAGCCCCTCACAGGTATGAAAGGCCAATGGGAAGACAGGAAGGAGAGGGGGTCTCCTGTTTGAAGGCTGGGAGAAGCCAGTGCAACCTCTGGCCCAGGCTAACTTGCACCCCTGCTTTCATGCCGCCTATGGGCTAGGCGGGGGGCACACTGTTACTGAGGTGTAAGACTGCCCTGGCTAGAGCATCCTTCCACCCCCGGTACACCCCTGCCCCACAGCTCCTGGAGAGGCGGCACAGGGGTGGTGGAGTGGGCCCGCTCGCTGGTGGTGCCCCTGGGGTGCGGATGTGGCCAGCGCCTGCCCTATGACTAAATCTGGCCCTACAGCTCCCATCCTTGAGGAGGGCTTCCTAGCGGAGGAGTTGGGATCGACTGATTGGCTAATCGCTGCCCGCTAGCCTCCTTTTTCCTTGCATTTCCTTGTGAAGGCCGGGCGCTGGTCAGCAGGCTTTGTGAGGGCTTCCTCGCGCTCTCCAAAACTCCCGGGCCGCCCGTCCCATCGCGCGGCCATTGCTGGGCTGCAGCAGCTACGTTCCGTGGGGAAAGGCACCTCTTAGTTTTCCCGCTGGCTCGGACGTGGTCCGTGACTGAGGAGAGGAGCGTGTGGAGATGGGATAATGTGGATTGCTGCCCACCAAGAGCCAGTCGGAAGCCACTAAACCCCTTTCTCGTGGGACCTCTCTCGGGGGGTGTCTGGAACACTATTCTAGCAATGAAAGGCTCCTCCTTCACTCCTCCCCATCCCAGCGCCCCAAACAAGTCTCCTTTTTTTCTCTGCCTTTTCAGTTCCTTTTCAGGGTGAGATTGGTCCCAGCGCCTGCAGGGAAACCGTCAGGTTTCTGCTCTTGGTTGCCCCCGAGTTCCTGCCTTCTGCAGTTATTGTCTGGGTAGCAAATCGAGTTAAGTCCAGCTAGCTTCATTCTTATTCCTCAGGCGGGCGCACCGAGGCTCAGCTGGTTTTCTAATCTTGCTTCATTAGAAATTCTCTGCCCCTACTTTTTATCTGCTTGCAGCTTCAAGCACATGATTTACAGTCTGGTTTGAGTGGCTCAGAATCATTACTGGCTAATTTGCTGCCCTTTATTTGCAAAATTAAAGCCCAGAAGCGTCTCGTTGCCCCTTCTGAAAGACTTAGCGGAAGGGTTGGAGTTGACCACACGTTTCCTCCACCGCCGGCGTTCAATGCTATCTGCAGTCGTTCTTTAACAGCAGAGAGGTGGCTGTGAACAGATATGCCGGCCTCAGAATCTTGCTGGGTGAATGAACTGAAGACAAGTTCCCCGACCTTTATTTTTGTTTAGGAAGAGTGGGGGTTGACTCCATTTGGACCAGCCAGGGGGGCGGCTGGGACTGGTATTGCCACAGGGAAGACAGAACACCTAGCTTTGTGTGTGAGCCTCACTTTACCCTCATGCGATATGGCCAGGGTGCTACCGAGGGGTTCAATTATTTGCAGAGCACTTTGAGACTCTTGCAGGAAAGACACTATCGAAATGCACGGTGCCGCACTTGGTATCGTCTCGCGATCGTTGTTGCCAGCACAGGAGTGGAACGTAGCTGGCATCGGATGCAGTAGGACTCAGTCCAGGGCATGGCCGGTAGAGATTGAAAGGAGAATATCGAGGGCTTGAGGGGCTGAGTAGGCTCCTGCCTCCAGGGAAAAGGGGAAGGTTTACAGCAAAGAGCTCTACAGTTTCCAGCAAGTCAGGCTGGAGAGCAGATACTTCAGAAACATTGGATGCAGCTCCTTTTGCAAAGGCAGGAGCGTGGGAGGAGAAGGGGAAAGAAGCACAGAAAAATGGAGCAGAGTACACAGAAGAGCTGAGGTCTGAAAGCAGCGCAGATGCGTGTGGTAAATGTTCCAGCGAACGAGGCAGGGTAAGGGGCGGAGCAGGGGAGCGGTGTTTAGTGTCCATTGTAATTGATCTATTGATGTGTGTAAGCAGCGTTTTCATAAATCAGCATGCCGTTGTATCCTCTTGACAGGCCAGTCCTCCTGTTTTGAGCTACAGCTTTCCAGCCGGGAGGAAATTAGCTAAAGGAAATCACTTGTCTTTGGCAAAACCTGACGCTGGCTGAGAAGGGCCATAAGTTTGTGTGCTATGAGGGTGGGACTTTGGCCTAACTCTGCTGCTACAGGTGTTTTACCACTGACTCCAGGAGGAGCAGTGAGGCCAACTGCTGAGAGCTTTTGAAAAATCTCGTCTACATGAGAGTTTTTTGTATTGCAGTGGCACCTAAAGACCCCAAGCGAGATCACTAGCCACTGTCCATACACATGGCAAGTCTTTGCCTGGCAGGGCTTGCAGCATAGATAGACAAGAAAGACCAGAGTGGGAAGAAAGGAAGGATTGGTTTATATTGCTCCAATTTTAAAAAAGCACCGTATGACCTATTTTGTCTGCTCTTTCTGTAAATTGTGAATCGAGCATTATTTACTTGTATCCTGGTGGCATCTGGGATTCCCAGTCAGGGCCCAGAACTCCAGTGCGCTCGGTGCTGTACGAACATAGAACAGAAAAGGAGACCTGCCCCGGAGTGCTTACAATCTAAGTGCAAGTCAAGAGACAGCAGGTGGCTGAAAGCAGACGGATAAAGAAGCGTGGAGTATGGAGTATGTGCTGAAATACAGTGAGACACGATGCAATTTTTATGCCTGGGACCAAATTTTCTGCTGGTATAAATTGGCCCAATTCTATTGACTTCCATGATGCTGGGCCAGTTTACATCAGCAGAGAACAGAGGTCGTTTGACTTTCAGGTCATGAATGGCAATTTAAGAGTGAATGAAACTCTCTTGCATGGCAGAGAAGATCTCTAGGCATATCCTGCCTTCTTCCTGTAATAGCTTCCAAATGCTGACCCCCAGAACCCTGGTTTCAATAGCGCAGCATTTACAGTGTAATAGTAGAAGGGAGCTCCTAATAGGCTTATAATCGCCAGGAGTCTGTCTTCTTTTATTGTTCAGTCCTGAAAAGGCAACAAGGGGCCAAGATGGAAAGAAGAGCCTTAAAAAAGAAACGCGTCCCGACGCTGCTTTTCTGATGGCCCTTTTGGGAGAGAAAATGGCTTTGAAATTTTAAATGGTGGGGCCACGGTGAGAAGGGGAGAAGGCACGGCAGCCTGGCTGCAATGCCAGCTTATGCCAGCCACTCACAGCGCTGAAGGTTTTAGTGGTGGTTCCCCTAGAGGGGCACTTAATTTAGTTTCTGAACCCACATGGGACCATGTGGGTTCAGAAACTCCCATGGGGCTGAAGGGACGTAGAGGAGGATGTGAGATGTAAAACCAGGCAATCAAGCAGTAGGGGGGGGGGGGGGATATAGATTTATGCTTGGGACTTAATCTTGAGGGGGTTGGTGACAGGAGGAAACTGCTCCAGTTTGTTCTCTCCTGATTTTTGTGTTACTGCTTCAGTCTCCCTTGTCCCTCTTAGAGCTCCTAGTGGGAACTGCATCGTGGCGAAGGTGAGTTGCAGGGCTGAAACCCTGTCTGGGATTTTGCTCTCATGATTTGTTGTTACACGTTGCCCGAAGCCCAAGGTGGAATTATTGCCCAGCAGTTCAAAATGTGGTTGTATTTTTGTATTCATACATGGCTCAGAGCTGCAGATCTGTCCACTGCCCAGGCCCCTCCATGACTCTTACTCGCCTTCTTTTCCTACTGTTACTTTCCTTCTCTTCCTTCCTGTCCCCAGCTCTGCCATCCGAATCTTTCTGCCAGTCTATTGCGGGTTCACCATTCCTTTTCTCTCTCTAACATTGGGGTGCAAAACATCTGGGAACTGCCATGACATGCAGGCATCTTCATGGTCTCATCGGCTTGAATGTTCTTGCACTTTTTACTAGTGGTTGGCCAAACTCAGAAGCTTGTGAAGTTTGTCTCTGAAAAACACCCGATAATATCCGCTCTGGGCTTACATATAGAGGTAGAAGAGCGGGTCTCTCGTGTGATTTCTGGTACCTCCTGCTTTTAGTTGTGCCAGAAGGACCCAAAGGACTGTCTGTCTATGGGCCTTGTATTTCATCTCTTCTGATTATAGACCTAGCTATTATCCCAGAAGTATTTTCACCACACACCCAATAGGAGACTAATGAAAAGAATTAACTAAACCTTCCCAAACCCCAGATAAGTTTGGTTTGGTGCTGGTGTGGGGCGAAAGCTCAGCAACGATCGTTTGTTCCCCGGACCGGTGACGCCACCCTTACAAGACCTACCTGAGAAATTATGGTGCAAATGGTGGACCTCTTCCAGTTCTACACTGGTGTTTCTCTGTTGACTCCCATGGAGTCACTATTGATTTATACCCGTGTAAGGGAGAGGAGACCCAGGCCCAATATACTAAATGCTGGTAGTGGAGAGGTACTTCATTTTTATTTCTCCTGCTTCTGGAGGAGGGTGAGTTCTCCACTTTTTAGCTTAGGGCTGGTCTTCACTACAGAGGGGGATCGACTGCCGATATGCAAACTTCAGCTACGTGAATCACGTAGCTGAAGTTTGCGCATCTGCAGCCAACTTAACTGCCATACTCACGGCGGCGGCAGTCGGCGCGCTCCCCTGTCGACTCCAGCTTGCGCCTCCCGGCAAGCTGGAGTTCCAGAGTCAACGGGGGTGCCGCGGGCGATCGATTTCTCGCATCTTCACAAGACACGAGAAATCGATTGCCAAAAGATCGATTGCTACCCGCCGATCCGGCGGTTAGTGAAGACCAGCCCTTAGTGGTGGTGATTGTTTGTTTTTTAAAGCAGAGTCAGGTGTGCACATGTGTTGCCTACGTGGGTAAAAATAAAGGTGTATTTTCATTTGACTCCTCTGCAGACACAGTTTTTAACAACGTTTAGATGGATTGAGTTGGTTCTGTGGAAACCCAGGTGGGAGCTTTGATTGCAGAACACATCTGATTGGCTTGTGCAGTCATGTCCATACGGGTTGTAGGGAGAACCTTGCATCTCTCTGTGATACTGTGCTTATTGTCGCCATGAGCTTGCTTGTTTGTATCCTCATGGCACCCCTAGAAGCTCTAGTCCTAGACCAGGACCGCATTGTGCTAGGTGCGGTACAAACACAGAACAAAAAGCCAGCCCCTGTCCCAAAGAGTTTCCAATCTAGGTCTGACCAGCGACAATGGATGGATACAGATAGATGGGGGAGTAGAAGGAACCAGTGACACAATACTGCTCTGTATGACAGGCAGCCTCTCTGCACCCCATTGGCCCAACTGCTGGCGTGTTTTTGTAGGCACTGTTGTCAAGGAACGTTTCCAAGCAGGATAGTGAGGTGGCTTCGGGTCTGCTGTTGGGGAGCTCCTCCAAGCATGCAGGGCAGCATGGGAGAAAGCATGAAGGTCTTGTCTGAGAATGTTAACAAGTGGGCAATCTGGAGATAAGTGTTGACATCCGGATAGCAAAGGAGAGTAGGTTGGACCTGAATTACATAGGTCAAGATCCTATAAAAAACATTGTAACGAGAGCTCTTCGGGAGATCCTTTCAGGCGGCAGTGGCACATGCTAGGCTCTTCTAGCTCTTGAAGCTTTGGTTTCTTGGAGTGCTTTTTCCAGTTCTCCTATTCCCTGCAGACTATCTTTCCATCTCTCTAGCTATGCTATCTTCAGCTTGTGCAGTAGAGTAGAACTACTCAACATTCCTAACCATTGAGGAATTCCGCACCATCGCGTAATCAGGCATGCCAGGAGTGAGGCTGGTCCTTCACCTGCTATTATGTCCTCAAGGAAGAGTGTGAGTATGTTAGGTTAAGGTACTTGTAATAGAAGCGTTACCGCCAGGAGTTTTGGAATCCTCTTACTGTTTTGCAGTTAAAAGTTTCGTTGCATTTCTTATTTTTATGTTAATTTCAGTAAAGGTTTTATCAATTTGGTATTTGTCCTCCATGTACGTGTTCTCGTCAAGCACCGCGAGAATCCTCTCCCAATATAGAACTCTTTGAGATCTCCAACTCTGTAGTCTGCATTGGATAAGAACTTATGACTCTTCTGGTCGGATGCGATCATTGGCGAGCCAAAACACTTAACCCGTTAAATTCAGGTCAACAGGGAACATTGATGATGAGTCTGATAAAGAAAGGACTTGAATTTTTCTTAGCCCCTCTTCTTAGCACGAGACAGGCTGCCAAGGGTCTGTGGCACATTTTACCATGGATTTCGCTTCCATTTTAGAGACCCAGATAAGGGGCAATTTTTCCGGAGTGTTCAGCTAAATGATGGGCAGGGTGTCAGAAGTGCTAAGCATCAAGCGTGTTGGAAATCCAGCCACTTACTATGGGGCTTGACTAGACGCTTACCTCTTTTGAAAAATCTGGACCCTATGGTGACCCTCAAGTAATAACCCCCCAATTTCTGTGCCAGCACATTAGCTAAGGGAACAGAAATAACCGGCCTGTGCTGCTGCCGAAAAGTCAAGCCCCGAGGCCCCACTGGTAAGTAGAACCAACACCATGTTCCTTTGCCCACTGTGATTGGTGGAGAGTTCTGGTCTTATCACTCGCCAGAGTTTACACCTGCTTTACATTTTGCTCTTGCTCTCATGGCGCTTTCTTGAAGAAAGCAAATTGAATGGAATTCTATTCTAATCTAATCAAATCTTGTCATAAGAAAGGCCTATTCTGAGGTGGTGAGACCCTAGGACACTCCTCAGGAAAAGCTTATTGCATGATGAAGGCAACAGTAGGAAGGAGAAATCAATTGGCAGCCCAATCCCTACAGGAAGATTCTCCCCCACTGGGAAGCCTGACGCTCTCCTCTTGGTGCTAAAATTGAGATTGCTTCATGGTTATATTTGCCATTATATTTTGATTCCACCCTCTCTTTCCCTTCCTCCCCCTGTGAGGTTTTCAGAGCTGTGTATTCACCTAATGATTCACAGAAAGGTTCTCTTAGTTCCGCAACTCAGTATGGTAATGGTGACTCACCTCGTTAGAAGGCTATGTGGGAGGCAACCGTTTGTTCCTTAAATCGATGCAAGAATTACTATGTCTAAAAGCAGTCTAGCGAGATGACCTCTCCCTCGTTCTCTTTCATGTGTGTTTCCATCATGCAGTTTCATTGCACTGTACGTGTTTATCGAGGAATGTTTGGTTAAATGGATCCAAGCATCGATCCTGGGTTCTGTTGTTATGTGTTGTTCTGCAGCAAATCCTCCACACCTTCCCCTGGTTTTTATGCACCCAGGCCATGCAAAGAGAGCCGAGACTTGCTGCATTCTCCTATCTGAGACTCCCACCAAGTGGTGGAGCTGACACAGGTAGGTACAGAGCTGGTGTAGCTAGTGATGCACCCGGTGAGGAAAGTGGAGAGGGTCAGGGAGGAGTGCCTGCAGCATAGTGCTTGTCCTCACTACGGCAGGGAAGCATCGATCTTTTGGCGATCGATTTATTGCGTCTCGTCAAGACGCGATAAATCGATCACCAGCGGCTCCCCTGTCGACTCCGGAAGTCCAGCTCGGCAAAAGGCACAAGCTGGAGTCGACGGGGGACCGTGCCGCCGACCGCCGCCACCGTGAGGACGGCAGGTAAGTCGGCTGTAGAGACGCCGAAATTGCGTATCTACAGTTGATCTCCCCCCCCCCCCCTCCCCCCAATGGAGACCAGCCCTAAATGTCCCCTGACTATGCTCAGCTGGGAGACTTGCCAGCAGGCAGAGGTTAGAGCAGCCCCGAGGTTTCTCTAACCTTCACTGTGGGCTGAGCAGAGAATCCAAGCACTGTAATCTGGCTGCCTGATAACCTTCAGGCTCCACTGCAGCAAGGGTGGACTTCATGAAGCAGAGACCTTGGCCTTGTGATGCCACGTTGAGCAGACAATGCAGCAAGTGATGGGAGGTTGTCTCGGGAACTAAGCTTGGTAATGCTGTGCGCTAGGGGGTGCACCATGTGGACTGGATTGTGGTTGCAAAGTTCTGTGATGATTTTGGTTTTCTGTCTCTGATCGAAGTAAAATAATTGGCAGATGGGCACCTTGCCCCACGGGTTGAATTTTCTAATTGCTTCTCTTTTCCATTTCCCTGCTTGCATGCAGTGGTGGCTGGAGTCTGTTTTCACCATGTGCAGTAAAATAAAATATAGGCCAGTACAGTAAGCCGGGCATGCAGGAGAATAAGACACGGAGCGGGTTTTTAGCAGATGAATGAACTCGTGAGGAGGACAGATTTGATTGCCTGGTGCATTGTACCTCGGCAAGGAGTGAGGTGACCCAGTTTTGCTTGGTTTAACTGACTCATTCAGTTTCATCTGACAGTCTGCATCCCACAATAACAGAACTGCTTGCTAATGCTTTCCGCTGGAGGTGATCAGCATTTCTCAATCAAAGTCCGGCTTCTGGATCACGAATGCTAATCTTCTGCTTTTCCTCTGCCCCCCTAGATAACTAGTTCTCATGTGTTCTTGACTCGGGCCGGGCAGTGTTTTCTTTCCCCGCTTCCGCCGTGTGCACAGAGATTCCTTACGGCCCTTTCCTCATAATAAAAAAGCAGTGAGCCCAGCCCTGTAATTCTCAGGGATTTCAGGCAATGCGGTTACCATTGAAAGCGGGCACCCTGTTTGCTCATTTCTCGCTGCAAGGCAGAGTGGCCCAGCAGAGAGGGCACGGGACTCGACTGGGCCTCGGAAGACCTAGATTCTAGTGCTAGCCCTGACACTGACCTGCCGAATGACTTCCCGACTCTGTGCTCCTTTCTACCCTGTTTGCCTGACTTGTCGCGTTAGACTGGGGGCTCTTGCTATGGGTCTGTTCGACACCCAGCCCAATTCACAGATTATGAAGCCAGAAGGGACCGTTGTGATCATCCAGGGGGAGCTCCCCTCCCAGAGGCTGTAGAGATGTGCTAGCCGCTTCCGGGCACGGCATGGGGCTGCGACATCCTGCCTGAGCCCTGCTGCGCCGCTAGCCATGAGCCGCCCGTGGGAAGTGCCCCCTGGCCAGAGCCTACACCTCGCAACCGCTCCCTCACTGCAACCCCTGCCCCAGATCAGAATCCCCCTCCTGCACCCAAACTCCCAGTCCCTGCACCAACTCCCTTCCAGACCCCGCACCTCCTCCTGCACCCAAACTCCCAGTCCCTGCACCAACTCCCTTCCAGACCCCGCACCTCCTCCTGCACCCAAACTCCCAGTCCCTGCACCAACTCCCTTCCAGACCCCGCACCTCCTCCTGCACCCAAACTCCCAGTCCCTGCACCAACTCCCTCCCAGACCCCGCACCCCCTCCTGCCCCAGCCTTGTACTGCAGCAAGCTCCCTCCCAGGACAAAGACTGATATACAGGGGCCCCACAAAATCTAATAGCCCTACACCCCCAGGAGAGTTAATCCGGCCCTGTTGAGCAGTGTGTGTTACATGTCCCCCCTCCGTGCCCAGTCCACCGCGGAGGTGCGTGTCTTACAGTGCTGATCCTGGCTCTTTAGCACCGTCTGGAGTCACTCCTACTCTTAGCTCTGCAGGTCCCTGGGTCAACCTTGGAGTCAGCCAAGTTGATGCAACTACATCTGTAAAAGTAGTGGGGAAGGTCTACATTTGTCTTGTCTTTTTTTTTCTGTTTCAGGTGAATATGGCACTGATGGGGAAGCCCTCCAATGGGTCCCCCAGTAACTCCAGACCTGACCAGTGGAATACAGTTTTCCATCAGAAAAATGAAATCATCACCAGTTTAGTTTCTGCCTTAGATTCGATGGTGAGTGAGGCTGCTTGCAAAGGTGATTTTGGCGGGGGGGTTGGGGGTGAGGGTTACACACCCATAAGGAACTGTTCACGGTTCAGGATAACATTGAAGGATAGGTTCTGAAATCAGATCCTACACATTAGAGTCCTCTCCAATGGGCCGCAGGGCCCCAGATATGAAACCCAATCCTTTATCTAAACAAATGGGGCATATTCATTTCAAGTGATGATGAACAATGATATGGCAGCAACCTGAGAGAGTTTGTCAGCCCCTGAAATCACTGGAGAGGCTCCGAATCTGAAAGCTTCGCAAGACTCCCGTTGAGGTTAATTGGGTTGAATAAGAGCCGGATTTAGATGGAAGGATATTGAGTTCATCAAATTGTACTCTGGTGCAGTACAGCCCATGGAGCTGTTTGAGCGGTGAAATGAAAATCACATGCCCATCCTGACAGAGGGGCCATAAAGCCAGCTCCAGTTAATCTTGCGATGTGTATTGTTTCCCTATTCATATTTATTTTGGTACCAACCGAATTTATTTTTCTTAATGTTTTACCGCTGTTGTTGTGAGCTTTTACACAACAAGGGAACAATAACAATGGCTTTCATCTCCAAGAACAAAGAAAATAACTCATGGCTGTTGACGTAAAACTCTCCGGAGAAATCTTGCACAAGTCAGTCTTGCTTACATAAACCAGATAACTGGCTAAGTTTCTTGGATGAGAGCTAATCTTATTAACTGAAAAGTGTGTGTGTTTTGTGTGTTTACCAACACATGTAGTAAAATGTGATGAATTAAATATCCCTCCCATCTAAATCCAACTATAGGTAATTTTTATCTAAATATGATTGTATATGTATGTGTGTTTCGCATTTTGCAGAGGGAAATACATCCACCTCAAGGCCCCATTAAGATGTAGGTACCCAAAAAACAAGGCACTCAAAATCACTAGTCACTTTGGAAGAGCTTAGCCATTTATATATATATATATATATTACACAAAAAACTATGCCTGCTTGTGCATATGCTTTAATTACACGATCGCGTATGTGCAAGCATTGCACAAGTAACCTTCATTCTGGCATTTCCTAATGTTTGGCTTTGGAGCCTTAATATTGCTGTTTCAACTGAGGGTGGTGAGTGCAATGTTATGTATTTTTCATGTACAAATTTTAAAAAGAACTTGGTGTTAATTGCTATTTGAATTCTTTGTTCATACATACCCATCCCACTCACTATTGCATATTATATTTTTTTCCTTAACTGTTTAGTTTAGTTGATTGAATTGATGTACCTTTTGCTGTTTTCATGGAAGGGATTTTTTTCCAACTGAACTTTTTCTGGTTTACTGATGGTAAATCATTATCCTACCTCCTTTTCCCCCAACATGGAATTATCTCCCATTACTTGGGATCCATCCACTTTCTGAGAATCAAGTCCAGAGGGGATGTAGAAGGCAATATATGCTGCACATGGAGCAGGTAAATCAGGCTGTGTGATCTGGGGCTTGTCTACATTGGCGCTTTACAGCGTTGCAACTTTCTTGTTCAGGGGTATGAAAAAACACCCCCCTAAGTGCTGCAAGTTTCAGCCCTGTAACGTGCCAGTATAGCCAGTGCACCGGCGCGGGGAGCTATGCCTCGCGGGGAGATGGGTTTTTTAGAGCACTGGGAGAGCTCTCTCCCAGCACTGTGCTGCGACCACACAAGCTGTGGCAGCGCTTTAACGTTGCCAGTGAAGATGTGCTCTAAGTGTACAAGACTCCCATTGAGTCTGAATATCTCAGCTTGCATAGTTATATGCTGAGGAGCCGGAAGAAAGGCGTTAATTACACTGGGCTTTAGCTTCCTTCTAGTTGGCTTTTCCTGCTACCTCCCTGTCCTCCAGCCACTTAGCGTGTCGATTCTCCCGTCAAAAAAATTCCCTAGGCTTGGTCCAAATTTGGAGATGGTGTGATAGGAAGTTGAAGTGGGTGAGAGTCTCGGGGAGTCTAAATTTGTGTAGGATAAGTGGTGAGGAGGAGGGAAGAATGGGTAACCCAGTCATTTTTAGTATTGCTGTAATGCCTTGGGACACTTGTCCAAGATCAAAACCATGGTGCCAGGAGCTGTACAGATGCTCAGTAAAAAGACTGTCCCTGGTTTACAGTCTGGAGTATGACAAGATGCAGGGTGGGGAGGGAAGGAGTAGGACGAGGCCAGGGTAAAGCAATCAAGTTATCGTACTCTAAACAGGAGGTTTTGGCTCACCACCTGCCTAGCCATTGTCAGTGTCAGATATAAGGCTCTCAAGATTAACAGCAACACTGGAAACTCCTTTGCCTTCAGCGAGTACTTCACTGGATTGTGTTTATCCCCTTAAACTTCCCTCTGAACTTGGCCCTCCACCTCGAGACAAGGAGGGTCTCTCTCCACAGTGGCGGGGCCTCTGAGCTTCTCGTATTGGGTTTAGGCTTGATGGTAATAATCTAAGATTCCCTCAAGGGTGTGAGGCTAACTTAGGAGACAGTGTGAAGGAGCATACGGGGCTATAGTTGGAGCTAAATAAAGTCAGACAAGCACCAGATGTGTATCCCATGCACACCTACTGTTTGTGCCGTTACTGGTCGGTGTGTTCTCTGTGTCTGTAAATTACCTGCCCCTCCTTGCTACGCAGCTCTAAGTGTCACGCAGCTGGGAATGACCCCAGCGTTCCAGGGAGGCACATTGTTCAGAGGAAGACAAGCCAGTGTGTGAAATTATTTGTACTGCCTTTTAGCGGGCTTTTTAAACAGTTTGTTCTAACCACTATTTCCATGTAACCAGACACTAATAAACCAGGAAACCTGGAAGTGCTGTATCTCTTCCAGTGGTGCATTGCAACTGCCTTGCAATCTCGCGTGCCGTTTGAAATCTCTTGTGGTCTGGATTCTGAGTTTTACATGTACAATGAGTGTCCTTCCGAGGGAAGTGGGGGAAGCCCCTCCATTCGAGTGGCTTTGAAATCCAGTCGAGAGAGGCCGGTGTTGGGGAAAGAACTTGGAAGGGGAGGACTCAATTTCTGGCTCTGCCACAAAATAGCCTCATGTCGTTGAGCGAGTCACTTAGTTTTCACCCCGGTTCCCCGCACTGTCATATGAGGAGAATAGAATTTCGGTTCATCCGCTCTTTGTCTGTTTCAATTGTAAGCTCTTTGGGGGGAGGGGCCATCTGTTGCTATGGATTCAGCGCCCAGCACATTACGATTCTGCTCACAAAATGGGGTTTCTAGATGCCACAAGAATACAAATAATGAATAACATTGGAAAGCTAGTGTCAGGAAGAGTGGGTGCATAAGAGCCCCTCATAGCCCATCCTTTCTGTTCTGATTTAAATATACCAGGAGAGGGTCTTGACTGCTGAAGACGGACTGCTAGCCAGCAAATATTTTGTCATTGAAATAAAAAGTTCCCTGCCATTCCATCTTTTTAATTAGAACCGATTAAAAATGCTAATGATTTTTCACAGGAAACTTTAGCAAATGTTTTGTTCTGCTCTTCGAGGGCTCGCTGTGTCCATTCCAACAGGCGTGTGCGCACGCCCGATCGTTGGAAGGTTTTCCCCTAGCGGTACCCGTCGGGTCGGCTGTCGAGCCACCTGGAGTGGCGCCCTCCCTAGCTCCCCTGACTGGGGCATGCCTTGGTTTCAGGGGTTTAAATCCTGCCACCGCTGTGGGAAGCCTGCGCCCAAGGTGATCCGCCTGCATTGTGCCTGGGTGAGGGCCAGCGAACAGCTAAGTGCTCCATTTGCAGGAGCTGTCGCCCCAGGGCGAAGAGAGAGCGGGGCTGTCGTCTCCGGCTCCTTTTAATGGAGACGGCTCTTCGCCCTCAGCCAGCACCGGAAGCGGCACTGGCGATATCGGTACACAGCGCACCGGCTTCGGTGCGGGACGCCTCGGCACCGGAAAAAGCCCTTCAAACACCAGCCCTCCTCCCGCTTCTCTTCCGGACCACCGAGGCAGGACTCAGCCAGGAGAAGGGGCAGGAATAATAGAAGACGCCAGTTGCAATTCTCCTCAGGCCAAGTTCAGGGCTCGTCCAAACAGCCCCTAGGGCCGAAACCTAACTTTTGAAGATGTGCCCGAGGATGGAGCACCAGGACTCAGTCTGGATCCGTACCCGCCCTTTGTGAATCGGCTGTCCCACTTCTACCATGCTACGCCCTGGCCGTTGATGGCACGCTCCACAAGAGCTCAGGCTTCATGCACCGCTTTCCTCGTGCACGCCCCTGTTCAAGACTCGTGCAATGCGGCAACGTGGTCTTCCGTCCACACCTTCACATCACACTTGAGGGACGACGCAGCATTCCTCAGAGCAGTCCTACATCAGCAAGCAGGTGATCTCCAACTCTCTCCTCCAGAGAAACTGCTTGGGAATGGACACGAGCAAGCACTCGAAGAAAAACGGTTACCTGCCTCTCGTAACTGTTCTTCAAGATGTGTTGTTCACGTCCATTCCAGATCCCACCCGCCTCCCCTCTGTCGGAGTCTTCCGGAAAAAAGGAACTGATCAGGCGGTGGGTCGGCAGTGTCCTATACACCCTGCCATGAGGACACCACTCCAGAGGACTCCACTGCCCACCCACCGGGTACCGCTAGGGGAAACCCTTCCCACGATCGTGCATGCGGTGTGCGTACACGCCTGTTGGAATGGGCATGAAAGCACATCTCGAAGAACAAGTTACAAGAGGTAGGTAACCAGTTTTTGTTGTTGTTTTTAATTCCCATTGATATTCTTGGTAGAATAAATAAAGAAATGTATGGTGTTTGGTTACATGTGTGTTTAAGTCCAAACTGAAAATTGTTGCCAAAACACAGTTTTACACTGAAATGAAAATGTTCGTTTTGATTGAAAAGTCATTTTGCATCAAAAAAATGTGTCATGGAAAAAGTGAGGTCCAGCTCTAACAATGTATATATGGAATACAAATAACTCCGTAAATACCCATTCAATTGACGGATGACTGTGTGAAAACATGAGATGCTTTTGACTTTTCCCTCTTCTAACTCAACCTCTTTTCCCACCTCCCCAGTGTTCCGCCCTTTCCAAACTAAACGCCGAGGTAGCTTGCATTGCAGTTCACGATGAAAGTACCTATGTGGTCGGGACAGAGAAGGGGAGGATCTTTATGAACGCAAGGAAAGAACTGCAAATGGATTTTCACAAGTTCTGCAGTAAGTACCCCCCTGGTCTGGGTTAGAATCCAAGTCCATGCTTGGTAATGAAGAGTGGATTTCATGGGATGCTGGAGCACATGACAAGGAGAGACTGAGGCAACTGGGATTGTTTAGTCTGCAGAAGAGAGGAATGACGGGGGGATTTGATAGCTGCTTTCAACTACTTGAAAGGGGGCTCCAAAGAGGATGGATCTAGACTGTTCTCAGTTGTAGCAGATGACACAACAAGGAGTAATGGTCTCAAGTTGCAGAAGAGGAAAAACTTAGGGAAAACTTTTTCACTAGGAGGAGGGTGGTCAAGCACTGGAATGGGTTACCTATGGAGGTGGCGGAATCTCCTTCCTTAGAGGTTTTTAAGGTCAGGCTTGACAAAGCCCTGGCTAGGATGATTTAGTTGGGAACTGGTCCTGCTTTGAGCAGGGGGTTGGACTAGATGACCTCCAGAGATCCCTTCATAAGAGCATAAGAAAGGCCGTACTGAGTCAGGTCCATTTAGCCCAGTATCCTGTCTACTGACTGTGGCCAATGCCAGGTGCTCCGGAGTGAGTGAACCTAACAGGTATGATCGAGCGATCTCTCTCCTGCCATCCATCACCCCCCTCTGACAGACAGAGGCTAGGGACACCATTCCTTACCCATCCTGGCTAATAGCCATTAATGGACTTAACCTCCATGAATTTATCCAGTTCTCTTTTAAACCCTGTTGTAGTCCTAGCCTTCACAGTCTCCTCAGGCAAGGAGTTCCACAGGTTGACTGTGAGCTGTGTGAAGAAGAACTTCCTTTTATTTGTTTTAAACCTGCTGCCCACTAATTTCATTGGGTGGCCCCTAGTTCTTCTATTATGGGAACAAGTAAATAACTTTTCCTTATTCACTTCCAACCCTCATATTCTATAATTCCTCTGATTCTATGAATATAGAGTGCTAGTGGCAAATTCAAGTGATGTTTGGTTTCCTTGCTACTTTATTGTGCAACTTGAAAAGTGCAGAATTGCTTTGTGATAGATACCACACCTAGCCCAGAAATTCTCCTAGCTCAAGTAGATTAGGACAAAACTATTCGAAGGCCGGGTCCACACTGGGGAAGGGGTCAATGTAAGATACACAACTTCAGCTACGCAATAGGGGGGTTTCTCTCCACTTGTGTTGGCATAGAGTGGAACGAAGAACAATTCTCTGATTCAGTGAGCTCCCCTTGGGTGTGAGACCTGGGGATGTCTCCATGCCAACACAAGTGGAGAGAAAACCTGGACATCGACGACAGCCCTAAAGATCTACCCAAACTGGACCAGAGAATTCAACAAACCAAGCCCCCTATTTGCTATCACAAGTTGGAGGGGGGAAAATATTCAAAGATTTCACATGCTCAGAGGCTGCTTTCTTAGATTCTTACAAGGCAAAGAAATTTGCAGTTGGGAACCTTGAAAGTTACAGTATGGTGGCCACAATCTGCTGATGGTGACTTGGATCTGTCAGATGCAGCCTTCAGGAGGTGTGTGCTACTGTGTGTTCTGGCACATGGACTCACTCCTGGGGAGCGAGTCACTATTATCTTCTTCTGACCAGAATTTTCTTTGCCACTAGTCCCATCCCATCCGTGCCAGGTCAGTAAGCGTGTCTTAAATCCGAGAGGAAAATGTCTCTTCTCAGTCGATTTCCTTCCTCTGAGATTGCAAGTCCGCTGATCCGGCTCCATCCTCGGTTTCAGTTTTTGGGTGTTGGCTGCTCTAATCGGACTAAATTGCACACCGTGTTTTGAATTGCGTGCCTGGTTTATTCCATTAGAATTTCACAGTCAATGTTATGATCAGGGCTTTGGCTTTCGGAGGACTCTGGCAAACAGGAAGTGGGCAGGCCAGTAGCAAAGGGCAGCTCATAACTGACTGCTCTGCACGCCTCTGCACGCTGCAGGGAAGGGACCCGACCTATCAGTGCCAGATCAGCGGATTTACAGTCTCTCAGACAGGAAAGAGACCTGATCCCTTTCTCTTGCAATGCCAGAGAGAAGATGAAATTGCAGTGCACTGCCGGCCAGTGTCGGTGAAGGAGCAAGGTCAGTGCTTTCCTTTCCCAAGCCAGTGGAGTGCAAGCATATTGCAGGGGCAGTGCAGTTTATTGCAGGGGACAGTTTGCCAGCTGATCAACTCCCCACACCCTGCCCTCTTTCTCACGCCACTTCCTGGCTGCGGGAGCCTTTTTCCTGATCTGCCCTTTAGCTATAGGTGAAATGTTGCAGCAGATGATGCAAAGGGCCCGGATTGTGGAGGGAAGACGATTGAAAAGAATGGGCTGGTGGCCAGCGTCCGTCTTGCCTGGCGGGAACAGTTTGTTTTGTTGGTGTCTCCTAGCAGGGTAAATAATTGTAAGAGAACAGGCTGCCCTGGAGGTGTTGCTCTGTATGACGCCCCCCTTGTTAGTCCGTGAGGCCAGCCCTCTGGTCGCTAGGAGGGTGGCTTGAGGGCGCTCGTTAGAGAGTCAATCACTCTTCCTCTCCCCCAGCTGTGAGAAGATGCCACCCCTGCGCCCCCCGCTGAATGTTCCAACCCAAGTCTGAGACCGGTGGTTCAAGGCACAGCCCCGTCCTCCTGTTGCCCGTCCCTAGGTCCCATGCTGCTGCCAGTCTCAGTTACGCTACTTTTGATGCACCCAAAGCCTGATGCGGTTGTACCCTGCCCTGACGTGATGCTCTGCTCCCAGTGCTCCGAGTGCAGTGTTGAGGCAAAGAAGGGGCTTGAACTGGGAGGAATTCTCCTACCATCAGCGCACAGCCGCTAAACTCAGCCCATTTGTCCCTCCGTTACTGGATTCTTGAAGTAGGACATACCCTGCCTGAGCTGGGAATGAACGTCTGTGCCGCATCACGACTAGTAACGGTTCCAGAGGGAAATAGGAAGTCAGACACAAATGAAGAGCAGATTTATTTTTTGCACATGCCGGCTGCACTAACCGCTAAAGTCTTGTGTGATAGAAATGAGGTGGCAAAAATCAACAGTGTTCGCGCACGCGCGTGTACCTGGTGTTGATGGAAACCGTATTTGTGCTTACTCCATTGGCGAGATTGCTCAAGAACAGTTCATGCTCGTGAAAACGTTAACCTTCTAAAGCTGCCAGGGTCGGCGTGTGCTTGGATTATTCACTGCATCTGTGCCGGCTGTCCCAACAAAGCGTGCCCCGGGGCTAATCCAACTTGTGCACGTGGTTTTGTGGAAGATTTCTCCTTTCCTCTATTGGTATTCTCTCTCTCTGTGCTGGGGAGGTTGAGATCTGTTTCACACTGGTGTATTGTAATCGGAGAAATCACCTTTTGAGAACTATCAATCTCAAGCTTTCATTTTGCAATAACCTTTCACCTGGCGTGAGGCATTTAGAAAAGGTTGCAGGTGTTTGCCTCCCGTTCACAGCACGTATGTGGACCGATTCAGAGAGGAAGCGTAATGGAGAAGGTCTAAAAATTGCATGGGCTGGAGTGGGAAGCTACATGTTCTATATTAAAAGATCAAATGAGTCATTCTGTAGTGGTATCAGGTCAAACTTAAATCTACTCTATAGAGGCAGCCCAAGGCACCTGAAGTTTTAATCTAGGCTCTTTCTCCCTTCACTTAAGTGGCCTGTATTTTAAAATGGAACCATAACAATGGGTGCGAAATACGAAGTTTTGATGATGGAGGTCTGACTGTGCAGCAGATGCGTGAGATGGGGTGAAATCTGATAACTGCCTGGAATTTTACGGGGGCTTTTCTCCCCTAGAGAAGGCTCTTCCAGCTGGCATGCGTTGTAAAGCATCCCTGAAAACTGATTTATAGTCCAGTTGCCCCTTTAGAAAGGCTCTAACATAATCGAAAGCAGACATCACTGACAGATATAAGAAGCCTCTTATCTACTGAGCAGCATTTGAGCACACAGACCTCACTCGAGCCCAGCCTTTCCTGAAATACGAAGGGGAATTGGCAGTTATAAAGATGGATGTCAATAAAAGAGAATTGATGTCTAGTCGGGAGGGGAGAGGCTTAGAAGGGTGTGATCTTTAAATGACTGCTTACCAGAAAGAACCGAAAACTTTTCTAGCGAGTATCTTCCCCCACATCCTTCCCCGCCCGAATGAGAAACTGTCGAGAACGTATTGTAAACAGACGGTGTTTCTTGTGTCCCAAGGAGAGCTTCAGGGTGCCAACCCCTTTGATTACTGCAGGGTGTGATGTCCAGGCGGATTCCTTATTTCCAGTTCTCTCTGCCCTTCCAGGGTCTCCCTTGTTCTCTCTCCTGCTGAATACAGACTCAGGTTGTTCATTCCTCAGCGTATGTAAGTGGAGTGGTAAATGTTGCTGTGGCTACCAGGGGTGGCCAGCACTTGTTTGCTGGACAGTGGGGTTTTCCCTTCCCACTTACACTACCCCAGCATCACTTGACTTGAAAGTGCAGAGCAGTTGTTAAAAGACAGATTCCCATTGAAAAATCAGACAAATACTTCAGAGACCAAAGGCGTTGGTGCGAAATGTTGCTGGAAGAAACGCGACAAGGGGCCAGTTCTCCGCTCGTGTACGGCAGGAGAAGCAGGGAGTGATCAGTGGGGCTACATGCTGGTGAGATCAGAATCAGACCCATAGATGAGACCCTCCCCACTGGAGACTCAGACATGGCCCTTTGCCCTGGGCTTAGCGTATGGTAGGGGCGCTTAGTCACTCACTAGCAGGAGGAAGACTTCAGAGGACTTTGCTTTGTTCAATATCCGCTTCTTTGGCCTGCTGGTAACTCTGGTCGTGAACTTTCTAGAGCAGAGTGGATAGACTTCAGAGAAACTGCCTCTGTCTCCACCCCCACCTCCTGGTTGGAAGGAGAGCTACTCTGCTGTAAGATCTTGAGTGTGAAGGTGAAGTTCTGGGGCTCAAAGAGGCGCCTTCCCCACCTATTTTCATGTCGCTCTACTATCTGAATCTTCGTTATAAGCAGGCCTTGCATCTGCACTATTGAAGTCAAGAGGAGTCTTTCCACTGACGTCTCTGGGGGCATAGTCTCGTTCCCCTGGTGGTTCCCACGTTCCCCTGGTTAGGGGCTCCTTGGGTCACTGCTGAAAACAGGCTGAACCCCACTGCGGTCAAAGGAGAAACGCTGATTTACACCAGCGGAGGAGTGGGCCCTGGGCTGGTTGCGCCAGCTGAATTTCTGGGGCAGTTTTGAGCTGATTGAGACGAGGATGACGGGGAAAAGAAACAGCAGCACTTTTGTGGGAGGGGGCATTGTCTGCTCCGTCTGTAGGGTGAAGCCTCCTGGATTCGGACGGCCGCATTTCTCTCTGACCGCTTTCTCGCGTCAGAAGTTCCTTTGGCAGATAAAAACTGCAGCAAGGGAACGGCAGATAAACTCCGAAATCTCCACATCCTGATGTGGAATGTGGAAGCCCAGGATGCATCCTGTGCTCGCTTTTGATGGTGCAGCTGTGAACCCCCGGACTTGGGAACTTCACCACCATTCGAAGTCACTGACACCAGCCTGAAAGAAGAGAAGGGCCTAGAAGGAGAGAACCTCCACTCCAGTTTGTGATGAGCAGCTGGGGCATTTCTCAGCAATGAAGCAGGTGCAGCATTTGCCCGCAAAGAAAGGGCAGCCCGTGCCTCAGAGGAAAAAACCACTCAGGGTTGCTGCAAAATGCTCGCTGAGCTCAGGAAGGCAGAAGAGTCCCAGGCGGACAATGCAAACAAAACTAGCAGGCACTGGCCTGAGAGCTGGTCTTCCCAGACACTTCACTGAGGTACTTTCTCGTGGATTACTTTTCGCTTCTACAGAGTGTTTTTGAGGCTTGGCACAGCTTGATCGGAGAGATAGCAGACAACTTGAGAGAGCAGTAAAATGCAGCTGGAAACATTAAAGTCTGTTCTAAGTTAACTTCATGAAAAGCTGTTTTAAAAAAAAACAAAAAAAAACAATAAAGGCTTGAACATCAAATACTGAGGAAGACATGAAAAGGTCCTGCTGTCTGTTGGCTTTCTCCCCACATATAGCTTCACATTCCCCTCCTCCCCCCACTTCCTATTATTCTAGGATCTTCTAGGAAGATGGAAAATTCCATTTCCTTTCCTACCGGCCTTATCCTTTTCCCGCTTGACAAATATTGAGTCCTTGGAGGGTGTGCGGCTGTACGTGAACGCAGCCCTGGTGTTTTTAGGGGAGCAGAGACCTTTCTTGTGTCACCTCTTTGTCTCCTGGGTGACAGCCCTGGAGACGGTACTGTATCGCTAGTACTATTTCTTATTTATAGGACAGTAGCACATACAGGCCCCATTGAGATCAGGGCCCCATTGTGCCAGGTGTACACACACCTAGTAAGAGACAGTCAGGCTAGCGTGGTGATCACCATTTAAGTGGAGCCGGCATACAGGGCCTGATACGATACCTGTATCCTCGCCTGTATGATCAGTGGTGATCAAGCGCACATCAGGCTAGCGTGGTGATCACGTAGACAAGCCCAAGACTTGAGACCTGGGTTCATTCCTGCGTGAGCCTGGGCAAGTCACTTCATTTGTCCTGTCGGGACAATCTGGTCACCCTACCCCAAACCCACCACTCCCGACACCCGGCCTCTGTGGCTAGAATCACAGTCCACAGCCAGCAGCACACCGCAGTCAGTACTCCAATGTTCAGTGACCTTTTCCTCCCTGTTGTCCCGACCTGCCTGCGCCTGGTTCCCATTACTGTGTCCTCTGCTGTTGCCATCCTTGGAGCTGCATTTGGATAATTAATTAGCAGGAGATTTCCCAAAAGAGCAGACGCTGCCCAAGTGTCTCAGTGCCGCCTCCCCCACTCCTTCCCAGGGTGTTGCGAGGCTTATTTAGTGTGTCCAGGGTGCTTTGAAATCCTCAAATGAAGAGGTGTCGTATCAGGCCTTGTCTGCACGTAGAAGTTATGCCGGCTCCACTTAAATGGGTTTAAAAACTAATTTAGTTAAATCGGCGCAAGCCTCGTGTGGACAGATTTGTATGGGGTTAAAACCGATTATATTGGTTTGATGTGTCCCTGGGACTGTACTGATGCAAGAAAAGCCTGTGTAATCCAGGTTTAAATCGGTAGGAGAGTCGTTCTGGACCAGTTTAACGGTGTCAATTAAGAATCCCACCTTTAGTTAAACCAGTGCAACTTTTGTGTGTTGACCAGGCCAAAGTGTAAATGTATTATTATTGTTAATGATCCATAACAAAGCAGCGCCTCCGATGTTGGGAAGAGTCCTACTTTTGTTATAGTGATGATCATTGTGTTTCCATGGGTCTGATCTCTCTGCCTCTCCTACTTGTGTTGTGTTGTCTTCCACGGGTTACTGAGCACCTGGGAGTCTTGGATCGGAAGCAGCACGCTATAACTTGAGCTTCATTAATCAACATACATTCTGGTTATTGCTCTGCTGCCTTCTCTGGCGGGTCTTTAACCACAGCTGGGTTTAAAAAGCAATAACTCAGTTTCCTATTTGCAGAGAGGATTGTTTCAGACAAAAGCAGAAGGGATCCATCCGTTCCTCCTTAAGCAATCAACAGCATCCGGGCAGTTCGCTGGCAAGAGTCTGCAGAGTATGATGAAAGAATTAGTCCTTTGCCACCAAAAATCCCTTGTGAATAGCTTTAGAAAGAATGGCAATAATGTACTGTAGTGTTTCATTTTCTGTGCATTTAGAGATGCAAGGAAGTTGTTGCTGGAGATAGGCTTTAGCTGAGGTTTAATAGGGGAAATTAGCAGGGAATAGCTGGTATTCCAGAGCTGCACAACACTGAGGAGTTCGAACGCCTTCAAGCAAGGGGGATTTTGCTTTTCAGAAAAAGGGAGGGCTAAGCAGATTGAACCCAGTGAAAAGAACGACACTGGTCAATTAATCACAATAGTGTCAATGAAGCTGGTTGTGTGAAATCCGGAAAAGGGGTTGGCGTATCCGGGATTGGTGCTGGGCGGGTGAGTTCTGTCTCTTTCATGGTTGGAAGGAGAGAACATTGAAGTTATGAACCCTGCTCTGTCCTACGGTGGTGGATGGACTCTTTTCAGGCCTTCTGCCTTGAGTGTGGTGGGGGAGGAGGTGGGATAGGGAATGGATGCAGCAGGAGCATGGAGCTATTTAATAGTTGTACGGTGTAAGGTATTGTTTAGCTCAATGGCACTGAGAGGCTCTCTGTCTTCTATGTATTGGAGTTTCTCTGCCTGGCTTCCCAGGCTCTTGCAACTCCTCCGTGGCTTTTTGGAATTTGCAGGATTTTCTGTCATTTACAAAAACCAAAACCAATCCGTTGGGAGAGAAAATCATTTAAGCAAAACCTTGATGCAGTAAACGAAGGAGGCTGTACGTCTCTGCGATGTAGAAAGCAGCATCAAAGGTGCCTTCTTGCAGTCCTGTGTCAAAGTGTGATGCTACTGACTGATGCTGACGTTTTGGTGGTTTGCAAGGCCTTGTCTACACTCTGAAAACTAGGGTCCCTAATTGTCCATTGGTGGAAGGGCTAGTGGAGATAGGACTTTGGTAACCTTACCACTTTGTCCTCTAGACCTGCGCTGAGCAAGGTTATCGGATGCCCGCGTCCTGCTGTGACACGTGCTTGGGGCTCCCAGGATTGTGGGTCACCTCGTTAAACCTCTGCTTCAGCAAGGGGGGGGGGAAGCTGGTGCTAAACTGGGGGGGGGGAATGGCTCCCTGTCTCCCCAGTCTGTTAGCTACCCCTGACAAACTTCTCAGAACTCTGCCAGCCCTTCCTTTGCCATGCAGGTAACACTTGGTGCCCCCCAGTTCCAGAGCCCCCTGGAAGAGCGGTACCCTGCGGTATCCAGTCCCTGGATACACATTACTTACCAGGTCTCCTGCCTCTGGAGAGAGACTGGACTCACCAGCTTTCTTGCTTCCTCGACAAATTCACACTTTGTGATTAAAACCAGGAGATGTTTATTTACAGAGGTAGAGATTGAAGTGACACTGAGTGAACAGATATGATTACAACTAAGGCAAAAGTCTATCATGCTTCAAAGAGACTGAGCGTCAGTTTAGCAGGCTGCAATCTTTGTCTGAGTTACACCTCTCACCTAAAGCGACCTCACCGCATCTCCAGTCCCCGAGGCGGCCAGGACCCAGCTTCCCAAGATCCAAAATGTTTTGCTCCCTCCATCATGGACCACCAAAGGGTTCCCTTTCCTCTTCCTCCCATCCATCTTCGACATGTGCCCCCAGACAAAGTTCTTCTGCTCTATGGTCTTTGGAGTGCTGATGCCAGATCCTCTTTCTCATTCTCCTTTTAACTTGCTTTTCCTTTCGAGTTAATATGTGAGTGAAGCCTGCTTTGTGGTGTTACCCGGTGTCTGATTTACATTGGAGAACGAGGCAGACGGGTAAATCAACATTCCTTTGTCTGGGAAAAATGTTGTTTATTTCCCCTGCCTGGTTAGATAGTTTAAACGTCTTTTTTAGTACGCACATACTTCTTGAATAGCATGCGCACACACATCCCGCAATGCGTATGGTGGCCAGCAGGGGAGAAGCTTTTGACTCTCTAGTCTACATGACATTGTTTATGGATAAATACTGTGACAGCAATGTGTTAGGTGTAGTGAGTTTGTCGGGGCTGATAGGAGTTGCTGTTACATGACAGTAAACCCTTTGTCACTGGGCAGTGAGCGGCTCAGATGGTCATACATGTCCACAATAGCATTTCCACCCTCGCTACCGCCAGCCAGCCAGCACTCCTAGTGCAACCCCAAGGCTGCTGTAGGGATTGACATGCAATTCTGGTTAATTTACAATGGGAACTGGGTGTCCAAATCCCCCAGGCGGATGGGGAAATCCCACCCTTTCTGGGTAACTTATTGTCCCCCGGATAGATGTGCTTGGATAGGAGTGACACAGTGCATCTGCACTGTGCTGTCCTCTGGTCAGGGATGGATTTGACTGCTGATGCTGGATTTAAGTGGTGTGTAGGGTCTCGAGCAGCCCGCCTGGACTGGGGGCACTGGGGGCTGAGGGGCTGCAGCCATCATCAACTTTTGCTGGAATCGCAGGCGCTCTGAGCCTTTGAAACCCAGGCCCCATGTTGTTTTAAAGCGGAGTCGTTTGAGAGCTCGCTCCAGAACGCGTGACAGCCAACACTGCCAGGGACCTTGAAACCAGTGCACTTCATGGTCAACGGGGGGGGGGGGGGGGGGGGAACCACGGTAACCAAAACCCTCCCCTTTCCCCAGGCACTTCCACTTTCTTCCTTTTTCCCCCCTGCAGGAGGTCAGCAGAGGAAAGAGCAGGATGCCGACTTCCAGAAGAAGGCAAAGGATTGTGGCCGGAGCATCCCGAGGGTCTCCCCGCATCCGGGATCAGACGTTTACCTGCTCAGGAAGATGGTAGAGGAAGTGTTTGATGTGCTTTATAGTAAGAATCTTCAGAATTCCATTTGGGTTGTTTCGGAAGGGACGGGTCTCGCCAGCAGCTGATGGCCTGTTATCACCCCGACCTGTATGTACTTGTGGCCACATCTTTCAACCCTGCTCTGACTTAGCCACTGCATCGGGATCCCTTTTTAGGACTCTGACCCTCAATTCAGCACAGCACATGCTTCACTTTAACTGTACGTCCTTGTTTAGCAAAGCACTGGCTAAGACCTTTAGAAATCTGCCCCAATCGCCCCTAAAGCCCAATTGACCTAAGTGCTGGGGATAGATTTAAGCATGTGCGTGACTGAAGCTGGCTCTCAGAGCCCAATCCTGCGCCCCACTTCAAAGTCAGTGGCCCTTTTGAGTGAGTGCAGGATTGGGCTCTTAAGGGGTTGTGACGGGAACTTTATAGCCTCTAGACATGGAGTGTACATCGCGTTGACGCCATTGAAATCCAGTTCTGTTCACATTTTCCTCTGCAGAAAGGCCCTTGAAGAGACTATTCCGCAGCTCGTTAACGACATGTGCCAATGAATAAATTAATGTGTATGGGGAGACCTCCTTAGAAACGCTGTCCCTGCCGCATTCCCAGCCTACCGCTGTGCTCCCAGCAGATTTTATCCCTCGATTGGCTTTTAAGGGGGTTTTAGTGCCAAGTTTTCCTTTTGAAGGAAAAAAGATGATTTTCCTAAGAGCCCTGCAACCTGGGCTCTGAGACGCAGGCTCGTTTCATTCCAGCTGCTATATCTTCCCCCGCAAAAAAGATGCTGCAGTTAAAATGTAACTGACCACAGTGTTGCTGATGTAACCCACCATTGACGGTGTGTGACGGGTCTCTCGCTGTGCCTGAGGCACGGAGGAGGGTAGGAGTTGTTACAGGCCTAGCGAGGGAGCATTAGCTCACACTGGAGCTGTACAGACTTTGAGCTTCGGAGGTCTCGGGTTCAAATCCTAGTGTCGGTCAAGATGGCGGCAGTTGCACATGCACAAAACCAGACAGGCTCCCAGCTCCTCTTTTGATCGTCCGGGCTGGGCCAACAGTAGTGAAAGCACATTTGTGTTAACCAAAGGAGTAGAGACACCAGGATATTCCCACTGAGTGAAATTTGCCCCTGGCTAAGGGCCAACGCAATGGCTCACGCCACTTGAAGTCCCACTGAAACCCTCACTCAGGTTGAAATATTGCCTAGACCGTGTGTTGGCCTGCGCAGGGGCCACTGACCTGCTGTGACCATTGGGCAAATTGCTTCCCCACTCTGTGCCCGTTTCCCCCCCCACCCCACCCTATCTTTTGCCTGTTTTGTTTCTTTAGATTGCAAGATCTTTGGGGCAGGGTCTGTCCCTTGCCATGTGGTTGTACAGGGCTTAGCAAAATGAGGTGCCAATTTTAACTGGGGTCTCTAAGCGCTACCCCAATGCAAATAATGTTTGCCTGATTGTTTAGCATCAGTCACTTTGGTGGCAACAACGACTGTTCTGAAAATCAAGCGTCAGATTTTTGTGGCAATCTCTGGTGCCCAGCTGTCTTGTCTGCTAATCTTCATGTTCCATGTGAATGTCCCTTTCTTCAGACTAACCAGGGTGTGTCCAGTTCCGTAGTAACTACAGCAGACTATGCTGAAGATGGATGCAGAACCTCAGGCTGGCTTTGTGTCCTATATCTAGAGGTCTGCTTGAAATTAACAATTCTCTTTCTTCCATTTTTATCCTGTAAAGAAAGTTGCCTCCTATCAACGAGGATGAAAAATCACAGAAAATGCTTGCTCAAAAAAAATCCCAGATTCCCTCTGGAGCCCAGTAATCTCTTCGCCAACATAATGACTGATTACCATGGAGTTCTATTAATCAGACATTAATGATTATTATTGTCTCTCTTTAGTTAAAGCGTGAGCCTCTGCTGGGTTTGCTGAAGGTCACTTTGAAGGTAGCACATTCCTCACGAAAACTTGTCTTGGTACCTGCAAGCATCTAGCTGATAATTGGCTGCTATCAACATTATTTGCTGCTTTCTCCCTGTCATGGGGAGGGACAGGGAGGGGGGGGAGGCGATATGGGGAAGTGAAAATCTGCTGCAGCCAGTGCACTCAGGCAAGGAATCAATTAGTACTTTTCAAGCTAGCAGAGAGTGTACTCACAACGTTGTGGTTCAAAGGTTTGTTTTGAAACTTCGGTTATGGAGTTAATTAAAATGTTATCCATCCAAGCTATAAGGGACACTGATTGCTTGGGAAAGTCTCACATCATTAGCTGTGTTCTTTGAAGTCACGCTCTGTGTTGAAGAAATGACTTTTAATAAGGACTCATTGACGGTGCCACGGGGTTTCCAGGATTTTGTAAAATCAGCTGCAGGTTAAAAACCGATTGAAATGAAATAGACCCCATCAAATCCCACGACTCATCACAGACCCCTTCATCGGGGTTTCCCCTGCGCCAGTGCAGTGACATGGATCGAAATACCACAAAGAAGAAGGATGAACGAATGTACTGCTGGGCCTTGCAGCCAGATGTGCTGCGTTTGTGCATACATCTGGATGCCGAGTCACTGAGTAGTGCATGTCCTTGCGCTGCTGTTTCTTCTCTCCTGCTTCCTGCGCTGAGCACTCATCCTTTGAAATCAGTCCCCTGGGAGGCATCTCCAACTGGGGAACTGGGCTTGCTCATCATTTTTGAACATCTTGCTCCATTTGCCTAAGGCACTGGGTCTCAACCTTTCCAGATGACTAGACCCCTTTCAGGAGTCTTGTGTCCCCCCAGTTACACCTCACTTAAAAACGACTTGCTTACAACATCAGACATTAACATACAAATGTGTCACAGTGCACTGTTACTGAAAACTGGCTGACTTTCTCATTTTACCATATATTATCAAATAAATGAACTGGAATATAAATATTGAACTTGCATTTCAGTACATAGTATGTAGAGCAGTTATAAATAAGTCATTGTCTGAATGCAATTTTAGTTTGTACTGACTTTGCTTGTGCTTTTTATGTAGCCTGTTGTACAACTAAGCAAATACCTAGATGAGTTGATGTTCCCCCTGGAAGACCTGTCGTACCCCGAGGGGTATGTGTACCCCTGGCCTAAGGTGACTCTTGTGATGATGGTCATCTTCCACTGCCAGGGAAAGAGGAGCAGTTTGTTCCTTGCTGGAGGAGGTGCAGGGATATTTTGGTGCAATTCTCTTACTTTGGCTACTGCGGCAGGAGTAGTGTTGTGGGTACAGCGCGGGAGCAGAATATACAGGTTCCATGTCCACTACTAATTTGCAAGTCAACGAACTCTTGCTAGGTGTAACTTATTTTGTGCCTGAGCCTTTCTGATTTTGTCCCTACCTGCTTGTGCTCTTCTTTGCTATGCCTCCTTAGCAATTTGTCCGTGTTTCCACTCTTTGTAAGATTCATTTTTGATTTTGGGGTCATTAAAGACCACCTGATGGAGTCATATTGGCCTCGTACTATTCTTCCTGTCTTTCCTTCTCATTGGAGTAGTTGGCAGTTGTGCCTTTAATACGGTCTCCTTGCCTAACTGCCAGCTCTCCTGAGCTCTTCCCTTAGATTTTCTTCCCCTGGGACCATATCTACCAGTTCTCTAAGTTTGTTAGTCTGCTTTTTTTGAAGTTCCTTGTTCTTATTCCATCCTTTCCTTACAATCAGGAAATCTCTCATTTCATAGCTTTCACCCAAATTGCCTTCCACCTTCCGATTCACAGCCAGTTGCTCCCTGTTTCCCATAATGAAGTCTAAAGTGGGTGTCCTCTTGTTCCTTCGCCCATTTTCTGAAACAAAAAGTTGTCCTCAATACATTCCAAGAAGTTTTGTGTTTTGCCATATCACTCTTCCTGCTCCTCTTCATTGAGGTTCTGTGAGACTTTATTAATTAATGTTTGTAAAGTGATTGAAGAGCCTTAAATAATAGATACTGCCATACATAATGGCCAAGTTTTGTTACAACAATATTGTGGGTGGGAAGAATTATCCTGACCACTTCTCACTGGTTTATTCAGTCTCAGTCCTGCACCACATCTCTCTGCTAAAGCCCTGACCAGCTGCAGTTGTGAGCAAATTCCGCCTGGAAAAGCCAGTGACTTTATCCAGTGTGTAATTGTGCCTGTTTCCCAGGTGAAGCCCTAGGGAAGAACAGTGTGGTGCCCTTGCCCTACGAGAAGCTGATGAAAGAGCCAGGATTGCTCGCCGTTGCCGGCTTGCCTGAGGGACTTGGCTTCCGGAAGCCCACGGAATACGACGTGAAGTCTCTGATGGCGATTTTGGAGCACAGCCACAGTATCCGATTCAGGCTAAAAAGGTAACTTCATCCATCCCCAAAGGGTGGGCGCAGGGCGTCTTCGCTTCTTGTCCACACTGAGCCAAGCCCAGGAGAGGACCCTCCCCTGTGAGTTCAGCGAGCGCCGAACCAGGCCCCTGAAGGGTTTTGTGTTGCAACTGGATCACATGAGAGGGGGACACCGGTGAGCCTGGTGCCGTTAGTCTCATTAGGCAGGCGCTTGGCTGCTTTATGGCGCTCTCTGACAGCCACATAAAAAGCTGCCCTGACTGAGTTAATTAACAGCTCGATACCCCCACTAATAATCATGTGCCGCCGTTTCCCACTTGCCTGTGAGGTGCAGATGTTCATTAAACACAGTGCATTGTTCCCAGCACCGGTTTCTCTCGTGAACCTTGAAATGTTGTAGGTGCAGCCACGTTAAATCATGGTGTACAAAGATTCGGCGTGTACGAGAGACTAATTTATCACTGTCTGGGGGGCCACAGGATCTCTCCTTAATTACTGAACATCGAGTGAAATATCTAAGTATTCCTCAAAGTCCAAGGTTAACCACATTCTTCTACGTGTCATTACATAGGAATTGTATGTATGATGAGCAGGATGCTCTGACCTCGCCAAACAGAGTCCTAGTGTAAACCTCCGAAACCTCTTTTCCAATCCAGAGCGAGTATTAGTCTGTGCTAGGGGGTCAGGATTTTTGCATGAAGGGGTGATATAGGGGTTAGGCACCCTTCAGGCTATTATAGCCACATTTTCAAAAGTAGCCTCTAATTTTGGTCATATTAATTTTTGGCCCTGCCAAACTTGAGGCACATTGGGCCTGATTTTAACAAGTGCCCAGCACCTACAGCTTCCAGTTTGAAACCAGTTACACCCTGGGGATGCTCAGCACCTGTGAAATCGCTTGGTATGTCCAGTGGGCATATAAAATCGGAGGCCCCTTTTGGAAATGAGCAGTTCTCCTTTCAAGCGTGTGTTGTGACATGAGGTAAAATTCACCGTGTTCAGATGGTCAGTACAAGGTGTTACGCACCACCTGAGTTCCCCTGAAGCCTTATTTGGAGTGGGGGTTTCTCCTTGACCATGCATGATGGTCAATTCCACCCATCGTTTCACCCCTAAAGAGTGCATTGAGCGGTCTAATGTCTCTGCCCCGCTTGGGATATGGAACGAGGCCAGTTTTCGCCAGCTGTGGCTCTGACTCATAAAACTTCTAGTAAAGATCGACTTACCCCTCAGAAGAGAGAAGGGGAAAGAGAAGAAAACAGAGAGTTAGCAGAGGGAGAAGTTGGGGAAGGTTCACAGCTGCCGGAGATTGGAAATGAAGCAAAGAAGCATCCTGGGCCAGTCATTAGAGTAGAGCAGCGATTGTACTTTCCACCTGGCTGGACTGTGTTGTAACGGTTGTTTGGAAGCTGTCCTCTCCCTTTCCTCCCCCCCCCGCTTTTTCACGTGTTCTCCCCGACGTGCGCCATTAAGACTGTAACATGGATAGCTTGGGCACAAGCCCATCCATACAGCTTTAAAGCGGCTGCAAACCTCTTTCCCCCCCTTGGCTGTGTGAGCAGAACCTTTCTTCCTTGCTCCAAGAATCCTTGTGCCCCTGACCAGTAGGGCTGGTTCAGCAGCCATTTTAATATCAAATGAGACTGAGGGTGCATGCAGTGTTGCTGAGCCAAGCGGTGGTTCTTGGAGCTGACGTTATCTGTACGCCGGCTGTAACGCACAGTTCCTGTGTCTGGTGCCGTTTGATGGACCTTGGAAGTACCTGTGTTTTCCTCTTCTTTCTTTTTTTTCCATTCAGGCCAGCAGAGGAGCCCAGCAGAGAGGCGAACCCTAATGTAGAGTTGAATTGTACCTCCCTAGCATCCAAAGGCAGTCGGGATTCCGGTCCAAATAACCAGATCACTAAACCAGCCAGTCAAGACCCTCCATCCACTGTAGCCATGACCAATTTCTTATACGGTGTCTCGCTGCCTACGCAGATCGCCACGGACCTAAAGCAGGAGATGTCTGCCAGTCTGCACGGGGGGAATGCAGCCAGCGAGATGCTGATGCCCAGGCCCTCAGGAGAGCTGAAGGTGCCTTCCTCACAGGAGTACAGCGGCTGCTGTGGTAATAGCCTTGCGTGTGCTCTCAAAGGAGGACCTGGCCTAAAGCCCATTGAAGTCGACAGAGAGGCTCTCCCTGACTTTGGCGGGCTTTAGGTCTGGCCCAAAGAGACAAGGAGTAGTGCTGAGGGTTAGCGCCATTCCTTCAGGTTCCTCTAGGCCTGCCTCAGGTGGCCCTTAGAATTTCACTGCATTCCCTGTCACATGGGGGTACATTTTAACCTTGGGAGTGGGGGACCATTTGTGTCGTGCCGGAGTCTTTAGTTTAGAGCGTCGGGTGGATGGTTGGAGGATAACCGAGGAAAAGTCATTCACTGAGGGGAGGAGATGATTCATTGCCAATGGAAAGGCACCAATTGATGTCTGGGGACTTTGGATCGACTAGCCACTTGCTAGCCGCTTGTTCTGAAATCTTCAGCACCACAAAGCGCTTTCAACAGGGGCCACCGTGGCTTTCTACTGACAGCCTACCCTATTCCTGTGGGGGCAGGGGGCGGATCTGAATTTGGGCATCACCCTCATTCCCTGGGAGAACAGACGTGCCAGGTCTCGCCTCCCCTCGCGCTCCCCTGTGTGGATCTAGAGTTGTACAGTCCTCTCTGAGAGGAGGCATCTCTGCAACAGCTCCGCTGAGACGCTCCCTCCTAAGGCACAGACCCCAGCCCTTTCAGGAAGCGGAGCAGCGCATGCGTGTGCGCGCTATAGACAGAACTAACGAGTAACATGTGGGTTTTTCCCCTTTAAAATACGTGGTGCAGAGCTTTGTCCCTGAGATGGGGGAGAGCCCAGTTCTGAGGGGTCAGAGACTCAGCTGAGGGTTTTGAAGGGAATTTAAGAGCTCTTTCTCCTTTTGTGTTGCTCTGTATTGAAAAGCTGTGAGTGTGATTCTGCGGGCTTGCCTTAGAGTAGTAGCAAGGTCGTCTCCATGGGCCACCACTGCCCTTTTAATCCTTGTGTCTTCTAGGCCTGCCCTGATCAGGGTCAGGGGGCAGAATGGCTGCAGAGCCAGCGGCCAGTCTATGCCAGATCACCCCTCCCCTTGCTGCCACAAGCATAAAGGGTCCCCCTGCATTTCGGGATTATACGGGGGCAGGGAGGATAGCTCAGTGGTTTGAGCATTGGCCTGCTAAACCCAGGGTTGTGAGTTCAATCCTTGAGGGGGCCATTTAGGCAAAAATCTGTTGCATGATTTAGCTGGGGATTTGGTCCTGCTTTGAGCAGGGGGTTGGACTAGATGACCTCCTGAGGTCTCTTCCAACTCTATGAATCTCTACAGCTCCTCCACCGTCCCAGTCCCTCGCTCGCTCCGGGAGGAATATTGCCCAGGGAAAGGTTCATGAACTGGCCCAAAGCCACGCAACAAGTCAGTGCCCAAGCTGGGACTAGAATGCAGGAGTCCCTGCTTCTCAGTCCTGTGCTCTGAATGGCAGAGTCTAGGCCGTGGTTACCCTTCTGTGCACACTGGGGCGGGCCTCTTGCCCCTGCTTGTATTAGGTGATAGGGCTCTTATCGTTCCTTTCGCCTTGTATTTCCTTGTGTCCAGGACAGAAATCTGCAGTCCCTGGTGGTCCGCTCATCCAGAATGTGCATTCGTCAAAGCGTATCCTCTTCTCCATCGTCCACGACAAAACAGGTGAGTCCGGGCAGGGAGGGCACTGCAGGAAAGAGATGGCGCTCTGCACCTCCTTAACACAACTTGGTCCTAGCTCAGCTGAGGAGGCAGGGGGGAATTTCCCCTTACCTAGCTGCAGTGTCTCTACTTATGTGTACCCCTATCTCCCCCCCCTGACTCCAGCAGGGTCCTTCATTCCTCAGAACACCCCCTGTGAAGTGGGGAAAGTCTGCCCATTTTATACCTGGGGAACCGAGGCACAGAGTAGAATAAATAACTTGCCCAAAGTATGTGGCTGACCATCCTTCCTGCCCTACCTGGCTTTGTCCAAAAAAAGGACAGACTCAAATCCCCATGTGGTTTCCAAATAATTAAAACACAACAGTCCTGTGGGGCTGTCTTCCACATAGTGGGTACCCCGGATGTGCAGGGCAATTTCTAAATGCAGAGGAAGATACTCTCCCTGCCCTGGGTAATATGCGGTGTCATAACCAATTAGGCATTCACTTTGAAGAGTTGGGGGCAGGGCTGGGCCAGGGGAAGTTAATACATGATTTTAAACCATCTTGTAATGATTTTTAGAGGTTGGCTTATGGTCGGGTGCGTTCTGTTCTGAAGGTTTTTTTCATTTGACTGTTGAAATGTGGGCTCATTTCCTTAGAGGTCCCCTGCGCATCTGCAGAGGAGTACACCTCAGGATGATGGGAGAAGCCTAGATCTTATCACGCAAGCTAGCAGAACTTGCTCAGGAAGAGGAAATAACTATTTATAAGGCAGCCAAGCCTTGTTCCCAGTTCCTAACACCTCGCAAGCGAAAAGTGCATCTGCTGTCTGGGTGCCATATGGAAGTTCCTGATTTCTTATATTTTGTTTTGATAGATAAATGGGACAGTTTTATAAAAGAAACGGAAGATATCAACACCCTTAGGGAGTGCGTGCAAATTCTGTTTAACAGTAGATATGGTGAGTAGGAGTTAAAATTCCATTATGCATCTGCAGTGTTTCTGGTTTGCATAACATTATATAGCAATCATTTTTGTTCCCTAACACAGCAGCAGAAGCCATATGCTAAACTCCCTTCTCTTTTTAACACGCCTCACATGGCAGCTCAGAGGCTCACGGCTTCTACTGAAGGTTATGTCAATATTTCCATTCTGAATCCCCCATACTGAAGAATTTATAGCTTAGCTGTGAAGTGGCCCCCGTCACACTTAACGCACAGGTTCTCAGCTGGAAAGCATGTCTTATGTACCTTCAGCAAAGTTATTAGGAGGAACAACCGAGCCAAGACTATTGGAAAATAACAGGGTGAAAAAATAAAGATACTGGGTATTCCAGCTGCTTTTAACATCCTTGGAGCTCATAAATGGCTTTGTTTTGTGGTGTTAAATTCTGAATTCCCCTTCTGATGAACAGTCCTGTAGGTTTATGTTCCTTAATCTTCTAGCCAGGCGAGCATCTGTACGCAAATAAAATCAGTCATGAATGCAATAGATTCAAGGGCCTCAGTTCACGAAGAACGAGTGTGCTTTCTGTGGTTCTTTCTTTATTGAAGAATAGGGTTGGTATATTTATACCCTATTGTACTGTGGGCTTGTCAGATCTCACTAGCTAAGCAGGCTTGGGCTTTGTCGGTACTGAAATGGGTGACCTCCAGAGAAAAGCTGGCTGTGATAGGGGTAGCGCTGAAGCTTGCGTGAGGCTTCTCTGATTCTCTGTATCTTGATCTAAGTTGTCACAGGGTCCACTCAGCTCTATCCATTCCATTGTAAGACTGCACAGGTTTCTCCTGGGTGGTGGTATTTGCTGTTTCAGAATAACTCTGTATGTCACCTGATTTTGAGTAGCGCAAGATGTATCTCAGCATTTTTAAATTTAATTTTGATTTTGTTTGTCCTTTGCTTTATTTCCCTTTTAACTTCTCCATTAGGAGTAGCTTTGGGCAGTGACAAGGGATAAGTTAAGCTTGCTGGGGAAAAAGGAGGATAATAGGACAGCAGACGTGTACCTGTTTTGCAAATCTACTTCACGTGTGTTGTCTTCACCTTCTCTTTGTCTTCTGCAAAAAATCAAAACAATCCACTTGGAAATTAAAGCAATCTGTTCACCTTTCAGCTGAAGCTTTGGGGTTGGACCACATGGTTCCTGTACCGTACCGGAAGATTGCCTGCGACCCAGAGGCAGTAGAAATAATTGGGATCCCTGACAAAATACCATTCAAACGACCCTGTACTTATGGTGTCCCCAAGCTCAAACGAATCCTGGAGGAAAGGCACAACATCCACTTTGTCATTAAAAGGTACACGGCTAATCAGAGATGCTTCAAAGAGGTGACATGGATAACCTTTTAGTCTACCGTTTTTGTGTGCTCATGCAGAGGTAGTGTTCTGCTCTAAATTTAGTCCCTAAATAGTAACCGGAAAATTGCATTTTGATTTTTTTAAATTGCATAAAGGCAGCAACTATTGGATCACTTTTTTCTGTTTGTCCACTGTGTTTCAAACCAACTTCCACACAGAAATATAGCCAAATGTGCAGCTGAGGTACCTTAGGAGTGTTTTCTCTGAAGGCAGAGAGATGGATTCCCCTTGAATCAGTTTGGGAATAAAAGAGTAGTAAGCACATTGGACAGATTCAACAACTGGGGAAAGATTTTTCCAGTACGGTTTTACAGAGGGTTGGTTTTTTTAACTAACTGTGGTGGTTAATAGACTAAAACTTGACTTATCACGTGCTATAGAAATAATTGCTTTGTTTTTTGGAAACAGATACGTGGTTTTTGATATTTTCCTCCTGATTCGCTGTTTTCCAGCCCTCTCTCCATTTTTATAGCTTTTAACAAAACCAAATCAATGCCAGTGGCCCAGGATTTATAGCCATCCCTCCGGTAACAAACCACGAATGGTATCTCACAAATGCTTCGGTGGCAATGCCTCTAGATCATCCTAAACATTTCAAGAGTTTTATCTGCCTGCATATTAAGTAGGCCGTCAAAATGACACATGACAAGTTCAAATGGTGCCAGCTGAGTGCAGCTTGAGATATATGATGATTCTCCCCCCACCTATATTTGCCTGATAGCCACAAGTATGTTGTGGTTTCTATAGTGGTTTCTACTTTTTCCACTAAAATAGGAATAGGGCAGAAAGCTGCCCAGTTATTTCTTCGCTTTCCCGCCTCATCTCTCCAGCAGGGACACCAACATTTCCTATCCTGTCAGTTTATGTGGTCCCCATCATTACAGAACTCAGCACCTCGGAATCGCTATGTGTATCACGCCCGGGGGGCAGAGCAGTGCTGTTTATCCCCATTGTACATATGGGGACCTGAGGCGCAGAGGGAGTTGCCCAAGGTTTATGGCGGAGCCAATTTCAGGCTGATGCCCTAACAATCCTTCTTCTCCTTATCAGTTTGTGAGGTTCCTTCCCCTACGTGCCTTTTTTGTTTCCCCGCTTCTTGGACTCGTCTGAAACAGACAAAATTCTTACCATCATTTTCTTTCTTACTCAGAGCTGTTGATTTGTGTCCTCAGCAAAAGCTCCCTTTATTGGGGGAGGGAGACAAAAACCACACTTTTCATTACAAGTGCTTTTGACAGAACTCAATAATTCCCTTAGTAAAGTCTTTGCTAGCACCTGCAAAATGCAGTGTTCTTACATTAGTGTTCTTTAGCGTATCCAGAGGCACCTATCAGGGCTGGAATCCTTTGGTGCCGGGGCTATAAAAACAGAAGAAATAGGACATCTGTGCCAGATCTGAATTTCTAGACACCTCCTGCCACTCCATTTCCAGCTGAAAAATCAGTGAATCCAGGCATGAATTCTCCACTTTCCCTTTAATCAACTGGCACGATGACTCCTGTTTATTTTGTGCCACGGAACATTGCTCTTCTGTAGGATGAGAGGGTGTAGATGAGTCAGGTTTAGTCCGTTTTAGAGAGGGGCCTCATGCCAACCCGCTAGAAAAACCCACCTTTGAATTATACAGCTTGGACTCATCCCCAGTTCTTTTTCAGTGCACATAGCAGTAGTTTATTAATCTCGTGGCCCACTGTGATTCCTTTAGAACATTGATCCACTCCGGAGCACTGGCTCTCTCCCTATCAGTAGACACAGTGAATAATGATGCCCCAGTTTAAAGCAGTGTGTCCACTTGTTTGTCACTAGACCTGTGCTGAGGATAGAAGTTCTGTTTCACTGCAAAATTTTATATTCCAAGATTTGGCTTCATGCTGAAGTGGAATGGAAACTGAAAATGGTGATCTGCTTCCTGAAGAGAAAGTCCGACAATATTTTTGTTTCAAGTCAATCGGAACATTTGGTTTTTGACAAAATTTTAATTTTCAAGTTTTTTTTCATTTTGTTTTGCCTAATATACCAAATTTAAAAATAAAATAAAATAAACCAGGTCGGAGTGTTTCATTCTGAAAATATCAGAACGGGATGTTTCAGCGTGGTTGGAACTCTTTTTTTCCCCGGTTTTCTTCCAAAACAAAATCTCAGGGAAATAGAGCTGAGTTTGCACAGTGTTTTGGTGTTGATGGATCTTCATATTCCGATCAAATAAGGGTCCATCGAAGTTTCTCCAACCAGCTCTAATCGTAAAACTTCGTTATGAAGGAAGGCCGGAAGTTTCTGGTACATTGGTAGAAGGTTGAAAGAATGACAGAAAGTGAAGCAAGGCTATTGAAAATTAGAGCAAGAAGGGAAAACAAACCACACGTCCCTGACTCAACGAAGTACTTAAAGACGTGCCTAACTCGGTGTGTGTGTGTGTGTGTGTGTGTGTGTGTGTGTGTGTGTGTAATCCCATGGAGTCCAGGGGCCTGTTTCTCCCTGGTAGTCCTTTACACAATGCAAAATGAGTGCAAATGGGGTGTTAAACCCTGCTAAGTCACGCCCCAGTCCAGCAAGGCTGCTGCTATTATTATTATTATCCTTTATTATTTGTGTTGTAATAGTGCCTAGGAGCCCCAATCACAGAACAGGACCCTCCTCCCCCCCCGAGCAAGATGCTGTACAAACAGAGAATGAAAAAGACAATTCCTGCCCCAAAGAGTTTCCAATCTAAGACCGGAGACTGCAGATGGCTACAGATGGATGGGAGAGTACAAGGAAAAGATGACACCATATTAGTCAGTATGCTAGGTAGTGGTCTCAGCGCACCAGTGGCCTAATCTCTGTCAGACCCAGTGCAGCAAATCACATGCTTAAAGTTAGGCACAATCTTAAATGATTTGCTAGGTCAGCATCTTAGTGTTCAGAGAGAATCCTACATTCTTTTAGGTCATGGGCATAAGATGAATTGCAGAGCGTGAGAAACCTTCTTAGTCCTAAATTTAGTCATTAGTGGTCTGTTGATAGCTGCGCCTGTGCAAGTCTCTCTCTCTTTCTGCTCACATAAGAGCTGTTGGACTGAGCAGTTTAGTGGTGGCTCTTAAAATGAGTTTTTATAGGGAACTTAACAATGGTCCTGAAATTGCATATTTACAAAAGATGGACAAGATTGCAAATGTTCCTGCCATAATGGAAAATGGTACATCGGCTAGACGGAATAGCAGAATTAAAAGCCGTCTTGAACTGTCTGGGCACCATATCCTTCTGCTAAAGCCAGAAAGTAACAGCTTTATTTAAGACAGTTAATGAAATGGTGAGCATGACTTAGAAGCAGATGTTAAGGTGCTTTAGATGAAAGACACATGTTAGTTGTTGTATTTACAGGGTGTTGTTTTTTCAAGGAAAAGGAATGAATAAACACAACATGATTCTTACTCAATGTATTGTTAATGAACGATATCTAAAATTCATTCACTAGATGCTCCTGTTTCTTTTCTTTCCCACCTTCTAGGATGTTTGATGAGAGAATTTTTACAGGTACGTTAATAACATTCTTGGATTTATTGTCTGTGAAGTGAAAGAGAACACAGAGAAATAGAGTTAAAATGATGTAATTTATAAACAGCCATAAGTGAAGGGCATATGTAGTTGTGTTCACCAAGGATAAAACCTTATCTACCTAAGATACACAAGTAGAAGAAAATTCACTCCATGCATAGGACCTATGCCCCACTTAAGTCTAAGTTTAATCCTTGAAATAGGGCTGAAGTGAGACACGGTCTGGCTTTGTATACAGGATAAATTTCACCCCTAGAAAGCCATGGTATATTTGAACTGTACTTACAAGGGAGAAGATACACACTGTGGATTCCCATTTATAAGTTATTCTCTCTCCCTTGCATATAAATCCCCAGCTACTTCAATTTAACTGTTAGGCTTTTGTCTTTCGGTCCTTTTTACTTGTACTGCGAACAATGTGATATGAAAGCAACATTTCAAGGAACTTTCAGCAAATAAAACAAGGCACTTATTAGTAAAATCTGAGCATTCCTTTCAAAATACTATGACAAGACATCCAAAAGATTGCTCCAGTGGCTTTTTCCTATCTTAACCTGATGTATATCTGAAAAGTTACTGTAAAAATGGCACCATCGGATCATGTGTTTGTCTGCCAATGATTTCAGACCCAGTGGGCTCAGTTTACAAGTGAAAACTTGTTTTCTCTAAGTGCTTTGCGAACTTAGGTTGGGATCTGAGAGTCAAGCTGGGTGCTTTTTTCGCCAGTATAAAGGTTCTACAAGCCACATTAACCCTTCAATGGCTCCTGTACAACCTTGTTATGTTGCTGGGAAGCCCTCACTAGCACCCACGCAGCCCCTTTGCCTACAATGGGGTTTGTGCAAGTGTAGCTGACTGGACATTAGGAAACAGTTCCGTTGTTGTTGCACAGGATTGGAACACATTCCAGCTTACTCCCTCCCAGCTGTGTGGTTTCTGCAGGGCTAACAGAAGCAAAAAGCAGTAAAAACTTAGTTTTTGACTCTCGTCAGAAGATCTGAATACACAAAAGAACTGGGTCTGCTGAGTAAGGAGGTGCCATTTTTACTTTGTCAGAGTAGAGCTGCATTTTAAGTTGTCACCAAGGTTTCCACTGCAGTTTTGTTCAACATTTAATTAAAACCCACCTCTCCTAGGAAACCTATTTTTGCTGCTCCCCTGGGTTGGTGCTTAAGTCAGGCTTCATTGTTGTAAGAGCAAGGTTTTGGTACATGGAAAAAGTACATTAGAAGGACCCAGTTGAACTGTGAGAAGATAAATAGCATCTTTAATGCTCCATGCTGCTTGGTGTTCCCATTGCGAAGCCTTTCCCTCCTTTACACTCTGGAGCCTAAAGAAAAAGGGACGTAGATTGCACACGTGTCAGAAGGAGGTAGCTGCAATGTGGTTTAGAGCGGAGTAAAGTTCAAGTATTACAGATGATAATGAGACACCTGCCTGGTTTGTGCAGCTTGTCAGAATAATTTGGCTCCTTCCTTCCCCCAGACCTGGCTAATCCTTCAGTCTCCATTCACGTGCTCTCTAGCACCTGCTTTTCGTCTTCTTTGCTGTCTTCATAGGACTCTTTTCATCTCTAAGATCATTGCTGGAGCCTGATTCCTGCGGAGCAGGGGAAGGGCAAAGAGAAGGTTTTCATGGCCGCTAAATGCTTCTTCTCCTTCTCTCAATTTGTCACACCCCTTCTCTCCCACACACAAGGAGCAGATTTTAAATGCTCAGGCCATGGTGCTGACACCCCCCTCTCCCCACTATCTCTTCCTTCACCCCATACAGATTAGAAAACACTTCTATTCCGAGTAGAATGTGGAGCCTTTCTCCAAGTAGCAGCCTACAGGATGCCACTGGCCTTTAGGTCAGTTTGTGTGGCAGGAGGCTGCTCTGTGCCTTGCCTCCCTCTCCCAAACTGCATTGCCCAGGGCGCCCGCTTGTATGTGTGCTAAGCTCTGTGTGAGATTGTGCGACGCAATGCACACTGGGCCCCTCCCAACCTGACTCCCGCGCTCAGGTATTCGGGCCACCTGAGGCTACGCAACCATAATATCAAAGAATTCACCAGGAAGGGAACAGGGTGGAGCCCGGCATACCGGCACCTGGGAACTGAATTCATCTTTTAGGTACTTCCCCTCCCCCCCCCTCCCCCGGGGAGAAATGAGGAACCCCGGCGACTTGAGAGAGGAGACATGGAGGACCAAAACCAATAGGCAGGTCTGGTAAAAGAAGATCAATCGAGAGAGGCATGTGTTAATGACCGTCCCCTGCCTCCCCGCCACCGGCACCCTCTTGCTCTTGACCCTTCCAGCCAACACTTGCGAAACTGCCCCCGTAACATGTTTCCTGGGGATTTTTCCCCCTCCGGCCTTGCGCTGCATTCAGGAATATTCCCCTTACTAGCCATCCCTGTGCGAGGAGGTCTGGCTCCAGTGCCGAGGTGCCCATCTGCCCGGAGGTCCTGCATTTCTTCTTGCTGGAAGGACCTTTCTCCTAGAATGGCGGGAAGGCAGTTACCAAGCAGCATTTCCTGAGCTAGATCCCACTAATACTAGAGTGTAACCAAGAGACAGTGGCCCCGTATCTTTGGGTTGTCTGTGCTGCAGTCCCCGGGCGACAGCTCAGGTAGGTCTGCTCGAGCAGCACATTTTCATCTGGCCCGCTCAGGTCCAGGAGCAGGGACTTGCTTCAATGCAGGCGAACCCTGTGAGTAATGACCCAGGGTGCCAGACAGGCCTGTACAGCCCTCGGTCCGGGGCCAAAGCTAGCTTCAAGCTAGCTCGTTATGTCTATGTCACACCCGCTGATTGCTGTACCGACACCCCTTTATGTCTAGCCCAGGCGCTCGCTATTTAGGCACCGCAAGCTGCCGACTGGCTTTGTAAACCCAGGAGAGGAGCGACATGGAGTCTCCTGAGCTGAGCTGCCAGCATCCCAAGTCTTCTGTGGTTAATTCTGGCTTTGCTTTGCTTTTATAAAACCTTGCTGCGGAACTGGGAGCAGGAAGCAAATTTACCAAAGATCCTACCAAGCTGGAGCCCTCCAGCCCGTCGGGGGAAATCTCTCCAGAACCACACAGAACGGCAGTGCTAGACCTGGCAGGGACGTCACAGGCTAACCACAGGTATGTGCCTTTCATCTCCACCAAAGCCGTTTCCTGCATAATGACTAGAGGCTAAATTGTGACCCCCTCGGCCCACGTGCAGCCCCCCCGAGGTCCACTTGAACCGCTGGTGGAGGCTCTGCTCACAGTAAGTGTGAGAGTCTTGCTCCATGGAAGCCCTGATCATAGTGCCTCTCTGACGTATACTGTGTCTTTCGTTGGTTTCACATGCTATGGAGCAGGGAGCTGGAAACCTTCCCATTTCAAATGCATATGTTTGGGGTTTTTTAACCTAGTGCAGTAGGGTTGACGTTCCTAGTAAAGCTGTAAGAGAGAGAAAGTCTAATCGGCCTTCATTTGTCAGACTTTTAATGCACGTGGCGGGTGTGAGAGCCCGTTAGTCACAGCAGTGCTGGGAAGTCCAGGGGGGAGGAGACTGTGCAAAACAAAAAGTGAAAAGGATGCACTCAATTAGCCCAGGCTCTTCCGTGCGCGAGACGTTTGAATGTCACGTACAGTCCACTCTCCGGGCCAGATGTGGGAGTCGAAGGGAGTTTTTTGCCTGAGTAAAAACCGAATAAGAACTTTAGGATTTGCCCCCTATCTCTGCGCCTTGCAGCGCGGTGTTGTCTGTTTAGACTACAGACTCCTCAGGCCAGGGACTGGATCAGCTTTTGTCACTGGTGCCGTGCTGAGCACACTGGTGGCACTGGAAAGATTATTTCCGAAGACGCAAGTGGAAGCAATATGTATATTTTTTTGGTCATCCTGGAGCGTGCTCTGCAGTCCTCTGTTGGCAGCCATCTGAAATCAGGAAAGCACAGGAGTAAGGGGAGTGAGATGGGAGGCATTGAATGCTGATGCTGATCATGTGATAACTGTGGGTGCTTTGTTTTAGCACAATAATGAGAACCAGGGGGCTCATTTTTCCTCTTTGCTGGTGTGCCCACCCTTGCTGCCATTAACAAACCTCTAGAGAAATCAGATCATCCCGCTACTGTGAGCTGATACCAAAATAAGAGATCAAAACCTCTGAGTTTGAACAAAAGGGATCAGATCACTACTGTGTGCAAAGAAGCTAGGAGAAGATTTCCTTCCTGAATCCTCTCAGCTGCCCAAAGTAGGTCTGAAAATTCATCCTCAGACTGCAGTCGAACAGGTCACGCTTTGTAAGAAGGGTACATTCATAACTGATTGATACCTGTCTAATTCATAGAGGCCAACAGGTGATGGGAGACAAGATGAGGAGGGCTCTGAGAATTCTTTCCCCAGTGTCTGGCTGGTGAGTCTTGCTCACATACTCGGGGTCCGATTGCTTGCCAGATTTGGGCTTGGGAAGGAAGTTTTCCCTCAAGTCAGATTGGCAGAGACCCTGGGGATTTTTCGCCTTCCTCTGCAGGATGGGGCACAGGTCACTTGTAAGACTAAACTAGTATAAATGGTGGATTCTCTGTGACTGGAAGTCTTTGTCAGGTCCAAGTTGCAAGTCCTCAGATCATGAGTCTGCTCCCGGCTGCTCACCAACCCCACTCAGCAAGGCCCTAAGACCCCGCCCTGAGTGCTTGTTGACCCGAGTCAGGCTGATTTGTGTGTGCATGGAAGGGGCGCTTGGGGTCAAACCTGAGCTTAGTGTGTAGTGTAGACGTACCCCTTGAGGTTAACAACACTCCAGCCCTAAAGGCTGGGGGTTGGGCACTGGTCGCAACCGCCTGTTGAATTTTGTGATGGACGGTGAATCCCACAGGGAAAAGGTCTTTACAAATATCCCGAGGTGACTGCGGCTGAGGGCAGGGACTGGCTCGGCCTGTGAATTGCTGTGTCACAAGTACCAATGACGATGCCCTGTACAGGACTCGCGCGGCTCGACTAGTGAGTGCTACGTGGTGTGCTTAGGGCATGCCGAGTGGATCTGGTTTAACTGAAAGTGGGATTTTAAAATCAGATTCACTTCAACTGCCCCCAAAGGCTGCCGTGTCCATATTCTTACTTCGGTTTAAACCAGGCTTATGTAAATACAAGAGCTAGGTATTATGATATTTTTATTTGCTAAAGTTGATTAGGAGGAGATGAAAACTAAACCTAATGAAGAGACTCTGAAACCAGAGAGGAGAGACACGGCCTTTTGCATTGTTTGAACTGAACTGTGTGATGTGACCCACTCGCTGGTCAGTGTTACAGCTTCATAAATCGTATGAGTCTGTTACAGCCCCCGGCTACAGAGCCTGGGCTTTGCAGCTCAATCGATTGCAGCTCATGCTGTACCCCGGCAGGTCCCCAAATCCGCTCCCAGTGCATTGGTCAAGCGGACAGCCGTCGCGTGCGGACGAGGCCGTGCGTTCCAAGAATGGATGAACTCGTTGCTTTGCTGAGGGTCTCATGAAGAAATAAGCAAACATGTGGAACACATGACTGAACAGGCTGCTGAGGAATCAATTCCTCTTTGTCCAGTGCTTGCTAGGTGCTGAACTATCACAGAGTATTTTAGCACCAGGAATGTATTGATCTACAATTCTTAACACCTGACAGTCACGTTCTTCGGCGCCTGAGACAAGGAGATTTGTGTGATGATATTGACTTCAAGGCAACAAGTGCTGGGAAGCTGATGGAGCTGAGCGTGGACTTTGGCTTATGCTCTGTCTCATGCCATTTCAGATACATTTGTGGGATGTCAAGAATCAGAGAGGTAGCCGTGTTAGTCTGGAATAGCAGAGGTAACAAAGAGTCCTGTGGCACCTTAAAGACTAACTAAAGTTTTGAAGCATAAGCTTTCGTGGGCTAATACCCACTTTGTCGGATGCAAGCAGGCATTATTTGTGGGATGGATGCTCTTGGATTAGTCCCAGACAAGCAAGAAACTTGGGAAAGCGTCTCTGGCACAAGAGGGAGTCTTCAAAAACAGTGAAAATTGGCAGGTCCTTGCAGGGCCGACTCCAGGCATCAGCCTAGCAAGCAGGTGCCTGGGACGGCAAATGGGAGGGGGCGGCATTCTGGGCGCTGTCAGGGCAGTGCTCTTCCCTGGTGGAGCTGCCACAGGCGTTTTCGGCGGCACGCCTGGGGCAGCTCCGCCAGGGAAGAGCGGCAAAAATTGTCGAGCCGGCTCTGGGTCCTTGCTCTTGCTTAAGTGTTAGAACTTGCAAAGGTGTCCGCTTCTTTGACTGCCGCCCCGGGTTTAAGAAATGTGGCCCAGGCAAAGGTCGTCTCTTACAAGCAGACTCCAATGTCACAGCGCTTTGGCAAGGATTCCTCAAGGTATATAGATAGGCACCTGCTGACCTTTAAACCAGGCGCACTCATGTTCCTCTTCAGCAAAACACTTCAACATGCGCTTAAGAAGCATTCTGCTGAATCGGGCCTCGGACGAACACTTGCAGCTGGGGAGTCTGTAATTTCAAGTGTGGTATTGGACTGCACAATGTATGTGCACTGCTAAAGGAAGTGATATGCTGTATGAATGTACTGGTGATAAGTTGTTGAAATTAAGAATTGATCTATAAAAGTCAGTGAAAGGGTTTTATTGACTTCAGTGGCCATTGGATTGGGCCTTTCCTTATATAGGTATATTGTATAGGTAGATATATTGCATAGATGGAAAAGCTCTATTGTTTACTTGACTGTCAATAATCTTTGCTAAATGAGAGCATAATATGTAGCGCAAATTAGGACCTGATCCTGTCTCGCTGATGTTAATCCGGGTTTGGCTGTTCTGTCTAGATGGATACTTATGCAGCCCTCGTTACCATAGTACCTGAAATTGTTACTGTGTTCATTTTCACAACACCCCCCGGGAGGCAGGATAGTGCGGCTATCCCCATTTTACAGATGGGGGACTGAGACACAGAAGCATTAAGGGATTTGACGGAGGTCACATGGGGAGTCTGTTGCAGAGCAGGAGTTGAACCCAGGTCTCTGGAGTCTCAAGAGTGCCTTAACTACAAAATTATACTTCAGTTAGCCAACCAGTCATTGACTTCAATGCGGGGGGTGATCAGGCTTCAGGGGTTTAGGCTGGATCTCCAAAGCTGCTGCATGCCCACTGCTCCTGTTGACTTCAGAAAAGATTTTAAATGTTCAGCAGCCCTGAAAATCAGCCTTTGTATGTAAATAGCTGAAAACAGATCACTTCCTCTTGTTTACATGTTCTCTGAAATTAATACACTTTATCTACCCCTACCCCCTATAAAAAATACAGTTAAATTGTCCTGAAGACAAACAGGCAGATAGAACAGGGTCAAGGTGGTAGGGATGTGGAGCTAATCTGCCATTAAGAATTTTTGCTAAGAAAATCTGTCACTGAATATTCTATCAGACTGTGTAACAGTGTCCGAGTCAGTAAATGGTCTGGAATTTCCCATTCTCAACATGCATGTGAATCTGGGGGTTACTGTCCATGTTAAACACCTGCTAATATTGAATTGTCTTCACCTTCATCCCCACTGTACCCTGAGTGATTCTAGTAGCGAGTCAGTCAGGATTTGCACGTATGGGTAAAATAGCTTTAGAAAATCTTGGAGAAAAATAATGCTTTTTCTGGAGCAGAGTTTGGTGGTGGTTCTAAGTCAGTGGTTCTCAAACTTTTGTACTAGTGACCCCTTTCACATAGCAAGCCCCTGAGTGCGACACCCCCTCTACACATTAAAAACCCTTTTAATACCATTATAAGTGCTGGAGGCAAAGTGAGGTTTGGCATGGAGGCTAACCGCTTGTGACCCCCCCCCCCATGTAATAACCTCTCGACCCCCCGTTTGAGAACCTCTGTTCTAAGTTGAATTTAATGATTGTGAGGGATCCCAATCAGAGCAGGGTTTTGAGTTTTTAGTTTGTTTTCATTGCAGCATAATCATTAGGCTATTTGCACTGAGTCTTAATCTGATTGACTTCCTTTGGTTTTACCCTAATATAAATTCCAGATTGATTGAACCAGATTCTGCACTCGGTTATACTGGTGAAACCCTGCCACAAATTCAGCAAAGTCAGGGGGTCGCTCTGGATTTACAAAAAGAACAGGAGTACTTGTGGCACCTTAGAGACTAACACATTTATTTAGTCAGTCTCTAAGGTACCACAAGTACCCCTGTTCTTTTTACAGATATAGACTAACACAGCTGCTACTCTGAAATCTGGATTTACAGGGATCTAACTGACTAGCCCATTGAGTTCAGCTGAGCTACTGCTGACTTACCCTGGTCTAAGTGAGAACGTAATTGGGCTGTGAATGCTGAATTCACAGGCTATGGGAATTATAGCGCACTTGGGTTAATTCGGCATATCGTATAGGGAATCCTAAATTACAGTGGAGATGCAAAACCTGTCTTGATCATCCAGACCCCTCCATGTTTTGGTAATGTATATTTCTAAATAAAATAAACATTTTTAAAATATAAAATTTAAAGTAATAAAATAATATAAACATGTAGATCTCTCACACTTCCTTATGAAAACCTGTTCTAATGACCTGATTTCCTCACGAGTTGTGTAAGCCTTCAAGACGGCAATTTGCAATGGTTTACTGACACCAGAAACCCCGAGAGCTGTCATGAACTCTTTCTGCTGGAGCCCTAACTCTGATGCTACGATCGTCAGTGTGGGATCTTTATTTTTTCCTTACGCAGAGAAAGTATTGAAATCGGAGCTAGTTTTTTCTCAGTCCCTTGAAAATGTCCTCTTTTGTCTATTTACTGCACTGTGCATAAGCATGTATTTTTCCAAGCTATCCATTGATAGTTCCTTTCCCATGTCTCATGTGTGCGTCTCCTTGCCAGGTCTGAGAAGAGCAGCATTTCTGAAGACTGTGAACCAGGTGAGCAAGAAGTAATGGCTGGTTTCTACTGACCAAGTGTAATAATGAGGGACAAGAAAAAAGGGTCTAGGCACCGTCTCAGTATCAGATTTCCCCGGGAAGCCCATAAACTCGCCAGTTCATTGGCTGAGATGATGACATGCCACATTTGCTGAGTACACACTCTCCCTGCAATGTGCTGCAGTTCTGGCTGTTGTGATGAAACCTTTCAATACAAATGACAAAAGTGTAGCAAACATTGCTGCCTAGTGTACTATACTTTCCATTGTGTGGGGCTTGGAATCTCTGAATGCTTCTGTTGAATAGCTTATAGGAAGAGATATGTCACGGGGAGGACAACGCTTTCTATATTGTGTATTTTGATGGGCAATGCAGCATTCAGTGAATGTCTGTATGAGGGATGCTGTATGTGTCTTGTGTACATGTACACACACACACACACACTCTTTAAAATGAGCCCATTTGAGTGGGAACACCTCATTATTTAAAAACAAATACAAAAGATAATAACAACAACAGGAATACCTACTCAGGAGAATAAGCTGAATAATGGTGGGAAAAAGCCTGAGAAAATAGAGCAGACTCATTCTGTGCCTTGGCGGTCTACAGAGACCTTCTCTACCAGAAGAAGTTGCCCTAGTTTGTTTCTGGTAGAATTTTAAACCAGAATAGTTAAACTGGTGTAACAGGCTGTGAGCACTCTCTTGTTGTGATTTAAACCAGGCTTTCTTCAGTTTGGTTTAAATTGCTTAGGAATCGGTTTAAGATGAAATGAAATAAGCAATTCTTAAACTGAAATAAGAGCATCTGCATAAGGATTTGATCATTTAACTAAATCAGTTTAGAAAGTGATTTCAATTAAACTAGTGCAGTTTTCTCGTATAGACAAAGCCTTAGCCTTTCTCTGCCTCAGTTTTTCTATCTGTACAATGGGGTTAGTGATGAATACCTACATTTGCAATGTGCTTTGAGACTTATGGGTGAAATGCAAAGCGTTGTTGTTAGTAACAGGTTATGGTCTAGAATCTAACATGCAGGCAATGAGGATTTTTCCTTCCCATGCACTGATAATTAGTGGCCAGTTATTGTTTCATGCCTCAGATTATTATTTTTTCTTGCTAGGTACCTCAGCAGAACTGAGTGGGATCAGACATATCAAAATAGAACCAGATGAGCTGGACATCATTCAAATCACCGTTCCAGGTAAAATTGAAATCTTTTGAATTGCTTAGAAATATCTAGGGCAAAGAACATTGGCCTTAGATTGCACTGCGTCCAGGTTTTGCTTTGGGAAAGGCAGGCTGAAGGGGAAAGTGGGATGTCTCCTTGTCTCAGGATGAATTTTGCCCCCAGATCCCTTTGTCTTTTGAAAGTCAAGGATCCAGCTGTGCATCAGAAGTTAGCTGACTTCTTGGGAAGGCCTTTGGGATAACACACGGCTTTGTTTTTTCAAGGGCTTGTTCTGTGTCAGTTCATTTTATGCCTTTCCCCTGTCCCTGTTCCACCTCTGGCCAGGCAGGCTGGGAACAGACTCTTCCGGAGTGGATTCTAACGCTGCTCTTTCCATGATAAGCAAGAAGCACTGAGGTAGTAGGTGACTATTGCCTTCCTCTGTCCCTGTGCTCTCCACCTGAGCCCCAATGTCCCTGTTTACAGAGGTGGGAACTGAGACACAGAAAGTTAAATTACTTGTCCCAGGTGACGTATCAAATCCATGGCAGGGCTGAGAGGAGAGTTCAGGTTTTCTGACTCCCAGCCCTGTGTAAAGACAGACATAGATCTTCTTGCTTTTAGAAGGAGCAAATTGGAAACATTGGTTTCAGCCTGCTGGGGAAGAATACGGAGCGGGTCTGGAAGGGATTTGAAAGTGACCTCACTTTAAGGTGTATCTGTCAATTTTATTCTGGAGGTGAACACCTATAGGGTGGATGCATCAGTGGGGAAAAAATGCTGTGTTAGGCTGATCCCTTTAAATTGTGGCCTCCGCATTTCTATAGCACCATGCGTTGGCTCCTAAGGGTGTAATTGGATCATGAGCCTATTTAAAAGCTGGTGTTCTATCGTCGCTTCTGTCTCTCATTAGCTGATATGCCCTGTAGGACCACTGGTGACGTCTCTGTAGCCTACATCTGGCTAGGGCTTATCATTGTACAAGTGAATAAATAGCAGCTCCAAGCAACCAGTTCTAAGGCTACCAAGCTGCCAGTGAGCAACCAGTGATGCACATATGCTAGATGGTCTAGTTTTATGCTAGATAGTGTGTGTGTGTGTGTGTGTGTGTGTGTGTGTGTGTGTGTGTGTGTGTGTGTGTGTGTGTGTGTGACGCACACACAGAGAGAATACTAAACGTAGCAGGGGCTAGAATTGTTCTCAGTCACACTGGTAGTGTGGACTACACATTGGCATGACCCACCCTAAGAAGGTGTCCTTGTGGAGGGAAGAGCAATGACTTCAGATCTCCAGGGATTCCTAGAGTGGGTTCCCTAGGCAGAACCAGTGAGAATTGCAACTCTGGAACTTAGCAGGGCTGGCAACAGGCTGAGGTCAACTATTCCTTGGGCTGGTACTTATAGAGGTGTAACCTTAGCTAGGTAGTGCACCAAATGGTAGGAACATCTTAAGGGGTGATAGATGCATTTTCAATGCATTTTACAGCATTAACTAATGAGTTACCTTGATAGAATTAGAGCAACATCATTGGGAGGTGACGCTTTTGGGCAGAAATCATGCCAATGGCATCTGTAGTTCAGATGGTTCTGAATTAGAGCCTCCTGTGTTAGTCTGATGCAACTCCATTGACATCAGTGGATTCACTCTGGATTTTACACCAGTTTAATGAGAGCACACTCGATCCCATAGTTGATATAGAGGAAGGAAAAAGGATCCGGGTATTTTGCTAGATCAAACATTTTCATTTTCAGCTCACCATGTAACAAGAGAGAAGAAGGCTAATGGCTGACATTAATAGGGTGTATTTTATACAAGTTAAAGGAAACTGAGTTCTCATAGTTTTTGAGTCCTGATTAGATGACACTTAGAGTTCAGAGTCCACATATGATAATAAAAATTGAAGGCCAGTATAGTTCAATTAGAGGGAGTACGGCTTAGGGCAAGGAAGATGATTAATAAAATGGAGGTGCTCGCATATGAGGAGAGGTGGATGAAATTTGAATTATTTATCCTTAGAGAAGGTGATTTAAGTAGTGACCTGATTGAAGGATTTAAAGTAGCTAAAGGTTTATTTTAAAATTAAATCTGGAGATCTCTTTAGGTGCATTGGAGAGGCCAGCCCTAGAGAAGACAAGTTTAAACTAAGAAGGCATCTATCAAAGAACAATGTAAGGAGGCATTCTTTTATGGAGTGAGGCAGGGAGTTGGTGGAATGGTCTTCTTGAGGGGCGGGCGGTGGAGTCAAGCAGTATTAATTTTTTAAGCCAAAATTGAATGTCTAGATATTAAGTCATCATGAAGCCAATTTTGGTCTTCACCCTTTGTGAGGCTTATGAAGAAAGTTTTGCAGATGATGCTCTTTCCCCCCCAATTTGGGAAGGTGAAGTGGGGTTTATAGATGTGTTTCTGATGTCCTCTTCCAAGTGTTCAAGTGCATAGGAGAAAGATAGCAGAGTTGCCATCAAAGCATTCCAGACACAGTGGCCCAGATCCTCAAAGATATTTAGGCGATTAACTCCTGTTTCAATGGGAATTAGATGTCTAATACTTGACCAGTGCGAGCCGACCTGGTTCTGCTCCCTTGTGACTGTAAGTGTATCCTTTATCAAAGCAATATGCAGAGGCTCATGTTGGGTAGGTTAGTTTTTCATGATTTCTTAAGGATGGACCATAAAGCTCTGAAGTTTTGCTTCCAGGAACAATGGCTGGGCTGTTCAAATGGTTTTTGGTGCTTTGTTCACAGACCGATCCCCCGGTTCCGATGAAATGCACGACCCAGTGACCAGCCGCATGACTTCAGATGATTCCAACTACATGCTAGAAACAGTAACAGGTAATAAAAACAATCTAAACGGCTTGGAATTCGAAAGCTCAGAAATCCTACAAACATCAAAAAGAAATGGAGTACAAATTTCAGGCCAAGATTTTCAAGAATAGGAGCCTAAAGTTAGGGTCCTAATTCCACCGTTTTACACATCAGTAAGTGTTCTGACCTTCCAAAATTGCCAAGCACCCAGCAGCTCCAGCTGACCAATAAGAACAGCTGGGTGGTTAGCACTCCCAAAATTGGGTCACTCATTCGGGAGCACAAATATGGAAATAGGAGCCCACAGGGCTTCTGTCACTAAAAGTCTTGGCCTAAACATCTAGCCATGTCGCTCTGAAGCCTTCTAAACTGTGTCCAATAGAAAACACGTTTGAGAATCCAGAGGCAAAGTGTGTTTATTTTTTTCCTCCTGGGGAAAATCATTTAATGTAATCAAGAGAGACTAACGAGAAAAGGTTGTTGCCCAGGTTCAACCAAGTTCTTTTCTGACCGTTCCCAGAGCCAGCTCTCCACCTCCCTGCAGCTTGACTAGTCTTTGCTCTGGGGAGCTGTGGAAGGGGATGTGACTCTGAGCCGAGGTAAACCCCTTGTTCACTGGGGACCAGGCAGTGCCCTTACAGACTGTCAGAAGATGGACCAGAAGGCGTGTCCTGTGTCAGCTTTGTGCTCTGTTGACTGAAGCTGGAGAGGGGGCAGCCCCCAAACTTCTCTGCTTAGTGCTGTTCTGTTCTCTGGGAAATGCTGGCTACGCACTGGACTATTTTCCCCAGCATAGGAGCAATATCTGGCTGCATCTTCATCCCTCATTCTAGCCTCAAGCAAATTCTCATGCCTTCTCCTTGAGGTGTCTTGGGGAACACTGAGTGATTTGTGCAAGAGGAACTGCTAAATCTCTGCTTGCCTCCCAGTTTCAGATAACGAGCCCAGCCAGGACTTAAGACACGAAGAAAAGCCGATGGAAGGTGAGAGTGAATTTGTAATAAAAGCAACCCAGCTGATCCTCTGATAATCTCAGATTTGTTTAAAGCCTGATTAAAACAGCTCCAGTTGATTTTATTATTGATTTGTATTATCAAAGGGCCCAGTTATGGACCGGGACCCTATTTTGCTGTGCTGTACAAACACAGAACAAAAAGACGGTCCCTGCACCAGTGAGCTCCCAATAGAGTATAAAACAAGAGAAAACAGATGGCTGTAGACAGACTGCATTGGGTGGACCTTCTAAATTCTTGGCAAGGTAATTAGCTTCCCAACTCATGTTCAGAAGGGCGTCTCTGTATTTCAATGATCAGATCGTCAGATCCGGCCTGATTGGTTGTATATCAATGTCACTCCATTGACATTAATGAAATGACTCGTTTGTGCCGGCTGAGAATCGATCCCAGCAAATTTACTTGCCACAACAGTGGTATCGGCTTCGGGTCTGGGGGGTATCTTGTCAGTATAAATTGCAGTGCTGCACTGTCTGATTAAATCATTTACTATTGATAGTCTGTCGCACGTCATGTCACTAAGGACTTGATGTGTGCTCACTGACAGGATAGTTGGCTAGATGGACCATTGGTCTGACCCAGAATGGCTGTTCTTATGCAGGAAAAGCAAAGCTCCCCTTGACTTAAATGATGCCGGAGCAAGCCCTGAATTAGCAGAGGCTGTACAGATCCCCAAAGTGAGAACTATTGGCCATTCCAGTCAGCTGTTCATCTGGCCCCACGGTAGTGTGGAAGTTAGTAGTGAAGGCAGGGAATGCCTTCCTGACTGCCGCTGGACCAGAGACTAAATGAGCAACAAAAATGGAAATGACTCTCCAGGGCTTGGAGTACAACTTCCCAGCCTTGTTCCAGTGTTGTCATTGGCCTGTTTATCTCTAAGCGGCCCAAGAGTGAAGTCTTCTGGCTTAGAAGATGTCAGGGGCTGTGGTGAAGTGAAGGGAGAGGGAGACTGAAGATGGAACGATTACAGAACAATGTGAGAATGTTGTGAACTTTGATTCAGGTTACATGTGACTTGTATCGAAGGTCACCCCTTTTATTTTCCTGAAAATGGCGGTGTTAATTCTTGAGGACTTGAGTTCACACCTATCTCAGATCATTATCCATACAGTTTATTCTAGTCATTATAATAATAATAATTGTCAGAGATACAGCATGGTCTTGTAGGTACAGCACCCATGTGTGAGTTAGGAGATTTGTGTTCTAGTCCTGGATCTGCCCTGACCTACTGTGTACCCTTGGGCAAACCACTTCCCCTCTGTGCCTCTACTTCTCCTTCCACCCTTTGTCTGTCTTTTCTATTTAGATCATAAACATTCTGGGGGAGCGATTGTGTCTGTTCTGTGTATGTACAGCACCTAGCGCAAGGGTGCTTTGATCTCAGTTGGGACCTCAAATACAAATTAGAATAATAAATATAGGTTCACTGCATCTTTTTGAATGGGTTCATTTTGATCCCATTGTTCCTTTCTAATGATCTCCAAAACGGATGTTTTCCTGCATAAGAAGGGTCAGACAATGGTCCAAGTATCCTGTCATTTGAGAGTCACCTGTGAAAGATGCTGCAGAGGGAATGAATAGAACAGGACAATTTTGCGTGATCCAACCCATGTTGTCCAGTCATTGCTTCTGGAAGTTGGAGGTTTAGGGGCCCACCTAGAAAATGGGGTTGCGTCTCTGACCATCTTGGCTAATAGCCATTGATGGATCTCTCCTCCGTGGGCTCATCTAATTTTTTTTTGGCCCAGTTGTGCTTTTCGTCCCATGGGAATGAATGCCATCGGTTGACTGTGTGGACTATATGGCTAAAGATTAAAGGACAGAGCCTATCTTTTGACCTCACTTCAATAGTTAAATTGTTGGTGACTTTTATCTACACTTTTAACTTTAAACCTAATACTAAGTGGATGAGAGATTTTTAAACAAACCGTTCCCAGCGTTTGTGCCTGAGCTCATGGTACTTCTGTTCTGCTGCCATTCGTCAGCTTAATGAACAGTATTGGGCTGAGTGAGTAATAACAGCGAGACATCCTGTTGCCATAGATAAAAGATGCACTCAAGGAGTAGCATGGACAGAATTTTAAAACAACAACATGCTTGTGAAAAGAGACGACATGAATGAAAATCATGGCGCTTCCCACTGGCTGTGACCCTGTCCTACAGTTTAACAGGGGGATGGAAGGGTATCCATATACATTCATCACTAGAGAAATAAAACCGCCTGGGGGAAATAAATTCTGTAACCATCAAGAATGAGACAGATGCAAAACAATGTGATAGCGGAATCCTGCCTACCCCTCTGTGATTCCATTCACATCACGCAGTCCACACCATGATCTGAGTCAGTACTGCTGCCTGTGAAAAACACCTGGCCCGTCAACCCGCAGCACCTTGTCAGGAGTCTCTGATGTTGCCCGAGTGCTGGAGACGGGGGAAACCCATCTTGCCTGGGAGCTCAGAGTCACTGGTCCCAAGAGCCATTTGACCTTTTGTCAGCTGTGGGGCCTTGCCAGTGATTCTTCATGGTGTCTCTCCTCCCTCCCTGGTGCGGATGGAGTTTGGTTGGTAGCTGCTGAAGGAGCTTTGGCTTTAAAGAAGCAGAGGATTAAGAGCACTTCTCAGGTCAGTGGAGAAGAGGGCTGTCCCAACAGCTTCATCGTACGTCCCTGGGGTTAGAGGCGGTTTATTTGTCAGAGTTTCTCTCTTGTTTTCCAGATGGCCTAGGTGACGTTTTAAGTCATTTGAGGAAACAAGTTGAAACTTTGTTCAACACGCGATATGGTAAGATGTTCATTATCAATCGTTCTTCATGCCTCAGGGAACTAAGAACTTAGCTAATTGTTCAGAGCCGTCACCTACTATTTCCAAACTGGTTGTGGGCTGAAGGCGAAGTCTCACTTGTTCCTTTGCTGTCGGCTGGGCTTTCAAATGCGTTGGGATTCTCACTGGGCCTTGCTATTGCAATTCTTCCTTTTGATTTCCTGGGGAAAAAAACCTCTTGCTGGGTGGGTACTACCTGCCTCAATGACCCACAAACTTTCTACCACCCTGGAAAAGGGCTGGAGTATTTTCCTTTCCTGTTAGAAAATTTCAGGAAGTCTTTTCAATAAGATTACCCTGGAGTGTGCCAAGGTATGGGGGGGATTATAAAAGGTTATCAGTGCAGTACAACAGCATTGCCCAGTGGCTAGAGCACTGGGCTGGGAGCTAGGAAACCTGGGGTCTATTCTTACATCGTGTATTCTTGAGAAACTCATTTGAGTCCAGATTTTCAAAAGTGCTTCCCACGTCTCTTGGGAAAATGCCGTCCATTTCCACAGTTTCCCCCTCTCAGTAAATGGGGCTCTGGTCTTCCCATTTTAACAAAGCACATGGAGATCTCTGGGTGAAAAGCGCTATAAAAAGCTGCTAAGCATTTTTGTGCGTTTTTATTACGGTGCAGGAGTTTTGTAGTGGATCTTGATTGAGTTCAGGCAAATGTGGGGGCACACTTTGTGTGTGAGCTGAAATGTACTTAAATACTAAATACACCCCCCTACACACAAACACACACACACACACACACACTCACTCACTCACTCACTCAAGGGACATGGAAAATTACAAGGACCTTTTGAGAATAAACAGAAAGTTTTCTGGCCTGTCACAACCAGAATTCAAGGTTCTGTGTTTCTTCCACAAACACCAGAAGCAGAGCAGGGGAGATGCAACCCTTAAGCTGCTTCAGCTGATATGGGCAAGTTTTTCTGGAGAAACACCCTCCACTGAGCTGAGGTCTTGACAGTTAAAAGAAAGAGGAAATGGGTTTTCAAATGTGTTTAAAAATGTACTACTTTTTGTCATGTTAAGGCTAGACCTTCCATTCTGTGGATTGAATTAGGATCTTAAATCCCGTTGGGTTGGGGTTATTTGTGGTGGGGGATGGGTTATGGGGTTTTTATACGTATTTAGAAAATATTTCAGTTCCATGTTAAGTGTGGGCAGCTTTAGATCAGAAGGAATCTTTAAAACAGGAAGATTTCTAGGACGGTTGAAACAAATTGGTTTGCCATTGTTCTGCAAGACTGGAATGATCTGTTGATCAAGCTGTCCCTGGTGACGCTAGTTTAGTAAAGAGCTTTAGACTTCACAGTAAGTTTCCAGTGGGAACTATGTGCAATTCCCCCTTTTGTTCCAGAAATCAGGCCATTGCAGAGCGAGGGAGAGCAAGGTGGATACAGCAGGCATGGGCAAACATTTTGGCCTGAGGGACACATCAAGGTTAAAAATTGTATGGAGGGCTAGGTAGGGTAGGGAAGCCTGGCCCGGCCCTCTATCTGACCCCCTCCCACTTCCCACTCCCCTCAGAACCCACTACCAATCCAACCTCCCCTGCTCTCTGTCCCATGACCGCCTCATCCCGAGACCCCCCCATCTAAGCCCCCCGCTCCTTGTCCCCTGATTGTCCCCTCCTGAGACCCCGCACTCTAACCCCTCCCCAAGAACTCCACCCCCTACCCAACCCTCCCTGTCCTCTGACTTCCCTGACCCCATCCTCCCTCCAACAGACCCTCGGGACTCCCTGCCCCTTACCCAGTCTCCCCTGCGAGCTCAGGGGCCAGTCAGGAGGGGCCCACGGGCCGTAGTTTTCCCACCCCTGGGATACAGGCATAGGGGGCCCTGTTACTTTAAGAGAATGTCTCCCAATGTTTTCAGGAAACCCCGTTTGACAAGCACATTGCTGAGCTGCAGGTTACATGTTACATTTAACACACAAATTCAGAAGACAACCCAGGATTCTTTAGTAGATTTTCTCTTCTTTCCATAGGGTGCTCTACAGTCTAAATGAGCGTGATCCCATGGAGAAGTGTGTGTGTGTGTGTGTGTGTGTGTGTGTGTGTGTAAAAACCTCTCCCCCAAAACATAGGGTGTGATGACAGTTTTACTTGGGCCCAACTTGAAGGCCAAATGAACTAATGAGATTTGATTCTTACTCAGCTAAAGCCATAGGAATTTCAGAGCCTGTCAAAGTCCCCTACGCCAAGTTCCTGATGTACCCAGAAGACCTGTTTGTGGTGGGTTTGCCTGAAGGCATTTTACTCCGGCGTCCTAACTGCTTTGGGATTGCAAAGCTGAAAAAGATACTGCAAGCTAGCAACAGCATCCAGTTTGTCATTAAGAGGTAAGAGAAGTCTGGTTAACCTCTTACTGGTACGGGATCTGCAAAGCTGTCAGGGAGGCTGCACCTTTATGCTCCTGTTCGTGTTTTCACTACTAAAGAAGAGACCTGTGCCCCATAAATTACCTGGAACATGGCCAGAGCTTGATCGTCTGCAAGGAATGTTCCCTCTGAAAGCAATCAAATGGTTGTTTTGTTTGAACAGTTGCTCAAAGGAAGCAATGATATTGTTGTCCTCCTCCTCCTGTGCTTTGCAGGGGTGGAGGCAGGGCGGATCGGCCTGGCTCAAAGGATTTGTAATAGGACACTAAGCCTGTCACCTTCAAGTTTCTGGTTCAAGTGCTACTCAGGTTGAGTCCAAAGTCATTGCCTGGAGGGAAGGGCTGACTGCAGAACTTCCCTGGAAGTCTGGATTGATGCATTTGAATTTGCGGGATGTGAGGCTAGATGACCGTCTTGTGCTTATATCCGACCTTTAGACCAGACTAAGAACAAAGCTGTGTACAGACTGCTTGTATAAAACCATTTGTTTGTGTCTAATCTGCTGGCTGAGTTGCGTTAGGTTTTCCTCTGGCGGCTGGTGCATATAGAGGATAAAGGTCTGCTGTTGCTGCCAGCTGATGGAGTTGTTTCTTCGGCTCCAACAGTAGAAGACGGCTGTTAGTGCTGAACATCCCAGGTTCCATCTTCACTAGTAACAAGGATGTGTTTGAGGGTGGGAGGACTGTGACAGACACATGCATCAGTTTTTAGCCACAACTAAAAGAGAACAATTGTTAAAGCAGCCAACAGCAACATGACCCAACAGCGTAGGCCAGGAAGGAGAGAAGACTCCTGTATCCAGTGGAAACTGCAGTTATAATTTGTCCATAAATGCTGAGGTCAGTGCTGAGGAAAGCCCCACAGGATAGTCCGTGACCACCAATGGGCAGAGGCTTGGTATTACATCTCTTGTGACAGGCCGCACCTCCAGCAACTGAATGCTCCACAGCACCATGCCAAGACGGTATAGCAGTGTGGAATTAAATAGAGGACATCACCGAGGGGAATTAGATTTTATAACCCCCATTAATTTCAATGGCAGGCTGGCATCTGACTCCTTTGGTGAAGGTCTCCCATCCAATTCCTTGGAGGTCTCCCATCGAAGTGCTAATCCAGCCTAGCTCTTCTTATCTTAGATGACCTGATTTAATCGCAGCTGTAGATGGCATAATTGCAGGCCTATGGCTTTGTAGAAATCCAATTTGAGATTGTGTTTTATTTCCCCAGGCAGATGAAATATATTGATAAGACATCTAAGCTTGACTGGATGGGGGAGCGTAGAGGAGATGTTGGAACATATTCTCTGGTCCTGCCCAGTGACAGGCTTTTAGGGTCAGAATTCAAGAGATGTCTGGTATTTATGTCTCAAACACCTTTTACTGTCTCTCTCGGAATGATCCCAAACTCTGGATCCTCTGACTTGCTAAGGAAGTGGTATTAGTGCCCCTGTTCTGGCTGCTAGTGATGTGTTAATCGGCTCCTGGGCACAGCCTCTCCCTCGCAGATGAGGGGACTAATGGAGGCGAGGCTGGATGACAGCTGACATGGAAATAAAAAGTCGGGTGCAGAATTTGGTTGCCCATTTGATCTGCAAACTGACAGTGGATTTGGGATTTGTTTTTTCTTCTTACCTGTCCCACTCCTTTAAATCTAGTTCTCTGTAGCGGAACTCTAAACACCTGTATATGAGGTGTGTAATAGGTACCCGTGTCCTATCCTGGCTCATTTTTATCATAAATAAAATTTTCTGCACTGCATTGTCTATGGAGAGGAACTGCATTGTACTTGCGTGCAATAGAAGATACTCAGCCGCTCTGAACTTAATCTCAACCATAGGGTGTTCCACTGGCTCTCTGAAGACTCTTCTGCGTGAAAATGATTTTTCAAGCTTGCCCTATTGTACTGCAAGAGATTTAAAATTCCATTAGCCAGATGGGCGTGCTGGGTTCGTGGGCACAGGAGTGTTCTCCAAGGGGACAGCTTGTAGTAGTAAGAACATGAAGGTTTACAGGAATGCATCCTCGCTCACTCTTCACCTGATTTTCAATGTTTTCCAGGCCAGAGCTTCTTGCTGAAGGAGTGAAGGAGACTATCTCGGACAGCCCAGGAGCTATGGGTAGGACTCTGAAACTTACAGATAACCCGGGCATCCGTAATGAAGCGTGAAAGGAATTGAAACCGTTCCCAAAGCACTGCATTCCTTCCCCTGCCTCCGTAGCCTTTTAGGCCTGACTCCTCAGAGTGCTGCGCATGCCCAGCAACTCTGAAAATGAGATCCTTGTTTGTTTTTGCTTCAGTTGCACTTCAGGGAGTCCTAACGCTTCCTGCTCTGCCCCTTGTCTTTGCAGCCGGCGAGAGAGACTCCAGTGACTCCCTTGTCGATGAAGCTGTGAAGAGACAGGGCTTTCAAGGTAAGAGTGGGCAGCTTCTGGAGAGATCTCCAGTGAGCCTGAAGTGCATTTAAAAGAGCTTTTCCATGCCAGTCTTCTAGAAAACCACGGGGGGACGGGGAGGGGGGGGGGGATTGGAACATACTTGGCTCTGGTAAGAGAGGGGAGATGAGGGCAGTACTATACCTCCCATTCTGCTCTCATTACTATAGCTTTGTACTATTTACAGCATGGGAGCCAACCCCTGTCTGTCTAGGTACTAGTATGGCCCCATCAGCACAGTACTGGCACATGACACAGTCACTAATGTCTATATCTGCACTGCGGGGAGGGGCGGGGGGAGTGTTATCACCCCATTTCCCAGATGTGGAAAGTGAGGCCCAGACGTAACAATGACTTGTCAGACCCGCAGCCTGCAGTGGGGCAGAGAACTGACTCCTGGCCACCTTGGTGAGCGCTAGCGAGCTAGCCGGCAGAAGACCGAACACTTGGTTCATGTAATCAGGGAAGTGTTGGCATTGAGGAGAGGAATGTGGCGAAGGCTCCAAGCAGGGCTGTGGTTTAAAGGCTTGGCAGACAGGCGGAAGAAGGGTCCAAAGCTGAGGCTGGCGGGAGAAGACAAAGGAAGCAGTATGGCGGCAGGAGAGGAAGGATCCAAAGGAGGGAAGAGGCAACATCTGGGCAAGCTCTGAACACAGAGGGTTTGAGAGGCATCCTGGAATATGCCATAATTGGATGACTTAATTATCTCTGTCTGCCATTGCGAGGCACAAAATTAAATACTCTCTGAGCATTTGCATTTTTGGGGGCTTTTCAGCCCTGCTGGTGCTTATGTACGTACCGTTCAGCTCTGCAGCGCTTGCCGGAACAGCATTCCCCTTGCTGCCAAGTCTCGTGCACACAGGCCTTCTCACAGACCAGAGTCCGCTTTTACTTCCCAGTGTGTCCAGCCTCTGCCAGCACTGTCATGGCGTCCCCTCCTCTCTGAAGGAGAAACGGCTGTGCTTTTAAAACCACGCCGTAGAGAGACAGCCTGGAGAGGGGCAAGTGTTGAGAGCTCTTCCGGTTCCACTCTAGATGTTATTTCTTGGCAAAGCGCACGGACCTTCGCAGCTGAAGGGCTTGATCTGGGGGTTGTTGAAATCTGTGGAAAGACCCCCCCACTGACTGTGGTACGGACCTAGAATGAACAATTGCTGGGAATTAGCTACACACGCAGCCAATTTCAGACCCAGTATCAGCAGCCCCGTGCGCCCATTTGCCTTTCCTAGAAGAAGTGCCAAACATTCATGCCCTCTAACATGCCGTCTGAATCTTTCGGCCACTCTGAACTCGGACTTGGTAGAAGTAGGCGGATGCATTAGTGGGGTAGTTGGAGTATGAATGGAGCTAATAGTATATCATATGGTGGTCTGGTTTGGGACCGGGACGCCCAAGGGACTCATCGAGCCATCATGAGTATAAATAGCAGGGAAGCTGTGGTAACCTGGGTAGGAGCAGAGCAGGCTTTGCTTTCGCTGGGCCGAGTGCGTACCTGAGCTGGGCCTCAGCTGCTGCTACCTGTGTTCTCCCGGCTACGCCGCTCTTTATAGTTGCATTAGCCTGATGAGAGAGAGAGAGAGAGAGAGAGAGAGAGAGAGTGTGTGTGTGTGTGTGTGTGTGTACGCGAGCGAGCAGGATAATCGCCCCCCCCAGCTCATAGTGTAGATGCAGCCCTCACAAAGGAACTGTCTGTGGTGGCGCTGGGACTTTCTGAGTTTTCCCGTGACTGACTTATCACTGCTCTGGTTCATCAGGGGATAAACCCTTCCCCTGTTAGCTAGAGTAGAAGGTGATAGAGGGCCTAGGATATTGCTGACAAGGGGCTGCTGGTTCATTCCTCATTGCCAGTGCAAGGGAGTGCACAGTGCTCTGCTGGAGGTTTAGGGAGTCGTCCATGGGGACTGTGCACTGGCAGTAGCTGTTATATATATAGTGGCTTCCCTGGACAATGCATCCACCTGTGCCTGTTCACCTCTAATAAAAGGTTCCCCATCAGTTTGCAAATCATCACAACAGATGCATGTGGCCTGAATGGGAGACTGATTTAGGTCCTAATGTAAAAATTTCGATACCCAGGACACCAAGGGCCAGATGCTCATTTGGAGTAAATTGGTGTAACCCCTGATGCAAATTTTCTACAGCTCCACCCTCGCCATGGGAGACATCTGTCAGAGGCGTCCACAACATCCCTGCCTCCTTGGTTCACTAATTCCTGAGCACCACGGCTGACTGCAGTAACCAGGTCCCTGACTTCTTCAGGACCTCTTCTGCAGAACACATCCTCTTAGAGCAGGGGTCTCCAAACTACGGCCCGCGGGCCGGATGCGGCCCGCGAGGCCCTCTCATCCGGCCCGCGGAGATCTTTTGGGCTAGTTAGGGAATTTTTGGCTCTTTTGAGCTTTTCGCTGGGACGGCTCCGCGCTGGGGCCTGGAAGCGCCGCGCGGGCCGCCAGCCGCCAGCCGCGGGGCCGGGACGCGCCGCGTGCTCGGCTGCCGCCGCGGGGCCGGGACGCGCCGCGTGCTCGGCTGCCGCCCCGGGGCCGGGACGCGCCGCGTGCTCGGCTGCCGCCGCGGGGCCGGGACCCGCCGCGTGCTCGGCTGCCGCCCCGGGGCCGGGACGCGCCGCGTGCTCGGCTGCCGCCCCGGGGCCGGGACGCGCCGCGTGCTCGGCTGCCGCCCCGGGGCCGGGACGCGCCGCGTGCTCGGCTGCCGCCCCGGGGCCGGGACGCGCCGCGTGCTCGGCTGCCGCCGCGGGGCCGGGACCCGCCGCGTGCTCGGCTGCCGCCCCGGGGCCGGGACGCGCCGCGTGCTCGGCTGCCGCCCCGGGGCCGGGACGCGCCGCGTGCTCGGCTGCCGCCCCGGGGCCGGGAGGCGCCGCGTGCTCGGCTGCCGCCCCGGGGCCGGGACCCGCCGCGTGCTCAGCTGCCGCCCCGGGGCCGGGACGCGCCGCGTGCTCGGCTGCCGCCGCCGGCCAGGGACGGCTCAGAGCTGGGGCCGGGACGCGCCGCACCGCCACGCAGCTACAGGGGGCGAAACAAGGAGCCACCCACTGCCAGGCGGCGAACCGGTCTGTGGGGAGAGACCGGGTTGAGCGGGTCAGTTGGGGGGGGGGGGGGAGAGACCGGGCTGGGTGGGTCAGTTGGGGGGTGGGTGGGAGGGAAGGAGGTTTTGGGGTGAGACCTGGCTGGGTGGGTCATTTGGGGGGGGGGTTGGAGGAAAGGAGGTTTTGGGGTGAGAGACCTGGCTGGGTGGGTCATTTGGGGGGGAGGATTGGAGGAAAGGAGGTTTTGGGGGGAGAAACCTGGCTGGGTGGGTGTGACGAAGTGGGAGTACTGTGTGTGTGTGCCTCGGTTTCCCCTGTGCATTTCTTGGGTGTCTGTGTGAAGGGATAGGGGCTAACGCTGGAAGCAAGGAGGCAACGCCCTCCCCTCTGTGCATCCCTGGAAGCTGTAACCTGACCCCAGGTGGGGGAGGGAGGTCACGTTACACCTGAAGCCCGGGAAAGGAACAAAGGAGCAGGAAGTGGCTAGAGGGTTTTGGGTCAGTCTGGGTCTGGGTCTGGGGCTAGCTGGAAAGAGGGAGAGAAGCCATTTTGCTCTCTGGCTTCTCTCCTCTTCGATGGATCCAGCGGAGGGCTCACGCTCTTTCGCTGCATGGTCTGTGTTGGACCAGATGGAAGTCATCAAATAAACCTGGGAAAGAAGCAGGAGCCCAGAATCTGGGTCTCACCTCCTGGCTTCCCAGAAAGGCTCGACTGAGGGATCCTGTTTGGACTAAAAAGCTGTGAGTTGAATGGTGTTCCTGACATCTCAAATAAACCGTCTATTCTGCTGGCTGGCTGAGAGTCACGTTTGACTGTGGATTTGGGGTGCAGAACCCATGGGCTCCCCCAGGACCCCGCCCAGGCGGGCTTGCTGGGGGAAGCACACGGAGGGGCAGAAGGTGCTGAATGCTCCGAGGTCAGACCCAGGAAGGTGGAAGTGGGGACCCCTGAAGCTCCTGGCCTGGGAAACAGGCTGTGTACGGAGAAGGGGCCCTTCACCCGGAGTCCGGTCTGGCTTCCTAGGAAGCGGTTCCAGACCATCGCCCAGGCGCTCCGTGACAACTGGTGGCAGCGGTGGGATGTGCGGCATCCCGTGGACCCCGTGGACGGCGCACCCTGCAGTAAGTGACTGTGGGATCGCTGGGGAGCAGGCATGTTGAAGGCCCAGAGAATGCCAGTTACAGGGGGTGGAAAAGCTGCAGCTTAACCCCTGAGAGTGTGTGACCAGAGAGAAGGACTGTTGCAGATCCAGGGCCCCCCTGAAAACTGCAAGGAGCAGTCAGGGGCGGAGAAGCATGTGGCTTGGCCCTAGGAGGGAGAAGGATTTTTGCAGTATCAGGGTACCCCTGGGGTTTGCAGTGAGCGGTCCCAGGGGCGCAGGAGCAGATGCTCAACCCTGGCAAAGAGGCGGTGACCTGGAAAGAGCTGGCACACAAGGGAGTTCCCCCTGGACACGGTGGGGCAAAGAGCACACAGGCCTGTGAGTCCAGAGCGAAGTGATGAGACTTCGTGACCCTGTGCTTTGGGAAGCACAAGTTAATCGTGCAGCTAGGAGAAGCTGGAGGATTTGGCTGCTCGGAGACAGTTGCAAGATTCCTGATCCAGGATGGGGTTGCAGGAGAATCTGGGAGCATCTGGAGTGGTCATGGCACATCCCCAAGACTCCTGTCCCTGACCAGACGGGGGTCTTCACGATTGGGTTCCCCATCCGGGGACCGGAGACGGAGGAGAGTGGAGCAGAGTCCAGGAGAGAAATTGGACTGTGAGAGGCGTCAAGGGCCTGGAAGTGCTGCAGCTGAAGCAGCAGTGTGAACTGGGAATGGTGATGCCAAGGGACCCAAGGGACTTCCGAAGGGTGAGTGGGGATAGACCCCTGGATGCCAGTTCCGCAGGGCGCCTCATTACTAAATTGGGGTCCCTGGGCAAGGGATGGGGGGAAGGGAACGTCCACCTCACTGCTGTTGAGCAGGCTGGCAATTCGAACCAGGGGAACCCTGCGGACAAGCCCTGGTGTCTAGCTCCCCGCTGGGTCCCAAGGCTGAGGACGCCATTCACCAGATGGGTGGGGTGGTGGACAGACTCCCACCCCTGTCCCCGACCTGTATGTCTGTGTGGAGTCCCCTGGGTTCAAGTCGTGTGGACACCCAGAGGGAGCGGAGAGAAGTGGTGAAGGGGGAGACAGTCCTGGGGTAGCAAGACCCTGGGACGGGGAGAAGTGTTGTTGGGCCCCGATGGTGCAGTGTCACTGGATGCTGGGGGGCTGTGTGACCTGGGTGAGGGTCACAGGGAGGAAGATATTCGTCCTGCCTAGAGCCCAGACCCCTGTGCAAACACAGGAGGGGTCAGGCTGGCAGGCTGCTGGGGATCTGCAGGATATTGCCTGTGAAATCCTGTTGGGGGGGCAGGATGCAAACCCTGCTCCTGTAACAGCGGAGGGTTTGAATTTAAATCCAGGGAACCAATAGGCTGAGAGGAAGATGGTCATTGAAATCAACTGACCTGACTGGCAGATGGAAGCAAAATACCTGCCTGCCTGTTAGCAAAGCCCTGGGGCGGAGTGGGACAGAGATGTTCCCTTTCCCCCCTTGCAAACTGGAGAGAGCTCACAGCCTGGGAATTGTTCAGCAAGAGGTGGAGGGAATCAGAGACTGGCCGGTCTCCAGGCCTCTCTCAAGATAGTGAGGTACCACCTGCGGGTTGTACCCCAGGTTAGCTACCTAGCTGCCCCAATTTCAGAGTGAGGGAAGGAGAGTGACCCAGACAAGGTGGTCTGGGAACAGGGGTGCCAGAGGGCTCTCTGTGCCCCGAGGGAGGCGCTAATCCAGGGCCTGGTGTGACTCCTACCAAGGAGTGGGAAAGATAATGGGGCACCCATGAACCATTGGTGAGGTCGAACTTCCCCAGGTCACTGGCTAAAGTGACCACTGCTCAGTTCGTTCTCAAAGAGGGGAGATGTGTGACGAAGTGGGAGTACTGTGTGTGTGTGCCTCGGTTTCCCCTGTGCATTTCTTGGGTGTCTGTGTGAAGGGATAGGGGCTAACGCTGGAAGCAAGGAGGCAACGCCCTCCCCTCTGTGCATCCCTGGAAGCTGTAACCTGACCCCAGGTGGGGGAGGGAGGTCACGTTACACCTGAAGCCCGGGAAAGGAACAAAGGAGCAGGAAGTGGCTAGAGGGTTTTGGGTCAGTCTGGGTCTGGGTCTGGGGCTAGCTGGAAAGAGGGAGAGAAGCCATTTTGCTCTCTGGCTTCTCTCCTCTTCGATGGATCCAGCGGAGGGCTCACGCTCTTTCGCTGCATGGTCTGTGTTGGACCAGATGGAAGTCATCAAATAAACCTGGGAAAGAAGCAGGAGCCCAGAATCTGGGTCTCACCTCCTGGCTTCCCAGAAAGGCTCGACTGAGGGATCCTGTTTGGACTAAAAAGCTGTGAGTTGAATGGTGTTCCTGACATCTCAAATAAACCGTCTATTCTGCTGGCTGGCTGAGAGTCACGTTTGACTGTGGATTTGGGGTGCAGAACCCATGGGCTCCCCCAGGACCCCGCCCAGGCGGGCTTGCTGGGGGAAGCACACGGAGGGGCAGAAGGTGCTGAATGCTCCGAGGTCAGACCCAGGAAGGTGGAAGTGGGGACCCCTGAAGCTCCTGGCCTGGGAAACAGGCTGTGTACGGAGAAGGGGCCCTTCACCCGGAGTCCGGTCTGGCTTCCTAGGAAGCGGTTCCAGACCATCGCCCAGGCGCTCCGTGACAGTGGGTCATTTGGGGGGGGGGTTGGAGGAAAGGAGGTTTTGGGGTGAGAGACCGGGCTGGGTGGGTCAGTTGGGGGGTGGGTGGGAGGGAAGGAGGTTTTGGGGTGAGAGACCTGGCTGGGTGGGTCATTTGGGGGGGGGGGTTGGAGGAAAGGAGGTTTTGGGGTGAGAGACCGGGCTGGGTGGGTCAGTTGGGGGGTGGGTGGGAGGGAAGGAGGTTTTGGGGTGAGAGACCTGGCTGGGTGGGTCATTGGGGGGGGGGGGTTGGAGGAAAGGAGGTTTTGGGGGGAGAGACCTGGCTGGGTGGGTCAGTTGGGGGGTTGATGTGTAATGTTCATGTGTAGTGAACAGGTGTTCATGTGTAGTGTTCATGTGTAATGTTCATGTGTAGTGAACAGGTGTTCATGTGTAGTGCTCATGTGTAATGTTCATGTGTAGTGAACAGGTGTTCATGTGTAGTGTTCATGTGTAGTGTTCATGTGTGGTGTTCATGTGTGGTGAACAGGTGTTCATGTGTAGTGTTCATGTGTGGTGAACAGGTGTTCATGTGTAGTGTTCATGTGTAGTGAACAGGTGTTCATGTGTAGTGTATCAATGTGTTATTAAATAATAACTGAATAAAATAATATTAAATAAATAATAAAAAACAACATCCATGTTTTGATTCTTTTTTATTTGGACCTCGAGTGTGTTGTCGGCCCCCGAACTGCTATTTGATAGCTAATGCGGCCCTCGGGCTGAAAAGTTTGGAGACCCCTGTCTTAGAGCATCCGTTCAGACGCTCCCTGCCTTTTGCAGAACGCGACTTGGGGTTTCTGTTGTTTTGTGGCATGTCAGTAATTCCGATGATTGAATCTCCGCTGTAATGCAGCTCTTGCTCCGCGTTCTTAGAGAAAAAGATCTATTTCTGCTGAAACTATTTTGGTTTTTAAGGACTGTGAATGGCCTACTCAAGGGGCTGGTTAATTGCTAGATGCGGGCTTTCCTATCATTAGAAAATTGTATTACTTAAAAGTCACAGAGTGCCTCTTAATTGAAAAGCCAAAGTCCATAATTGTTTCTTTACTTTGCAGAAAATTATGACGCCAGGCTTTCGAGAATAGATATTGCTAACACACTAAGGGAGCAAGTCCAAGATCTCTTCAATAAGAAATATGGTGAGAGATCAGGGTGATTTTCTTTTTTCCCTGAATCTTTCCCTTCTCTGTCTCTTCTCCCTTTCCTATCTCACTGTCCCTCTGAATTTTCTGGTTTGATAACCTCTCCCTGCGTGGTTTCATAGTCTTCCCCCTTTTCATTCAGAGCAGTTGTTGTTCTGAGGGTCTCTTGAGCCTGGATTAGAACAGAATGGTGTTTCTGTTCTCTGAGGAGGGAAAGAAGTGGCTTTTGTTGAAGGCTTTGGTAGTAGAGCAGGAGCGATTCTTGTGCTAGGGAGCAGGCATCGTTTGTTAATGCTGTTTGCAGTTCCTAGACAGATTCAACCTCCCCCCCCCCCCAGAAGAATGAAGATGGTAACTTCATTAGCAGAGCATTGTAAAGTCAGGAAGATGCGACTGACCTCCTTGTGCTGGGGGCGGAGGGGAGGAAAGGACTGGAATGAGTATAAACAAAGAGTATCGGAGGCAGGTCCTTTCTGTCTGCCTGTGTGTTCCCTTGGGGACGTGTCTGTCTTGGCTCCCATTACTAGACTATCTCAGCACCACCCCTAACACCGCTGTGCCATCTCTATAGATCAGGAACTGAGACAGGAGTGGGTGATTGCCAAGGTCACACGGGGAGGTCTGTGATGGAACAAAGACCTGAACAGAGGTCTCCCAAGTGGCAGGCTAGTGCCCTAACCATTGGACCTTCCTTCCTCTCTAATGTAGGGAGCATAGTCCAAAGAGCATAGGGAGTCTACCCAATGTAACCCAGTCTCTCCCATCCAGCATGTAGTTGCATTTTCTTGGGAGGAAGTTGCTGGCCTTACTCCTGCGGCTGGACATGGGGGAAGGCAAATGGAATGGAACTTGCCCCAAATAATGTCCCAGAGTGAATCCCACTTCCCAGCGTACTGAATGATCACCAGCTTAGGACGCCCTTCATCTTTTTTTCTTTTTTTTTATTGTAGCGTTAGCTCCCTAATTCTCTCTCCTTTGCTTCGTCAGCACTTCACTGCGGCTCTGTGCGTTCACTCCTTGCCTCGGGACCATTCCATTATGATCATCCCCATGGTGATGGCCTGAAAATGTTGGTCCTTGATCTAAAGATTGACATGCTCCATTAAGCAGCTGGCACATCTGGTGCTGTACTCGATCATGCCCTTTGGGTGGGGGGGAGGTGGGAGATTTTGCACGTGTGTGGAATAAGAGGGGTTGAGGCCGGACCTGAGAGCTGAAATCAGGCTTGAATCCTAAACATCAGGTGCACGTATGGTTTGTTTGTCTTCCAGGCGAGGCCTTGGGAATCAAGTACCCGGTGCAAGTGCCATACAAACGGATTAAAAGCAACCCGGGGTCCGTGATTATAGAGGGGCTGCCCCCTGGAATTCCGTTCAGGAAACCCTGCACTTTCGGTTCTCAAAACCTGGAGAGAATATTAGCTGTGGCTGACAAAATCAAGTTCACAGTGACAAGGTACGTTCCCCTAAAGGCTGTTTGCCATGCAACCGGGGTGGGGGACCCCACAACACGGTCCCACTGCCAGTGACTGCTGCATGTGCCTGAACTCAAGTCTCTGAGGCTAAATCCATCACATGTGCTGCCAGTCCCCCTCCAGGGAGAGGCTATAAATACACTTTAATGACATAGACTTCTATTCTGCTGAGAGACAACAATTAAGCTGGCAGTTAACAATTTGAGGGAAAGAAGTGAGCTATAAACTATAGGTTTCCCCTCCCTTTCCTCTTCTTTTCTGTTCGGTTGCTGCCTGCCAAAGGGGGCCAGGTCATCTTAAAAATATTTACCTGGGTGTAAATATCACAGGAATGTCGCCCTTGGTCTCCCGTCACCGCAGGGTCCCCAGTCTCTGAGAAAGCACTGAGGAGTGCTTTCTCCTGTTAAAGGTTGTGGGGTGCGTGGGGTGGCGGGGCAGGGCGGGGGATTATTACAACAAGCTACACTGGGTCAGTTGGGTTGTGTGTCGCTCCAGCTGTGTGGCTTCCAGGAGATCAGCAATGGCTGGGGTTAGTGGCAGCTTCGGGAAGGGTATAACCGAATTTGTTGGTTGGTTCCTTTTTTAATAAAACCCCCTCTCGGCGTTGGAACGGTCAGACGCTGTGCAACAAGGACCTGACCCCAACGCCTGCGGAAAACAAGGGAAAGATGTGGTATCAAGGGAAAGATTAACGTTGACTTCAGTGGGCTGTGGCTCCGAACCCTGCTAATTCCTGAGAGTGCAGGCAGGGTGACTCAGTGACTAGGACACCGGACTGGGACTAGGGGTTCTTTTCCCAGCTCTGTCACTGGGTGACCTTGCATAGGTTGTTGCACCTCCCTTTGTCTCAGGCCTGGTCAGTGCTATGTGGGGGGCAGAGGGGGACTGATCTAAGATACGCAACTTCAGCTGAAGTCGACGTACTTAAATCAACTTACCGCAGCGTCTTTGCTGCGGTGAGTCGAGTGCTGCCGCTCCCCTGTCCACTCCGCCTCTCCTGGCGGTGGAGTATAGGAATCAACGGGAGCGCACTCTGGGATTGATTTATCGCGTCTAGACTAGACGTGATAAATCAACCCCTGATGGATCGATCATACTCTGTTTCCCCATCTGCAACATACCCTCAGTTTCCTCATCTGCAAAGTGGAGATAACGATGCTGACCTCCCTTGTGAAGCTCTTTGAGATCTGTGGGTGAAAAGTGCTATACAAGAGAGTAGTGCCTAGAAGCCCAGGGTCCCATTGTGCTAGGTTCTGCACATATACATAGTGAGAGAGGGTCCTGGCCCTGATGAGTTCACTGTCTAAAAAGACAAGACAGACAAAGGGAGGGATTGGAAAGAGAGACAGGAAACAACTTGTCCAGAGTCACACACAGAGCATCAGTAACAGAGCTGGGAAGATCACCCGACCTCCTGAATCCCTGTCCAGTGCTTTTTCCCTTTGGACCACATTGCCTCCTTTGCGTTGTGTTTCAGGTGATGTACAGATCAGAGCAGGGACCATGTCTTTATATGTTAGAACAGCCTCCATCGCAGTGGGGCCTTGATCCTGATTGGGGTCTAGTCACTACTTCACAAATAATGACTAACAAGTATAACTGCTGTTCACAGCAATCGCCAATGTATCTTCTTTCTGCCTTGGCTTCTGTCTAAGTATTTTTTTCTTCTTATATTTTGCAGGCCTTTTCAAGGACTCATCCCCAAACCTGGTAAGAGGAGATGCCTATTTGCCTCAGCAGTGCAATGACGAAGTATATATTGTCAGTCATGAAGTTACATGATGCGCTCACTTCACCAGTGCGGGGAAAGTTGCTGTTGCCCTAATTTCTCATTGAATGTGGTCCACGCCTTGCTGGTTTGGTGAATCGGGTAGAGATCCATGGCACCCAGATGTGGACAGCTGGCTTCTAATTCCCACATTTATGCTGGCGGTATTTCCATGAAACTTCCCGCATTTTTAAAATGCTAATCTCGGCCCCTCTTCAATATCTGTTACTGTTAGCTAGCAGATGCAGTAGAGAAGAAGTTTCTTGGGTGGGAGTGAATGAGCATTGCTGCTGGATAAACACAGGATCTGTCATAAAAACAAGAGTCCGAGATTCATCTGTGGGTTGCTTGCACGTCCTGAAGGACTCTTATCTACTTGCATGAAGTTTTAGGCAGCAAAAAGGAAATGGAGCATCCCCTGTTCCTGACACATACATGGAGTAACAGTGTGTGTGGTGGAGGAAGACCACAAATGACTGGAACTTAATATGATGAGTATTGCCCAGAGTTCCAGTTTCTCCCCTTCTGATCATTAGAGGAATGAACTACACTACAGTTAAACACCAGCCGCTGGCCTGTACCATCCAACTCGGGCTTGCAGAACTTGGGCTAAGGGGCTGTTTAATTGTGGTGTAGATGCTCAGGCTCCAGGACCTTGCAAGGTGGGAGGATCCCGGAGCCCAAATGGCTACTTTACAATTAAACATCCTCTTAGCCCCACGAGCCTCAATCAGCTGGCCCAGGCCAGCCCCGGGTGTCTAATTGCAGCAGAGACGTACCCCGGGTGGTGCTGTACTGGCTGAGTACAAAGTGCAGCTCTTTTAGTGGGATCAAACAGTCGCTGGTTTAACCAGTCTAGAGATGATGTCGTAGTTCCAGGAAGAGCTTGTGGCTTAACCCCCCACTTTTTTTCAGTTACTGCTTTTATTTGGCATAAAACTTTAAAGGAAAAATCGAAACACACAGACCACAGGAAATCCCATAGGAAGGGATCTCTACACTTGGAAACCAGGCTTATTCCTCCCTTTCTGTGGGCACGTTCTAAAACCCCTGGGCATCCACGATGGAAAGCGATCGAGGACCTCAAAACCAGGGACCATCTGTCGGGCATGGAGCAGGTTCCTATGGCTGATCTGCTCCTTGCTCCAGCTGTGAATCTGAATGAGTGCAGTGGGGGTATTTCATTCTCTATCACCCAACTCCTCAATACGTCTGAGTATTCGCTCTTCTTTTTTAAAAAAATAGCATTTAAAAATACAAGTTCCGCCTTCAAGACACCCCTCTGTTTCTTGTCAGTTCTCTCAACGGTGGCAAAGCCCAGTTGAAGACTATTAACTCCTTCTTGGGGTCTAGTTCTGGTCCTTTCCCATAGAGCCTTTTTACAAACAGTAGGGCTTGTTCTGTACTTGGCATCAGCCCCGATTCAGCCCTCGGCCCTGATTCAACTGGGATCATCTGTGCTGGGGAAAAAAACCCAAGTGTGCAGGAGGAAAGCTGCAGTTTGTACTGGTTGATCTTACACTGGCTTCAAGCAGCAGTAAGCCCAGTTGGTGCAAAACGGGACTTTCCGAGCCTGCGCTTGCAGATTGGTGTGGCTACTTTTCCACAACTGCCGACCGTCATTTGCTAAATCCTAAGCCTAGACAGCCCTTGCCGAAGGAGCGATCTACCCATTCCCTCTCCTAAAAGAGTCATATTTGGGGATTGTCCTTACTGAAGGGAAGCATTTTACTCTGCCCAAAGACCTATCTGGATTTGGTAACAAACATCCAGCATTCACTGCAGAGCGCTTTAATTTTTGACTACCAACCTACTCCCTCCTTTGCAGTACGTGGTCACAGCTCTTCTTTACAGTGGTTTGGGAAATGGTTGAATGCAAAGCAATGGGTGGGTAGTTCAAACCTCCCAGAGTCAGTGTTCCAATTAGAATGACGTCCAGCTAGGGGAATTAGAGCTTGAAGAATGTGTTGGTGTTTTTCCTCTATGAAGCTGTTTTGTAAGTAGCTAGAATGTGTCAAAGGGACGTATGGACAGACCTCAAGCTACATATTTGAAGGAGCATAAAAAGAGGTGAGATTTGTTTTGCTGCATGTGCAATTAAAGATCCTCTAGAGCTCTATCTGGGAATCATCTCAGTTGCTTCCTGTAACACAGATTACGCTTTATTGATTTTAAGTCATCAGCTTTATTCGGTCTTTCGGAATTTAATCCACCATCCCAAACGAAGTTTGTTGCTTTTCTCTATTTGAACTGTGATGAATTAATACCCACATGGGCTCGCCTGGGAAGTTCCCATCCTGTCTTTTCAAGGTCAGCCTTGGACTTCTCAGCGCTGCATCTCTGGTGTCAACACCTGCTAGCGGTGAAGTAGGAAATACCGTAGCCTCTTGGCTATAGGTCGGCCCATTGTGGGGACCAGCTTTGTTTCAGTTGTGAAAACTTTCAGAAGTCAAAGCCCACATGTAAAAGCACTTGGGAGATGGTATTGCAGGAAATATCTTGCAGGGATTTCTCCCAATTTTTTCCTGTTCACTATTAGACTAGTTCAGTCTCCTGTCCAGTTTTTTAAACTACCCACAGTTCAGAGAAGTAGGAGAAAGACCTAGTTTGCAGTTAAACACACAACTACTTTATTTTTTAAGAAGTATTTACAACTGCTGATAGGCCACGCATAGAAATAATAAAATGCTGCCTTTGTTGACTGTTTTCTGTCTGCTTGGCCAACATTGCTTGCAGATGGCATGCTTTAGAGATGGCAAATACAATATATAGGAAAACACGTAGTAACCTTTGATGGGAGTGGCAAGGAGGTGAGAGACTAGGTCATACAAGTTTAATAATTGATGTAGCTGGGTGAAATACACCCTTGTCCAGAGGTCAAGCACAAGCTTGTGCAATACTTAAGACCTCCTTAATCTCATGGAGCCACATCTGTGGCCTATTTAAATCAATGGAAAGGCTACTGTTGACTTCCATAGCCTTTCCATCAGGCCTTAGATTAACTGTAAAGTTACTCTCTCTACCAGAGTAACAGGCACTGAGTTGATAGACTGGTCAAGTTGCTGGATCTAGTGGGACAGGCCTTAATTTCACTTTGAATTATTGTCTGACTTTGTAGTAGAAGGTTTGGTGTTTCTGTCAGAAACACAGGGCAGAGGGGGGGAAACCTGGTTATTTCAACAACCTGAAATTTTTTGACAAAAATGCAAGTTTTATCACTAAAATATCTTTCATCAAAAAGAGCATTTTTTATAAAGAAAAATGTATTTTCGCACAAGATGTAGTAATCTGTATTTCGCTACCCCTTTTATTACACATGCATACACATTTGCATATTCATTGCTTTTGCTTTAATCATCTTTCATCTCTCATAATAAAATTGGAACCTTTTAAAAAAAATAGAGACAAAAAATTAAAATTCAAGGGTTGCTGTTGTGTTCATTTAACCCCAGTTTCTTGTACCAAAAAATGGATTTTATTAAAAGCTAAGAACAACAGAATGGTCCCTGAGAGTTGTACAACCAACTTATGGGGAGCAGAGTCAGTCCAGCTCTTTTGAAAATCTCACCTCAAAAAGAGTGAAGTCTTCTACAGCCACTGAGGCCGAGGGAACGGCTGAGTCTCTGTGGCCTCATTTTTAACTGTAGGGCTGCACAAATCTTTTATACGCTACAGTAAACCCTCGATTTAACGGACCCCGATTTAACGGACTTCGGATGCAACGGACAAAATTTCCGATGCATCCGAAATCCGTTATTGGGGGAAATCCGTTATATGTTGACAGCTCCCGCCCGGCTCCCCGCAGCAGGGACCCCTGCGGGAGCTGTCAAACCCCCCGCCCCCCCCCCCCCCGCCCGGCTCCCCGCAACGGGGAGCCGGGCGGGTGGGCTGACAGCTCCCGCCGGGCTTCCCGCTGGGGGGAGCCGGGCGGAAGCTGTCAACCCCCCCGCCCGGCTCCCCGCAACTGGGAGCCGGGCGGGGGGGGGGGGGGGCGTTTGAGAGCTTTGACAGCTCCCGCCGGGCTTCCCGCAGCGGGAAGCCGGGCGGGGGGTTTGACAGCTCCCGCCGGGCTTCCCGCTGGGGAGAGCAGAGCGGGAGCTGTTAACCCCCCCGCCCGGCTCCTCGCAGCGGGGAGACGGACGGACGGGGGGGTTTTGAGCCGGGCAGGAGCTGTCAACCCGGCCGCCCGGCTCCCCGCAGCGGAGGGCCGGGCGGAAGCTGTCAACCCCCCCCCCCCCCGCAGCAGGGAGCCGGGCGGGGGGGTTGACAGTGCCCGCCGGGTTCCCCACTGCCGGGAGCCGGGCGGGGGAGTTTGACAGTTCCTGCCTGGCTCCCCGCAGAGGGGAGCCGGGCGGCCGGTTTGACAGCTCCTGCCCGGCCCCGCAGCGGAGGGCCTGGCGGGAACTGTCAACCCCCCCTCCCCGCAGCGGGGAGCCGGGCGGGCGGGCTGACAGCTCCCGCCTGGCTCCCCGCAGCGGGAGCTGGGCGGGCGGGCTGACAGTTCCCGCCTGGCTCCCCGCAGCGGGGAGCCAGGCGGGAGCTCTCAGCCCACCCGCCTGGCTCCCCGTTGCGGGGAGCCAGGCAGGTGGGGGCGGCGTTTGACAGCTCCTAAAACCTCTATATAACGGACTAATTGGGGCGAGGGGGTATCCATTAAAGCCAAAAGTCCTATTATTTAATGATTTTTAAAAATTATTAAATAACGGACTTTTGGCTTTAACGGACACCCCCTCGCCCCAATTAGTCCGTTAAATCGAGGTTTCACTGTACTTAACTCTGAAGTAAGCCATCAAAATAGGGCTTCACTATCCACAGTGGGCTGTGGTACCTGAATAGCTACCCCGGAAAGAAATCCCATCTAGCTGGATATAGCCCTATGGGCAGCACCTCAAAATAAATATTTAATAACAAACTTTACTTTTGGGTTCTTTCATTTTAATTTTTTGATTGCTTTTCAATCCGCCGATGTTCTCTCTTCACAGAAAAGTCTTTTGAAATCCTTTTTAGACTGGAATGATCTTTCACTATTAAAATAAGAGGAGATGGAAGAGGCGGGGGTTGAAATTCCAGAGCTATAAACACTATAAATTGTCTTTCTTTTCTTCTTTCCTGAGGCACAGAGATACAAAACAGGCTTAATTCGAGCCTTTGAAAAAAAAATCAAGCATAAGTAATCTAGCAAAAAAAAAATCTTTCTGTATGTTAATTTTTCTGTGCTTTGATTGAAAATGCACACCAGCTCCATCTGTCCTATTCCCAAAACTCCCCACCACGCTGACAGATTATTTCCCATATTCCAATTAATAAAGTAGGGCAGGCAGTGTTCTTTAATTACAAAAACCACACATCCAGGCATCCTTCTTATTTTTAAATCACAAGAACACAATCCTCCACTGGACTTTGATGTGGCACATCTTCCATTTGAAACTCCTAACAAACGGGGAAAAGCACTTGATCTCACATTGACCCGACCATAACATAGTTCAGGGACATTTATTTCTATTTCTCCCTTTGTGTTCTGAAGTTCAGTCCCAGGTACTCTCTTTGCCATCCCAGTCCTCGTACCGAACGGGAAGAGTCCAGGAGCATGATTATTCTTCATCTTAACTCTTTCCCCCTCCCGCACAAGAGGAATATATATATATTTAATGTTAACGCTATTACTGTTGTAGTCTGAAGGTGGAAAATCAAACCGATAATGTAAATGATTGTGCAGCTTCAAAGCCTTTTTTAAAGACAGTCTTCATCCCAGCCAGTTGAACTTGTCTTGTCTTTTGCCTTTGTTGTTTTTCCTTTTCTCTTTCACTTGCATGGGCAGTGGCCTCACAAGTATCAGAAGGTAATAACGTGATTGCTAGTGAACTCCCTCCATTAATGGTTTTCTTTCGTCTTGTTTCAATGATCCGCCTCCCCTTTTCCTTGCCAGAATCTCATATTCTGCCATGTTCTTCAGAGAATGCAAATCCTCCAATAATTTCCAGAGTCACAGGGTTATCACTGGTCATCCCGCAGTAAATTTTCGTTTACTTCTTTTATGCATAGTTACCTTCAAATAACCAAGGAGGGTCAAGAGTGCAAAGGGAGAAGAGCTTGCTAAAGGACAATGTTGTCACAAGAATGAATGGGTATGAACTGGTCATGAATAAATTCAGGTGGAAATTAGAAGAAGGTTTCTAACCATCAGAGAAGTGAGGTTCTGCAACAGCCTACCATTAGAAATAGTAGGGCCATACAAGCTAACTACTTTTAAGAAGGAGTTTGGTAAATTTATTAATCAGATTGTAAAAGCAGGCTGGATTTGATGACAGGGGATCCCTTTGGATAGTATGCTCATGCGTTTTAAGAGCAGTTGCTTTGATTTCGGTGAGATGACCCAAACGCTTGAAATTCAGCATATGTGTTTGTAGGACAGGGACCTTAATTATCTTTCTTTTTCTATTTTAATCAAGCTTTCAGATAAAAAAAAATCAAAAATGAAGTGTGCATCTGAAATGTTGGAAGTGTCTTTGGCTGGTTTCCTTTCCACCAAAACAAATACTTCCTCCTTTTTATGTTTCTTTGAAATCAGTACTCCTAGAAATCTGGATACTTGCAGTCTGTGCTACATTCTCTGAATAACATGCAATAAATGTTTCCCCTAAATGTAACTTTGCATTGCTGTAACATTTGACTTTGGAATATTATGTCCATCTGCTCATTCAGTGCCTTCCAGCTTATTCTGTTATCCGTTGTAGAACACATGTCCTTCCCTTTCACAAATAGACGTTTCTGCCTAATTAGCAGGGGTTAGAATGCCCCAATAATACATTCCACTGTAGTAAGATTAGTGACATTATTGGTTAAGTGCTTATGGTGTCTCTGATGCTCTGGAGGATAGAGATGAAGTCACGATCCTAAAGGAACTTACAGTCTGTGCAGATGTACAATGCAGAAAATGGATCTACTGTGGAGCTTTGAGACCTGGTCTTGAAAGCGTCTTCCTTTTGTGCCTGCAAATAACTATGAGAACAGAGGAGAGTATGTAGACATCCAGCTACGTGTCTTGCGGGCATAGTCATGTTGCTGGACAGCTGCATATCTGTATGCAGAGTCGAAATTCACTGCTTTTCTGGAGTTTTGATTTGTTAATGAAAGAGTTCAGCAATAAACTAAGTTTAGCTCAAGGCTAACCAGGGTTGGCTGCTTTTACAGGATCCTCCTTCCGAGGTGTTCAGTCCACACCCTAGATCCTCTCTCCCTCCAAAAGTCACTCCCAGCTCTACCTTATATGCAGGTGGACTAGTGAGTCATTTGCCTTGTTCAGTCAGCAGAACCCGCATAACACTTTTGTCAGCTGGCTGAAGATCCACTGACAGGTTCAGGCAAACACGTCTAGCCTGTTACAGGCCCTCACTTGTGCCTGTAAATTCATACCAGAGGGCAAACCTGTGATGCTGGCTTTTAGATAACGATAGGTGACTTTTGTAGTACCTGGTATGTGAGGATCTTCCTTGAGCTAGTGAAGTGAGGAGAGCTCAGTAGGGAGAAAATCACAACCGAGGGGCAAATAAAATTTGTCACTGTTCAGAAACCAAGGGTTGGTGGACAAGGAATAGTTGATGTTCTGCACTGGGAGCATTAACCTGGGAACCATTGCTGAGTTTCCAAGGCTGAACATTAGCTGCTCATGAATAAGCGTCTCAGTCATAACTTTCATGCTTGAATGGTTTACGTGAATTGTTGAATGGAGATTCAATGCTTAAAACAGCTAAACCTATTTCCACTAGCATCTCTGTTGCGCTTCCCTAGCTTATTGAAAGTGGGGATGCTCTGCTCCCCGGACGAGGAGCTGCTGTGAGGTAGGGTAATCATTCATGTCCAAGGTGGGAAAACACTGTTGTATATTTCTCCATATATTAGCGCCGATCTAAACCACTTGTGATCATGAGCGCTGACTTCCCCGCTTTCCCCCTGGTGCTCAACCCCCACCTCTGGTAACAGACGCGATGGTTCTGTGTTGAGGTGCTTGTGTCGGAGATCCAGAAATGCAGGGTCTGTTGTCTCAGGTTGCGCTTACCCTTCATATCGATATCAAGCACGCCTAGCATGCCACGCGTTTTGGGCCTGGCTGCAAGGCCAGTGTGTTGGCAGCGAGGACAGACAACACCACTGTTCTGCTTTACACCAACAAGTCCTCCCCATTGTGTCGAGAAGCCCTCCGGTAGTTCTGCATCTCTCACTCCATTGACCTGAAAGCATCCTATCTACCAGGGACTCAGAACCACCTGGAAGACCACCTCAGCAGATCGTTCTGCAATCACGAGTGGTCGATCCGTCTGTCCGTCATACACTCCATCTTCCAAAGGTGGGGGTTTCCCCAGGTCCACCTGTTGTCACCTGCAGCAACAGGAAATGCCTGATCTGCTTCTTCCAGAATCACAGTCCAGGCTCAGTCACAGACGTGTTTCTGCTCCCCTGCGGAGGTGGCCTGTTATATGTCTTTCCCCTGTTCCCTCTGGTGCAGAAAGTTCTTCTTGCGGTCCACAGGACAGAGTGGAGGAATCCTGGTGGCCTTGGCATGGCTACCACGCTCCTGGAATTGTCAGTGGACACCCTGATTGCGTTGCTACTCCACCTTGACGTGATCAGTCTGGACCATCCACGGTTGCTTGCTCCACCTAGGCCTCAAATCCCTCCATCTCACAGCTTGGAAGCTTCATAGTTAAATCCCATGGAACTTCTTTGCTCGGAACCTTTACTGGAGGTTGGCAGCAAACTAACAGGGCCCCTGTTTGAACCACAAGCGACTTGCTCTCCTCTGTCATACAAGGTAGCTTGTCAGCTCACCATTACCTCAACATGCAGGGTGTCTGAGTTGAAGGCCCTCACCTCTGACCCACCTTACATGGTCTTCCACAAGGGTAAGGTACAACTTAGGCCTCACCCGGCCGTATCACATTTTCACACAAGTTGAGACACATACCTGCCCGCTTTCTTTCCTAAGCATCATGCCAGCAACTGGGACCAGAGGCTGCACTCTTTGGCTGTTCGGCGGGCACTAGCCTTCTACACTGAGCACACTAAGCTGTTCAGGAAGTCAAACCAGTTGTTTATAGCAGTGGCTGACTGGATGAAAGGCCTCCCAGTCTCATCTCAAAGAATATCTTCCTGGATCATGTCCTGCATCCGTACATGCTACGAGTTAGCCAAAATCCCAGCTCTGGCACTTACGGCACACTCCACGAGGGCTCCACGACTCATCAGTGGCGTTCCTGGCCCAGGTTCCGAAATAAGAAACCTGCAGGGCAGCGATTTGGTCCTCTGTGCATTCGTTCACCTCTCGTTATGCCATTGTTCAGCATGCTAGAAATGATGCAGCTTTCGGCAGAGCGGTGCTCCAATCAGCGATTCCAAACTCCGATCCCACCACCTAGGAGAGGCGTGGGAGTCATCTAATTGGAATCGATACGCGCAATCAATCGAAGAAGAAAGAACAATTACTCACCTTCTTGTAACTTGTTCTTCAAGATGTTTTGTTCATGTCCATTCTAAACCGGCCCGCCTTCCCCTCTGTCAGAGTAGCCGGCAAGAAGGAACTGAGGAGGCGCCGGGTTGGCAAGGTCCTATATTGAGCACCATGATGGTGCCACTCCAGAGGGCTCCACAGCCGACCTGATGGATGCTGCTAGGGGGAAAAGCTTTCCGATGACTATGCACGCGGCGCGCACACAGCTAATTGCAATGGACGTGAGCAACACATCTCGAAGAACAACAGCTACGAGAAGGTGAGTAACCGTTCTTTTTCTGTTTGATTTGACTCCACTGAGCTAAATAAGAGTGCACTGCAAGAGGCTGGGCATGAGATTCTAGAGCCTTGTGCGTCAGTCTGAGGAATATAAAAATATTTTTGTTCTCTGTTTTATTTCATTTATTTCAGGGCAGGGTCTCTTAAGCTTTAGTTTGAAATGTTTGCTTTTATGTAGAACCTAACGGAGTATTTGTGTCTCCACTTAGTGAATTCGCTCTCTCTGTGTCTCTCCTCCTGCCCCCCCCCATTCATCAGTACCCAGAATGCTGCTCTTTCTCTGTAACCGAATTCACACTGAGTGCCTTCCTATCCATCTCCAGTCACCATCACCTCCAGCCTCTGTCATTACCATAGCTTGCCCAGACTTTCCTCCTCATTAGCTTGTTTGCCACGGCACCTCACATTCCTCTCCCCGTGGAACTGTCAGCTGTATCAGAATGATCTGTTTCCTTTTTGTTTGGACCGTAATGCAAATTCCGGCCCTAGCGCTGTTGCTGTTGGTTTCCCCAGGAAATTCATTCCTTGTTGATATCACTTGTCATTTCATAGATTGTGACTAGAGTCAGCATCTCCTTAGGGGTCTCCTTTTCTCCATTTTCCTCCCCATTGCTACAGAACTAACACAATTATCCTGTTTACTTTTCATCTGCTTTAGCCTTAGAATTTTCCTCACTGCAATCTCCCCTGATTTTTCAGTAGTCAGCTTCGAGTCTCTCTCTCACCCTGCCACCTAATAAATGCACTGCAGAGGCCCTTTCTCCAGCAAGGTACAACGTTTGCCCCTTTATCCTGCTCTTGTCTCCCCACTGCAGCACGGAAGCTGAGTCTGGCAGGAAATCAAAGCTCATGCAGGACTGTAACCTCTCTATTATACTCTGCACAGCGCTGGCTAAGAAAGGCAGTTCTCAGAATCTTCCTTTCACCCTTCATCCCTTGCCTGTATAAGTTCCTCCTATGACATTTATTCTCCTTTTTTAGCCATACGTACATTTAAGGACTTCAGACATTCTCCTCATACGGGGAGGTTTCAGTTCCTCTGTGTATGTGTTCCACATGATGTCACATATACTTCAGAGGTGATTGTGTGGCATGTTTGCAGGTGATTGAGTGGTTTGCAATATCTCCCCTGAATGCCTGTTGGAGACTTCCCTGGAATATAAATGGGTCCTTCCGTCCTGGCTAAGCTTGGGAAGAGAACGAGCAAATAAGGGTGCTGGGCACCCAGTGTGTAATTCAGCCCTGTGCCGTTCTCAGCACCACTTCTCACCCAAGACCACAAGCTAAGGTCGAAGTGCATAGCCCTTGGGGGAGACCCTCTCTGAATTTCACTCCATGCGTATTCAGCATAATGAATATATGTTTAATGTTAACATCAGTTGCATCCTGGGTTAGAGAGCTTCTTCCGTCAGCATGACCAGCGGTCTATCCAAACAACTGAAACATGTTGAGAAAGGGGGCCTGTAATCAGCACAGCCCAAATTCCAACAGTGTGCTTAGCTTCATGCAGCAAAGTAGTTCTGTTGAAGTCAATGGGACTGTTTACACGCTTAAATACCGTGCTAAGCTGGGGCCTGTTTCATGCCACCTGATCAGGTGTATGAAGTTCTCATTGCAATATATATCTGTCAATGTGCTCTTTCCACCAATGAGCTGAGAGACCAGAGGAGGTTCGTATTATTTACAACGCTGTACTGGGATTTGAGCTGTTTTTGAATATTGTGCAAAGGAACTAATGGAAACTGCACTCATTGCTCTCTCTCTTTCTTTTAACTTGTGCTGTAGCCCCTAGACGGATAACATCACTGGAAAAAGCTTACGCTGCTTTGAATGGTACGTAGCTCAGTTGATGCATTGTAGATGGTAGCAGACAAGAAATGTATTTGTGTTTTTAATAAGGGATCGAAACATCAAAACACCCCAAAGTTGCAGGTGTTTTTTTCCTCCCTTGCACTGTTTCCCCCATGGCACCAAGAGCTCTAAGCAAACTGACCTGGCTTATCTATGCTGAGCACATTGATGCCAGCCAAGTGATTAATTATTGAAAGTCTTATTGTGCCGTTCACACAAGTTATGCTAGTACTTATTCACTTAAATAAATTATTGCATATACTGGGCTGTATCCTCAGTTGGTATAAATCGGTGTAGCTCTATTGACTTAAGATATGTGAGAATTTACTACCATAAACAAGAACTTGCATAAGTTTTTGTGTATTCTACAGAAAGGCATTTCTCAGTGGGCACCGGTGGAGCTACATTTATTTCCCAAGTGGGAATCTGGCCCCATGCATCTACATGTTAATTACATGCTTCTACATATTTATAATTGCACTCAGGAAACCTATGTAGAGCCTTTTAAGTACTGTTGGTTTGTTAACTTGGGCCTAATAAAGTTTGCCAGCCGATTCCACTGACCCTGGTGGTATTGCATTGATAATTGACTCAGTTCGCATAGGCATTCTTTGTGTTCTAGACCTTTTTCCCTTCCTTTTTTGGGTGCATTTAGTGCAGGTATAAGGTGCTAGATTAACACCCCCTCACGGGAGGACCTATTTCTCCACAGACAGATAGAAAGCAGCAGGGCAAGCATGTCCCTCTGCCCCGACTAGACGGGTCCACCCATAGGCTGTGAGAGGAGGTTCCTTCTCCCTGCCCAGTTCAGTCCTCTGCGAAGCCCACCAAGCAGGAAACTCATTGTGGGGATGTTCACTTGTAAATAACGTAGAAATTTCCACACCAGGAACTGGACCAGAACCGATCAACTCACTTCATGTAGGGCACCAAACCACCATTGGGTGGTACTCCCTGCTGACCTGGGTTGAATTCACGTCAAGGGGAGGTGAAAGGCTCCCTCACGTATTCCATTACCCTCCCTGCAGTCCGCTAAACAAACTCTCCCCTGGGGAATTAGACTCTCCATGTCTGCACGTGGGCCAAATCAGCAAAGCATCATGTACTGGATAACCTCTTTATTTCAGTGCCTGCCTGTAGATTTGGAATGCTAACCTTAGTCACCCACTCGAGCAGTGAAATATGTTGGCCACCATCTTTATTTACTTTCTTTTTAGAAAGTCCATTAAGAATGATAGTACAGTGCTCTGTCATGAAGGTTTGTATAACAAGGCTTTGCTGGACAGGGTTGGTACATCAGAGTGTATTGTTAGTGGTTTTCTTGAGTCAATTATATTACAATATCAAATATGTAAAAAGCCAAATCAAGTTCTCTCCTGCCCAATTATACCTAGAGAATGAACATTGTGCCCTGAAAAATGTCCGGTTAGAGCTGTCTGCAGACCTGAATGAGAAAGTGATTGCTTCGAAGCCCAGAACTGGTGACTCTGTGTTGTAAAAAGACATTTTTCAAGAAGAAAGCAGAGTTTAGTGAAAGCCCTACATTCTTCTATACTTCCTCTCTGGCTGCTCTGTTGTCCATGCTCTAGCTTGAGTCACCTGGTACCAATTAGGAGCCTCACACCATCACCAAAGTAGCCCCAGAATAGACAAGAAGTTCAGATCCTTTTCCTTTGATAGTCACTTGGAGGATTAGTGAAAGGGCAAAAGCTTCAGCATTTTAAATTCCAGAGAAATCAAAATGCCGTAAAGTTAGATGACACCACCACCACCAAACCACTTGATTTTGATATTTCTTTCTTTGTCTGCTACCATCTATACATCCGTACGCCCAGGAAACAGCATAAATAACAGGAAAGTCACAGAGGGAATAGAAAGGGATGACGATTGATGAGCCTACTACAGTCCTGGCTAAAACACGCTCTGTAATTGGAGAGCAAAAACAAAATCTTATTTTCTTCCTTGAAATCCGTTCCTCGTGGCCAATTTTTGGCATGTTCCTTTCAAGCTTCTTCCTTGTAGTCGTTGAATACGAGCTGCTACTTGTCCTCAGGCTTCTTTTAAAACAAACTCCTGCTTTTTGAGTTCAGTGTCTGGCCTACAGAGCTATTGTCTTCCAATCTCACCGGCTCAGAGGAGAAGCTTTTATGAGGCTCCACCCTGATGCTTCAGGTTACGCGCATGAGGTAGTCAGGAATGAGGATGCCATATTGCTAACTCTTGAGATTCTGCTGTGAAACTCACTCGACTGTGTTTTACATAAAGTCCCAACTCCTAGAGGCATGAGAATCTCAGCTTTCATTTAAAAATTAAATTTCTAACCCTCCTGGTTTTAGAGAAAACCTTGGAAATGTGACCCGAGTGACTTGCATCCTAAAGGTGCAGAAACCGAAGACACAGAAAAAGAGCCAATCAATAAATAAATAATATATCTGATGGCCGGTTGTTAGGCCTCCAAAGTCATGCAGTTTGCTTTCGGGCTTTTTGAATGTCTGGTATTGGCAGTATTGAAGACACCAGCTCTGACGTGGTTGGCAAGCAAACTGCGAGAAAGCCAAGGACGCTGGACAATAGTTCGACAAGAACAAAACCCAGGCTCTGAAGATGATGCTAAAGCTACACAGGCCCTGATTCAACAAAGCACTTCAACGTTTGCTGAAATGCTTTTCTGAACTGAGGCTGTGAGCATGTTGCCGCTGACATTACACAAACAGCAGTGATTAGACAAACTGTCAATATCTCTGCACCACAGCTGTGTAGTCAGATGAATATGTCCTGTATGTAACCTGCCTGTTATATGTGCAATACACAATATGCTTGACTTCCAATACTGTCTATTTTTCTTACCAGAGTATTCAATCTTTCAGACGCTAACGGGAAGCTGACTCTCCTTGCTTAAATACTACAGCCAATTCTTAATCTTAATTGATAACTAGGAAGAGTCTGTCTATTTAACAAAGATATTATTGGAGGGAGGGAATGGGGCCCTCTAATATTGTTCCCTTCCCTGCAGCCCCACACTGACCTGGATTAGCCAGAAAGGACTGCTTGAGAGGAGTACTTTAAAGGAGCTTCATTCCCAGACACTGAAAATGGCATTTCTGCGGGCCAGGGAAGTGAAGGGTTGAGCGAACGCCGACCATTCTTTGTAACAGCCGGCCGTTGGGCTGCTCTTCTACCTCGCAATCAGCCCAGAATGTATTCTAGCCCTATTTGCAAGTGTACAGTCTCTTTGATGCATCCGACAAAGTGGGTATTAACCCACGAAAGCTTATGCTCCAATACTTTAGTTAGTCTTTAAGGTGCCACCAGGACTCTTTGTCGCTTCTGCAAACCCAGACTAACAGGGCGACCTCTCTGATTCTTGTCTCTGGCTATCAGTGAAATGTTTATCATCCCTAGACAAGCACAGCCTTGTGTAAAGTACCAATGCCATAACCAAAAAGTATATTTTACAATCCAGTAATGAGGCTAAAATGTGTATTAAATCTTACCCCACGCAGAACAACAGGAATCTCGGGCAAAGGGGTTCTGAAGATAGTCCCATGGCCACTCCTGTGCTAACACAGTGTCGATCTTATTTGTTTTTGAAATAAGCCCCCTTCCTACTTCAACTCCCCGGAGCACCTGGGTCTTATCACATGCCCAGATCACCATGTCCTCCTCTGACTTGTTAACCAGGTTAGCAACAGAAAGGATGCTTCATACATCAGCAGGCTGTGCGTGTGTGGAAATGTACGTGCCACTGATCCCCACGTTTATCTCGCCTTGTGAGCCCCAACCGCCCTCCCCTCAAGTTCTGCACTTCTGAAGACAGCAGATGTCTTCCAGGAGTAATTTAACTGTGGACAGATCGAGAAGTTAATTTCAAGAGGATGACTCTGTGTTAGGAATACTGGACTAGGCTTTCCACTAGGTAGCCAGCAAGTATGCAGCTGAAGCAATCTTAACAGAATATGTCATCTTAACAGGTATCCAGCCCCGTTAATTGACCTGGGTTTTATAGCTATCTTCTGATATTTGGGGGAAAGGGAAGTGTATGTGAAAGAAACTATTCACTGTTTGAATTCTAGAGAGGAATGGAAAAGACTGTTGATTTATCACCAGGACCTGTAAGTTTCAGGGCTGGGAAAGCATTGCAGAGATCACTTCTGGATGCAATTTGTGTTTCTCTGAAACTCCCTAAGGATGGTGAATAGCAGCAAAAAGTCTAAATAAGCGACTGGGTCAATAAAATGAAATAAAGAAAAATGAAGTTTGGCATGACGAGGATAATTTTAAAAGGCTAGAAAGATTATCTGATGTATTTATAAAACAACCCTGTTCTTAGAAGCCTTGTTATCAAACTGTGCTCTCACTTTTGTATCACTTTTGGGAGTACTTGAGACTTTAAGAGCCTGCATCTCCATTGCTTTGCTTACTGTGTTGTCATTTACAGTCTTGCAAAGTGGATGTAAAATGCTATTGCTCATGTAAGTGCGTGGCAAATGCAGATTTGACAGCATTTTATACTCACACTGCCCAGGTATAAAAGATAACACAAGGTGCAAAGCGAGGAACAGTGCAGTTTGAAATCTGTTACGTCTGGGATGGAGCGGCTGTGTGGCAGTGAGATTACATGTTCTCTGGACCTTTCTTTGTTATTGGTTATGCTGGAGGGGGGAACTAAGAGGGCTACTTGATCCCTGTGTGCTCTCTTTACAGATGAGGACGATGCAAACAGGCTTGGAGAAAAGGTGATTCTCCGAGAGCAAGTGAAAGAGCTTTTCAATGAAAAATACGGTGAGTTGCCTCTTCACAGTTTCTTACTGAGAGCAGCTATAGCTAAAATGAATTAGTCTGAAGTGCTCTATTTACGGCTCAAGCACAGAGCAGCTTGCTGGGGCAGAGGTTTCTTCTCACTGCCCCATGTTTCAGCTCATCTCTGGAGACATTCCTCGTCTCACCAGTGACTGACAGCTGGGACTGGGACCTTGTCTACATCACGGCCCTTAAAAGAGGTGGGGGAGCGGGAGAAACATGTCCAGGCAATAGAACTTTTTTAGTCTTATGTCAGCCACTGATCCATTTTTAAGATGCAACAAGCTGGAATAAACTCGGGGGATGCTCAGCAAATGCACCTGCCCTCTAACTCCTAGGAGCATGACATACACCCCACCTCTGCCTGCTTTTTGCTGCACAGGAAGGTTCACTCATGATGTGCCAAAATGCCAGGGCAAGGCATGTTTTGGGAAAACGTGCTAGAAGTAGGCCAGGGAGCAGAAGGAAGGTGGTATTTGAAGATACGGTTTGCAGGTTGTCTGGGTGTCCCGTAATTCCTGTACTTCCACCTCCAATCCCTTGCAAACGGGCCGTAGAAGTAAAAACAAACCAACCCTTCAGCTTTCTGTACAACATGCAGCAGTATAAGAGCAGGGATGTAGTCCAGTTACTGGTGCATAACTGGGAATAGCTGCCCCATCGTGGTTCTGGGAGTCTGATTTGCATAACCACCCTACGGTTATTTCTCAAGCATCATGCAAGTAAGTCCCTGTACGCTGTATTGAATGTCAACTACTAACCAATCCGAGTGTAGGGATTTACAGAATCCCACTATGGTGCTTTCTCCATTACCATGTGGTGGTCAAGCAAACAGGTCTACTCTGGCTGTCTGCTATAACCTGTCTGCTGAGTTCTGATAGCTTGAAAATTCTCATTCTAGGAGCCTATTTGCCAGCAACAAAAGTGCTGCTTCAACCTTCTGCTCTGGAGCAGAACCTCCCTGACTCCCTTCCACCCCCCCTAAAGAGAAACAAAAACAGCAGCAGTAATGCCAAGAAAGCGTGAGTGCCAAGCAGCAGAAAGGGCAAGGGCTAATCGCCTGAAACACATTTCCCTCCTTTGTTGCTCTTCCTGCCCGACAGATCAGAAAGCCAGAACTATCCAGTGTGTGGGTTTACATTGGGAATACCCTGGCTCCTCCCTTCCCATTTGGTTTGAAGTTCAGTGTAAATAAAAATTCAATCCAGATGTTCAGAGGCGAAATCCGCAGATGCATACGAGGGGGCCAAAAGGACCTTCAGGTTCGATAGAACACTTGTGTCTTGCAGCACTGAGACAGCCGGTGCAGTTGGATTGTTTCATTTAACGTTTCGGTAGGATGTGTCAGAGCCCTGATCATGCTCCCCCTGGTGGGCACTTACCAGGCTGCTGTGTTTGGGCCCATGTGTTTTTGAGCACCCCTTTGTCACTGGATAAGCTTCTGATGATAAACTCTGGTTCCCACCTCTCTGGCGTGCTCCCTAGGGACAGACTCTCTGTCTCATATCCCTCCTGGAAGAGGTACCCTGACACCTAGGTGTGGACCCCAGGACAGGTGCTGATCCCCGACCCCTGTGAGCCTCCTGTAGCTTAGGCATACCCTTTCTCAGATCTCCACTCTTGTGAGCATTCTGGTTGATTTTACCCCTCCAGGGACACACAATAGTTGAAGTAAACAGGCACCGGTTTGGCAAAGGGTTTACTGAAAAAAACAATCCCTGTTACAAGAGAGATACAGATCTAAGACCTGGAATTCCATGCCTGAGTTTCCTCCCCACTCTTCAGTGTTCTTTGGGATTTGGTTGGTCAGTCCCCACTCCTGGACTACCCTCCTCTACTCCATGCTGCTTCTCCTGTTCTGGTCAGTGGGAGAAAGCTGCTGCCTCCAACTTAGCAGACCCACTCCTTTTATAACTTTCTGTCCCCTTTTCCATGTGACCCTCTGGTCAGTTGCAATCGCCCCTCCCTCATTCCCCTCTCATGGGATCTGTTCCTTGATCACCACGCCTCTGGAGCCAAAACTTGAAAAACTGGTTTGCCCTGGGTGGTAGTCAGCTCTTTGTCCAATATCAGAGGGGTAGCCGTGTTAGTCTGGATCTGCAAAAGCGACAAAGAGTCTTGTAGAGCCTTGTCCAAGAGTGCTTCCGTTTGAATAAGACATCATCAAAGTTTAACGATCCTCCATTGTTAGCCCCTTGTCACCACCCCTTGAAGTTAGAGCTGGCACAGTCCAAATGGAGTTTGTAGTTTCATAGAATCACAGAATCTGAGTTGGAAGGGACCTCGGGAGGTCATCTAGTCCAACCCCCTGCTCAAAGCAGGACCAATCCCTATTTATAGGTACATACAGAGAGAGTTCATAGCATCATATAGAATCCATAAATTGCACGTAGACTCATTCCTTGGTCGTCACAATGTGACAAACTGACAGTAAAACTAATTAACTCCATAGGAATGGGCTAAGGCCATGCCCGTGTCTACAACAAAGCACATGGGTTCAGGTCTCAAAGGTATTTAGGCTCCTAAATTCAGGAGCCTAAATACCTCTGAGGATCTGGGCCACACATCCTAGTTTCCAAGATTCACCTACTACCTGGTGATTGACTTTATGGCCAACTTAAATATAGCAAAACATAAACTTCTGCCTGAGTTTGGCTGGCTCCAAATGTTCCCCCAGCACCTCCTCTGTACTAGATCGCTTGTTTCCTTGGACTCAGCAAAATACTCCCCCCCCCCCCCCCCAAACACCGCTTATCCCCCTTTGTATCCTGGTTGATGCTGATTGGTTCCACTTGCCGGCGTCACGCAGCAGTAATTTCCCTGACTGTGAAGGCAGGATGTTAGCACCTGTGTCTAGGGTGACTCAGCAGAAGAGCCCTGTATTTCCATACAGAGCCTTAGAGTTATACTTAGTAATAACCGTAGCCTGGGCTAACACATTTCTTGGCTTTTAGACTGTTTATCTTCTGTAAATATGTAGACATGACTTGACTTTCAGTGGAGCTTGTGATCCTAAACCTCTTAGACACTTCTGATAATTGCTTTCCCTCTGTCCATTAGCCTCACAATGTATTCACTCCAGAATATGGTTATTAGGAGTAATTATAATAATAATTTTGTCTTGTTATATTTATTCCTTTATGCATGAAACAACAAGTATTGCTGTGTAACTGATGCGGGCACAAAGCAGTTTGGAAAAGCCACATTGTGTTGTGCCGTGATCCTGGGTAGCTATCAATCTGCAGGATCCACAGATGGACTCAGCTGGCAGAGCTAATGGCCGCGTCTGCTTTAGGCGTCAGGTTCCTGAATGTAACGGTTATGCACCCAAGTAACTAAGTTGTATAGATCATTCGCCTGATGTGGAATTGTAGCTTGGCCAATGGTATGAAGGCAAAGTGCTCCATCTGCCATTCTGCAAACTGCTCCACATCAAGCTCAGAAGCTGCTCTAATCCAGGCAAGGAATAAAGAACCTTGTGGCAGATGTTCCATAGAGAGGAAAATATTATGTTACTGAGTCAGTCCGTTGGTTTCCAGCAGGAAGAGCCAGCTATTGAATAACAGCTGCATAGAATGGTTGAAAAAAAAAATACCGTGATCTCTCTCATATGCGCACACATAGTCTGCGTGTTGCTGGATAAGTTCCAGATGGAAAACCAATATTTGCTTGCTAAATAAGTCCTGTTCCACTGTATAGTAAAGGTGCGGGAACAGTTTTTATGGTCGGGGTGCAATATATTGCAACCATGGGCTGTCACTTTTCACATAACTTGGTCAGGAAAGAACACCTTACCCACGTTCTTTGAGGATGTGGGCATCCCTGGTACATCAGGTTATGTTAGGATGGGAGTATATGTCATAACATAGGTGATACCTACAGATATGGGATGTGCATGTAAATACTTTATTGCATGTATTGCATAATAGCTCCAACTGTGTCTAATAGCGAGTTTGCTTACCAGGCACCAAGGAAACTGACAATAAATAGGACTGACATGAAGCAATTTCATAATTTCGTAAGGAATTAGTATGCCTTACTAGTGCTGGGCTAGTGAAAAGAAACGGGGTTTTAACTTAATCTGACAGAGCCCAGAAATGTTCTTTTTCTCTCCTTGCAAGAAGTGCAAGATATTTGAGTGCAGATATTCAGAAGTATGACTTATCCAAGAGCTCATTTTAAAGCAGTATCCCAGTAATGTTGAAATCCCAGAGTGAAACCAATCTTCTTTGACTTCCAAAACTCTAAGCACTACCATTGTAATGTGCCTCTGACTCTTAAACCTGCAACTGATTGGCTTAGCCAGTGAACCCTGAAAAAAGGCCCTGGGTGTATTTTGTTTGTGTGGATTCTTGACTTCTAGGGAAGGAGCGGAGAATCGGTACGCTTGCAAAGATTTGATTTTTATCAGTAAATTTTGATTTCATTACACACAGAAGACAAAATATTTCCATCAACAATAATCAAAATTTACAGATAGGCAAAGTAAGAAAAAGGCTGCTTGAGAACTTATTCGAGTTTGATTGAAGGATATTTTGTATATTTTGACATGTGATATTGACACTTTGTGTTTTAATGGTTATAAAGCTTTAACCTTTTGAATCTCAGTATTTACTGCCATTAAAGAATTGTTGTCTGATACCCACCATAATTTCAAACAACTGAACATGTAAATCAATAAAAATCTTAAAACGCTTAAAAGCAAACATTTCTATTATCCATCAAATTATAAAAAATAAAAAATCCAATTTTGCCAATCCTAGACTTTGGAAAGCATTCAAAATTCCCCCAGGGGATGTCTTTTCCTTCCTTGAATAGTAAATCTATTCCCTTCAGTAAGTGGTTTGATATTTACACTTTGAAAGCAGTTTATGAAGCAAAATATGAAATGTCTAGGAAAATTGCATTGAGTACAGTGAAAATCCATAATTTTGCCACGGAAATACTACCTCAGGGTTCAAAGGCTTCCACTTAATGTTTACTTGTTCCATTGGCCTCTGATCTTCTGTTGCAGGAGAGGCTTTGGGATTGAACCGGCCAGTCCTGGTGCCATACAAATTGATCAGGGATAGTCCTGATGCTGTTGAAGTTACTGGTCTGCCAGATGAAATCCCTTTTAGAAACCCCAACACCTATGACATCCACCGGCTGGAGAAGATCCTGAAAGCACGAGAGCACATCCGGATGGTGATTATAAACCAACTCCAGTAAGTCTCAATAACTCCTGTACGTCCGGGGTCTTTTCTAAACGTGTAAGGCCAGAATCCCCCGCGGGTGTAAATTGGCATAGTTCCATGGGTTGCAGTGGAGGTGTAAGAGTTTACACTGGCTGAGGATCGGGTTCGTAGTACCTATTGTTTTACATTTGTAAGAATGCTCAGGTCTCTCCGCTACGTGAGGAATCCTGTCGGACCATGGAATGGTTGGGGTCCAATTCATAGTCTTAGGAAACAAGGCAGCGTGTCCCATCTCTAGCAAACTGGCTAAATGTCAGGGGAGCGATGCCGATTAATACGAGCTGGTGATCTGGCCCAATGAACGTATTGCTGATGATTTCAATAGGCAGTTGCTCACATTGTTAAGGAACTTTCAACTGAAACGTAACCTGGGGTTGTTGCCCCTGAGCACTGAGAACACGTTAACGAGAAGCGTGGCAATTTTACTCCGAGTAGTTAGAGGGGATTCTTATTCTGCTCAACCGTTTGATGTACAATTTCTGCTGAACGTACCATAGGTTGAGCACGACTGGTGTACATGAAATACGTATCCTGGAGGAATTTTTTGAGCCTGTTTCTAATATGTCTCTCTATTCTTACCTGCTAATTTCCTTTCTCGGACCCTCCAAGCCCAACATTCCTGCAGTGAACTTTGCTTTGTCTTTGTGGTGCTTGGGAGGCATGCCACACCTTGGACTCTGAGACCTCCGACGTTTCTGTCGGTCTCTGGTTCTGGAGTGGTTTCAGGTTGGATGTGTAGAGTACTAAGCTCTCTCTTTAACGCTGTATTGAAGAGGTTAGGTGTGTAAACAGGCATTTGTGTATCTCCTCTTCTGGTTGCCCTGGTTTGACCTGTGAAGCTTCTCCTCCTTTGAGGAGCTGGGTGGGAAAGATGGCCTATTCCTCCTCTCTTTCGTTGCTGGATTTGTCGGTGGATGACCAAAGAATATTGATCCTGGGTAGTTTGGGAGTCTCAGTTAAGGAGTATTTTGGCCTGTGTTGGCCTTCTGGGTTTTTTCTGTGGCAACCTGTAGCTCCAGTTGTCTGAGGAATCAGAATGGGCTTCTAAGTGTTTCCTTTTTGCCTGGTGTTTTTCACAGAGGTCGAGAAGAGTCTTTCTTAGGGAGATGCTATTGTCAGATGCTCAGGACGCTGTTGGAGAATTCCTGCTCAGAGTGGAATCCTCTGAGATGTGGCTGCTGGTGCTTCTGTGGGATGGGGAAGCATTCTGGGGTGGAGAACACATTTGTGTTCTGCTTGTCTCCCCTTGGAAACCCAGTGTCACCTTAGAGCTATGTGGGGGAACCTGTGGGTCACCTGTGGGTGGCTGCATGGAAAGGATTGCTGAAGGATCTGGTTTATGCCAGTTGATTGTTGGAGGTCCCTGGCCAGCTGTTGTATCCACACACTGTTAGGAATGGGTGTGAAGTCCTGCTGGTACCAAGAGAGCCATCCTGTATAGTGCGTCTTACAGTCTGACTCCTCTCCTACCTGCTGTTTCAAAGGGGAAGGGGAGGGATCCAAAGTTCAGGGTCTGCTCAGTACACTTGGCCGGGACTTTACCTATACGCTAGGATGGCGCACTCCACAGGAATACTGCATGGGGAGCCAGCCTTCTCTTGTGGACTCCGCTCCTTCATCCCGATTCTGCTTGCAAAAGAGGCAGGCATCTAGGGAGCAAGGCTAGGAAATACACTCTCTGGCCTTTTGACCTCTTCTCCTTATCCCCTCTGGTGGCTACTGGGAAGATAAATGCCCAAGGGGTTGCCATGGGATCCCAGAGCCCAACAGGGAGCAAAGCAATATTGCTTAGATGTCCAGATGAGCAATTTTCAGGTCATTTTCCTAAGGCTAATAATGCTCTGTGCAGAGGACTCCGTCTGCTGTGGCTCTGCCCGAGATGGGGAGCATTCTGGGAAGGCTGCCAGAGGAGAACATCCTAGGGCACAGGACAGTCTCAAAGGTCTGGTCTGCCTCCAAATCCATGAGACAGAGAAAACCCCACTAGGAGATGGTTAGCTATGCAAGGGATAAAGAACATCTGAGTCCTAACCATTCACAATCGCTAATCTCCACTTTGTTTCTTACACAGACCGTTTGCTGAAATATGCACTGAGGCCAAACAAACAGGTAAGTCGCGTGTGAAAGCTCTCCTTCCAGGGGAGCAAACTGCAAAGCAAAACGGACAGATTGTGGCACAAAACACACAGGAGACCAGACTCCAGGGTTCGAAAGAAAATAGAGCAGGCTAGTTAGGTTGATGATTTTCTTCCTAATCCTCTCCCTCTCCTCATCCAGCCAGGGCCTGAGACAAAGTCTGGGGTCTACCCAGGAAGGAAAATGCACAGGTTTGGCTTCTGTTCAGCAGCTTTCCTGAGGCTGTGTGTGAAAGGGAAATGGGCTGTAGTTTTAGACTAAGATTTTCAGTCGCCTAGGGGATTTGAATGCCCTTCCCATTAATTTTAATGGCTGGTGCTGAATAGATCCCTCAAGGTGACTTTGAAACTCTGAGCCCGAGGACTGTTTTTTACTATGCAAAGATGGAATCATGTACTGTGCTTGAGAGGAGTCCGTGATCTCAGTCCAAGTCCTACTGGACATGCTTGCTTTTCACTAAAGCCACCAATGCGACTGGCACTCGCTAGCTTCCAGGTTTGCAATCTCTCAGTAGGACGGCAATGGATCAGAGAGGCACAGTGACCTAAATGACCTCTAGTACCCTAAGATGTATCCTGTGAAGAGAGAACTTAAGCCTGACCATGACAAGGTGAAGCAGCAGCATGCAAAGGGTTACGGATCTGTGCCTATCACAGGGCTGAGCAGGATATATAAGAAAAAGGAAGCTAGGCCCAAGGGGAGAGGGAAAGGGTGTATTCTCTTTTCCCTGGCTGGTGGAGGCAAGGGAAAAGCCTATGGAGACACTTTTATTTTGCATTCTGTCTTCTGTGTGAAACCAGTATGCTCTAAGCTCAGGGCCTTGAAAGGGACTGGGTGGTGGTGTCTTTTATTCCTAAGCTGGAGAAACAGCCGTTCAGATAACCCATTTTTTTCCCATCCTCCTCTTCAGAAAAAGACAACGGTGTTCCCAAACGAAAGCGGAAGAGGATCTCTGAAGGGAATTTGATATCATCCTCATCGTCATCTTCCTCTTCCTCCTCTTCCAATATGGAGTCCACATCTTCAACAAATCAGATCTCACTTGTGGTAAAGCCTTCTAAACGTCAACCAAGTTCCTGCATCTCTGTCTAACTCCGGGTTCTTCCCCTACCAGCCTTCATCTCTTTCCTTCACTGGCCCTAGAAATGCTATAAACCCCTAACTTAGAATGGCGACACCAAGTCTGTTAAAGAAGGGGATATGCTCGCTTTTGAGCTGCTGTCCCTCCGTTGCCTCTGGGAAGAGCTGGCTCATCGGCAGAGCAGAGAGGCCAAACGGCATCTCCCCAATACCAGTTCAGCCTGCTCTGCAGGGCTGCCATGGGCTGGCCTCTGCCACTGTCCATCAGTGAAGCCTCCTCCAGGATATACCGATGCTGCCGAGGGGAAGGTAATGATGGCCAGGGCAGGAATGACTTCGTGTCCTGCCCTGAGCGGGGAACACACCACGGAGAGCAGCCGTTCCAGTGCCTGACCCTCCTCGCAACCGCCTGGAGCTCTCTCTTGGCACTGCCAATTGGTGACTCAATCCTGCAAGGTGCAGAGCGCTCTCAGCCCTTTAAGCTCCAGTAGACTTGATGGCAGCATGTTCCAGATCTGCCTCTGGGAGAGGCAAGTTACAATGTAGTCCCCTTTCTCCCTTGCCTGCACCCCACACCCTTCTCCTCCTGTCAGCACTATGTAAGGAGTGGCAAGGGTTATGTCACGGAGTCAGGGTTCTCAGGCTGTGAAGATACTTCACAGGTTCCAGACACACATCTGAAGGATCTCAAAAAGTCCCCAACTCATAACCAGCTGCATTATTTCATAAACCAGCCCTGTCAAACACAGGGAAGTGCTATTAACATGCCTCAGCTTTCCGTGTGCTTTGGCCATTATGTTGTAGGATGGCTCTTTGGTTTGTTTTTTTATATGTCTGAAAAGGTGAATATTTTGGGAGCGCGGTGACGTTAAAATTTTCTTGAAGTAGAAACTCGAAGTGAAAATAAGAACTGACCTTGGGGAGATTCATGGGTCTATTCTAGCTAATGAATTGGCCCTAGTTATTTATTAGCAATTTTTATTTCAGGCATATATATATATTTTTTTTTTAAAAGGAAAAATATTAATATATTTAGAAGTTACTTTGAGTAGATTTTGTGCTGTTTTATTTTCTTCTTTAAAAAGAAAATCTTATTTGGAAATTGGAAGACTTGGTGTGTGTTTGTGTGTGTGACAGAAACTTGATCAATGCATGTTTTTGAAGAGTGTGTGTGTGTGTGTGTTCGTGACAGAATCTTGATCAATGCATGTTTTGAAGAGCGTGTGTGTGTGACAGAAACTTGATCAATGCATGTTTTTGAAGAGCATTTTTGTCCTAACGACATTTTTCCTTCTCTCTCTCTTTCAGCAATGGCCCATGTACATGTTAGACTATGGTGGTCTAAATGTCCAGATTCCAGGACCTATTAACTATTAGACCTCAATACTGAATCAGAACCTCAAATGACAGAATAAATAAATAAATGTAATTTATGTAAAAAGTGTATATTCTAATATGTATCAATGCCTTTTAGTTTTTCCAATGATTTTTACACTATATTCCTGCCATCAAGGCCTTTTTAAATAAAAATAAAAAGTGTTGCCTTGCTCTTAACAGTATTTATTTTATTATTTGTATTATTGATTAAAACCATGATAGATAAAAAAATAAATACAGAAGAGCTCCTTCTCATGAACAGCAGCATACCTCCTCAGGCCTGACCTCCAAAATAAAATGGGTAGTGTCTAGAGTTTGCACCCCACACTTTTGACACACAGTTGTCATCCTTTGTTTGCCACTGGAGTCTTCAGGCTTCAGTCAACAGTTTTTAAAAAAACCTTATCTTGATATTGAAACATCGGCACAAAATTACAATGTGAAGTATGGATGAATAAACACTAGACAGAAACAGAATGGGGCCGGGATTCTCATTTATGCTCAGGCCCAGTTACACCACTGTAGCGGCATATAGGGGCTTTAAGGTGAGTAGAAGATTACATGTAAGCCCACTTTAAGGTTTCTTTAGCCCACCAGGAGAGGTTAAAGGGGTTTTACTTTGTATGACCATCGGTTCCTGGATTACTACCTCCACAACACTTCCTCCGCTGTCTCCCATGCCTGTCATTTGCACGTCTATTGTCCCTTAAATCAGAGAGAAATTCTTCCGAGAACTCACGGAATTCCTCAGTTTAATCATCCTGGGTGAAATGCATCTCTGGGCAGAAAGCCCGTAAGTGGCCTAGGCATCACTTACATCCCACTTAAGCCCAATTTTGGGATTTGAGAGGCGCATGGATTGGTGCTGGCCCTCTGAAACAAGGGTGAATTCGACCCTCAGCTCATAAATAAGATGAAGCCATTTCTGCTGTCTAAATTTGCCAGTCTTTTAAAACCAGGAGAGTTTATTCATTTCTGAAGGATCCATTTAGTAACCAAGGCAGTCGTAATCAATTTTTTAAAAGCTTTGGAGTCTCATGGATTGAAGAAAACTCAGGTAGGTGATTATAGTTCTGCCTCATCTAGTAAGATATACTAGGGTATTTCTATAACTTTTGAATACAAAGTTCTACCAGTAGGACATTTCCAGTGATGTGTCAAATGACTACCCTGATTCCCATTCTTTTGGCACACGTTGGCAGTAAACTCCAGTAAATCATGTTAAACTGCTGCAGTTTAATTTGCAGATTACTGTGGTACACTCTAGTAGAGCTAGCCAATGTGTTTCATCAAAGTACTTATTTAACAGGCACTCCCATGTAGGCGAGGGATTGAAAAGCACAAGGAGGATATGATACTCTTGCTCTATTATCTGGGTATCTGATCAAGGTAGATCAGGTACCCAGATAATAGAGCAATGAGGACTGTAGAATAACCTGAATAGACTAGAATCGTTATATATGGCTTTGAGATTAGCCAAAAGGAAGATGCAAGCTGTAATACTGAAAGATGGTTCAAGTGCTCTAGTTAAACATGAATGCAAATAACTTGACACTCTGTGAAATCTCAGCTGTTCATTGCTTCTCAAGTTAAAAACCATTTGGCAACAATGGCAGGTCCTTCAGATATAAATCCTCCACAGAGACATCCCCATTCCTCCCAATAAAGGAAGCTACCCCCCAGTTTGTTTTTAGTATAGTTCCAGATTGAAGAATGATGGCTTAATTTTGGAAAACCATTGCTTAGTGTTGGTGCTCGTACCCTGAACTCCTTGATAGTATGAGAATGTCTGTTTTGTCTATTTAGATTGTAGTGTCTTTGGAACAAAGACTGTCATTTTACTATGAGTATGTACAGCTCCCAGCACAATGAGGTCCTGATCTTCATTGATCTTGGCTGCTATTGTGATCTACACTACTACTAACATTATTTTTAGAACACTAATAATTTCCAATGAAGTCTACAGAACTCAGTCCCACTGAAAATATGCCTCACTTAGAAAATGTTGTGTTATTTTGGAACATGGGGGCATTTGAAGAGTGAATTCTAACCTTTCCCCTTTGGAAAAGTGATGATGATTGCTTTATTGGTGTTTACAGTCTGATATAATTCCAGCAGTTTCCATAATCTTGATCGTTTTATTTGTGGTGTATTTTTACACACAGCTTTTGTCTATACATGATGACATACTGAATGGAATCTCTTCCATTGCAATTAGAATACAGACGATGCAGATCCTAACACTTCAGCCACATTTCTCATTTATTACTTTTGAAAGAGTTTGGTGATTTTGTGTGTGTGTGTGTGTCTGCAAATCCAATAACAATCCTCATTAAGAGTTGCAAAACATGAAACCATTTTGATCTCAGACAGATGGCAGCTAAATGAAGTTTAATTAACGAATGAGAGCTTTGATTCAAATCAATTTTAAAATACAGCATACCGAGAGACTGGAGAAGCAGCATAAACAGCATCTGGGCTTTTATTCAGAACCCAGAATCCATTTGTGTGGAAACACTTTGCAAAATATTTCAGTGAAATGAGTTTGTCAACAACCTCTTGATAGACTCAAGCTGCTGGCCATAGACAGCGTAGAAATCTTGCTTTCTCTCTGAGAGAATATGACAAATACCAAGGAAACTGCTAAGGAACCAATGCGAATTTTCAGTTGGTTGGATTATTAGAACTGAATGAGTCTTGTTCCTTACTTTAATTCTTCAAGAAAACTGAACTCAAAAGAGAGTAAGGATTGATATAAGTCACAATTGCAATCCAAATCTATTCTGTTCTGCAAAGGTTCTTATATAAGTAGTATCTGAACACCTTCCAATGGCATATTAAGCAAGGTGACTAACGTATTGCATGTTACTCACAAGCATGTAGATTTTAACATAGGCTACGCTGGGTCGAGTGGAAGCCGAGGTTTTAACTCAGCCAGGTTAGCACAGGTTCAAGGCAGTGTGCCTTGTCTACACTGAACGACTGGAAGGTGTTGGTTAGCTCGTGTCAACTAACGCATAGTTACATCACCCATTAACCCCTTATCCGGACCTGGTTTGAGGCACAAACTGCTGCACTGGGGCAGCCTATACACCACTCCTTGTTTAAGGCAATGCTTAAAGTCAGAATTTAGCCAGTTATTCCACAGCAACCACCAGTGCTATTGCAAACAGAGGTTTGTGATTTCAAGTGATACGCAGCAGGGACAGGTGAATGATTATGAAATATAGGCCCAGATCCTGAAAGGTATTTAGGTGCCTAAAGCTGATTGGTTGCAAGGGGAGTTACGTGCCTACTACCGGTGAGGATCTGGACCAATAGAGCCCGATTCCCCATTTATGCCACGTCGTGTGGCCATTTAAACCAGCACCAATTGGGTGTAAATTGCTCCCATTCTGATCTGGTAATAATTGCCCCACTTTGCACTGGTGTAAATGACTGCAGAGTGGCAGAGCAATGGAGACTCAGGCCCAGGGAAATCCACTAATAATGACAGAAGGAAGGGAAGTACAGACATTATTGCTGTGTTGACTTTTTTCCCCTTTCTCAGCAGACCAGACTACTTTTCAAAGTGTTTCCATGTGGTGGCAGCAGCTGATCAGCACAGTTTTCAGATAGCTTGTGTTCAGGTTTTAAGTATTTCACAACTTCTAAAAGCTGTGTGGGCTTCAAACTCATCCCTTTCTTTTTTCTCAGCTGGTGAAGATTGGCACAACTCCTATGACTCTCCTGGAGTTACACCAGTTTACGCTATCGGAGGAGCTGGCCCATGGACTGGAGTTTAAAATATGCAGGCTATTTTGAAGCCGTACATCTTCCTTGAGGCCGATTCTCCATTATTTTGCACCTTGTGTGCAGTCACTGGAGAGTAAAATGCTGCTTCTGGTTGGGTGATGACGTTGCACGCTGCCCAGATGCAAATGTGGCACACTGGGGAAGACTTTGGGGAGTCAGGCGGCTTGTTTTCCTCTCTCGGGTGAGTTGTCTCAGTGATTAACCCGATGAGGAACATGCCCATTAAATATCGTCTGTAACAAGGTACCAATGGAGAATGCTGTGAATTACAATTGACTGGCATCCCCATGCTGAAACTGAAAGGTGTTTCCCTCTTTTGTGTGTGTGTGTGTGTGTATACACACCTCCATTTGATGTTAATGGGTATGTATGTGTGTGTATATATAATATACCTCCACTTTATGTTAACGAGCTGTATCTGTACAGCAAGATATCAGCACGACATTAATCTAGATGTGTTTTTCCTAGTTCTACTCTTTTATTTAGCTCCTTAGCTTTGCACTGTATTAACGGAGGGCTGGACTTTACAGTTCACTTTCTCTAAATCATCTGAGAAAATGGTTTCAGCAGCAAACCTACTTTGACCACAGCAGGTGATAATGTACATATGTAATCAGACGGGGTTTTCTTTTTCAGTGTCCCATGAGGACACTACCAGTGGAGCGTCTAAATCGTTTCTTAAGTGAATATATTAAACAGCTGCCTCTGTTCAAATTAACAGATCCATGGGGTACGAAGGCAGATTGATGCAGCTGAATTAAACTGGCACACTTTAATACCAACCTCCTAACACCATTTGAGCAGGTATTTTTTGTGGCATTGAACAATGGGATGTAGCTGGTTGACCATCATTGAAGTATTTTGGATAGGGTTTAATAAGATGATGAGACTGGCACTCAAAAAGGCAGGTAACAACCCAGAGCGGGTTATTTGTTAGTCAAATGACTGCATGTCTTTAGAAACTAGCTGTCAAAGCTGCTTGGGGGCTGGGGGGTTGGATACCCAGTTCCCAAGGGTGTCTTGATTGGAGGTCAGCTCGGACCTACTTTTTAGGCCCGACCTAGACCTGAACTGGACCCCAGCTCACTCAACCTGAGCCAAGCCCAAGAAAATCAAGTCGTTTTCCAACCCAACCCTCTGTCTTGAACTTAAATCAGCACCAGCGCCACCACCTCCTGCCTGTGGGGTAGGCTGCTCTCCTCCTCCTAGCTCGGCTGTCAGCACAGAGGTGACTGTGTGCGGTGGGTGATGGGTACCCTGCTCCTGTCAGCCTCCACCCTGTGAGTGAGAGGCACTGCAAGTCCTGAGGCCACTCACTCCACTGTGCAATGAGGCAGGGGCACGCAGCCACTGTAGTGTGGATCCTATGGGCAGGAGCAGAAGAGCTGACCGAGCCCAATGGGGGCCATTTCTTTCCCCACCCACCACTTCTAGTTGGGTTAGAGGGTTCTAACCCATGTCCCCCAGGCTGGTTTGGAAAGCCTAGGCCAGATTTTTAAAATGGCCTCCCTCCCCAGGCAGTCAGTTATTGGGTCTGCAATGCATGTAACTTGTATAGCTAGGTCTGCAGTTCTGGGTAGGGCTTGGTTTTAAAAACGACTTAACACATTTGACTCCTTAGTGACATACAATTGGTTCTTAATAGTTAAAATAGTTTTATTTTTTCCTCAACCAGATGAAATAATCCTAGATTAGTAAAACAGATGAGTAACAAGGTTGTTTGCTTTAGAATAAAAACATTTTTAGATTTCAGTATCTATCAAAACAATCCTCTAATGAATATCATGTAAAATATGTCCCTCTAGAATGTAGAGTGATTTTAATGGAAAGGAAGGAAATTACCATGAAGGCTTGGATAAAGTTGTGGCCCAGCATGGCGGGGGTTTGGAGATGAACCAAAACAATGAATGATTAGTAGACATTTTCAGTATGAATAACCTAGTGATAGGTGGAACAATATTGCCTCATAAAGAAATCCATAAAGTGACAGAGGACTCCCCAGGTGGTATTACAAAGAATCATATGGATCTCACTTCTGCATTTCAAGCATGTTTTGCAGCCTGTTGGCAGATGTACATCAGTACATGGAAGCAGATGTTGGCAGTTACCATAATCTTTGTATTGCTCAACTGATGATCAAGTTAAAGCGGATCAAAAAGGTTAAAAGAAGACCATGCACCAATAGCGCACAACTAAGATCCCTAAAACCAAAAGTGCATTTCAGCTTCAGCTGCAGAATAGGTTCAGTGTTCTAATGGAGTTAACAGAAGAAACACAAGTCATTGATACTCTGTTGGAAAAGTGCTACTACAAGGTAAGTGCGATCTAAAAAGTGCAAAGAGAGTTCTAATAACAAAATCTAAAAGGGAAGAATGGATTAGTGATACTACTTGTGAGATAATGAAAAAGAGAAAAAGTGTAAAGCAAAAACACGTGAATGCTAAGACACGAAGAGACAAACAAGTGGCAAGAGGAATACAGGGTTCTGGACGAGGGGTCGACAACCTTTCAGAAATGGTGTGCCCAGTCTTCATTTATTCACTCTTAAGGTTTCATGTGCCAGTAACACATTTTCAATGTTTTTAGAAGGTCTCTTTCTGTAAGTCTATAATATATAACGAAACTATTGTTGTATGTAAAGTAAATAAGGTTTTAAAAATGTTTAAGAAACTTCATTTAAAATTAAATTAAAATGCAGAGCCCCCCAGACTGGTGGCTAGGACTGGGCAGTGTGAGTGCCACTGAAAATCCGCTCGTAGGTTGCCTACCCCTGATCTAACCTGTTCTGTTCTTAAAAACCTTCAGTGATGGGAATTCCAAAACCTCCTTTGGAACCTGTTCCAGTTCTTAGCTATCCTTACAGTTAGCAAGTTTTTCCCTAATATATAACCTAAATCTCCCTTGCTGCCTATTAAGCCCATTAATACTTGTGCTGCCTTCAGGGACACGGTGAACAAGTGGTCCCCGTCTTCTTTAGAACAGCCTGTAACATTAAAAATAGATGATCATGTTACTGTTCAAAAAGCTGCCAAGAGTTTCAGCTAGATTCCCCATCTTTCCACCACCTTGTGCAGTAAAAGCACCCCAGTTTTGCTGCCGGGGACATTTCATATCTATAGAAGCAAGGTGCAGGATATACCTGGTAATGATCCTGAAACCTAATGAGATCATTAATGGGACTGATCTTCCATTTCTCGCTCAGGTGAAAAAAATCCCATTGACTTCAGCAGGCATTTAGCCTGAGTAAGGAATGCAGGGTTGTGCAAAATGCATATGGAACAGATCAGGGGTCGGCAGCCTTTCAGAAGTGGTGTGCCAAGCTCAGTGCAATTTAAGATTTCATGTGCCAGTAATACATTTTAACTATTTTGGAAGGTCTCTCTCTCTAAGTCTAGATTATATAAACTATTGTTGTATTTAAAGTAAATAAGATTTTAGAATATTTAAGCTTCATTTAAAATAAAATTAAAATGCAGATCCTATCAGTTTAGTGTGATCCTTGCCCTTGCTTTTCCTTGCTGAGTTTTCCAATGTGGGCCACAGCACAGGGAGTGGGGGGGGGGGGGGGGGGGGAGGGGGGCGCTGAAAAGCGCTGGGCCAAGGAACAGAGCCCCAGGCCGGCTGCTGGTACCTCAGGCTGTCAGTGCACTGAGCAGGGCTGGAGGTCGGGACCTTGGCTGGCACAGGGACTGGCAGCCAGAACCCCAAACCAGCAGCTGTCTGAGCCACTCAGCCCCCTGCCAGTCACCTCAGTCCGCAGCTGGACTGTGGTTCTGGCAGGAGTGAAAGTAACTTAAATTTCTTACAGGTACTGTTGTACTGCAGCCTCCCTGGGGGGACTCAGGGCCTGGGGATGTGTGGGTGGAGCACTCAGGGCAGGGGGTTGGAGTGCAGGGGGTGGAGATGTGGATAGTGCAGGAGTCAGGGCTAGGAGCATGGGGGGTGCAGGAGTCAGTGTTGGGTGGCATGAGGGGCTCAGGGCAGGGGGGTTGTGGGGGCTGTAGGGGGAAGTTTTGACTTTTTTTAAAAGGACATTATCAACATGAAATGTCTGATGGTCTCAAACTGAAAGTTTAAACAATTTAATTTTGCTGGAAATTTTGGCTTTTTGTTCTGATTCTGTACTAAAATAAATTTTGAAATGTCAGAATTTCCTGTGGAATGGAAATTCCACTTTCCAAGCAGTTCTAGTGGCAGTGTAGTAAGACTTACTGGGGTCAATCCTAAATCCCGTCAGGTAAAAAGGGCAATGCAATATGGGAAATAAGGGAAATGTCATATGTGCTTAGATTATTACAGAAAGGAAAGGAGCTATTTTTATACTAGTGGTTTAGTCTGCTTATATGTCTAGATAAACACAAATAAGAGGAGGAAGACTTTGTAGCACCTTAGAGACTAACCAGTTTATTTCAGCATAAGCTTTCGTGGGCTATAGCCCCCAGACTCTAAAGCTGTTAATTTTAACAAAAAACATGCTGATCACTTACTGGCATGAAATTTTCTCCTTCCCCTTGTGGCTTCTACAGAGCACTGACACTCTAGCCTGTTTGCTGAAAATAAATAATGTAAACTAATGTTTGTTGATTGTTCCAGAATCACTTTGCAACATAACAGAGCCCTAAGAAGCTAGGAGGGTTTGTTGACATTAGGGTAGCCTAACGGATCCCTGAGTAGCTAGAGGGTATGTTGGCATTAGGGTGACCAGACAGCAAGTCTGAAAAATTGGGACCTGGTGAGGGATACTAGATGTCTATATAAGAAAAAGCCACAAAATTTGGGGCTGTCCCTATAAACCTAGGACATCTGGTCACCTTAGTTAGCATGAATCAGGTAGAAAGATTCTGTTCTGTTCTACAACACATGCATAGATAAGAGAGTTATTAAACAGCAACCAGTAGCGTGTATTTTGAAGTGTACACAGGCCTGTCGAGAGAAATTTAGGGCCCCATCCCATTTCCCCCATAAGATGTTTTGGGGCTGTCCTGAGCTTGGGATCCCGTTCAGTTGTCCCCCTCCTCTTGTAGCCCTCTGTACCCATCTCATGATTTTGGGCTGGAAGGTGGTGAAATTAGCTGATAACAGTAACAATGTGTCATTTGTCATACAAAATCAGAGTCCACCATTCCAGTGATGCAAAGACGCGTACTCAGGATAACGCATTGGATCACATAGCAAATGGCAGTGCAGGTCTGGCTCTTTCCCTATTCCTTTTGGTGGTGGTGGGATTCAGCTGCTCCATGTTGCCATGTGTCTGTTGTGCTGTGAAAGCAGAGTTCCCCCCCCCTCCCCAGTACTGCAAAGGCACGAGTCTCTCCATGGGTCAGCCCCCCCACTAGCTGTGTGAGACTGAGATCTTTCCCTCCTAGGTGTGTTTGTGTTTAGGGATGTGTATGTGGTTTGTGTGTGTGTAGGGGTGTATATGGAGGGGTGTGTGTGTGTGTGTGTTGAGGGATGTGTATGTGGTTTGTGTGTGTGTGTAGGGGTGTATATGGAGGTGTGTGTGTGTGTTGAGGGATGTGTATGTGGTTTGTGTGTGTTGAGGGATGTGTATGGAGTTTGTGTGTGTGTTGAGGGATGTGTATGTGGTTTGTGTGTGTGTGTGTAGGGGTGTATATGGAGGGGTGTGTGTAGGGGTGTATATGGAGGGGTGTGTGTGTGTGTGTGTGTGTGTGTTGAGGGATGTGTATGTGGTTTGTGTGTGTGTGTTGAGGGATGTGTATGTGGTTTGTGTGTGTTGAGGGATGTGTATGTGGTTTGTGTGTGTGTGTGTGTAGGGGTGTATAGGGAGGGGTGTGTGTGTGTTGAGGGATGTGTATGTGGTTTGTGTGTGTGTGTGTGTGTTGAGGGATGTGTATGTGGTTTGTGTGTGTGTGTAAGGGTGTATATGGAGGTGTGTGTGTGTGTTGAGGGATGTGTATGTGGTTTGTGTGTGTGTGTTGAGGGATGTGTATGTGGTTTGTGTGTGTGTGTGTAGGGGTGTATATGGAGGTGTGTGTGTGTGTGTGTAGGGGTATGTGGGTGGGTGTTGAATCCAGCTGAGAACCGGAGCCGTGGGATTGTTTTTCACCAGAGAAAAGCAGGGTCCCGGGGGAGGCCTGAGGAAATGGAGGGACGGCAGGGCCCGTGCTGAGGCCTCGCCCGGCCCAGCCTCCTGCTCCCTGCCTGCTTTTCCCGCAGGGGATCCCGGGCTCCAGGCCGGGACCGTTGAACGTCCCCCCCGCCTTTCCTGAGGGGCACTCCCGCGCGCAGGTGACCCCCGGCGCCGGCGGGGCCCGGAGGCCGCCGCGCCCGCAGCTCCCCCCCCGCGCGAGGCTGGCCGCATAGCCATGTTCCCCCTCCCCCCCCGCCGCCCGCCTGAGAGGCCAGCGTTGCTCTCTCGCTCTCTTCCCTGCCTCCGCCGCACGCCGCCGGCGCGGGGCACGCTGGGAGTTGTAGTCCGCCAGCCCCTTAGCCCGCCGCTGCCCCGCGCGCGAACAGACGGGGCCGCCGAACCGCAACACCCGGCAGGCGCCGCGGCCTCGGCGCCTGCGCAAATGGCTCTCCTCGAACAAAAAAACTCCCCCCTCCCCCCCTTCCATCGGTCCTGGGTTCAGGGTGAACGGCGGTGTGAGGGGACGAGGCCCGGCCGGTCGGCGCGCCAGTGGACGCGGTCACCGAGCCCCCGCCGGGTGCCCGACGCGTCGCGGAGAGGCCGCGGGGACGGGCCCTGCCGGGAAGCGCCTGCGCTGAGCTGGGATTAGCTGGGCCTCCCCTCGCCCCGAGGCGGCGGCTCCGCGCCGAGACTCGCCAGGACCCGGGCTGCCCTGATCCCGGCGGCGGCCAGCCAGTGAGTGAGAGCCCGGGCGGAGCGGGGCCTGGGCCTGGGCCTGGGCCGGGCCGCGGGGGTGTCCCCCCGCCCTGGTCGCTATTCCCCGTGTGCGGGGGGGGGGTTGTATGACTCATATCCCCCTCCCTGGGCGCTTTCCCGGGGGGGGGTCGCTATTCCCCGTGTGCGGGGGGGGGGGGGGGACTCACAACCTTCCCTTCTCGGTCCCTCTTCCCCGTGTGTGTGTGTGTGTAACTCACAACCTTCCCTTCTCGGTCCCTCTTCCCCGTGTGTGTGTGTGTAACTCACAACCTTCCCTTCTCGGTCCCTGTTCCCCGTGTGTGTGTGTGTGTGTGTGTGTGTAACTCACAACCTTCCCTTCTCGGTCCCTGTTCCCCGTGTGTGTGTGTGTGTGTAACTCACAACCTTCCCTTCTCGGTCCCTCTTCCCCGTGTGTGTGTGTAACTCACAACCTTCCCTTCTCGGTCCCTGTTCCCTGTGTGTGTGTGTGTGTAACTCACAACCTTCCCTTCTCGGTCCCTGTTCCCTGTGTGTGTGTGTGTGTGTAACTCACAACCTTCCCTTCTCGGTCCCTGTTCCCTGTGTGTGTTTGGGGGGGGGGGGCGCATTCTCCCTTCCCTGCTCGCTATTCTGAGAGTGGGGTGTGAGTCTCCTTCTCCCTAGTTGCTATTTCCCGGGGCGGGGTCATTCTTTTCCTTCCCCCCCTCCCCCCGCTTTGCCACCATACAGTCACACTTCCTTGAGGAGGTTTATACCCCATCAATTCCCTCTTCCCCAGAGTCACTGTTTTTTGGGGATGTCTCACTCTCCCACCAGTTACTATTGAGATTGAAGGGCATCTCATTTCCCTTTCTCCTAGTGGGAGCTTTCACACCTCTTCCAACCCCAGTCACTATTACCTGGGTGGTTGAGCGCAACATCCTCCTCTTTTCAGAGGAGTGCAGTGATCTGGGTCACTTGGTTGGAGCCGTGGTCCTTACGCTGGGTGCCACAACTTCTCATTGTCTGACACATGCCAGGTCCTGGAGCACCCCGGTAGGGAATGAGGGTAGGAGAGGAGGCAAGGGCAGGCAGCTGCTGCTTGGGAGGGCGTTGGAGTGAGTATGCTAATGAAGCTTTAGGAGTTGGCTGGTGGATGGGAGTCTGAGCTCCAGATGAAGAAGTTTAGGGGTTTGGCATCATGCTGGAAGTGGAAAATGGGAAACAAGGAGTTTATATCTCCTGGCTGAGCACCAATGCTCAAGTTTCTTGATTTACATTCCCCTCTCCTTGCATATGGGGGATGAGTGGGATGCGGAAACTGAGACTCAGCACCTCCTGGGGCACTCTCCTTTGAGGAGGGTTGTGAAGAAAACAGGTGCAGTTTCTTGCCCTTGGGAATGCAGGCCTAAAATAGGTGACAGAGTTGCTTTCTCGAGAGTTGGAATTTTGTATAAAACAAAAACTTTCACCAAAAGCTGTCTCTCCTTTCTGCCTGTGAAATAGCAGCAGTCATTGAGTTTGAATATGCGGCACTGGGGGATATGCAATTCATGGCATTATCAATAAGAATGATCATTTCAGATTGAATTTTAAAATTAGTTAGTCCTTTGGATCTGATTGGCTAGTCAAGATTTGAGGGTCTGTGGGGAGTTTCCACCAACAGGAGGAACTGATGAAAGAGTCTGGTGGTACCTTCAATGCCATATTATTTATTTACATAGAATGTGCGAAGTCCTGTTTCCCCAAACACAGGAGGAACCAAAGATAACAGGAGGTAGTTTCTTTGCTTGCAGTCCCAAGCTGCCTCTTGCCAGCTTCTCCAGTCCTCTGTGTGTGTCATCTGCTCTCTTCAGTCTTTCTGTCTCTATTCCTGTCTCTCTCCTTGAGCTGAGTCTGCCTCTCACACACAGAGAGCTAGGTCTATTCTAGAAAGTTTTGCTGGCATAGATATGTTGGTTATTCACGTGGGAAAAAAATGCCCCTAAATAACATAACTATGCTGACAATCCCCCTCCCCCCATATGCAGATGTAGCTTATACTGGCACAGTTTACCTCCTTTGGGGAGGTTGTTCAGCTAGCTATACAGAATTCCTTTCGCTGGTATATGCTGCATCTCCACTAGGGGTTTTTGCCAGCTTAAGTAGACTGGTGCATCTGTATCTGCAAAATCTTTGTAGTGTAAATTTGCATCTCTTAGGCTTAACCTGAGTAAAGGGCAGCAGTTCATACTGATGCGTTTGAGGTTTTTTAACCTACCCTATGAAAGTATTATATTTATGCCGGTAATGTAAATATCTTTAGTCATAACTGGCACAGTTACTTTGAATAATTTCATATATTATTTCTCTTATTCTTAGTTTTTGACTGAAACGATGCAAATGGCACTGACATGGGGCAAAATGAAGGAAAAAATGATAGTATTAGACTTGTGGGTGAAAAATGATTGAGAATCAAACCCTGGTTGATGTGTGTGCTTTTAAATTTCTCTTTTAAATTTTTAGTTTTTTTTCACCTCTTGACCGTTGACTGACGTCCATCCCAGGTTTCCCATATTATGAAATAAAATTGAGGGTTTGGGCCTCAATTCTCCAGTGTTTCTGCAAGTGACCCCACATTGACTTGACTTAGGCTGTGTAGGTGCAAGTGTCAGCCCGTGCAGAATCTGATTGATTGTCAGTGGGTATCTGCCAGCACAGAGCTTACTGCAGCATAAGGGCTTCAGTCTGTTTCTCGGTGGATATATGTTCATCCCGCTCAAACAATCATCTACAATGGCACTTTTAGCACCACTGGAATGTTGGCAGTCAAAATGGAGTGGCAAAGAACCGTCTCTAGGCCATGGAGACTGAAATCTTGCCAAAGGTTAAGATTGAAGCACTTTGGCAAGGCAGTTCCATAGCTCTCCCCTGTTGCTATGGCCTGGTGGGGAGGGGGGAAAAGGATCATTCCTCTGGTGAGAGGGGCTGTGGTCCTTTCTCCCCCCCCCCCCCCCCAGTGTATTTGGCTAAAAATTCTTGAAAGTCTTTATCCCATTACATCTAAGCACTGTCACCAAAAATAACATCAGAAACTCATGATGCTCGACTCAATGGATAGCAAAAATGCCTTTACTGTTTTTAAAAATCTGAATAGTCAAACTGTCTCACACATGCACAAAACAATAATCCAAACAGCAGACTAAATAGAAATAATTTGAAGTGGAACCATGCAAATCACCAAACCAGTTCTGGCAATCTGCCAAAGTGAGGAGGTTCCAAGGTAAGGGCGTTATGCAAAAAGAGCTCTGTTATCAGCCCTGAAAGATGAATTATAAGAACTGATCAAAAGTGCTGATTTAAGCAGCCATGACCTGGTATAAAGAGACAGCTTGCGAGGTAGCCAATAGGGAGGAATTTAGTGTACAGATGCTCCCCAACTTACACAATTGTTCCGTTCCGGAATACCTTGCGTAAGTTGAATTTTGTGTAAGTGGGAATTGTAACTCCGACCACTACGCAAAACAAAAACCAAAAAAAATCCCTGTCTATTTTTAGCTTTCAGAGCTTTTTCCATAAGCATGGATTTGCATAACTTGAATTTCCATGAGTCGGGAAGCCTCTGTACAAGGCTCTCAATAGAGTATCTTTGAGAGACCATCAACTACTTGTTTCTATTTGAATGCGTTTATGGAATCTTAGATGCAGTGTAGTTGTAGCTGTGTTGGTCCTAGGATATTAGAGAGACAAGGCTGGTGAGGAAATATCTTTTATTGACCAGCTTCTGTTGGTGAGAGAGACAAGCCCAGACCTGAAGAAGAGCTCTGTGTAAGCTCAAAAATTTGTCTCACCAACAGAAAGTGGTCCAATAAAAGATATTACCTTGTCTCTTTAATTTAATATTAAGTGACCCCCCCCCCTTTTTTGGGACTCTGTGATGCTCCCCAAGGGTACCCAGGATCATGAGGCACCTTACCACCACCTGCCCTTAGCATATGAAACACTCTTGTCTCTACTGCAGATCAAACTGAAGTCTCCAGCAGCAAAATCCTGTCTTCCAGACCCCAACCGGCGTAGCTCTCTCAGTAAAGGCTGTAATAGGCACACACCAATTGGCAAGTCCTTGGAGCATGTCTTAGTCCATTGTCCTAGACCCGTATCCACTGAATATTTACAGAAGTACCAGGCTCAGTGTGCCCAAAGGATCAGAACACATTACTGTGTAAGTTTCAGCAAGGTCCATCAATTTGCATAACACTACAGCACTTGGATATATTTATAGTGGAAACAAGAATAAGTTTGTCAAAGATTCAAGATTCTAGTAATAGTGAGCAAGAATATTGGAAACAACTGAATACATATGAAACAAAATCATAACACACATTTTTAGAGACTAACCTGTAAAAAGACGTTTTCTCTCTCCCAAAATTCTCTTCAGTGTTTTCAACTCAGACTAGCTGAGACTTTTTTCGTGAAACAAGCCCACTACCCTTTTGTGCTTCCTCAGTGAAGATTGCCTGGGTGTCTCCTCTGCCCCCCTTCCTCCATAGTGAAGCAAACTTTTGAAGGGTACCCATGAGGTTTTTTCTTCATTAGTGCATGAGTGTTAATTGCACCTTGTGGAACTTGCAACAAGGAGCAGTCCTTGGGAAGTGGTGTGTGAAGTAAAGCAGAAACCTATGTGGCAACAGTAAAAGTCAGAAAGAAGCACCAGGAAGCTTCTGTCTGCTAATTTAAGGGAATGCAGACACAGTCTGGTTAAAGCAGTGTATGGAAATTGTATGGAGGGCATCTGAGTATGGAAATTGTATGGCGGGCCATGAATGCTCACAAGATTGGGGATTGGAGTGCAGGAGGGGTGTGAGAGCTCTGGCTGGGGGTACGAACTCTGTTTTGGGGCCAGAAATAAGCAGTTCAAGGTGTGGGAGGGCGCTCGGGCCTGGGCCTGGGCCTGCAAAACCAGTCAGTAATATGCAAGATCCTGATGCCAGGGAGAGTAAGGAAAGAAATAGTGAAGGTTATGAAGTTCCAAGAGAAGCAGCATGGGATAGCTGCCCTGATTTTTCCAAAATGCAGTGATTCATACATGTTTGGGCAGTTTGGTGTGATATGGGCATACAGGCTTGGTTAGCATAGGGTTGTGTGGGGGTGGGAAAAAACTGCTGTGGGGCTATAGCTCAACCATATTTGCTGTAAGCGGAACAAATCCGTGTTACAAACAGTTTTTTCAAAAATATGTTTTAGGTTGTAGTGTGGGTAGGGCCTTTATGTGAGCACCTGAAGAATAGTAGGTGGGGTTTTTTTTTTTTCATGGAAACAATAGATTTGCTTCCTGTGACACAGTACAATGTGACATAGAAACCAAGGGGGAGCCTGTATTAGCTGAGAAGACAATTTGTTGCTATGAAAAAATGCCAGAATCAGTTTTGCTATAATTAGATAAACAGGAGTGGAGTTCAAAATAAATAACTTCTCAGACATTGGGTGTTAGTGTTTATGAGCACAGTGAACCAAAGTAGTAATTACTTAACATGAATAATCATGTTTATTAAGTAAATGTGATTATACTAGTAAAGAGTGAAATTATCAAATGGTAGAGACTCTGATTAATAATTTACTTTATTTGATTCATTAATATCTTTTTACTGTTTTAGAACTACATGCATACTTAGAAAACTAAGTGAATTTAATCCGAGTCTCAATTTTACTTGACTATTTAGACAGACTTAAATATATGCACAGATAGAGTAATTAAGATGCTATTAAAACCTAAACAGATACTAGTCAATTATGTACAAAAATGTAGTATAGTATAAATCAACAGCCGTACTATAATCTGTTAACTCATGCAATTAACTAAAAAATTAACTGATTAATCACACTGGTAAATTTCATTGGTATTCTATTGTTTATTCCATATACATGCCTTTTGGAGTTGCGTTATCCATAACTCATTGGTCTATTTACCCCAGCATCTCCTTGTTTTGAAAACTGTTAAAAGGAAGTTTGAAAACAGTTTCTGAAAATGTGATCACAGAGAGTCCTGTGGATGTGTTGTAGCATAGTTAAAAATGCTTTCCAAAAAACTGTTCTTGAGAGTAGTTTGTAGTATTGAATATTTTTAAAGATTATTTTAACAAAGTTATGCTCCATCCACCCTGGTTAGAAATCATTTTTTATGTACTGCAGTAGTACTGTGAAGAGGGCCATGTAAGTACCTAGCTAAATAGAATTTTTTTTTTTGTTTTGTTTTTAAATGTTTTTCTGGGTATGCCTTCCAGGCTATGTAACAGATTCCTTATTAATAGTTGCTAGGTTAATGTAGAAGTAACAGAGTCCTGTGGCACCTTAAAGACTAACTATAAAATTTTGAAGCATAAGCTTTCGTGGGCTAATACCCACTTCGTCGGATGCAAGGTTAATGTAGTAATTTTGAGCCATGTTTTCTAAGCTACAAGTCTCTCACATTAAACATCAGTGATAGTAACTTAGGTGCTAAGCACCTGTAGCTCCTTCAGTTCATGGGTGTTGTGGATACTCCATATTTCTCAATATTTGGCCCTTGAATAGTAAGTTTTTTCTTGATTCTACTGTAGAGAAAAAATTGAAGTGTTAACCTATGCACACTGAAAGTAAGGAAATAAGAGAATGGATTCTGAAGAGAGCGATTTTATGCTTCTGAGTGGCATAATTATGTGAATTATATTTCATTAGTTTATTTGGGACTTGTTTTTAATTAGCAATATTCCTCTGATGGGTTTGGATAAGACACTTTAAAAATGTTAAAAGCACAGTGCTGTTCTTGTTGATTCTACCACTGAGAGTTAAATCCCTGAAGTGGGATTTGGTTTGAAATGGCGACAGCAAATGTCCCCGCTGCTATGTTCAGTGGCTCACTGTTACTGAGCATGTAATGGTGTCCTATTAGAATGGTAAGAGTGCATTTATCAAGAAAGTTACTCTCAAATGAAAGTTGTGAATACCTGTGCTATGTGTTTGTGTATGTGGAGCAATCCAATGTTTGGTATTGAAATCAAAGACCTAAGAAATGCCAGATGTTAATTTCACTGAGCCTTCTCGCTCCTGTTTTGTGTCTGGCCCTGGTCATTTTAATTGGGAGGGTAAGGATTTGGCCTACAGGTCGTTAGCCTAATGATCTGAGTATTTGTTTTTGTGAAACAGATTCCTGTAACCTTTCACTTTAACTTCTCTTGGGTTATGGCAGGCTAGGTGTAAAATTTATTTTCCTTTCTTGCTGTGCTATTCATAAAGCGAAATTTAATTGTCTGTCTTCCTTTTCTCCCCAAACAGCATATGCGCTGTAAAAACAAACAAACAAACAAAAAAAACCTCATGCCAGAATGTTTTCTCTTGCTTTTTTGTGTCCATAAGAACTTGTCGGGGAGAATATCTAACACCCGTGAGCCGCAGGGATTGATTGGCACATGCAGTCTTCTGTAAGAATAAGAAAGACACAAAGTAACTTTCTTTTGTGGTTTGGCTTTCACTTGCCACAAGCATTTCTATTTCTTTTCTCTCAGAAGTGGAAGTAAGCCAAAAACATGCGGAATGAGCTACATCTAGGTCCCAGCTAACCTACACATTTTTTCTGGTTTGCTGATTTGCTTCGTGTCCTGGTGACCCTCTGTCCTGCTCAGAATGGCCAGATCCTAGTCCTGGTGCCCCATCACTTACTTTGTGTAATGGCTTATATAATGTTACAGGTCTTTACATGTTAGGCAAAAACTTCTCTTTGGACAATCAATTTAAAGGATTCACAGATGATAAATAATACTAAATGCTATTGCCCTCTTTGAAGGTCATTTCCCAGCAGTATAGGATTGGTGAAGACTTACAAATATATCATTAGTGGTGTTACAGAAACCTGTTTGTGATAGCTACTACCTAGCAAATTCATTGTCCATTTTGATCAATTTCACGGTTATAAGATTTAAAAAATTATAAATTTTGTGATTTCAGCTTTTTAAAGCATGTGTGTCTGGAGAAGGGACTGTCAAACGTGACTTAAAAGTGTAGTTGTAAAATGGACAAGTATTAAAACAGAAATTTGCTTGATTTATGAGTACTATAGAGTTTAAGAAACTGAGTGTTGCTAAGGTAACTAACTACTGAATATCCATGTTTCATTTGCCAGACTTCTGAACCTCTGTTTTAGTCCACTTGCAGGTGATATGTACAATATAGTGCAACACTTTTTTTTAAAAAAAGAGAAAAAGTGCCTCATTCAGTTGAAATTGAAAGGGACAGCTACAAGGGACAGAGGGAACCCCCAATCATATTTAGTCTAGTCAGTGTATTGGGTAAGTCCCTTTTATAGAAGAGACTAGATTTTCAAAAGTGTGTATTTTGTGCATATGAAATAGCTATTTGTGTGCATTCCCCATCCTGACTTCTGCTCACACATCAAGGGATGCGTGATACCAGTGCTTAATTTGTGCCAAGGCGCACCTCTAGGCTTGACAGTTCATTGCCCCAGCACCTCCTGGGCGTGGTGTGTCAGTTATGAAAATAAAAAAGTTGTTTGACCCCTGGCACCTTCCTGCTTGAGCCTCAGAACCTCTCTTGTTACAAATTAAGTATTGCGTGAGACCCTTGAAAAACTTGAGCCAAAAATGCCTTCCCAAGTTATAGAAGAGGACCAAGATCATAGAGCACACTTGTCCACTATGTCTTGATTGTTCTGAGATTTTCTTGATTCTAGTGTGCTTAACGGAGACTTACACAAGATGGTGTACTGTTTAAGAAGGTACTTTTCTCCCAAGTGTTTGGCAAGAGCTTGAGTTAAATAGGTGTAAATAAAAACAAGTAACAGCCCAGCAGAAAAAATCCCTTCTTTTTATCGGTTGCTCAAGTTTCATTCTCATAATGCGATCATGCCACGTGCTCTCTCAGCATCCAGAGATTTTTTTCCCAGCGAAAACAGAATAGACAAGACCTAATGGTTACTTTAAAGAATAAGGTCAAGCTTTCTATAAATCATGTGTATAAAACTTCTTGTTTTTGCCAGCCTCTCAAAATTGAGTTTCTATTATATTTCAGTTTATAAAATATAAAAGTCTGTAGGTACCCAGGTAGATCCAACTAAGCTTTGAAGTTGACTCCCACAGGTAGCTGAATGGTATATGAATAAAAATGTTCAACTCTTTGCTGCTACTGTTGGCGTGTCTGAAGACACTTTTCTGCTAAACTGAATTAACATCTTGGGATATGCAGTTGATTACAGGGAAGGTTTTTTCAAGCAGAAAACCCTAGAACTTTAAAGGGTAGGGATGATGTCTATGTTTTAACTATATCATATCTAGTTTATCCTTCCTGCAAGTATTAATCCAGATACTCAGGTTAACCTTGGCTATTGAGGATGGTTGAGAACAATATCAAATTGAAAACATGCAACACAAAATTCTTTGGGTAGCTTTAGCATAGTTCATTCTAGATACTTAAGGTCTGTATTCTAGTCAGGATGTGTCTTACTAATTAATTTAAAAATCTAATTCTTACACAATGTCTTTGGGATACGATAGGGGAAATGTAAAGAGAGAGCATTGAGGTCTTTTCCTATTTTGGGGAGGGATCCAAATTTAATCTCTACCTTTTAAAAAAAACTTTAGTTCCCATCATGTAACAAAGGATTTAGTGTTCTCCATTGTTGTGTAGCGCCCAGGTCTGTAACAGTTTATTTTTTTGCTTTACAGGGATAATGGCCCAAGCAGCAACTCCAGCATTGTCGGTCCATGATGAGGACTCCTCGGAAAGCAGAATGGTGGTTACGTTCCTCATGTCAGCACTTGAGTCAATGGTTAGTGAGGCTAGTTGCTTCAGTATGTTAGAATTATGTCACTCTCACATGCAAAATTACAACATTTTTTTGAAAATTGTTGCATGCCATTTTCACTTATAGCTTTTATGCTTTACTTTTATGTAGGGTGCTCTGTAATAGAAGAATAGAACTGTAGAATACTAACGAGTGAGTTGATAGTGTATTTTTAAAGAAAAAAAACTCAGTTCAGTCTCTATTCCAGAAAACTGTGCTAATAATAACCATGACTTTTGACTATCGTGGAGATATGATCTGAATGGAGAGACTGCACTGTTAGGCTGGGATTTTAGACAGCAATTGAGGGCAATTTGTAGTTGCCAAATGGGTTAAGCCACTGTAAGGATAATTATGCTATGTTAGACTAGTGCCTCCTCTTGGGGATTTCACTGGCATAGTTGTACCAGTAGCAGAAAGCCAAGTATAGACCATGGTCTTAGATTTACAGGTTTAACTTAAGACAACAGAGGAAACACCACAGAACTGTTGAGCTTGAAGATATTGAATGGGAATGCTTCTGCTGCTTCCCTTCATGAGGATAATCCTGTGACTAAGGCATGGGACTGTGAATTGGGGATCTTCCTTGTGACTTTGAGTAAATCTATTAATCTCTTATTTGGGTTCCGCATGTTTAAAATGGAATAGACAATATTTCTCCTCACAGGAGTGTTTTGAGGGTAAGGCCTTGTTTACTCATAGAATTAGTACAGACTTGACTAATTGGGTTGAGAGAGAGAGGTTGTTAAATTGGTGTATCCGGGTTGCATGAACACTCTTAAATCAGCTAAATCATTCTAAGATTAAATCAGTTAGAATGTTTACACAACAAGGGTGTACCGGTTTAACTCCGGCTTGATCTACCCCAAAACATAGGTCAATCTAACTACATTCCTCAGAGTGGTGAAAATTTCACACCCTGTGCAATGTGGTTAGGTTGACTTAACCCCCCACTGTAGACAGAATTCTTCCATCAACCTAGCCTCTGAAGTGGGGTGGATTAAAAAAATTTATTAAAGTTAATGTTTAAAATCAAAATATACACAAGTTAACAAGGCAGGTACTGTACATCTGGGGTCAGGCCTGGGTTATGAGGGATTACAAGTATCGGTTACAAGATTCACGAGGTACATACATATCACATAACCAGCATAGATCCAGATTGGGGTGTGGGAGATTTTAATGCATCAGTGGATCAGTGGGCTTGGGTATGCCACCCATGGAATGTATTAAGAGTCGAAGATGGAAAATCTCCTTCTGTCATAGTAGTGCCTACTCTACAGCAGCACAGCTGCAGTAGTGCTTGTATTGTAGCCATACCATCACTCAGTTTCTGAACAGATTTAGTTCAGTTGGTATGACGTGTGTGGACAACACCTAATACTTCTAAAGTGCTTTTAGATTCTCAGATGAAAGGCACTATAGAAATACAAATTATCTATTGTTATTTGCAACAGCTTTGAGAGCTATACCATGGCAGCACTGGAAAATAAATTGTTGTCTGCATGGTTTCATGTAAAATTGCATTAACTGTACTTTTTAACTATTGTAGTTCAAAGCAACTCTATTTTTTCTTTCATAGTGTAAAGAACTTGCCAAGTCCAAGGCAGAAGTTGCCTGTATTGCTGTGTACGAAACAGATGTGTTTGTAGTTGGAACTGAGAGGGGAAGAGCTTTTGTCAACACAAGGAAAGATTTTCAGAAGGATTTTGTTAAATACTGTAAGTTAAAAAAAAAAAAAGTATTTCACAAATACTTAATTATATATTATAGTACGCTGAACTCTGTACCTAACAAGTGTTGCAATGCCTTGGTCTTGCCATAATTGACAGAATATTATGTAGATCAGTGTTTAAGGACCTTCTCCCCCCCCCCCCCCCCCCCACACGAATGTGATATTCAACATCCACTGTTTAGTTCACAGTGGTATTTTTGGCTCAACCAAAAGGTCATGTTACAAGACTAGCTAATGTTATTTTAAATGTGTTTAAACTCTGTCTACACTAAAGGTGAAAAGTGGTGTTTTATATCATGTTTGCTAATGCGGTTTTTAAAAAGCATCTTTTTTTTCTTGGTGTAGAAGATTGAGTCTTAGGCAGGGGTCTCAAACATGCGGCCCGGGGGCCACATGCGGCCCGCAAAGCCCTTCCCTGCGGCCCACCGAGCTACCTGGCGCCCTCCTCTTCCCCCCGGTCCCCCCATAGCAGTTTGCAGGACGGAGGAGCCAGAAGTGGAGGCTTCTCTGCTGCCTGGCTGGGCCGCGCATGTTTCTAGCTCTGGACTTCCTAGATTGCTCTTGCTTTGTTTGCCAAACAGCTGTTGGCGGTGCCTAGTGCTTTCCAGGAGGGAATGGGGAGCTGCGTCCTCAGAGGAGGAGGTGGGGCAGGGGTGGGACCTCTTGGAAGGGGTGAAGTGGGGGCGGAGCCGGGGCAGTGAGGGTGTGTGTGTCAGTGGTGCGGCCCTCGAGCCAGTGCACTAGTCCTCATGCGGCCCTCGTGGTCATTTGAGTTTGAGACCCCTGGTCTTAGGGCTTGGCTACACTTACATTTTTCAGCGCTCTAACTTGCTGGCTCGGGGGGTGAAAAATCACCCCCCTGAGCACAGCAAGTCTGAGTGCTTTAAAGCATTAGTGTGAGCAGGCTCTGAGTGCTGGGAGCTAATCCCCTCATGGAGGTGGATTACCAGGAGCACTGGGAGACCTTTCTCCCAGCACTGGCGTTTGACCACACTCGCACGTCAAAGCACTGCCATCGGAGCGTTCCTGTAAGAGCGCTTTGAAGTTTCAAGTATAGCCATGCCCTTTGGTAGTCAGCTACTTCCAACTATGAAAGACAGTCCCTTAATTCTTCTGGTGACTTCATATCTTCTCAAAGAACACATGAAGCTTTTGACCTTAGGTAATAAACCCTTAGGGTTTGCCTACAGCTTTTTGTAATGGTATAATTATATTGCATAGCATTAAACTATGCTGAAAGAAGATATCTGGAGGAACGGCAAGGGCAATGCATGGAGCTCTTTGGGGGGGGCCCCCCTCCTACCTCAGGGGCCACAGGGACGCGGTTCCGTCCCTTTTCGGAGCAGTGCAGGGTCAGGGCTGGGGCAAGCACGGAGGTAGCGAGCCTGCCTTGGCCCCAGTACACGCCAGCGCTGCTCCAGGTAAGTGGCGCTGGACCAGAGCCCGCACCTCTCCTGCACCTCAACTCCCTGCCCTGAGTCCCCGCCATATCCCGCACCTCTCCTGCACCCCAGCCCTCTGCTGTGAGGCACCCCACCTCCCTGGCTTGAGTCCCCGCTATATCCTCTTCTGCACCCCAGCCATCTGCTGTGAGGCACCTGCCACACCTCGCACCCCTCCTGCACCTCACACCCAAACTCCCTCCTCTGAGCCCCCTGCTGCATCTCGCATCCCTCCCTACACCAAAATACCCTTCCCTAAGCCCCATCATGCACCCCGCACCCGTCATCTGTCCCCAATCCCTTGTCCTGAGCCCCTTCCTGCACACTCCCCCCCGCATTCCCCCCACACCTTACACTCCCTTCTGTACCCTAACCCCTTCCCCTGGCCCTGCGTACAATTTCCCTACCCAGATGTGGTCCTCAGGCCAAAAGGTTTGCCCACCTCTAGCCTAAGAGATGGACTATTTAGAATTTGCCAGACTGTCTTTAGAAAGCTTAATGACCCTGTCTTGGAGCCTGTGTTTCAACTATCAATCTGCCTATAAAGAAAAAAGGTTTCTGATGGACTTATATATTGGTCATTGAGGAATGTAGTTTTGCCTGCCTAAGTGGAGTTTTTGTTAAAAACTAAAAATCATCCCTCAACCGGTCTCCTTCAATTATTAAATATTGCTTGACTGACAGACATATTTCCCTCTCCTACCTTGTGTGTCTCGTATCCTGAGGCCTACAGCAACACTGCAAACACTCTCTTAGTCCATCACAGAAACAGTGGACATAAGTGAACAGTATTTTTGCTGCTGTTTAAAATTCTAAATCAGAACTCATTCTCTCCGCACCCATTCATTATTCAGGGTGGGACTCTCAATTGTTTAATTGTCATACAGAATTATAGACACATACAACCACCATAGGAGTAATTATTCTACTTGATCCACAGTGAAGTTAGTGTTCAAAATACAGCATTATACCTTCATTGAAGAATCAAATAGTAGATGAAGTGTTACTGAACCAACACAAATAGCTCTGGTAGATGGCAAAGAATACGTATGATAAACATTTGATGGCAAATGAGTTTGATTATGTATGATTTTTGTCATTATGACAATCCTTCTCTAATTATCTTAATTTTCCACTTTTGAGTGACGATGGCTGTTGCAGCTTGTGCCGTCCTGTTCTGAAGGTGGAATGAAAGAGTAGTATTGCTCCTTGTGTTGGTTAAGTCACATAAATCTATGAATAAAACTTCCTGCTCAAGTATGGGCAGTGTCTGTTGCAGCAAGGCCATAAGGAGGATTAACACTCCACGGGATTTCTATTCCTACCCACTTCCTGTAGTAGTAACATGAAGCTACTATTTTTGTGTGTAGTATAGTAGCACTTGAAGGCCCTATTGCACTATGAGCTGTACATAGTTTGGTGGTTTTCAACCCTTTTTTCTTGCGGACCCATAAAAAATTTCAAATGGGGGTGTGCTCCCGTTTGGAAATTCAACCTGTGGTCTGTGGACCCCACCATAGAAGTCTTAGATTAAAAACTGACTGAACAGAATTAAACTATAAATGTTGTCTAGTGTCAGAGGTGTAGCCGTGTTAGTCTGGATCTGCAAAAGTGACAGTGTCTTGTAGCACCTTATAGACTAACAGATTTTAGGGATCATGGGCTTTCGTGGGTTAAGACCCACTTCATCAGATGAATGTTGTGGAAATCTCCAGAGGCAGGCATAAATATGCAGGCAAGAAAGCAAGGTAAATTCAGTGGGGTGTGTGTGGGTGTGTGAAGCCCACTTCCAGCAGGTGATCTGGAGGTGTGAACACCCAGAGAGGAGCAACTGCTTTTGTAATTGGTGAGCCATTCACAGCTATAAATGTTGTGTTTGCTCTGTGCTAAACTATTTTCTTCTATATCAGGGGGTAGCCATGTTTGTATCCACAAAAACAACAAAGTCCAGTGGCACCTTAAAGACTAACAGATTTATTGGGTATATGATTTCATGGGTAAAAATCCCATTTCTTCAGGTGTATGGAGTGAAAATTACATATGCAGGCATTGTTAACATGAAGAGAGGGAGTTACCTCACAAGTGGAAAACCAGTGTTGACGGGAGGGGACAGTATAATCAGGTCAGATTAGTTCACTCCCAATAATTGATGAGGGGCCAATTCCAGGAGAGGAAAAATTGCTTTTATAATGAGCCAGCCACTCCCAGTCCCTATTCAAGCCCCAATGAATGGTGTTAAATGGAATGGCCAATGAATTTTATGTTCTGTCTGAGAATATTGATTCCTGATTTGCTTTTACGTGACTATAGGACAATTATCAGAGAGGTAGCCCTGTTAGTCTGGAATTGCTGAAGTGACTGTGGCTTAGTCTTTAAGGTGCCACAGGACTCTTTGTCACTCTGCAATAGGACAATTAAAAAAAGAAAACTAAAGTATGTGTGAACTGAGTCATCAGGGCTGTTAAGTTTCTGGTAGTATAGGGCTCAGGATGGGAACCTCATTTTTTACTATTAGTGATGGGTGTAATTTAGTGGGGCTCTGGTGATAGAAACTAGTTTAAATTGCTGGAGGGTTTTATGGAAGAAATAACACTTATATTTTGTAGCAATACAGAACCGATAGAATATAATTGTTGCTAAATGTTTTTATTTTTTACTGTACACATTATATTGATAAATCGGAGCCTATACATTATGCACTCAAGCCAAGAACATTCCTCTTCTCTTTGTAAACCAGATGACTGTCTTCTGTAATCAGTTTCTTCCTCAAAACACTAGTTCTGGAAAGGTTTTCAATCAAAAGGCACTAAAGAATTAAAAAAAAAAAAATAGAATAATTGGGCGTTTGGTCCCTCAACTAATCAGATTTTTTTTTTAAACTCTCTGAACTATATTTTACTAAGTTAGATTGTTGCAAACCTTTTGTTGCCATGATAATTTCTTTTTTCATGTGTTGTACAATGTCAAGTAAGCTCTTGGCACTCAATAAATAAATAAGTTCTAGTAGTAAATGTTCAGTTACTATTGCACATGGAAGGAGTCTCTTAGTTTTGTTGGTCTGCCAGCCACTATCTTTTTATAATAATCAGCCATGTGTTAGTTAGAAAATCTTAATGTGGTCAAATCTTGTGGCTTATGAGTTTCTAAAACCTGTATTCAGTGAGAAATTCATTCAACACTTCTCTTGCAGTTGAAGTCTAGATTAGAAGGTATTACGTTATCCATTGCATCACCATACTTGCTGTCATTTCTAGTATTTTTAAAAGGTCCGCATTCCTCCAGCTGAGGAGAATTTTTAGACCGAGATTTAGACCCAGATTTTTAGACGCAGATTTAAAAACAATTTAGGTGCCTGATGCAGATATGTGCGTTTGTAAATCCTTCTAGGCATCTAAATGAGCTAGGAAATTCAGTTGGATTTAGGCACTTTTATAAATCTCACCAGATGCCTAAGTACCTTTGTAAATCTGTGTTTTAGTCTAACTTTTTTTATAAAAGTGACAGTGTTTAAGGCACAGAATGAAGTGTACAATACCAGATTAAACAGAAGCTCAGCATATGGTAGGTAGCCTGTTAAGGCATGGTTATACTTGCAGCTTTATAGCGGTTTTGATTATACCTGTCCTCGTATAAAGCTATAGGGATAGCGCTATAGCGTGTCGATACTTCGGTTGTCCAGAAGATCTTACTAGGTAGGAGTTCATCTACAGTGATTTTTATTTTAATTAAATCAGTAGTTGTAGTAGTATTTTTTTGCGGGCTTGTGTTAAAGGATTCATTTAGTATTAGATCTGCTGAAATGGTTTTAAGACTCCAGTTTCCTCCTTATAATGCATATGATATATTGGATTAAATTAACCCCATTACCTCTTCATGCTACTTTAGTTGCATCTGGTAACAACTATGTAAATGAAGTGTAACAACACCTGATTCTTCCCTCCCAGCTAATATGACTACCATAGTCCAATAGCATATTTTTCTTGTAAAGCTTCTAGAATAGTAAGGACCGTGTTAAACTTGTGGTGATCTTTCAATACACATTATTTCACCATTAAGAGATGCATGGAATTTTACAAAGATACCCACTGAACCAGAAACTTATTCATAACATCAGAATACCAGTGGAGCATGAGAGAACAGCTGTAGGATTATTCATGCTAGAGACTTTTATAGTAAGACACCAGTCCCGTCTTACCTAGCTCACTCAAAAGTTCTCATCGAAGGTAATAGGATATTATTGTGTCAGGATTTCGGGGTTCATCTGGAGAGTGAAATGTCTCAAGTTTGAAGTCAAGAGTATGGAATGGCTCCCATCATCTATGTAAAGCTATTTAGAGCATCATCTTTGCGGTTTGCTCTAATGATGATGATATCTATGACCTTCATAAATACTGTGACAGACCGCTCTCTCACCCCTCTCAGGAACACAGGCAGGAAACCCTTCTCTGCTCCAAACAGTGCTCTTTATTCACAGTGCAGGCCCCACCACCAATACATACAGCTTGTACAGTTCAGTCCTTCAGCTTGCAGCTCTATCAACTCTATATAGTTCAGCTACAGCTTACAACTCCAAACACAGCTCTGACACACTCCACACTCTATACCAGTGGTCGCCAACCTTTCGGACCTCACGGACCACTAAACTCACAATTTTGAATCCCGCGGACCACTAACATGATTTTTTTTTAAAAGGTACAAACATCTATAAAATAATGATCATAAAAGTTCCATTTTATTAATATGAAATGCACTTGTTTAATTATAACAAAATTATTAGTGTGATATTTGTTGCTGCTTGTTTGAAATAAGTTTATGGATTCTTGGCTCCAATGACGTCACTGCAACACGGAGAGCCGTTTGTATTTCAAGCCAACAGCGGTACTTGTTTTTGATTGCCGTAACAGATGAGAATGTCTTTTCACACAGATAGGTTGTTGCAAATGGAATCAAAATTTTGATGGCTTTTTCACTCAGCACTGGGTACTCACTTTTTACGGAGGGCCAAAAATGATGTGTTGATGAGGACGAGTGGAATTTAGCTTTGAGACTGTCGTCGGATGATAGATCGATTAGACTTTCTTTTTCTTTCATGCTCAAATTGCTATCTTCAATTTTCGCCGAAAATGGATCCATTACCCACATATTGCCATGTCTGGGGTCCTCTTCCTTTGGGTAATAACGGCCAAAAGATTCTGTGAGCGACCATAAGTGCTGTCGAACAATGGTTATTACCTGTCGGTTGACATCCTCCTCTTTCATATACTCATCAAGATTCGGGAACATTTGCAGATCTTCTTCAGCCAACCACATTTGCCATAGCAATATTTTCTTTTGAAATGCATCCATTTTACCTCGCAGTGTGAACATGTCCGTAAGCTGTCCTTGCAAGGACGTGTTTAGCTCGTTTAACAGTGAAAAAATATCTGCCAGGTATGCAAGCTTGGCTAGCCAATCATCGTTGAACAAGAGATCTTGGAATTTTGAATTATTTTGCTGCTGGAAGAATAACTTGACTTCTTGGCGCAGGTCGAACAATCGGGTTAGTATTTTTCCCCTCGACAGCCATCTCACCTCTGCGTGAAGAAGAAGACGAGTATATTGAGAGCCCATTTCTTCACAAAGTGCCTCAAATATTCGAGAATTGAGCGCTTTGTGCCGAATTTTATTTACAATTTTAATTACATCAGAGAGTACTTCGTGCAGTTCTGGAGACATTCTTTTCGCCACAAGTTGCTCGTGATGTATAATACAATGAGTAAACAAGATGTCTGGGTGTCCAACATCTTTCACTTCTGTAACAACTCCTAAACGATGCCCGGTCATGCTTGCAGCACCATCTGTGCATATCCCAACACATTTCTTCCATTCAATACCTCAGAGCCGGTTGTTCTACCCAGCAAGTTGAGCAAACAGAGGAGTTCTTCCTTGAACTCTCCTTGACACTCAAACCTCACAAAACAAAGGAGAACTGCCTTGTTAGTTATGTCTGTTGATTCGTCGAGTTGAATTGAATAAAAAGTTGAATTTTTCACCATTTCAATCACTTGATTTTCAATATCTTCGGCCATGTCTTCAATTCTGCGCTTCACAGTGTTAGCGGACATAGGAATTACTTTCAGTTTCTGGACAGCCTGTTCCCCCAAAACCTCTTCACAGGCTTGTAACAAGCAAGGCTTAATTAATTCTTCTCCAATCGTATATGGCTTTCTACTTTTCGTGATTTGAAGTGCTATCAAATAAGAAGCCTTTACTAGGGACTTATCTTCCTAAAAATTAATAATATTGTCCAAATTTCTCCAGGGACCACCAAAATTTTCTCACGGACCACCAGTGGTCCACGGACCACTGGTTGGCGACCGCTGCTCTATACCATCCCCACCACACTGGGCTTGCCTTCTCGCAGGCCTTTTATCCCCCTGAGGAGGCTGCCACCAGGTGCAGCCCCTCAAGGCTAATTGCCCTGCAGCCCAGGTGGCTGATTAGCCTTTCTGCAAGGGAGGTTTGCAGGCTTCTGCTCCCTCTTAAAGGGCCGGCAGGGCTTGCTCAGGCACTCCTGGCCAGCGCCCTGCCACACACCTCCCCCCTTAGCCTAGCCCCATCGGGCTGGCTCGGACCCTTCAATATTTCCCCTTTCACTGGCGCCGCCCGGTCCGGGGTTGTGGATTATTGCCCCCCTGCTTTTCGTGGCTAGGGCCAGCCTCTTCTGCCTCAGCTTCCCTCGCGGCTGAGGCAGAGAGCCCTACCTCCAGCCTTGCACAATAAAGGCAGGGTATCGGCCGCCCCTGTGCCCTTCGGCGCTCACACCACTCGCATGGCGCCTCACCACACAGAGCAACTTCCCCGGCCTCAATTTCCTCCTGGCTCTCACAGGAGCTCGGGGCTTCCTCCGTGGAGCTCACCTCCTGCCCTAATCCCTGATGTTCAGGGCTGGCTAGGCCCTTCACTGGGTTATTGGGCTGAGACCCGCCCCTTCTCTCGGCCGAACCCCCCGTACGGGTTCTCACGCCCGGCCTTGGGGCAGCCCGGGGCCTCGTACCTCCCACTGGGCCCCAGTCCCGCCCAATGATTACGGGGCAAGGTAACCCCGCAGGCACCCCGACCCGCTTCCAGCAGAATCGGCCGCTGATCTCGAGGGGGACCTGGGCCACCTGACAGGACTTCCTGTCCCCGTGGACACACTGCAGGTCCATTTTAGCCCCTGGGATCAGCCACTCGGGGCGGACCAACGCTCTGCGGATGAGCGTGATGGGGGAGGCTGAATCCACTACCCCCGGTTGGGACCTCCTCCCCACCTGTACCCGCAGAGTGGGTATCCCCTTACGTGGTTTCCGCCCCCAAACCTCAGTCCACCCACACCAGTTAGTGTAACCAGACTCCATGGCTGGGCAGTCCCTCTTAATGTGCCCTGGCTCCCCACATTGCCAGCAGGTAAGCCGGGCATTTCTCTCTGGTGCCCCTCTGGGCTCCCCATCAGTCCCTTTGCCTTTTGCTGGGGGGGAGTCCATGGGCCGACACCCCAAATCCCGGACCCGTCGTGGTCGGTCTTCTCCCCGCGGTCCTTCTGCCTCCACGTACTCCTCGGTCAGGCGCACCGCAGACTCCACCGTCTCCGGCTGGTGCCTCCTGACCCAGGTACGGACAGTCTCGGGGAGGCTGAGCAAAAACTGCTCCAAGATCAGGGAGTCCATGATTTCCTCCCCTGACCGGGCCTCCGGCCTCTGCCAACGCATCGCCCAGTCCCTCAGCCCCTGGGCAAACGCCCGGGGCCGCACCGCCTGCGTCCAGCGGGCCGCCCGCAACTTCTGCCGGTATTTTTCCGGAGATAAGCCGACCCGGTCCAAGATGGCCACTCTCACAATATCAAAGTCTCGGGTCTCTGCATTCCCCAGGGCCATGTAGGCCGCCTGGGCTTCGCCCGCGAGGTAGGGAGCAAGCCGGAGGGCCCAGGTGGTCCGTTCCCACCCGGCTGTGGTGGCTACCCTCTCAAAAGTGCCCAGGAAGGCATCAGGGTCATCCGCCGGGCTCATCTTACAGAGTCCCCAGCCCGGCAGCTGGATGCCTCCTCCTGCCCCTGGACTCACCAGCAGCTGTAGGAGTTTCGCCTGGGTGTTCGCCTGCTCCTTGATAAAGTTCTGAAGCATCTTCTGCTGCTCGGCTTGAGCTTGCTGCGTCTGCTCCTGGTACTTGGCCTGGGCCTGCTGCATGGCCAACTGCTGCTCCACGAGCCACTGTAGGGTCCCCTCCATCTCTGGGCCACCAGTTGGGTTGCTGGTGTAGCGATCCCACCTCTGACACCACTTGTGACAGACCGCTCTCTCACCCCTCTCAGGAACACAGGCAGGAAACCCTTCTCTGCTCCAAACAGTGCTCTTTATTCACAGTGCAGGCCCCACCACCAATACATACAGCTTGTACAGTTCAGTCCTTCAGCTTGCAGCTCTATCAACTCTATATAGTTCAGCTACAGCTTACAACTCCAAACACAGCTCTGACACACTCCACACTCTATACCATCCCCACCACACTGGGCTTGCCTTCTCGCAGGCCTTTTATCCCCCTGAGGAGGCTGCCACCAGGTGCAGCCCCTCAAGGCTAATTGCCCTGCAGCCCAGGTGGCTGATTAGCCTTTCTGCAAGGGAGGTTTGCAGGCTTCTGCTCCCTCTTAAAGGGCCGGCAGGGCTGGCTCAGGCACTCCTGGCCAGCGCCCTGCCACAATACAGTATAATAATGCTGGCATAAACACCTATAGCCCACTTGTTTACCTATAGCCCACCTGTTATCAACATAGGCACAGATTTGCTTTTAAGGAATGTGTACCTTTCTTGTTCTGTGTAGTATTAACAGCTTTAGGATTTATGTTCTGATGGTTCCAAAATATTTTGCAGGTGTTACTGAAGAGGAAAAGGCAGCTGAACTGCAGAAAACAAAAACTACATCACTTGTAAACAGGCTGACAGTGGATATTGTAGAGATGGAAGCTCTCCGAAAGTCTGTAGAGGATTTCTTCTGCTTTTGTTATGGTAAGCGCTTAAACTAATTTTTTAAAATCTGAAATAACACTCTTCCTTGAATAGCTAAACCATCATTAAAGTAGGATGGAGAGTGGTTATAGTTTCTGTCTTCAGTCTAGAGTACTGCTAAGGTAATAAGCTTAATTTTTCCATAGTTCTAAAATGTATTTAAACTCCAAAGAGTTTGCTGTCTTATACATGTTTCACTGCACATGAACATTCTGAATGTTCCACGGAGCAGCTTTCTTTTAAGCAAGAATGAAATATGTTACCTAATGGTAATTTTCTGCACTGTCAACTATGCAGTTTGTGCTTAATTCCTGAATTTCTGATCCATGTCTGAAACCTGTCTTACCCTGTCCCCAAAGCAATCAAGGTCTTGGAGTGCTGTAGGGGAAGGCATGTTCCTTTCCAGAGGAAGAGGAACTATTGTAGTGTCTGTCTTTTAGCTAAGGAGACATTGCATCATGTTACTCAATGACGATCTTCTTTGGTCAATCAGAAAGTGGCTTTGAAGGATGCCTCATGTTCCATTCCCCTTGAGAAGATTAGTAACAGAAATAGCAGACCATAAGATGGGAACGTACGGCTGGGAAGAACATGGTTCAGAGACATGGAGAGTAATTTAGGACTTGGAAGAAGGAAGGAAAAAATATGAAAGCCTAGCTTGTTGTATTTAATCTTAGTATTTTTTGTTTCCCAACCATTTATTGTATTTTATAGGTAAAGCTCTAGGGAAGTCAACTGTAGTCCCTGTGCCATATGACAAGATTCAAAGGGACCAGTCTGCAGTGGTGGTGCAGGGCCTTCCTGAAGGACTTGCATTTAAACACCCAGCAAATTATGATGTGACAACACTGAAATGGATTTTGGAAAACAAATCGGGGATCTCATTTGTGATCAAAAGGTTACATTCTCTCCCTTTTATTGGTTTGTCCATTTAAATCAGAACAGCTAATGGATATTTTTCTGTGGGTATCTTAAATTCTATAATTTTTAAACATTATGTGCATATGCTGTCTGTTACGTGAAGAGTTCAGTGTTTAAATGTCATACTATCAAATGGGTAATGGTATTACTTTTTAAGTAAGAGATTTTTCTTTTTGTGTTAATACAGGCCTTTCCTAGAGCCAAAGAAACACCTAGGTAAGTATCAAGTTGTGTGCAGTAAACAAAACATGAAAATTATAATTAGAGTATATATTTTTATCTTCAATTCTATGTGGCTGTGGGGCACCTATAAACACATCTATTCTAAGTATTCTATTTGGCAGAAATGCCTAGATTGCGGATTGACTTATTCACTTGGTTATGGAACCATTCTGTTTTCTTTTGTGCCGCCTTCTGAGAACCACCGACTGGGGAGGGAATTCATTCTAATATGTTCAATCCTCCTACAGTACTAGTCTGACCATAAATCATGTATTATCATAGAATCATAGAATATTAGGGTTGGAAGGGACCTCTGGAGGTCATCTAGTCCAACCCCCTGCTTAAAGCAGGACCAATCCCCAACTTTATCATCCCATCCAGGGCTTTGTCAAGCCTGACTTTAAAAACCTCTAAGGAAGGTGATTCCACCACCTCCCTAGGTAACCCATTCCAATGCTTCACCACCCTCCTAGTGAAAAAGTTTTTCCTAATATCCAATCTAAACCTTCCCAACTGCAACTTGAGACCATGACTCCTTGTTCTGTCATCTGGTACCACTGAGAACAGTCTAGATCCATCCTCTTTAGAACCCCCTTTCAGGTAGTTGAAAGCAGCTATCAAATCTCCCCTCAGTCTTCTCTTCTGTAGACTAAACAATCCCAGTTCTCTCAGCCTCTCCTCATAATTCATGCGCTCCAGGCCCCTAATAATTTTTGTTGCCCTTCTCTGGACTCTCCAATTTTTCCACATCCTTCTTGTAGTGTGGGCCCCAAAACTGGACACAGTACTCCAGATGAGGCCTCACCAATGTCGAATAGAGGGGAACGATCACGTCCCTCAATCTGCTTGCAGTGCCCCTACTTATACAGCCCAAAATGCCATTAGCCTTCTTGGCAACAAGGGTACACTGTTGACTCATATCCAGCTTCTCATCCACTGTAACCCCTAGGTCCTTTTTTGCAGAACTGCTGCCTAGCCATTCGGTCCCTAATCTGTAGCAGTGCATGGGATTCTTCCGTCCTAAATTCAGGACTCTGCACTTCTCCCTTTTGGACCTCATCAAATTTCTTTTGTCCCAGTCCTCTAATTTGTCTAGGTCCCTCTGTATCCTATCTCTACCCTCCAGTGTATCTACCACTCCTCCCAGTTTAGTGTCATCTGCAAACTTGCTGAGGGTGCAGTCCACACCATCCTCCAGATCATGGATAAAGATATTGAATAAAACCGGCCGCAGGACTGACCCTTAGGGCACTCTGCTAGATACCGGCTGCCAACTAGACATGGAGCCATTGATTACTACCCTACCCATTGAGCCTGATGATCCAGCCGCCTTTCTATCCACCTTATGGTCCATTCATATTCCAGCCCATACTTCTTTACCTTGCTGGCAAGAATATTGTGGGAGACCGTATCAAAAGCTTTGCTAAAGTCAAGGAATAACACATCCACTGCTTTCCCCTCATCCACAGAGCCAGTTATCTCATCAGTTATCTCTATAATTATCCCCATTATAGAGAATGGAAGACTGATCCACAGAAAGGCCAAATGACTTGCCTAAAACTCCATAGAGAGTCTCTCTGAGACCAGGGATTAACTCATGAGTTCCTCTTTCCCAGTGTTTTGGTTAGACCACAACTCACTGATTGCATGTTGTATTTTATGGACATCGTGGAGTGAGTATGCCAGTTCCAAGAATCAATGCAAGTGTGTTTGCATGTGTTAGGGAAGAGACTTCTTTAAGCAACATCAAGAATTTCATGCCAGCCTATTTAAAGCCAATACAGAGCCCCGTGTTTACTGCTCCCCAGTGTGAAGGGCTACCACAGGGCTTCCATCTTGCAAAGGCCATTGCTTAGGTTCTCTATTAGGGATAAATTTCACTTTTTGAAAACAATGTTCTACACACACAGACACACACACAGACACTCTGATTTGCAGGGCAGTGTAGACGCACCTTTTGACATGTAAGATCTTGATGTAATAGAAATGGCAAAGGTTCTATTCATGAACAAAATGATGTTAAGATAAAATGGTAGGTTTCAGTATGCTTAAGTAGTATGTAGAAATTTCCCGAATTCCTATTCCAATAATTATGCACCTAACCACAATATAGAAACGGTAGCAGGATTGCCAAAACAGACTGGATGGTTTAATAATGTTGAGACATAGTATCAATTTAGTTTGGTTGTTACGATGGGGATAGATAAAATGTTTACATTTAATAAAAGATATTCTAAAGTAATATTGTATTAGTGTTGCTTTTTAGGCTATAAACCAGGGGTGGGCAAACTAAAGCCCACAGGAAATCCGGCCCTTGACCTTCTTCTGGGCAGTGGGTCTGGTGCTGCTCCACATGCGTGTGCCGTGGCTCCCAGGATCAGCGGCATGTACCCCCTCCAGATCCTACGTTTAGGGGAAAACACGGGCTCCGCGTGCTGCCCAAGCCCTGCCCCAGCAGCTCCCAATGGCCGGCCAATGGGAGCTGCAGGGGTGGCACCTGTGGACTGAGTAGCGTGCTGCCGCCTGCCTGTGCCTCAGCATAGGAGTCGGAGTGGGAACATGCCACTGCTTCCGGGAGTTGCTTGAGGTAAGTGCCGCCCAGAGCCTGCACCCCTGAGCCCCTGTCCTAACCTTGATCCTCTCGCCCTCTGAATCCCTCGATCCCCCAGCCTGGATCACCCTCCTGCACCCCAAATCCCTCATCCCCAGCCCAACTCCAAAGGCCACACCTCCAGCCGGAGCCTTCATACCCTCCCGTCCTCTACTCCAGCCTGGAGCCCCATCCCGCATCCTGAACTCATTTCTGGTCCCATCCCAGAGCCCACACCCCCAGCTAGGGCCCTCCCTGTTCCCCACCCTCCTCCTACCACCCTTCAAACTCCTATGTCACAGCCCAGATCACCCTCCTGCATCCCAAATCCCTCATCCCCAGCCCAACTCCAAAGACTGCACCTTTAGCGGGAGCCACCCTTCCCCACACCCACCTGACACCTCCCTCCCAGCCTGGAGCCTCCTCCTGCACCCTGAATTCATCATTTCTGCCCGACCCCAGAGCCCGCACCCTCAGCCAGAGCCTTCACCCCCTCTTCCACCCCAACCCCAATTTTGTGAGCATTCATGGCCCACCATAAAATTTCCATACCCAGATGTGGCCCTCAGGCCAAAAAGTTTGCCCACCCCTGCTATAAACAGTAACAACAACAAATCTTTCTTATAAAAGCACAAGCTCTCTGAACACAACTTTCTGTAGATATTTGTGAAACTTAAATTAAATCCTGTTTAGCAAAACAGAATTAATTTATCTTTGTGGCATTTTAAACTTGTATATAATATAAATAGCGTATAAGAAAACTCTATAGAGTGTATTTTCATTTTCAGGCGCTCGTGTGACTATTACAGATTCTACACGCACAGTTACACCACCGAGTGGAAGGTAAAATATATTTTTTTCCTACTGGAAATATATGCATATATGTAACAGTTGTGGGCTTTTTTTTTTTCCTGTTTCTGACAAATACAGCACCTTAAAAAAATTAGAACACTTTATAAACTTTCACAGTTTGCAGTGCCTAGTATATATTTTTATATAGCATGTAACTTTCGTGATGCATTTTTTCCCCCCTCTGAATAACCTTTGCTTACCTAAAATCAAAAATGGCATGTAGTCCAACTTCTTCTTGTGGTCAAGTGTATTTGTATAAGTTCCTCCGAACTCAGTCGATATCGGTTTCACTTCAGCCTACATGAGTGATACATAATGATAACATAATTCATGTTATCATTCTGTAATGAGCTTGTCGCATGCTGCAGTATGTCATAAGTATGTGCATCAAGCTTATTCCTTCTATTAAATTCCGTACTATTTTACCATTTGGCAGTGTCTGGAACAAGTTGGAAATTCATGAATGTAAAATGTATGTTGCAAAATGCAAGCTTTATGGAATTATGTGCTTCTAAGTACATATCTTACTAAAAATAGTGCAGTTCTGTAATACTATATGTCTTAAAGAAGTTTGGTAGGAAATTATTGATATTGAAAGCCACATACTACTAGATGAAACTGTGAATTTTTTCTTTTAACTTCTCTATATCACTTCCAAGTTATTACAGTAGACTCTTGATTATCCAGGATGATAGGGGAAAAAATAATCCTGGTTAATAAAATCCCGGATAATCACCATCCATAGGAAATATGGGGGGGAGGAGGGAGAGAGGTTGGTTCACCAGCCACCCTGCGCCGGGGGAGGAGGTGTTGGTCCACTGGCTGCCCTGTGCCCTAGCGGCGTTGGTTTTTTTTGTGTGCTTGCGGTGGCAACAAAGCCAGAGCCGACTCTGCGAGTTGCGTGTATTTTTTTTGACATCCTGGTTAACCCAATCGTGGATAATAGAGAGTCCACTGCATTAGATAATACAAGCACTTCAGAAACTTCCATAAGCATGTTGATGGTTCTTTTTTTTAATTTTGGGTTGTGGTTTTTCCTGTAGTGGCTCTGCTGTCCAAGTAAAAACAGAACCAAATGAGGATTCTGGTATGTAACTTCGTGTTGTACTACTTTGCAGAACATTCTGAGCAAGGAGCCTTAATGTCAAGTGGCTGCATTTAGATAGCAGTAGACAATGCAAACAAACCAGCAGCAATTCAGTGCAATAAATATATTAACAAACCCCTTCCTTCATCTACCAAACTATGGCCCACCAATGGATTCAATTGGCCAAAAGTATCCATTTTGAAGACTTAAGAAATGATGTTTTATAAAATTTTATTGGCTGTCTGATATAGTTGTACTAATGACAATGTCATAAGATTGTAAGTAGATGGGAGGAATAGACTACAACTTCTTCCCAATTTTTCTTGAGTTTTCTGCATCCTTTGGGTGAAGGGAAGAATTAACTATCCCTGTCAGCTATAATATTCAGCCCTAATATATGGGCTTACTATCCCTTCATGTTTATCCTAGATAGTATAAACTCTCAAATAAGGTGTAGATAAATGATTTTTAGCTCATTTAATACATACAAAGAGTTAATGTGCATTCTTGTTTTTTCAAAGAAGAAGAGGACTCAAACCTTTGCTGCAAGTGTTGCTAGAACATTTGCAGCATTATTAATGCTATTCTGCAGTCTCTTGGGGAGGTAATCTTCCTCTAGTCAAAATATTTTGAAAACATTTTGGAACCAATTGGACAACATGCCGAGAGCATTGCTTAGCACAGGGCCAACCTGTGTCACATGCCATACCTCTGGAGCCACATGCCATACCTCTGGAGCCACATGCGGCTCTTCAGAGGTTAATCGGAGGCTCCTTGCATAGGCGCCAACTCTGGGGCTGGAGCTACAGGTGTCAACTTTCCAGTGTGCCACGGGATGCTCATTGCTCAACCCCTGGCCCCATTCCACTCCTTCCCACAAAGCCCTGCTCCTTCCCCTGAGTCTGCTTCACCCTTGCTCCTCCTCTGTCCCCCCCCCCCCCTTCCTGCACACCACAAAACAGCTGATTGTGGGAGGCGCAGGGATGGAGGGTTAGGTGTTGATTGGCGGTGCTGCTGGCGGGTGGGAGCCACTGGGGGTGGGGGGAGCTGACAGAGGGCTACTAATGTGTTACTGTGACTCTTTGGCAATGCACATTGATAAATTCTGGCTCCTTCTCAGGTGCAAGTTGGCCATCCCTGGCTAGCAGAATGTAGACCAGTTCAAGGCCCTACAGTGCTGCTGCGCATAGCAAAATGATTCTGTTCCAGAAATCTGTAGACTGCAACTGGTTTTACTTTTTATAAACATAAGTGAGCAAAAATTAGTTTAGAAGTGCCATGTGCGTAGGGGGGGATGCAAAACTTTTATAATTGGTGACTGTGTGCAAGAAGGGAAGAGCCCAGCTTGACTTTGGATCCAAGGTTGAGTTTGCAGGGCTAGCAGGTTAGAACAAAGAAATAGGGTAAATTGAGCCTATTTGATAGGGAATTTATTAGGATAAAAAGAAACCTGGGACCCCACTAGCCTTTTTTCAAAAATAGAACTTATCACATTACTTCAAACTGGTTGCTCCTCTTTGTGCAATAAAGACAAGCCAGAATTTTGTTTTTGAATCTCTTTATCATGTGTCTGCGTACGTGTTTGGGTGACTTTTCTGTTGCTTCTGTAGGAATTTCACTAGAGATGGCAACAGTAACCGTAAAAGAGGAATCGGAAGATCCCGACTACTATCAGTATAATATTCCAGGTAATATTGGTTTGCATATATTTTGTCACATAAGATGTTATATTTAAGTGTGACAACTGCTGTTCTTTTCCTCATAGTAGTCAGATAGCTAAACTGTATTGAAGTTTTTCACAAAATGATCACTCCATGGGCTCGTCGACCCTGCCACTTACTATAATTTTGGTAATAAACCAGACTTGGGAAGGGGAATGACTTCTTCTCTGTAATGGCATACATAGCTCTTATTTGGAGCTGGGTTGGGACCCCACCAGTTTACATGTAATTCTAGAATAGTAATGGTTGACAAATGAGTCACTCATAGCAATTGTGTCACATAGATTTAAGAAACCTGGGACTAGACACTGCTTTTTTTCTGTTTTACTAGGTCATTACTTAATCTCCAAATGAATTCTTATTAATGCTTGAGTAGTTTCACTCTGAATCTGTTGTAGCCAGCGGTTGTCACGCATGTGAAGAGGCTGCAGCAGGGTTCTGTCTTTTGTAAACCCATGTAAATTGATGAAGTCCTCGCCTATCTAGGCAAGAGCTACATACTTGTGCAATCAGAAAGTGCCTTGACGCTAAGAGATGATAGAGTATAAAAATCACCCACCCACCAATTCCTCACTTTGTCATGGTAATTTTGAATCTTTTAGAAAATATAGTTTGCCGAATCATATTAAGTGACAGGATCCCAAACCAGTAAAAGATACCAGTTAGTACTTGTAATTGTTTTAATGTAATTCCAAGAGATTTTTCTCTTCTGAGTATAGTTTTTCATACACTCGTTGAGTTGACTGTTCCCCAATCATAAAGTTGTTGTGATAGTTTTTTAAACTATGGAAACCAAATGTACTTCATTGGTATATTTAATAAAAGGAGCTGGTTTAACACATTAATTTAGTGGCTGAAAAAGTAAAATTTACTGTGAAATAGATTTTAAACACTTGTTTTTATGTCTCCAAAGCAGGCCCTTCAGAAACTTCAGAAATCGATGAAAAAATTGCTCTTGCAAAGAAGTACACAGGTATGTTTTTCAATTCTATTTCTCTCAGCAACATTTTCTTGCAGCACTATTGGTATTTGGATGTCTTAGTGCTGATTCTCACGATCTGAGTTTCGTATTAGACGAGTAAGATGTGGGATCTAAATTTTCAAAAGGGATAAGTGTTTTTGTGTGCCAAAATTTTTGGATGCTGAATTAAAGATACAATAAAAGGGGACCCTGACTTTTTCAGAGGTGTGCTCTGCCTTCTTAATCTACTCTTAACATCAGGCCCTTTTAAGACACATGGTGAGGCATCAAAAATTACGAGCAATTCTTGAAAATTTAGGCCTTGTTTCCATTGCAGTTTGGTTTGTAAAATTATGCTATTAATAAATGTTTTAATAACCCTCTTTGCATCCACATTTCAAACTTGATTCTTTTTTAAAGTATTGTAGGTTAGGGCTTAGGAGTGGGGAAGAAAGCATGGGGGAAAGCAGTTTAATGGGAAAAGTGTTTGTGTGTGGTGAGGGAAGATGTTCTTTGCAGAATTTGAAAATTTGGTGAAATTAGGTTGTCTAAACTCCCATAACCCCTGCCCCCCCCCCCCCCAAATCAGCAGTTGGGGAGTGTGTGTGTGTGTGTGTGTATATATATATATATATGTGTGTGTATATATGAAAGCGAAGGCAGCCTGACCTTCGTTTTCATGAATTTTTCAGATTCAGAAATTGATACATTTTTTTCAGTTCATGTGGCTTTAATTTTGAACTTGCCTTATTAAAATACTTATTTTGAATATTTAATGTTAACACAAGTTACTCTGTATTTTTATTATGGTATATTTTACTTTATCTAAGGAAGTCACCAGGGTTCTGATTGCAGTGAAGGAACAGATGTGGAAATACCAGTAGAAGGTTAGAGATATGAAACTTTTTTTTTTTTTCATGAAAATGAATTAACAGCATTGAAAAAAGAATTTCATTTTTTAAATAAATATTTGCAAGCAGTGAAACTTCAGTACATTTAAACTGTACATTAATTCTCTTTGAGCATAGATGGCTGTTTTTTTGGTTTTTTCCCCCCTGAATCATGACCGTGAATGACTTATTGTGATGGGAGTAATCATTCTTTTAAATCATTATTAATGGCATTTGTTAGGTGCTCATCGCCATAATATCTAAGCAGTAAGCATGAATTCAGAAATATGATCCTCCATCCAGTTTTCTTCCACCCCAAATCATAAACTCATGGGTTTTGTGGGCAAGTTATAATGGCAACAATACTCATTATTACAGTCCTTACTATTTGAATTTCAAAGGAGCTATCACATATTTTGTAGATGGCATTACATAAATTTAGAAGTGTGTTAGGTCCCTCAAAAAAGGAGAATGAAGTTCTCTGTTCTTCCAATCTGCATTAATAAAATCATGTGCCTGGGAGGAAATAATCTGGGTGCGTTGCTTCGCCAAGCGTCATGACCACTTGGACACTTAATTGTTGAGAGAGAATCAGAAGAAAAAAATGAGTGTTCGAGGGCAGCCTGAAAGGGATAAGACTGAGGCTCAGCCTTATCCTTTGCAGTACTGGATTCCACAACCACTCAGGAAGAACCTGCCTCATCATTATCCTGCTTTAAAAGTGTTGCGGTGGTAAAATAAACATTTTAGGACAGGTAAAGAATTGTAGACAAAATAGCTGTGAAAATATTCTAATACCATATAAATAGATAGTATGCCTTCATCTAGAATATTGTGTTGTGTTGTCATCCTGTCTTGGGAAAGATGGTGCAGCAGATATTGAAGACATCTAGAATGGTGTCAAAAATCATTAGAGAGCTAGAGAGATGTTTGTATGAAAAGAGATTTGAAAAGATTTGGACTAATTAGTTTATTGAGGAAACAAAGAAATTAAAATTTACCTTCTAAAACAAGTGGAAGCAGGCAGTCAGTGAAACTGAATGGTAACGTATTTAAAATAGAAAAAACAATTTTGAAATATGTGTACAATGTAATATTTTATATTGGGAATATCTACAAATTGCATTAGATTAGATTTGATTCAGGGAATAAGCCAACCACTAATTCACAAGGTTTAAGCAGAAATTATCTACTTTTCTGGGCACACTATTTCCTAAGTGTCCACTATGTGACTTCTTGCATGCTCCTCGAAGAATGTCAGACACACTGGATACTGGACTAGATGGACTGCTCTGATCTTCTGTAGCTAAAGGACCCGGACATCATAATCTTCTTTGTGCTTTGAGTTTACCAATTATCTGTGTTGCATGTGAATTAAACTGAACAAGTGTAGTAAAGTTTTTCTGAACCAGGTGATAGATTTGACATAGGTGAAATGTGCTCTCTTTAATAATTACACTAGCTGTTGCTGATGACTATATGATATAAAGTGAAAAGTAATGAAGAATGGCAATTGCTCCCTACTGACCACCAAACAAAACACTTTACTATGCTTCTAGCTTAGAGATCTCAGACTGTGTTCATCCAGGTGTACAAACACAGTGCCTTCTAACTAGAGAATTTGCATAAATCTTAAGTTTCAAACAAGAATCAACTTCCTTTTTTTAAAATATATCCAGTGTATATGTTTTTCCCCACTGTATACCGTAAAGCCAAGTCATGTTCATTATACTGATGCTTGTTGCCCCACTGAGGTCAATTTGACCCCCATCTCCATCATTTTTCACTGTTAACATTGTAAGCTGTAATGAAAATTTTAGCACAGCCAGAACAAGTCGGTCAATATCTTTTGAATGATGGCAAAATATATATAATCTATTAGGGCACAAGGCCTTTATTTACATTTTTAAAGTAATCCTTGATAACAATGAGGAATTACTTATGATTATGTGAACCTTATTAAGTCAGGAATAAGAAATTCCTACGTCTCTGCACTGCAGCACATGCAATTTAGCATGTATAATCCTCAGCTCCTTATCTTTGTCTAGAAATGTTAAAAGGCTTGTGGTAAAGTGTTTTTGCTTTTGTTTTTATTTTAATTCACAGTGTGCAACAAACATATTAATATGCCATTAGACTTCTGTGACAAGTGGCAGTGTGAATGCTAAATTGCTGACTGCTTGGGTAAAAGTACTTTATAGCGCATGTGCCATTCTGAATTACTTCTGTGATTTGTTTTTGTTCTCAGATTCTTCTCAGCATGCCCCTTCTGAAACAAGTGAGGACCCTGAAGTTGAGGTCACCATTGAAGGTTAGTTTTTCCAACTCCTGAATTCCAGTCTTTTGTGGTTCTCTTGGTAAAAAAGGCCTTTCATAATTGGCTGAGTATGCATGATGTTTTCTTTCACCCACTACCTGGAGTAGAATAAATTTGATCACCCCGTCAGCATTGACCAGAGTCTGAAATGAGAACTAACACATAAGCACCCTTAGTCCAAGAAGTTCAGTAAAAACACAACATACCAAAAACATGGTGATTAAATCTTTTGTCAATTTTTTCTAGCATTTTTAGCCTTAATGGTACAAAATATTAATTACTCTAACTGTAAGGTAAAATTTAAGACTCCAAAGAACATATTCATTCTTTAAAAAGAAACGGCACTTTATTAACACATTTTAGTCATGTGCAAATTCCTAGTTAAGACAAGCTTGTTGACAGGACTCATGAGTTGCACGTTGGATTACTTAACTGGGGATTAGTCATGTACTTACCGCCTACGCCACCACTGACTTGGACTTTCGCTGCACCCCATGGGTGGCGTACCCGAACACACCTATACACTGACACTTTAAAAAACTCCCACACCCCAATCTGGATCTATGCTGGATATGTGATATGCATGTACCCTGTAAACCCTGTACCTGTTACCTACAATCGCCCATAACCCCAGCCTGACTCCAGATGTCCAGTACCTTACTCCTCAATTTGCGTATGTTGTCATTTTTAACATTAGCTTTAATAAAATTTTAAATCTGCTTTGAGCAAGGGGCTGGACTAGTTGACCTCCTGAAGTCCCTTCCAACCCTCTTATTCTAAAATTTCTATGTACAAATACTGTAACTGAAGCTTTAAACTAGTTGTCTGATGTTGGTTAAAAATCTGTTGGCAAGGTAACAGTTGTTTCGGCCTCTGATTTGTAATAAGTATGTTCAGTGATGTAGCTGCAATGAAAGTAGCATCGTGTCACTAAAGCAGTTACACGTTGCTTTTGTAGTAGAAGACTGGTTTGAAATCCTCTGCCATGCAAATAAAAACACTGAAAAGTTGGCTACTGTCACAGAGCCAAAGAGAGAAAACAAGTGGCTACAAATGAAAATATACACTGTGCTTTCCAAATGGAATACACTTAAGCTATCCGGGGGAAAATGCGCTCTCAAACACGAGACTGGTTTCAGTTTTCTTTTTCTAATTATGGAGTTCTGTTATCTAGGATTGCAAATATTGCAACGGTGAAAGGATTTTTTAATATGATGAATAACAGGAAGAAAGTTCTGGCGTAGGTTTGGATTTGTTGGTTTGCTAAACCTGTTCCATCAAAGCAGAAAGACCTGAGGCTTTCCTTAACTGCATTTGCTGTACATTAGGTGAATTTGGCCTCAGGAGCATAACTAGACTCTGGAGAAGGGAGTCTTATAGCACAGTAAAGAGCAAGTCAAGGGGTCTTATTTCCTGCTTTCTCTAACTATACCCATGAACCTACTGGAATTAAAAACTTCAGAACAACCCCTGATTTTCTGAGCTCCCTATTAAATGAAAGTCATTCATGCTTCACAGGGTTGTGCTGCTTTGAAGCTCTATTTCTATTTCTCTTCAGCTCTGCAGGGACAAATGTACCATAAGAGTCTGTAGAGCATACTTTCATGCTTTAGTCCTGTGTAGGCCCTGAATTGGGTAGTGCATTTCAAGACTTAGGCCTGAGCTACACTGAAAAGTTATATTGGCATAGCTACCTTGGCCAGTGTGTGAAAAAAGACATCCCTGACCAACATAACTCTGCTGACAAAACCCCAGTGTAGATGCAGTTATGTCGACAGAAGAGTCTTTCCATTAGCGAAACTAATGTCGTTTGGGGAGATGGCGTTCCTACACTGATGGAAAAAACTTCTTTGGGCAGTGTAAGAGGCTATGCCGGTATAGTCTATGGGTATCGACATAGTTTTAGTGGATAGATTTTCTAGTCAGTCAGATAAACATTTAGTAAATATTTATTTTTGCTGTCTCATGACTTTGAGACTAAGCATGTGTTCAGAACACCAGGTAGATCTTGGTATGTTTAACATCTTTCCCCAGGAAAATGTGAAATAAATTTGGCTTATACTAAACTTTGCTGCACCATGGCACCCTTATTCTCTTAAGTAGTTTTAACACAGGCAGATACCCTCTTAAATCTAGGATTACTCACATGAGTAAGGTTACAGATTTGGAGCCTTAATAAGGCACTGATTGATGCTTCCATTAGAATTCTGATTATCCAAAACAGTGCCTGGATAAAAGCATCAATGATGTGACTTGTGTTTATTTTTAAGATGATGAGGACTACTTACCACCCAACAAGAGACCGAAGAACACTGAGTCAGCAAATGAGGCGGCCAATGCTGGGAGAAGAAAAGTGAGAGAATTCAATTTTGGTAAGATTCAGATTCAAGTTTCTCTCTGTCATTTGCTTCCTGAAAAACTTTCCTTCTTGATGACACTAGATAACATCAGGTTGTGGGATTTTTGAAGAGATAAGTAGAGTTATTCCGTTAATAGCCTATATCTCTTTGTAGATATATTGTTGCAGTGCAAGCAGTTGTAAACCACCTGTATTTGATCACCTGTACAGTAATCTTCTAGCCAAAATTTGGACTAACCAAAGTTGTAGCTTTTATAAACCATTTGGAAGCCATTGTGGTGGAGAGAAGGAAACCTGAGCCATATAAACATTAGAAATAAGATAACATGAAGTAAAAGTTAGTTCAGCCATTTTTGCATATGACCTCTTGAGAGAAAATCTGAGAAAATTCACTTTAGCTTAATTGGAGGTCCTAGGTCAAGGGCCAATCCTAGTCCGTTTCTCTCCACACTTCCTGACACAACAAAGGTGTACCAAGGGGAGCTATTCTTGGGAAAAGAAGGGGGAGTCCTTCATGGTGATTAGCCTGGTTTTAGGCCTTGTCTCCATGGGAAAGTGATTTTTTTTTTAACATTGTTTTTTCTGTTATAATACATACAGAGTAACTGTAGTGTCAGAGCGCATCTCCATACTTTGTTTATTCTTGCTTATGCCACTTTCCTTTTGAATCATTGTGTCCACAGAGCCCTGCCATTTTTTTGAATTAGCCACACAGCATTCTGGGCAGACACAGTCCAGTGTTCTGCCATTAGGCTGTATGCACTCTGGGATTTTTCTCATAGTGCATTGTGGGATGCCCACCAGAACACGCTAGGCTTTGGCCTCAGACTAAACAATCCCCATGCTTCATCTGTGTTTTGTGAGGCAAGTTTTCCAACTGCTCTCAGACAGCGTGGAGAAAACCTGCCAAGCACCATAATCCTGACTGTTATGAATGTGAAGGAGCTGCTGCACCTCTCTGTTTGTGTTCATGGCTTTGGATGGGTTGCGAGACAGCTACGGCTGCATGAGTAGAGGAGGAGTTTGAAATAAAACTGTTACTTCTGCAGAACACTTTCCCGGAGGGGCTCCACTCAATGGAGCACCCTTTTGCACTCAGCAAACTAATGCTTACAGGCAGGACGTAATGATGCAGAACTGGCATGACAGGCACTGGGAGCAGAACTTTGGAATGACAAAAACCACTTGTCGAGAAATCTGCGCAAAGCCTTCCCTTGGAGTTGCAGTGGTGGAATAGCAACAGGGGGGTTCCCCTTCACATTGAGAAGTGTACAGCAAAACCCTTTGGAAGTTCACCACACTGATTTCTACCAGTCAGTAGCTAGCCAGTTTAGTGTTGGCAGGTCAACTGTCGGGACTGTTCTCACGGAACTGTGCACTGCAATTGACAATCTTCCGTTGGGCCTTGTCATAAAGCTTGGCGGTGCACAAGAGGTTATTGATGGATTTTCACAAATGGTGTTCCCACGTTGTATTTGGGACCCATGTATCAATTCTTTGCCCCTCAGACTTCATCAGAAAAGGGTCTTTGTTGCTGGTGTGCTGCAAAAGGAACTTTTGCTCCCAGGACCACTCTGAGTGTTAATGGTGTTGCGATTCCTCCTGTCATTCTGGGAAACCCAGCTTATCCTCTGCTTCCTGGGCTTCCGAAGCCTTTTACTGGACACATGGGCAGGAGATGGATGCTATTTAACTATATCCTGAGTTGCTGCGGTATGACTGTGGAATGTGCTTTTGAAAGATGGAAGGGAAAGTGGCACTTCCTTATAGCAAGACCGGATCCTTGTGAGCCATATCTACCTCCTGAGATAGGTGCTTGCTGTGTTTTTTGCCCAGCATCTGTGAGGGCAAGGGAGATATCCTCACTGATGGCTGGGTGGTGGAGAGATTTTTCTCGATGTTGTGAATAGTCAGAGACAGTGCTTCAAAGGTGCCACAACTGGTTGGGGAAACAGTGTCAAGCGAAACATTCTGTGTGTATAAATGCATCTTACTTCTGTTCCGTTCTGTGCATCCGATGAAGTGGGCTATAGCCCACAAAAGCTTATGCTGAAATAAACTGGTTAGTCTCTAAGGTGCTACAAAGTCTTCCTTGTCTTATTTACGGATACAGACTAACACGGCTGCTAATCTTAAAAGGGAAACATTGTGGTCCTACTTTGAAGCCAGCATGAAATGGATAGAAAATGAATGGTCAGTGGGTGTACATCGAGAGAGAGAACATTTTATTAGGAAGTGATGTTTTTATGGGGGGAAGGAGTCTCAACCGAGTTTCTCATGATAAATGCATCTTAGCAGAGATGCTTTTGACAAGGTCTGAGAACATATTCTTCCACGTCATCTTTTGCTTCACGCCGAGACTTTTTTCAGATGCTCAGCTGATGAAGGCCCCCTGTCTATCAGGGCGGTGGCATGTCATGTGATAGGGAGGACAGAGAAAAAGTGCAAGTAGATAGTGGTCTCTGTGACAACAGTAAGTTGATATTTTCTCATTTATTGAAATGCCATTACCATCTGCTCTTCCCAGTCTGGGGTGCACTTGGACACTTTCCACCTTACTTCCCCTTCCTATAGGACCCTCAGTATCAGTGCTGACTGGGAGATTGGTGAGTAATGGAGGATGGGAGGGGGTAGGTTAGTAATTGCATGTGCGTCTCTACAGGCAACCCTTACACTGGAGCGTGTTATCCTTAGGTGTGTTCCCAATAGGTAGAGAGGATAGCTTTGTTTAAAGTCAGTGGGCAAATCAGGAAGCTGTGCAGTGCTGTTGTTTCCTAGGATGATGCCCTAAGCCCGGGGTTCTCAAACTGTGGGTCGCGACCCCTCGGGGGGTCGCCGGCCGCCTCCTGAGGGGTCGCGAGCTGCTTCTGCCGCCGAAAAGCCGCCATCGCGATCGCTTCTGCATCCGGTGGCTATTTTCGGCGGATATGCCGAGCGCTTTCGGGAGCGCTCAGCATGTCCGCCGAAAATAGCCGCCGAATGCAAAGGTAATTTATTTGGCGGACATAATGAGCGCTCCCGAAAGTGCTCGGCATGTCCGCTGAAAATAGCAGCCGAATAAGGAATTTATTTATTCGGCGGCTTTTCGGCGGACATACAAGGGTCTGCCGCGCCGAGGGAAAAACTAAAAAGGGGTCGCGGTTCTCAATAGATTGAGGACCCCTGCCCTAAGCTGATCCAAGAGAGGAAGGGAAATGCCATCTGTCAGTGTGTATGCCAAATGCGCCATCTTTGCTTTAAATTCTGTTTTTAAACTCTCACAGATCAGGAGCACTCAAAACAAGTAGACTTTTGCAGTAATTGGTTTGAAACCGAGGGGTGGTTAATACTGAAGGTCTGATGAAAAATTAGCCGTGAATGCTTTTATAATCCCAATGCACTTTGAAGTGTCTCTAATTTTGGCAATTTATGTGCTAAAATATAAAGGTAGCTAAAAGCTTGAGGCAATGATTAAACTGTGAGCCAAAATACTGTGCCTTGTTGTTCTACTGTATCTGCCGTTACAATAAAGATATGCTTTGCAATGTATTTGGCTTTTCTTTTATACCCTAACCCCAACCCCTTTTAACTCCATTTTGGAGGGTGGTTGTCAATAGAGGGAGAATCACACAGGAAGGGGGATGGGACAATGAGTGGTCTGTTTGGCCAGTGGTTTTGGAATTTGATACTTCAGGGAAATAAACCTTTTAGGGCTTAAAGGGAAGATGCCATTTTGAGCACACTAAAGGAAGGTTGGGGAGAGCTGATTAGGCAGAGACTCCACCCAAAATGGCAGCATGTAGCCAACACCTGGAACACAGTTGTTTAAGAAATCTCCTTATATAGCTGTATTGTGTTACCATACCTAATACTTACTAGTAGTTCTTCCCTACACAGCAGTTTCAGGCTGGCTTTCTCTGGTTCCTGGGTCTCTGGCTCAGGGTTTGGCATGCCAAAGGGATTTTGGCTGTCTGGGAGAATCTCCTGGATGAAGTCCAGGGGTTGCTTGGGTGCCTTCGATGGTCTCTTGGGTACTTCCAAGGCCACCCTCTCGAAACAGTCCATGTGGGTCCCACCAGGTCTAGTGCTTAGAATGAAGAAGTCCCCAGGCAAGATTCCCCTGTGGATTGCTAAATCCAAAGCAGATTGATTAGTGTGGGATCAGATACCAGATAATTTGACAGTGTATCTTTGACATTCATGAAATTGCATATACAAATGAATTATAAACTTTAAAAACGGACTCTGAAGTTGTATGTTTTTGCCAATAGGCGATTTGATATTTAAAACCAGTTTTGATATAGACTAGAAGCTGGACCCTGTGTTTCATCTTATGTGAGAATGATTTTCAGCAAAAGAAAGTGTAACGGCTAAACATATTAGTCGGACTTTGGGCTTGTAACTGGAGGGGTCAGAAAAGCCTGCTCTTCAAACTGGCAACAAAAATGCTTGCTTATTGGTCACTAACAGCCAGCCAGCAGCTGGTACCATCTTCAAAAAGCCAGTAGTCTCTTCCTCAAGGTATTGAAATTATATGAAAACAAGATGCAATTTCTATCCTAGAACTTAAACTGTTTTAAAATAGTGCTGTTAAATCCAGTTCTCCGTGCAACACGCAGCTAGATTTGGATAATGTCTATGTCTTGCAGTCTACATCTTCTTTCAGAAATAGGAATTGTATGGATGACTTGCAAATCCAGCCAGCATCAGGACTTTGGCAAATACTGGATTAATGAAGAGGATGGCATGATGCCTCCTGACCCATGTAGTTTTACAGATTTGTGCCAAAACAGCTTCATGTACTCGGTGTAAGCTTTATCAAGCTTTCCTAATTAAGCTTCTCAGGCTCTGGATTTAAATTGACTGCCCCTGATGGTGGTGTGAGCTGCTGACTGAAACATCGAAGAAAAACCATTTTTGGACTAATTTTAGCCCATTTTTGTCCTTTAATTTTTTTTTTTAAACTTGGTTTAACATCTGCACAAGTTTTGGAGGTAATCTTAAACATTTTATTCTATCCTATTTCTTTGATATACATGTATATTGAGATGTAGAGTGTGTACCAAATCCCCTATATATATATATATATATATATATATATATATATATTGACATGTAGAGTGTGTATCACACCCCCACATGAATCTGTATGCGTGTGAGCTCTAAAGGCATATTGTTTATTCCAGAATTCAGTAGCAAAACACTCTTTGTAAAGGCTCGATCTCATTTGTAGTCTAACATGTCTTCCTTTTTTCCTTACAGAGAAATGGAATGCCCGAATTACAGACTTGAGAAAGCAGGTTGAAGAATTATTTGAAAGAAAATATGGTATGTGTTAACAAACTCCTTTCCAAACAATTGCCTCTAGCCCTTTGACAGCGGAAGTCTCAACTTTTTGGCATGCATCCTGTTTTTGGCTCTGGAACATGCCAGGACTGACAGCACTGAAAGGTTTAATATCATACAAGACTTAAAGCTGGAGAAAGTAGCTCTTTATGAACACTTGGGACAGGATTTTCAAACTTGGCTGCCTAAGGTTAAGCACCTAACTTAAGTAACTTTATTCTTCAGTCATGCAGAGCATCCTGATCTCCAACAAACTCTAATCTTAGGCATTCCCATTTGAAAGTTGTGACCTTTACTCTTATTTTTATTATTCTTACTAGCAATAAATCAAGTCCTTACATAAAGTAATAGTTAGATCTGTTACTTGGGAGGCCCATCCTATGGTAATTATTTGCTGCTTTGCTCTTGTGGATGGCAGGTGGTTTGTTTTTAAAATGAAGCAACAATCACATGATCCCTAAAAGGAGCACGTGTGTCTGACTGTGAGGCTGATTGTCATATGTTGCAGTCAGAATTATTTCTGTGTCTGTACAAGAGATCTGACCAACTGCATTTGTTGACAGAGAGGCAAAGGTTATTCTGTTCTTTGAAATGGATATTTTTGTCTGGTACCCATCTGCTGTTAAAAATGGGAGTATCTTTTTGGATGTCATTCAAAACTGGAGACCTGAGAACTTAGTCATTAAATATCCAGGGCCCGATTCTCATCTGGCATAAATGTGCAGAGCACCATTGAACTCAAGTATAATGGTTAACTAAATTGGCCTGATTTTAGTGGTGCTATGCAGACACAAATCTGAGAATCTGGCTTATAATACCTGGTTTTACTATGGAGGGGAGTTGTAGTCCTAGTGGCACCACCTAACTTTGAATTCGGTGGTTGCATTTAGCCTCCCTGAAAGTCTCTGATAGTTTGTTAGTGAAGGACAGGTCTGCATCCATCTGTCTGAATTGATACTGGAGGTTATGGTGCATGCTTCAAAATCTGTCCTAGAAGTGGCTGTATGTCAGTGAAGGGTAAAGTGATCCCATATTCAGAATCGAATTCTGTCCTCCTGTATGTATACACATCTCCTACATTGCAATGAGTTGTGGATGTCCAGAACTGTGCCTATTCTTCGTACCATTACTCAGGATTTCTAGGTGAAATTTGCTTTACGAATCTCAGTCATTATTCTTTACTACTGACACTTGGAGTATTATCTTTTTGTATTTGGATGTAAAGTATAAATGTACACATGTTATAGTGTAAACGTAATTCCTTAGCTGGTGAATACAAATTAATTTGAAAAATGAAAATCGAATTACGGTAGATTTGAATACCAAACCGTGTAAGGATCCAAATCAAGAAGCTTTACTGCAGACTGTACTGCTGATTATGTCTTTGCTCTGTCTGGAGATAAGAGAATCTGCTAAATATTTTATTGATTGAAGAAAAATAAAGATTTCGACTTGTAAAAACTTACCTGTTGTTAGTTATTTATTTTAAATACCATTCTCGTTATGATGATGGTTTTGGTTGATGCTTTGTAGTGGTCTGACCCTTCAGAATTTTGGTGTTGCACCTTTATCTTTGTTTCCCTGTGGCTGTTTGTAGTTTACAAACATTTCTTTACTTTTGAAACTGTTCCCTTGGGTTTGTGATGCTTCTCACCACTCACCCACTGATTTACTTGGCAGAGCTTTAGTATTGTAATAAAACTTGTCTAATGAAGGATTAATACAATACATGGCAAATTTAATGGATTGCCATGTGACTCATTCTGTGGAGACCATCTCTGAATATGGCATTTCCTAAAAATTTCTCCAGAGGGCCTATATATAACGGAGTGGAAGTCATGTTAGCTATAACTCTGTTTAAACTAGACTATTTCCACACAGTTTTTAAACATTTTTATAACCTTATGCAAAGGTTCCTATTTTGTGTAATTTGCATATTGGGCTGCCTGAAATAACTGTAGTAAGTTTTTTTTCAAAATAGGACTTCAAACAATGTATATTTAAATGCCCTTAAATAATCGATTGGCTCTTCCCCATACATAAAATGTGATTAAGCATTTGGTGTACAGCTAACTTCATTATTTTGAACATTGCCTATGTCTAACTGGCTGCCTCCACATTGAATTATGTCACTCGAGAAAGTTCCCTGCCTGCCATATACTTTCAGAAGTCATTAACAGAGCTGAGATTACTCTGATTTGGCCTTAACTCAGATTGCCGCTCTTCTAGTTATTGGACCTCATCCTGATTCTACTGGAATCCCTGATAAAACTCCTCTATTAACCATAAATGGAACAGGATCAGGCCTACAACATGAAATCTCACTACTGAGTCTTTGCAATATCTAGGCATTATACAATACAAGGAGTTAGGGAAAGAGTTGCAGCTGGTACAATGGTGCTCTGCTTTCATGAATTTACCTGTTGTTTTAAGATACTATGCTTCAGTATAGATTGTATGAAGCATTGTGTTTTGGGATACATAGCTACAAAACCAGTTAAGTATGCAGTGTCATCGTTGACTCTAAAATTCCTTGAGAAGCCTCCTGGTTTTCCTTGCAGTGTAGATGGTATCTTAGAAGGATGGTTTCTTTGCATTACTGTCGGTACTTTCAGGGCCAAATTCTGCCCTCAGATACATCATTGAGGTCAGTGAGTTGTATATGCAGTTACACCAGAGCAAATTTTGGTCCATTAAAACACTTTCTCCTTAGTTAACCTTGCTTCTAATTTTCATAGCTGAACCTCAAACAACAAAACACACCAAACAGCTTGGTTGATAATAGAGAATACTTGGGAATAATGTTGTTGTTCTTGCAAAGGCATACAGAGGTTATTTTCTCACTCTGCTACTAATGAATGAGCTATTGACTTTTTATTTTTGAAGACTGGTTGTTTTTAAGACCACATTTTTGTTCTTGCCCTTGTAAGAAATGTATTGTTTACTCCATCAGTCAATTCCGTAACTATTGAAATAAAGTAGAACTTCATTAAGACATTCTAAAGACCGGAAGCCCATTATAAATTGCTGAGTTTTTGTTACCATGTTGGCAAATTCAGAATTATTGCGTCGAAAAATTTACTTGGTTTGTAATTGTTTTGATTATTTGATACTCTACAATGTACTAGAGAATGAAACCAAAGTAAGATGAAACCTTGCTGTAACAGGTGCAGTCTCTGCTACTAAATGTTTGCTGAGAAGTGGGGAAAGAGGAAAAGAAACCACCTCACTTGCTTGGGTATATGAGAGAGAATGGGAGAAGTTCCCACTGTAAATAAAGGATAAATAGAATGAATGGTTAGGCATTTAGAGGTGATGATAAGCATTTATTGCCTGCTTATCTGCTTGTATTTTGTATATTCAGATAAGTGCCAAACAAATAAGTTAGATAAGGTGATGAGGTATGCTAATGTTTCTATTTTCCTTTTATCTTAAAGCTCAAGCTATAAAAGCAAAAGGTCCAGTGTCTATCCCGTACCCACTTTTCCAGTCGCATGTAGAAGATTTGTATGTGGAAGGACTTCCAGAAGGAATTCCCTTCAGGAGGCCATCTACCTATGGGATCCCACGGCTTGAGAGGATACTGCTGGCCAAGGAGCGGATACGGTTTGTGATTAAGAAGTAAGGAGCTTTGCATTTATTTTCACTCTTCCTTTCTTCATACTGTGCTCTAACCAAAATTCTTCACTGTTTCTGAGAATTTCCAAGTAATATAAATGAAGCTCAGATACAGAACAACTGCCATTTTGACATGCTTAATGCTGTTAATGGAAATCTCTCCATTGACTGCCATGAGCTTTGGATCAAGCCCATAATTAGCTGAAGAGGAAAATGTTTTGTTTCCATGTGTTGCCGCCTTCGCTTCAGCATTGGTGTTAGTTTCCCAGATTTCCAGGGTATAAGTTTCATTGATATCTGTGCAAAGCCTTTCGTGTGTGTCCCCAGAAAAGTAGGTTGAGGCTGCAATGAGAGCACAGACTCTGTTCAGCAGTTGATTATTATCTTTGAGATGTGCCACCTTTTCTCACTTGAAGAAAAAAAAATTCTGAACAGATATTTTGATTTTCATAGACTATCTTTCACCCTTCCTAAATTGGTCGCAAGACAAGGATCCTTAATAAAATACAGCAATTCTGTTACCGTTCCATTACTTTTGTTGTGTGTAGTAACCAGAGCTGGCTGGAGAACAAGCATTATTTAACATGGCAACTTTGGAGAACTGAAAATCTTCTTTCATTCCACATGGGAAGAAAAACAAAAAAATTCAGAATGAACTTCCTTGACCATTTTTGCTAAGTGAAGTTGTATGGACTTAGATTGTAAACTTCTGGGAGCAGAGACTTTTAGTTCTGTGTTCGGACAGTCCCTAGCACACTGTGGTCCCGATCCAAGATAAGGGCACTTACGTGCTACAGTAATATAAATAATAAGACTGAAACATCCTTTTCTCATCAAATAGGTCTGTTTTCTGATTAGTCTCTTTTATGCCCCTTTCAGTGACTGGGATTGAAGAGTCCACCCTGGACACCAGAAACTTTGCCTTCAAAATTTGTATGCATCTGTGAAATGTTTTGGCATTAACAAAACAACGTATCTTAGCCCCCACCCCCCCAAAAAATGTGTAAAAATTCTTTTGGCAAACTGTAGTAATAGCCTTCAGGGTTTGGGATTGACTATAACCAGTATGCTGGGGATCCTGAATACTGTTCTGGTCCCACAGTGGTAACTAACTTTAGAATTTGCTACAGAGCTGTATGCTATAACTTCCCATTTGGTAAAAACATATAAAAAGTTACGTTAGTGCTGAAGAATATGTATTTTTTTTTTTTTAATTTCAGACATGAGCTTTTGAATTCAACGCGAGAAGATGCACCACTGGACAAACCAGCTTCAGGGGGTAGGACTTCTAAACATTTGGATTGCATAACAGCAATATGATGAAATGTCTTCTATTCGTAAAGAGGCGTTAGTGGTATTCACTTAGCATCCTTCCTGTCCTGTTACAACCTATTTTTTAGTATAATGCACGATACCTTTTAGTTTTGGGGAAAAAAAGTTATCAGAAATATAGCTATTTTCAGCAAGTAAATGAAAAGCCTAGTTTCTTGGAAATACTTGGCGATTAGTTACCAGTACTCACAATATTTATTCCCTTCTCAACCTGACAACTAAGATGAAGAGATCCTCCTCTATATAAAACAATGTTTGCTTACATTGTAACTCTACACTACTGCTGGGCTGGAGATACTGTTGTTGAGCCAGAAAAATTAAAACTTAATACTTTTCAAATTCAAAGTTTGAAAAACTCAGTAGTGCGATGGTCTGGTCTCTCAAATGCTTATTTTGATATTGAAGGCTTAGATGAGCTTGATAACCTACCACACCAAATCTTGCAAAATGGGAATGGGCAGAAAGTGCGGAGTATCCATTTATGCCATATCCCTAATTGTAAATGTGTTTACAATAAGCACATGCAGATTTTGTTACTGACCTTCTCTGTAACATGCTTTGAGATCTACTGATGAAAAGCACTAAAGAGCTAAATGATATTATTATATTTAGAAAATATAACGAGGTCCAGAACAAGGCATTTATGAACCTGAATTTAAACCAAACCTGTTGCACACAGGTGGTGAAGGTCAAATGAGATGTGAATGGCTAAATTAGCTGTAGCACTTTTTTCACTTCAAGGACCATTGAAGTGCTTTTAAGATTCTTACTGAGCTAACCTATCAGATGAAATTGGCCACATAGAGAGGCAATCATTTGATTATTAGTTTGACAGGGTAGGATTTCTGTCTCTCCAATTGATGTCATTTTAGTGGCTAAGGAGGTATATTTATCAAAGAGTATGTTTGGTTAAATTAATGATGTATTTAAACTGAAGTGTGAGATTAGGCTGGTATGCGCCAAAAATATATTATTGGTGATACTGGTTATCTTCATGGCTGTTGGCATAAGGGAAGACTTACTAAGAGAATGTGAATATTCTCTTGTTATTATGCAAAAGGTAATTCATATTACCACTTGATCGTTTCTCCAGTGGTAAATAGTCTCAACAGATAAAAACTCCTGCTTTCTTTTGACTCCACTCAAAAATACTAGAAATTTCCACTCAAAGATAATAATACAATCATTCATCAACATTATAATCCCATATCCATTGGTTTCTTTTCCCCCAAACCTGCAAGACAAAGGATTACATGTGGTTGTTTTCATTTTTTTCATAGCATTGTATGAATGATAGCAAATGTGTGCCACTTGTCTTTACAATCTTGCGGTTAATCAGAATAATTTAGGAACGTTATCTTTGTTGTGTTACTGTTAATTGTAGTGAAAGAAGAGTGGTATGCCCGAATCACCAAATTAAGAAAGATGGTAGATCAACTTTTCTGTAAAAAATTTGGTAAGTACACTTTTAGTATTCCAACTTCTCTTGTGGCTTTTAATCCATAGTAGGTTGATTTCGTATTAGCTATCCTTAGGAAAGCCTTATTGGATCCTTCTGAGTCATAAGTGGATGAAACTCTGGAATGAAAATTTTCCAAATGCTTGAAATCCTGACTGTTAAGCAAAAATATATATTTTTTTATTGCTGTAATGTTTATTCAAAAGGGTAAATTTGCAGTAAAGTTCATCTGTAAAGTTGCCTTTCATGGTTCTGATTCCTTTTGTATTTGGATTTTTCTCTCTAGTTGTGGTAAAGCAAATAGCTAATTTTTCAATGTACAGTATAACGTCAGTGGCACTGTTGGGATTAATAGCTGAGCATTTCTGGGCTTTTTGAATTTGAATGCTGTTTCCCCTAGCCAACTTAGGAACATATATATACAGGTCAAGAATTCAACCGCCGAAAGCGATACTGTCTGAAAATAAATTCAAATTGCTTTGAGCCCAATCCTGCTTTGACTTTTTCTCCTGTCCAAACCCATAGGCATTAATCTTCAATCTGGCACTATTGGTGGGATACATACTGAACTGCAGATGAGACACTATGTTGATTAGTACACTAAACTCTGTCTCTTCAACTTGGAGTCCAGTGGGTTTGGATATTTGCTGTGCTAGTACCTAATGTTACTGCTTATGTGATGGCCCAGAGACTTTGTATTATAGTTTTTTGCTGAATCACAATGTTAGGCTGAAGTGATCGATCACTGGATTTATTTTGTTGAATTTCCGTTATTGTAACAGCTGAGGCCCTAGGGAGCACTGAGCCGAAGGCTGTCCCATATCAGAAATTTGAGGCACACCCAAGTGATCTCTATGTGGAGGGTCTGCCAGAGAACATTCCATTTAGGAGCCCATCCTGGTATGGAATCCCTCGTCTGGAAAAGATTATTCAAGTGGGCAACAGAATAAAATTTATAATCAAAAGGTACGTGAACATTTTAGTGAATTAATTGAAAAAGCAAGAGGAAAAGGCCAGGAGATTGATTGAGGCCAAAAAAAAGCTTTTAGCTTTATAACGCCATAAAGCATTCTGATTTCTGGTACCAGCCCGACAGAAGGTACTTCACATTAAAAAGAAAATTGATGTTCGCAATTTAGGCTATAATCTTCCTAAATATCTATATAGCAACTAGCCCATTTTGGTGACCATTTGAAATAAATAATATTAAAATCAAAATATAGATTCATCAAACAAACAAACCATTATTCAGAGACTGCAGAACAATTTGATAACCTGCTCTCTCATTACAGGCCAGAACTACTAACCCTCAGTCCAACAGAAGTCACTCAACCAAGATCAAATACACCAGGTAAGGGATGCAAGTTCCAGCTATATATCCATATGCAGAATAAATACCTGAAATGAATTTTTCTGACCTCTCTATGCATGAGACAAGTGGTACCGAATATATATAAATACAGAAGAAAAAATCTCTTTAAACTAATATATTTGTACTTGAAGGAATCTTTCATGTTTTGCTTGATTAGAAATTAACCAGAATCTTTGTAAGGGCAAGTGTGTTTGATATAAATGTATCTTCATTGACCATTAACTTTCTCCCTCACTTTACTGAGTTGGAAATTTTTTAAATGTCTATGAGGGAAGAGTGAGGGGGTGTTGTTTGGCGTGGGAAACATCATTTTTTAAAAAAGAAAACGAAACACAATACTGTTTTTGCTTGTGGAAATACTGGTATGCTCTTCACAAGGTTTATAAGAGACCGGCATGGCCATTCTTGTAAATAATGATCTGAAATACATTAGGATTGGTGTCCAGCTAATCTCTGAGACTTGAGAAATTTGAATAGGTCAGACTTAAAACGTAGAGAACCTTAAGTTCTCAAGAAGTGCTAGGAGGGCTTGATCCAAAGCCCGTGGAAGTCACTGGGCATCGTTCCATAAACTTCAGTGGGCCTTTGATCAGGCTCTTGGTGTTTAATGAGATCATAATAATCTTTTAAAAGTGAGAAGTGCCTCTCCTTCTCCAGAATGATTTAAAAAAAAAAATAAAACCATGAAGAACCCAGATGACTCTTTCAGGCCTCCTTTTTTTAATCTCCTTAAAGAAGGGAACTGCTAGGAAATGATACACCAGACCTGCGCTAGAATGTAGGGTTTGGGATCCAAGCGCAATACCATGTTAACGCGGGGACCACTTTACCCTGGATCCCAATTAAAATAATTAACTTTGGGATCCTTGGCCGAACCGCGCTATACGTGAATTCGCGCTGTAGCAACACATGTTCTAACTGGGGTCTGCTGTAGTTCAAATGTCGTTTTGTAAGTACATTGGTATTTCATCACCATGTACGCTATCAAGTCCAGAACATGTTCCATATAAGAAGGTGAGTTCTCTAGTGGTTGTAACACAGGAGGACTAGGAATCATAGCTTCCTCAATTCTAGCCTCAGCTTTGCCACTGCCTTTAGGTAAGTGAAATCTGCCTTTGGAGGGAAAAAACATACACATTTACTGATGAATACTGAAGAAAGAATACCTCATGGTAGATTAGAAGGTATTTAAATACTATGGTGGTTAGCAGCAAAAAGAACTTGCTTTACTAGATTTCTCTAGCCCCCATTTACACACCTGGGTGCAATATCTACCAAACAGCAGTGTTATGACACTGAATTTATTTGTAAAATATGTTGTGATCATCAGGTCAGAGGTACCATGTATGTGGAGATTTGTACTTGATCATTTTAATGACTTATAAAGCACAGTTTGATTTAGTCAAGGGGCTGTATTCACAATTTTCAGTCCATGGAACCGCAAAAAATGTTTGCTTTTACCTAAGCGGAGAATGCAGGCTGCTTTTTCCTCCAAATGTTTGCGGCTAAGTAGTATCCACGTCTTACCAAAGCATATTGGGGATTTTTCTTGGCTTTTAGTGATAAGACTTGTACAGGCGAGTCTCGTCTTACGCGCATTTAACGTGAGCAATTTCAGCTTAATGAGGTTGGCAAAAAAGAAAAAAGGAAAAATAAAAATTTTAAAATTAGCTATAGGGCAGGTGATTTTGCCCGCCATTAAACTTGGTGGGTTTTGACTATACGTGGTTTTCGCTTTACACGCTGACTGTGGAACGTAACCGCCGTGTAAGAGGCGACTTGCCAGCCTGTGGAGGTAGGGCAGCCCATTGAAAGCTGCACTGCAGAGTTAGGCAGCATTTAATTTCAGTTTTGCTGCCAAAGCCATAGCTCATTGTCCTACTGTACAACATAAGTGGCAGGGTAACAAAATAACTGCAGCACTAAGTATTAACAATATCAGTGATGAAAGAAACCGCTTTAGTAGCATTTTACTTATGGAAGAACCGACATGCAGCAATCACCTTTTTATTTTTTTTTAAACCCTAATAGAGTGGTCAGAATGGCATGCTGATTTCCCACTAATTATTATATCTATCATCAGCTGCTAGGAAAGACTAGTGCTGTAAATACACGCAGAACTTTGCCTCTGGCAATATTCAAGGCACAAGTTAGACAAATAAACACCGAAAAAATGTTCAGTTTGCTTAGAATGCTAGTGAGAAACACTGGGTGCAACAGTCTTTCCTGGCAGTTAGTCCTAAGGCATAACTGGAGAACTGTGCCGCTGTTGCTAAATCAGGCTCTGTGTGTCTGAACATAAATACCAATTTTTGAACAGTTCAAAATATTAGTTTTGCAGAGCAATAAATAAAGGTCGGGGGGCAACATTTTGACTTGCTATTTAAAAAAAATCAAGAATTATTTTGGCTAGTAAGAATAATATGGTGCTCTTTGATTGGATAGCAAATTTCCCCTCGTGTGTGTTCATCCCAGACAGTATTCACTTGTGCTTCTCATGTGGCACTTGAAATCTAAAAATAAAGCTGTTCAGTATATTTTTTGCACTCACCAAGTTAAGGCCCTGATCTCGCAAATACTTTCTTGTATGCATAAGATTGTGTGTTAAATGTTTGCAGGACTGGAGTCCACATCAACTCTTGTAAATTAGTAAACAACATAAATGGTGAAAATTACGAACATTCCTTGTTTTCGTAATTGAAGGCGATAGAAGTAAAATGGGCCAGATAATTTGTTCATTTGAAATATTATTTTGAGCCTGTGTACATATTGCTTGTTTCATGCATACGCCTTTTTAAATAATGCTGGTTTAATTGCTACAGTACAAGTTATCTGTCCTCAATGGATATGATCAATAATAATAATTGCACTGTTTGGGAATAAAATGAGTATATTTAAGTATTTTTTTTATTTCCACTAATGGGCTCCCTGCCTCCCTCTCCACCTAATTTAGAAAATGAACTCCTGGCTTGCTTTCTGTCACCAACTTTCATTTATAATAAAAAGTAAGACTAAATTTTTGAAACAAGCTTTTATTTACAATAGAAAGCAAGATTAAATTTAGTCAAAATTTATGGCAAAGCTCTAACTCTTCATATTCATATTCTGTTCTAAAGATTTTAATCTCATAATCTAAATTCACTGCCACTGAAATAATTCCTTGCTCCTGCTCAGAGTCCCGAAGGATAAGTTCATACACTTGGGACAGTGATAGAGATTTATAATCATGCTTAGATATATTTTCCCATCATTATATGTATTCTGTATATCATTTCAGTTACCATAATAAGCAGTACATGTCTGAATCCTTCTATACCAAACTGTGATTGTACACCTTAAGTAAGACAATTTTTGCATTGATAGTTGAGACTCCAGTGGTAAAAGAAATATGCTTAGGAACACCACTTTTTTCCCAAATATCCGTTAATAACTTAGTAACCAAAGATGCATCTATTTTTGATTTTCAGTCAAAGAAGATTGGAATGTCAGAATCACAAAACTAAGGAAGCAAGTGGAAGAGATATTTAATCTCAAATTTGGTGAGTTAAACCTTAACTAAACTGTGTTGTAGTGCTACTCTGTTTTAAAACAATCTTCTGTACAAGGAGTATTGTGGTACAGAATAAATGAGAACAAATATTAAAAATGTGGTAGAACAACAGATCTGGGAGTTGTGGGTTTTATTCCCCACTCTGCTAGTAGCTTGTTATGTGACATGGGGAAAGTCCTATCAGAAGTCTCTATGCCTAGGTTTCTCTAAAAAGGGATTAATGATATTTATGCAAATTTCTAAAGGGCTTTGAGATCCATAGGAGAAAGGAACTCTTATAAAACAGTAGCAGATACTGTGGACCTAGATGGATGAGTATTACAAGATCCTACCTAGTGAGATCCACAAAGTCACTACATGCAGTGATTCTAAACTGTGGAATGATGGTGGGAAAGTTGTTTTAAACCCTATATCTTATCCTTTTCTGATTCTGATTAGAGGTGCTACTGCCACTATAACTGATGAAAATACCAACATTACTAAGAACAATTGAAATAAAATGACTGCCATCTGAGCTTGTCACATCATCTTTATTTTCAGCCCAAGCCCTTGGACTTTCAGAGGCAGTGAAGGTTCCCTACCCTGTATTTGAATCGAACCCTGAGTACTTGTACGTGGAAGGCTTGCCGGAAGGAATCCCCTTCCGGAGTCCCACATGGTTTGGAATTCCACGCCTTGAAAGAATTGTCCGTGGAAGTGGCAAAATCAAGTTTATTGTTAAAAAGTAAGTTTATCATTTGGTTATTTTTAACTGCTGAAACTCTTCCTGGGCCATTTGGGCTTTTAAATGATGCCTAATGTCTGATAGATAAAACAGTGAACTATTTGGGCATATTCACTTTCTCTGATAAAAGGATTTGCCTCCCTGATTAAATTTCACAAAATGAGGTTTATGTGCATAATTGGTATATCCCATGCAATGTGAATCTAGGGAAGATGATAGTTCTGCAGCTTGAAACATTTCCCCTCCCGCCCCCCCCGCGAGAGTAAATGCAAAAAGCAAGGTACTTAGCCTTAGATTTTGAAACTTTTTCTTACTACTTTACATTGACTCACCCATCTGTTACAATGATTTATATACATTTTTCTGAATTCCAATAAATATGTAAATAATTCACTGCACTTATTGTATATCTGTAATTTATTAGACTTCATTCTGTAACATATTTTTCATTTTTAGACCAGAGCTTGTCACTTCTTATCTGCCTGCTGGATTGGCTAGTAAAGTAAACACTAAAGGTAAGTGGTTAAACATTCCATATTGCCCTCACCTCAGAGATTCAGATTCTGCTTCTCTTACCTGACTGAATAACAGTTAGTACTTGAAAACAGTGGGGGCTACTGATAAAGAGAGGTGCTATCTCACATGAGCAATGGTGGTAGAATCTGTCCCAAAAGGTTTTCCTAAGAACACAAAACCTGTATCCTTTTAAACCATTGGGAAATGTAACAAAAGTCCAACATTAATATCTGTTTAAGAGCACACCAATTAATTATACCATTCATTTATTTTATGACCTGGAGCAACACAAATCTGGAAGATGTAAACAACACAAATGACAAAGCTCTCGGTTCTCATTGATTTTGCTGTTAACACCATCATATAGTATATAAATTGGATTATACTAGTATATATAGTATACTATACTACTAGTATATATAGTGTATAGTAGTAGTAGTAGTGTGTATAATAGTATACTATACTATATATAGTAGTATATATACTACTACTATGTATACTATATATACTACTAGTAGTATAAATTGGTTTTATAAAGCACACCATTAAAGGATACACATTATATGTCCAATTATTTTGTTTGTGGGATGTTTCCAAATACTATCTTTTGGGAGCTATGCAATATGTCCATTATTGAAGAGTAACAGTATTGTTGCTTTGTAGCACTGAGTCCAAAGAGTTCAAAGAGAGCAAGAAGTCCTGCAAGCAATTCAAAGGTTCCAGAGATTGAGGTGACTGTTGAAGAAGGTAGGAAATCTTCCTTTAGGGATATTCGTATTAAAATAGCTTACAGTAGTAACTGCAGGATACCTTTTGTCCACTGTACAATTATATTATTTTTAAAAATGGTCTCTTAAGTTTTGCACTATGTGGAAACCTCAATTTAACTTCACAATGCCAGTTCGATTTTTCATTTCTGATTAACATTATAAGTTATAGAAAGAATGGTGGCTCTTTCAGAGCTTGTTTCACAACACATTTGGATCCTTCATTCCAAAGAGGGAAATGAGAACTTGTCTTAAGGCAAATAATACAGAAGGGTAGACACTCACTAGATGCCACTAAAATATGCTATGTTTTAATTTCACAACCCTTAAAGCACTTCTAAACAGCATTTTCGTTCCACTGTTGACTCAGTTTGTTTTACTTAGTAATTAGTTGCCATATTTTATCATTTTTGTTTCTCACACAAGATGGTTACTTGTATGCTCGCTCTCCCTCTTCAATATTACTCCGTGTAAATGTAGATATGTTTGTTCATTTCTGCAGGTCCTAATAAACCTCAAGCAACAGATGTTCGAAGTAATTCTCAAACCAATGGATCCAATATGTGCTTCAAGCCACGAGGAAGAGAGTTTTCTTTCGGTAAATATTGTGGGTTTTAATCTGTCCTGATAGCCTTTGTTAAATTTGACGTTTTTGAGATTTTTTTGAGATTTCATAATAGAGGGTTTTTTTAACAGTGCTATCTTCATTCTGCATTTGATGTCTGAGTCAAATGCTTTTTGAATTGGCATGTATTGGGATAGGTGATCATAAAACTCAGAAGATTAGGCTATCTGCAGCTCACAGTAGTGATCAGAGAGCGGTTCTCTGACCATGGTTCCCTGCTTTTTAGAAGACCTATTTTGGGCAGTCATGTGTAGGATTGTGGGTTGGCCCTGAGCAGGGTTATCAACATGATAAACACAAAATGTAAAACAAAAAAAAAAGTTCCTTTTGCTCAGTAAAAGTTCAGACTGGACTGTAGTGTTGATTTGTGATAAACATCTATCCTTTGAGATCACATTTCTCAAGGACATAGCATGTTTATCTGGCCTTTTCAAAGCTTTGGGTGCTGGCTCAGATTATTCTGTCACCTCTGAGGACTGTAATAGGTCACTGTTGAATTCATGACAGTTGACTCTTTGCTTTATTCGTTAGCTGAGATCTTTTGTAAAGCTTCAAGGAGAAGACTCAAGGGATCTGAGTCCGGATTAGAGGGGAATGAGTCAGTGCTGTGTAGTGTGTTGTAGCCATTTTGTTCATTTTTGACTTGATATTAATCTGTAAATAATTGTAAATATTTTTTAAATAAAAATAAATACATAATGCCTAGACAGATTTTTTGCTCAATACCAATACTGATCTAACTCTTCTGATTTCCTGACAGAGGCGTGGAATGCCAAAATTACTGACCTAAAACAAAAAGTTGAAAATCTTTTTAATGAAAAATGTGGTAAGCATGTCAACCTTTTTTGAAACATACCTTTTAGAGCTTGATGAGATGACTTATGTAGGCATGCACATTGTGTCTGGTGCTGTTCAGACACTGATTCTGAAAGGCTCTGATACAGTGTTTCCCAGACTTACAACATTCGTGTACCCCTTTTGAGGCATTTGTCTTAGCGGCGTACCCCTTCTCCAGCTAAGATAATTTTTTGGGGGAAGTGGTAGCCACATTTTTATAACACACACCTAATTCGTTTCATTCTGGATTAAATGTTTATTAGAAATAAATACAAAATTATATGACATACAGTTGAAACAAATTTTAATAGAAATAGCTACATTGTATGTATATTAGATGTTACTGAATGAGTTATCATATTAGTTGCAATGTAAACCTGTGTCTTTCTACTGTACAAGTGTACACCGTTGTATATTAAAGTTTAGTGAATTGTTTTCTGCTGCTAAAAAACCCCCTGTGATAAAGTAAAATAAAAAATCCTGCTGCGTATCCCCTGAAACCCTTTTTCATACCACCAGGGTTACATGTACCACACTTTGGGAAACACTGTTCCAATAGCCTTTCAAAGTCTGGGCCCTGTTATCTCCCATGAGGTGGATTTTCACATTGTGGATTGAAATTTCCAAACTATCAGATTCCATGTAAGGCTGGGAATGGAGGTGTGGTCCAGGGGGTTGGCTTCAAAATTCCACAGACCAGAGACCCATTAGCTCCACATTGTCATGTACCTCCTTGTGGCTCAGCTGGGCAACATGGCTGCAAGAGGAGCTGTGCCGTTAGGGAGTCAAACACTCGCTCAGGAAGAAGCACTTGCTTGATTTACTGCAGCCTTGAGATTTTTTCCCTTGTGTGTATGTGGAAGGTATCAGAGGAGCATGGCCACTTTCTGCCCACCAGCAGTGCTGGAAACCTAACTCCCTTCTTCAGGATAAAGTACTATTTTTGTCATTTACATGCTTTTTTTCATTTCAGGGGAAGCTCTGGGACTTAAAGATCCTGTCAAAGTCCCATTTGCGTTATTTGAATCCTACCCAGAGGACTTCTACGTGGAAGGACTACCTGAAGGTGTGCCATTCCGCCGACCATCAACTTTTGGCATTCCAAGATTGGAGAAGATCCTGCGAAACAAATCTAAGATAAAATTTATCATAAAAAAGTAAGAGAATTGTGTCTGTCAATGGAAATGAGATGCAAAGCTTAAAAATCAAAGTTAAGCCCTGAAATGTGCTAGATTCCTCCACTAACCACACTAGTAGATACACTGAACTGTCTAGAAACTGGGCAATGCCTGAGGAGTTTTCAAATCTGGGGAAGGATATGTTAACATTTTTCTGTGCTGAATGCTCCTCAAAACCTGCTTAATGGGGAGCAGCACACCGTTCTGGGCTTATTTTGATTTTAATGTTGACTTTGCATTTCCCCTTCAGTGGGAGCTGCAGGCTTTGCAGTTAAGTCACTTGTACCTTAAAGGTCACCAACACTGTATCAAGGAGTAAGGATGTTAAATCAAACTTCTGATGGATGACAAAAACTCCGATTTTCAGAATTTTGTCACGTGTCCATCGTGCAGCATAGTGGTGCCGACCCCTGATCTTTAGAGTAAAATCATTAAGAGATTCAGGATTTGACAGCTGTACTGTGATGAAGGTAGAAAACCAAAATGATCAGTCGTCTTGTTAACTTTGTTCAAGAGCCTGATTAACATTATTGTTCTAACTTTGCGCTCTCTCTCCTGACCACTCAGTTTTGACAGCTGGTATTTCCTTTGCTGTTGGATGGAAATGATGGAATGAGCGTAATTTTACTGTTCTGTATTAAATGTTCAAATCTGTTCATCTGCAGGCCTGAGATGTTCGAGGCAGCGATCAAGGAAAGCTCTGCTAAAAGTCCCCAGAGTAAGTTTATGATGGCTAAGGAGTTTGGATGGTCTGCTTGGGCTGCCTTCAAAGATTATAACACTTCAGGATTGTTGCCCAGTGTAAACTAATTCCTGAAAAGTTGATGGTATATTCACTGGAAAGTTTTATCCAAGTAGAAATCAAGATGCAACCTTAACTATGGTGCCCCTGGTACACCTCTATAATAAAGATATGTCCCTACTCTGCGGAGCTGTAAAGCTAGTATATATTCTTGATTTTCATCTAGTTCCTCAACTCCGCAATGCAGCTTCAGTAAAGCCTTCCAGAGTGATCTATCTACCACACTGGCAAAGCACGTAGAGTGCTCTGACTCCCTGGCTGGAGCCCTCTTAGTACTCCACCTTGGCGAGAGGATTAATGTCTGATGCGCCCCCTCTGGAGCGCCGCAGCACCGGTGTGGACAAGGAGTTGCGTTACTGCGCTCTGATTCACCTCCGGAAAGGTCCCCTATTCCCCTTAGTGGCCTCTCTTCTGATCATTGTGAAATCAGCTGTAGGAATTACGGAAGTGCCTTTTCAAAGCTCCGATTCTGACAGCCAGCTGCTAATCTGCTTATCTGATTCGAGACAAAGCAAACCGTGAATATTTGCTTTGAGTGAGAGAAAGTCAAGGTGGTCTGAATTTACAAAGTAGCGCTGACACTCTCAGCACCCCAACAACCCACTTCTCCCCCCACATACACACACCACAATCCCTATCACACTTTTCACCCCACCCTCACCCCTGCATTTGAAAAGCAGGTTGCAGCCACTTGAATGCTGGGATAGCTGCCCATAATGCACCTGCAAGTGCTGCAGATGTGGCCACCTAGTGAGCTTGCAGCTGTCAGTGTGGACAGGCTGCAGCGCTTTCCCTAGTGTGCTCTTCGAAGGCTGATTTAATCCAAAGCGCTCGACAGCTGCAAGTGTAGCCAAGCCCTATGTGTCATTGACAGTCAAGGGACTTAAGAATTTAGACTAAGTCCTTTTGGAAATTGAATTTTTTTTACCGCAAATCTATTTCTCCCCCAATGTTTCCTTTTTTCTTTTCTTTATAAGCTAGAAAGGTGCTAGCCCATCTTCAGCCATTTTGCTCAAACTTATAAATTCCTGTTTCTGTTTAAGGAAAAACCAGTTCATCCAATACATCAAATACAACAAGCACCACTACAAAGCCAGTGGTGAACACAGCCGCCGGGGTTGAAGATCTTAACATCATTCAAGTGACTATACCAGGTAAGTGGGCACTCTGATTTTACTGCTGCTTACTGTTTGTAGCTCTCATTCTTCATGGCAGGAACTCTTTGTCTAAGGTTCCCACCTGCCCCCCATCCTGGTTTGCCACTTGGCTCATCCTGCCTTATATATAGTACAGTCTACAAAGAGGATCATTTAACAGCCTGTTTTAAGTGGCCTTTGTCTGCACTGTTGTGTGTCTGATGATTTTTTAAAACTTTTATGATTGTGTACTACTTAGTGAAATCTGCAGAAAACAGAATTCCAGTTCCGTTCCCATTTTCAGGTGGTCACATCTGCACACCCCCCCGCCTCATCTCATGCTAAATTAAGCGTTAATTTGCAACCTTGTTGGCAGTTTTAGTAGACAGAATTAGGATTAAATGATCATGGAGATTGTCTTCTGCAGAAGTGGTCACTTTAGCTGAGGGATAAATTACACTGGTTAGGCAGTATGGGAAAGCTTGTACTGTGGCTAAGTAGAGGATTTCAGTCCCCAGTCTTACACTGTCACTACATTTACTTAAAATAAATCATGATTTGTAAATAATGAGTTTATTCAATACATTTTCTCTTTTAATAAATCGAACTTAAATATTTTGAAATGGTTTTCAGGCTTGTTTAAAACTGCTACTTTTTATAGTTTGCATATTTACAAAATCTTCCATGACTGCTGTAACCAAAAAACAGTGAAAAGGCCTATTTTTGTTTTGATTGCTAAGTGCTTAAGAAAGCAAACCATCTATTCTCGGTTTAAATAAGCACTTGTGCAGTCAATATTGCACTAGTTTAAGAAGAAAATCTCCTGCTAAAACCTGACACTAACAATTTCTTTCAGATGATGAAAGTGAAAGATTATCAAAAGTAGAAAAGGCTCGACAACTGAGAGAACAAGTAAATGACCTCTTCAGCAGGAAGTTTGGTAATTGCTTTTATTTCTGATTTGAAATAGCTTTGAAAGTAACTGTTGATTTACATTTTAATTAAGTATAACCGATGATAATATCCATTACAGTTGATGTTTTTGCTCTGTCTGTATAACCAATATGTAATTTGTAATCTGTAATTATATGCGCCAGCTTCTGCAGAAATCTAGTTTGTGGGCTAAATTGTTTTGTGTGTTTTAAACCGAGAAATCCCTGTGATTTTAAATTAATAAGTATTTTACACGGAAACCCAGAATTTGCTTAAAGCTACACCGTCCTGCTCAGTCAACACCGTAAAATGTTAACGCTGAAAGCATTTTTAAAGTCTTTCTTGCCCTTTCACTGTTCAGTTTTTCTTTACTTTTTATACTCTGTTGAGCTTGGATGATGAAATTTGCTTCCTTAGTTTCTTTTTGTTAGTTCTTCACTAGCAATGGGCTGTGTTGCTTTCATTGTCAGAGGGAGCACTTTTTCCTTTCATGAAAATGTTTGTCTTTTTTTCTATCTTTTATTTTTATCAAATCTAAATTTTAGTCCTTTATATATTGAACTGTGATACTTGGCTGCTAGTGACTCTCATGAACTGTAACCTTCATGAGTGTAGCTTGGAACACAGTTCATTTGAAAATTACCCAATGTAATGTTTTAAATGGCAAGTGCATTTTAAGGTGATAGCACCTGAGATTATGTTAAATATTTGTTTTCACATCACTTGATTTTCTTACTGCCCTGAGTATTTCTAAACTGAGATTTGTAGACTTGGGTCACAGTTCAAATCATGTATCTTATTTAGGTGAAGCAATCGGTATGAATTTCCCTGTGAAAGTCCCATACAGAAAAATCACCATAAACCCTGGCTGTGTGGTGGTGGATGGAATGCCTCCTGGAGTGGCATTTAAAGCTCCCAGTTATCTTGAAATCAGCTCCATGAGAAGGATTTTGGAATCAGCAGAGTTTATCAAATTCACTGTCATTCGGTATGTGACTGTCCTTGGTTCTACAATGTAACCATGATTATCCAGATGTCCTAGGAGTAGCCAATACTTTTGGAGAAATCAGTGTTTCAGAAAATGGAGGGAATCTTCAATATAATAATAAATGTAGGGAGCCGTCGACTCGGTTTTGAATAACAAGTAGTTGAGATTATATTAAATTCAAATAATTGAGGGTGCACGGCATTAACATGAAAATTCTTGGGAGGAAGCATGCATAGGAACATTGATTACATTGTAAGTGGTTTCTAGCACACCAGTTGAAAATTGCTCCTATGGTACAGCATATCGCTGTACAAACAGTTATGGACCTTACTGTCACGGCTGTTCAATTGAGAATTCTTTCCTTTGCACAACAGAATTTGTAGGTCACAAAATCAGTTCAGGTTCTGTCTTTTGATAAAATATGATGGTTATCCTGGAAGTTAGTTTAATCAAAAACTAAATGGGTTTGCTTATACAGTGGAATAAAATGAGATTTTGGAACCTATACAGGTGATGAATCAAGAAAGTGAAAACATAAACACTTAGGTTCTGTTCTGGTTTACAAGGGATCAAATCCAGCAGTTCTGTTAGCTAGCAAGGAGTTTCTTAAAAGTCAATTTAGAGAGGTCCAAATTTTACAGCTCTTAATCGAGATTGATTATGAGCTCGTGAGTCTTGATCAGTATAAGAACATGCAGTGTTTGAGCCCAAGTGAAAGTTTGAGTCTCTTAGCAACTGTTTGAAGGAAGGACTTACGCCGCCTTATAGACATAAAAGTGACCGCTGGATAAACCATTCTGCTCCAGGCAGAACTATGCTAGAACATTGCTGTCCCTCCTTTGACTTTGTGCTCCGTTATGAGCCCTCAGGCGAGGCCCTCCATAAGAGGGAAAGATTGTACAGTAAAAGTGATCTTAGAAGCATTAAGTATTCTTCTGGTTTTTTACAGACCATTTCCAGGACTTGTGATTAACAACCGTAAGTATTCCATTTTTTGTCACTTTGAATTCAACTCGTGTATCACTCCACGGGGCATGCTAGATTATTGTAAGCATTATCCCAGGGTGGCAGAAGGTCCAGAACATTAACTGCTAAATATGGATAACTTATTTCCTTAGTACTTAGTCAGGAACTGTAAACAGGCTTTGGTTTACTTATAGGAGGGCCTGACTTTCAAAACTACCTGAGTTCAACGCTAGCTTAGAACTTGCACAGTCCATCCTGCAGGATCCCAGAGCGTGTTAGAAACATGATGAAGTCATTTAGACTCGTACAAGATTCTCTTCACCTCAGGTGTGGCTGCATTTCAATAGCCATTGACATACAGGAGCATTTCAATAGCCACATAAAGGCATTGGAGTGAAAAAATTGTGTGTGCAGCTGAGAATTTAGGAAGACCGAATATAATTACCCAATTTGGACTCTGACCAGGTCACCTAAATATTGTGAAAAATCCCCAGATATTTTCAGTTATCTAAAATAGTCATGACCTTGGTTTTAAACCTCATTTGAAAAATAGTACCTCTGGTAGCACAGCATCCCTTGTCAGCCATTGGTATACTACAGATTCGGAGGGCAAACCCCTACCAGCATTACTTCTCTCTTACCTGGCTGAGCCTTGGTCAGCCAGCTCTCCTCTATTGCCCAGTTTCCCCTTTACACTGGGTAAGATGCTCAGCTGCATCAGCTGGAAGTGTCAGTGTGCTCTACTGACTACAGTGCCTTCAGGATCTTCTCACAGACTCTCCCATTGGCCCCAAATATCCTGTGTCACCGTCGGAAAGAGAGCCCTCCATTCAGAAGAGCAATTCTAGACAGGGGCTCCAGAAAAATGAATGAGGGGAAGAAGGGGCCCACTTAAGAGCAACCCTGTCCACTGCTACATATAACAGCAGGAGTCAATAGCATAACACATCATTGGCAATTGAGAGCAGCTGACAGACACTTGATTTTCTTCCACCACTGGAAGGAGATGGATAATAGGATCAAGTCCTATTTCTTTCCCATACAAATGTCTGCCATCAGGTCCTTAATGGTCAAGGCAATCTGAGGTGTCTAGATACAGAGTGAATTGGCTATTGCTTCAGTAATGTTAGTGGTCTTGCCATTTGTTTTACACTATCCTTTGAAAACCTGTCGTGTTTAGCATTATAAAGGGTGATGTTAGCGCAGGGGATTATACTGAATCTTTAGGTTCTGAGGGAAGAAAAGTAGAGAACACTTGTCCTGAGCAGAAGAGGGTATATGTTATTCAGTTACTGTGAATATAACTTGTTTATGCAACAGGTTCACAGGGTGGAACGTACAATAAAATATAAATGCCATTTGACTGTTTGAGGGGCCTTTTTCTTTTTAAATCTAAACAACTGACCATTTTTATTCTCTCAGAGTTGATGGAGAAAACTGAGTCAGAAACACCAGCCAAGGCACCAACACCAGCCAAGGCACCAACACCAGCCAAGGCACCAACACCAGCTGCAGCTCTGGCTCCGGCTCCGGCTCCGGCTCCAGCACCAGTAGTACAAGGTGAATATAGAGGTGTAATAAATCACTTTTTGAAGGGCGATAGAAGTCAGATTCTAGGGCTGGCTAACTAATGAAATTGTTGTCCAATAATGGGCTCTATTCTAGGCATGAAAAGGCTGATGATGTTGATATTCCAGATTTTACTTTGAAAGAGCGTGTACTCTGGTAATGAAGGACTTTAAAATCTGAGTAGGAAGAAACATTGCTCCCTTTTTAATTTTGGGGATTATTTTTTAGTTCTCGGACTTGATTTTTTTTCATGTTACCAGTAAGCAGGAAGGATGGGAGGCAGGGTATAAAGCCAGTCCGGTATATCTGTATGTGTATGTTTTGCTCAAAAGTCTGAGCATACTTTGGTCAGATCTTAATTTAACCAAACTAGTTAGCTCATCACTTTCAAGGAACAAATGTGGTTGCAATACATTAGGATGGAGGCAGTGAGATCTCTTTTTATCCTGTCCCTATAGTCTCTGTTCATATCTTCTGCATCACAGTAACTGCTTGTGTATCTAGAATGCTGTTCATATATCTAAATCTTGACAAAGAATTTAGCATAGTTAATTGTATTTACACTACTGAGTGACTAATTACTTGTAGGTGAGCAATATTCCTTTTGGCTTTAAGAGATATTGAAGTTTTATATACATTTTCGATGTCCATTTTGAAAAACTGGTGTCTTGGAATAGAATAGACTTCTGCACATAGTGGGATTAGACTATTATTGGAGAGAAGTCAGATCCTAGACCAAGAAATAGGGACAGCTAATAAACTCTCTAACCCCTAAGGAGCAACTCACCACACCTGCTGAAGCTGTAATTACAGAGGAAAATGCTGACGCCTCCATTATATTTGCAAGAAGGAGGAGCTATAGCAGGGGTCTCAAACGTGTGGCCCGCGAAGCCCTTCCCTGCAGCCCGCAAAGCCCTTCCCTGCGGCCCGTGAAGTTCCCTGGTGCCCCCCCATAGCAGTTTCCGGGAGGGAGGGACCAGAAGCAGAAGCTTCTCTGCTGCCTGGCTGGGCCGCTGCCGATCCCCAGCTACCAGGCACTGCTACTACGGCTTCAATGAATGAGCTGGGGCGGCACTTCCCAGGAGCCCCCTGCAGCGGCAGTCAGTAGCGGTAAGCCAGGCTCCCCGCCTCCCTCTGCGGGAGGCTTACCGTTTCTGGCGGCCGCCGCAGATTGCGCCTGTTAAGCACCCTGGCTGGGCTTTTGCCAAGCCCTGGCTTCCAGGCACTGCTGCTGCTGTGACCTCAATGAACAAGCTGGGGTGGCGCTTTGCAGGAGCCGAGGGGAGGAGGCGGGGCAGGGGCGGGACCTCATGGAAGGGCTGGAGTGAAGGCGGGGCTGGGGGCAGTGGCGGGGGGCATGTCAGTGATGTGGCCCTCGGACCAGTGCAATAGTCCTCATGCGGCCCTCGTGGTCATTTGAGTTTGAGACCCCTGCGCTATAGGAACATAGTAGATGACAACTAGTGAGAACTGCTTCCAGTCACGCTTCTCTAAGTGCCCATAGACACTTAGTGACATTGGTTAAAAAAAATCCCAACACCTGTTTATATGGAAAGTACAGACTCCTTACACACCGGGTAGAAAAAAATTGATCTTTAAAAAAAATTAGATTTTTAATTGTTGTTGTTTAAATTACGTTTTTCTTTTTAAAAATAAACCTGTTTGAAATCTGCATCTAATACATATAAGGCTCAAATGTCTTATCTCATTTACATTTTAAATGAAAAATAAATATGCTGAATCCATGAGGCTTTATCAAAAACTTTGAGTTAAAGGCTGATTTTTCCATGTAAAGGGAGGGGAAGGTGTTTTCCTCTGAATTCTAACTTTTGAGGTCAAGTTTATTGGCACAGTACACTGGTCTACGTAACTTAGGAGTCTGTTTTATTTTCAGGAGACTTAGTTAAGTTCCAGTCACTTTCACTTAGATAAATTATAAAACTTTCCCAGGCTGTTTTGCAGTAATTGGTTTAATTCACTGTCTGCAGTTAATCCCTCTGTTTAATCGACTTTTTTAGTTGTAAATTTGAAGCATGTTTTGGGAAAAAAAAGAATCTCGTATCAAAACATTTGTTTTGTTTACTCAAAATTTTTTTATGCTGTTTCATGTGTTTAAATTCTAGTTAAAATCCTAATGCAGCCTGAGAACAATCATGAGCAAAAAGTTAATTATCTAATAAATAAGCAGTTTATCATTCACCTTTTTCTGACACAAAATGTACAGTTAACGAGACTCTGAAAATATTATGCTATATTGTTGCTTAAATAAAGTTATATAGTTATAGTGTACTCCTGTAGGTAGCAAAAATTTTTACCAAATCCAGTGTAAAGGTTCTATTTAGCTGTAAATCAATGTTTTAGTGATTATATCGACCAGTCAGAATGAATCTTTCTTTAGAGAATAACTGAAGTACAGATGGAAAAGTTGATTAAAATCAATTATTTAAATCGAGGCGTTCCACTTGCTGCTTTAAATCAAACCACCCAGCTTACACACTTGTTAATAGAAAACCCTGCTTAGAAACTACTTTAAAGAGATCCCGCCTTCTCACATGTAAGATGACGTAACTATGACCTTGAAGCTGTTCTTTTGTTGATGTTAAGGTGTATATTTAGTTAGTTTTTGATATTAGTGCAAACTTTGTGTTGTCCATTCATGCACACTTAGGCACACTATTGCATAATGAGTTTTTTGCAATCCATTAAGACTCATGCATATGTACAGAGCAGTGAATGTCACTTAATACTCTGAAGGGAAAGTGGTGATGGCTTCTCTAATTTAAAGAGAGACGTCAGATTTACTTTTTAATTATCTTCATCGGGTCGCTGTTGTATCTTGGACACCTAATTTGAAAGTGATCATAGGAGAGAATAATCACTAGCTTTCCCAAGACTTGCTATAATATTTATTTTATCCACAATGTTTAAACTACATGTTTATTAATTTTATTATATATTTTTTCATTTAAGAGCCAGCTGAACCAAGCCAAATAGAAGTATCTGTAGAAGGTAAGTGACTGCTGTTAGTGATTATAAAAACTATGTATTTTGGTGATTTTGAAGAAGGTTGCATCCCTTCGACGAAAATTAAAAAGATAAAGTGGTGTTTGTTTAAAACACAAGTCATTCTCTTTTGTTGCCCTTCCTGGTTCTGCATGACGTGTTGGTTTGCATGATAATCATCCAGTTACTATATGAAATTTCCTCTGCAGTAAAAATGTGTTACTCAGAGTTTGTTTTACAATGAAGTTTATGAATTGTTGTTGTGTAGCTGTGCTTTTGAGTGATGACTTGTATCCTAAATGATGGATGTCTTTTATTTAAAGTGGTTTTTCCCAGAATTCACGACTGAATGATTGCCATCACCAGAGAAAAGAAATAATTTCCATAGAAGCGCACCATTTTGAGTGCCTTTTAGCTATTTAATCATTTTCATGATTTGAATTTTAAAAGATACGTGGATATTTTCTTAATATTCAGCAGCAGTTATTGATTTTTCCAGTGCAATACTGTCATTGATATTAATGAAACTTTGGTCAAAAAATGCTTGTTTTTGTTGTTGTTTTTCAACAGATGTAGCAGAAACGGAAGAAAGTTCTCAAATAAAACAGGAGCCAGATCCAACATGGTAGACCTTGTCAATATTAGGGTAAAATAATTTAGCATCTGTGAAAATTAATAGTTATTAGGGAATAGTATTTTTACCCCTCTTTGTAGGGAATGCACATCGAATGGCTAAGGCATAAGGCTGATCGTCAGGAGAGTAGAGCTTTCTTACTGGCTCTGTCATTGCCTTGGCCTGTGATTTTATACAAGTCACTCTGTGGCTCACCTAGGTGCTGTGAAGCTTAGTTAAAGCTTGTGAAGCATTCAGATACTAGTTTGATGAGTGCCACAGTACTACCTATAAATAAAAATGAATTATGATTATATTGTTAAGTAGATCTAAGACTTAATTCATTAATGTTTGCAAAGAGTTTTGACCTGCTTGGGTGCGAAGGATGATGTTATTGTTGGTATAGCCTCTATCATTGAAAATTGTAATTAAGCGTGGTATTTCTTCATTTTAATATTGCCTGAATTTGAGAAACACATGCTGCAATAATTAGCTTTGATAAAAATGTGATTGCTGTTCATTTTAAAAGTTTTGTTTCTTACTTTCTTTTAACCTCAGAAAAATCTCAGTTCAAGTTTTGGGACAAAGATTCAGGGTAAATCTTACTTTATTTGAGCTAGTTTTTCCATGTCTCGTTCTCATGAAAGGATTCTGATGGCAGTTGAAACTGTAGTAGTTATGGTGTTATGCCAACAAATAAAAATATGCAGAGAGATAATTTACTCTTAAGGACTTACTTTGTTATAAGCCATTCATAAAAAGAGTCAAATATTAGGAATTATTACATCTGCACTAGTTTTTCTAAGTATGGGTTTATTAAAAAGCTCTGAACCAAGTTTTTTTTAAGTTTTGAACTTTGATATTTTTGTAACATGTGTCAACTTGATTGACATAAAGATGGGTTGTATTTGTCTAGTACATTCGGGCTATGGTCGCCCTTTCTAAAAGTAAGAAAATGCTATTGACTATATTCATCACAAATTTGATAACTTGAGATTGAATATCAATAAAAAATTTCCACATCTGAGATCTGTTAGTCTGTCAAGTAGTTTACAGTGGTAGAAATTCTATTGTTTGAAATATTTAAGATAGACTGGACAAAGCATTGGAAATTGTTGGGAATAATCCTTTATCTTCAGAGTGATGGACTTAACCTAACCGATGTAGAAAGGCCTGTTTTAACTTCTGTTAACCAAGTTCTACAGACTTCATTTGATTTAATTCCCATTGACCTTTGAGTAAGGGCTGCAGGGTTTGGTCTCTGGTTGTGTGTTACTCTTGCTATTTTGTACCCACCTATTCAACAGAGAATTTACATCAAGCGAAATGCCTGGGTAAAGCCCTGATTTAAGAGGGCACTCAAGCACATACTGAACCCCATTCTTATTCAGGAAAGCGTGTGCTTGGGTACTTTCATGAATCATTGCCTAAATGAGGACTTGAAGAGATGTATATGAATTTCTCAAGTACTAGTATGTATAATAGGATACATAGCTGCCCTGAGACTAACTTCACCTTTGTACTTTTTTCCTATCTAGTCCGAAGCATGCAGAGTCCGGAGAAGAGCTTGCTGGGACTGTCCTGAGCTGTGTAATATAATTGTATAAGAGAAGTACCTTCTATACAAACCCTTTTTGTACTTTTAGATAGAAATGTCTACTTTTTCAGCAGTTCTGTGAATTGACTTAAAGCAAAGAGTGACTGTAGATTTGGAAAGGCTGATCATATATTGTAAGGATTAAATTTGAGGCAGCAATGCTGAAAAAATGACAGGGATTAATTCAGATTTTAAAAAAACCACCAGGAAGTTAGAGGCCATCTACATTTCCCAGTAAAGTAGAATTGTACTGTGCCTGGATGCATCTCAGCTTTTGCGATGAAGAAAAATACCTACAGTAGTTCATTAATTTTCTGTTTTTTGCGGGGGGGGGGGAAAATGATTTTTGGTTCTTTCTCCTTAATGGCTGATTGGACAATACTATCTGTATATTTGAACTAATTTTTCCTATGATATCTATCTCAATTCATATGTTTTTCATAAATAAATAAAAGATGAACTCGTTCACCTGACCGTTAGTATGCATTAATTAAACAGACTATGAAATGGTCAGTATCTCAGTGTGTGGATGAGGAACAAATTTAAATTGAGCCCTTCTTATATTTTGTCCCACTATTGCAAAGTCAAGAGTGTATGTTTTATCAGGGTATCACATGGTTTATGTAAGAGAAGGGTCCGGGCTTGTAGTCCTAATCCAGGCAAAACTCCCATGGACTTACGTGAAAGTTTTTTTACATGAGGACCACCGGATGATGACCTTAAATTCATTTAGATCCAGTTATGGACACTTAAGCAACTAAGCTGCTGTGAGACCTAGTATGTTGAGAGTTAAGTTACCTGTAGTCTTTTCTGATTGCTCCCCACATCTTGTAAAAGACAAATTGTACGCGTTTTAAAATTTAACAAACCATAAGAGATGTAAAATGCTGGCTATGTGATTAAGCTCTATAGAGTAAATATGGAATATTGTAAAATTTTCTTTTTGGGGATGACAGCATTATGCATAAATGGGTAAATCTTATTTCCAGGTTGCAGAAAGAAATAAATTTCTCATGGTTTTCACGATTGCTCATGCAGTTTAAATTGATGTATTTTGCAGCAAATTGTTTTAGCTACAATTTAAAAAAAAAAATTGGTAAAATATGATTTAGCGTATTTATAAATTCAGATGAAATAAACACAATCCATTCATGCCTTTCTGACACAAATCCAGCTTTACAGGTCTCTTTTTTTTTACATCTTTGAGGAAACTTTTTTGAAGGGTCTAGTTTAATTTGGTGTAATAAATGGTGTATGAACTCGGAATATATAGCTGAGGAAATATTTTCAAGTCACTTCCAAGGTATTTTCAGAACTACATCGTTTCTACAGTTCTAAAGCCATAAGATATGCTGCAATCATGCTTCATCAAGAGCTGTAGAATCTTCTTTCTTTCTTTCTTTCTTTTACTGGGGAGATTTTTCAGAAGTGCTCAGTGTAGGTCCAGCTGGTCCCCGTGAAATGAACTGGAGGTCTGCCATTGACTTCAGTGGGAGCAGAGTTAGGTTCATGCTGAGCCCCTTTGAAGAGGCCACTTGACGTTTCTAATTCTTGTAGCTGCAAGGAAAGCCTTCCAGGTATGAATCAAATGGAAACTGATGTATGTGCTGCCTTCTTTATTCTGTAGATGGACTGTGGTCAGATGCATGTGAACTGCCCCATTCTGTTAGATTTGTGTGTGAACTCTGAATCCTGCTGACGTCATTTCAGCATTTAACCATTAAGTATTTCAGTGCTGATCGTTATAGTGGAAGTGTTCCATTAATATAATTCTACATAATTGTTTAAGGTGCTAGATATTGGGACAGCGGCCATTTGCTTGGCAGCTGCTGCTAAAGAGTTGCTGGAATGGGGAGCTAGTTTAAGTACCACTCAAAAACTTTGAGTCATCACTGACTCTGCTCTTAAGAAGGAGCAAAGTGGTGCATGCCTCAGTTGTCTCCTGCATGCCGTAAACCTAAACTGCCCTCTTCACAGCGGCTAAGCGTTCCAGCTTCTCTCAGCAGTGCATTTTTATATATTGCTAATGGAATAATTTATATATGAGTCAAAACTCAAAATGTGGGAGTGGCACAATAGAACTTAACAAATCAGATAACACGGAAACGGCAGAGTTTATGTCCAGCTTGCGGCGGAGACTTGGGAAATGTATACCCTTCCAACGCAAGAACTAAAAAAGGAAAACCAGTGCAATAGTTATATTTTAAAAATAGATTTATGTGCATTGCATCTGTCCATCTGATGGCTTATGGCAGCGCTGTACAAAAGACGGTACACATCATTCAGGCTTCAACATGGCTCTGTCAAAAGTGACAGGATCACTTTGGTTGTTTGTTAGGTGAGAGTTGCATACAAGAGAGAAATCATACTGACCAAGTACTTGCAGGAATTTGTACTTTACAGATATTTAATTGTATATAAAATCCACTATATATAATGTTATAATAGGTCAAGATCTGGAAAGTGTGATAGCACGTGTAAAAAACCGATCGTTCCCAATGAGGTATGTCCCTTTTTGGGTCTGAGGGAAGATCATGCTCTAAAATGCTTGTCTGCACCTAAAACTTGGTGATAGCGGTTACCAGAATCCTGAACACTTTTTATAGAAGAGAAATATTGAACAGTCTGATTCACACTTGAATATTTCCATTTCCTTCTGAGGGGAGTCCTTTTCACCTAAACAAGAGTTCATAGAATCATAGAATATTTGGGTTGAAAGGGACCTCTGGAGGTCATCTAGTCCAACCCCCTGCTCAAAGCAGGACCAATCTCCAACTAAATCATCCCAGCCAGGACTTTGTCAAGCCTGACCTTAAAAACCTCTAAGGAAGGAGATTCCACCACCTCCCTAGATAACCCATTCCAATGCTTCACCACCCTCCCAGTGAAAAAGTTTTTCCTAATAGCCAATCTAAACCTTCCCAACTGCAACTTGAGACCATTCCTCCTTGTTCTGTCATCTGCTACCACTGAGAGCAGTCTAGGGGTTCCTGATAGTCTAGGGGTTAAAATTTCTAGAGAGAAAATTAACCTTCAAAACATGGCACTTAATGGATTTAATATGAGATCATACTTAGCCACTAGATGTCAGTTAATGCTTAGTGCTAACTCAAGTACATTTCAGCTTTAACGGTCCAGCCTCTGGGTTCCTGTTTATTCCTGGAGCTTTGACAATTCCCAGATACAAAATTGAGCACCAGCCACTGCATATCATTTTCTCATGGTCTCGTCACTGTTGGGGGGGCAGGAGGGAAGGCATCTACCACGTGTTGACAATTTTTCATCAGCTTTAGTGCCTTTCACACATCCCGGTGTGCCAGCGGAGAAATAAACAAAGCTCCCGTGATTCTGGATTGAATTAGCTTTTTACCTTAAAGAACAGAAACAGAAATTGCCTTTGGACCAGACAAGAGCCAAGTTCCATACTCCTTGAATTTCCAGGCTTTCAGCACTCATTACAGATGGATCAGTACGGAAGGGAGGCTGATTCTAATCCTACAAGGGTTTAAAGCTTCAGCATAGTGTCTTTAATAACTTCCTTAATTGTCCAGGGTATTAAATGTCTGTGTCCATGCATAGGCAAAAGCTGACAGATGTGATTGTAGTAAGGGGCCGTACAGTTGGAACCTGTGTCAGCCAAAGTCCCATACCCATGTTACTCATTTCATAGTCCAGGTAAGCATTTATACCTGCATAGCACTTATGACAAGTCCCAGACCCAAGATAACTGAAGGCTGAAAAGGGAAACATAAAGTGAAAATATTCTGCCCTATGTCTGAAACTGCCTTTCTAGATATTGCCAATGCCCTCTGAATTACAGCTGTTAATTTCAAATGAATAAGCTTAACATGGACTTCAGAACCCATGAGACAATATTTCAAACAGAGGCGCCTAAATAAGCTCTGATTGTTTGGAGCTGCTGGACTCTGTAGTCCCCACTGAAGTATGTAAACCTCTGAAGTCAATGGGAGCTTTGGGTGATCGGGCGCTTTAGAAATGACAGCACTTTAGATTCCTTTATGCACCCATGTTTGAAAATTGTAGCCTGTCTGCTTGCTTACTGTATTGCTAGTTTCTTTTTCAGCCTGAATCATCACTCCCTTGAAAACTTGCTCTACTCAAATTATGTTGCTTCCTATCTTTTTGAAACCTAAAGTATCTACTGCTCATGCGCTGGAGAGGCAAATGAAGAAATGAGGGTATGTTTCATGTCCCATTATAAAAGTATCTTGCCACAGTTAGTTTCATTTCTTGCCTCATGCTGAAAGTATGGGGAAACAGGAAGGAAGATACTAAATAATTTCCAGTCACATAGTGACTTTCTGCAATTATAATAAAACTAGAAAAAATGCTTTGTTTCTAATATTTTGCACTGTTTTTAAGTATGCTATTAATACCAGCTACTAATAGAGTAGAACCCAATTAATAGAGTGAAAATGGTGGCGAGAGTTGAATTTGTTTGAAAAAGTGCACAGTTGTAAAATGGTGTACTGCATGCTTTGGAAGAAGGCCCCATCTTAAAGTAACACTAAGGAACCATGTTTAAACAGATACCCACATCTTTACCACACCACGCGAGACTACTGCAGTGCACTCCCTATAGCAGAGGTGGGTAAACTACAGCCCATAGGCTGCCTGGCCCTCAAGCTCCCAACTGGGGAGGCTAGACCCCCAGCCCCTCCCCTGCAGCCTCCGCTCTTGCCAGGCAGCAAGGCAGTGTGGCTGGCTCCGAAAGCTGGGCACGGCTGCCAGTCCTGATGCTCTGAGCAGCATGGTGGGGGCGGAGGGTTGGGTAAGGGGCAGGGAGTTCTGGGGGGCAGTCGGGACGGGAGCAGGGGGTTGGATGGGGGCGGGGTCCTGGAGGTGGTGGTTTGGGGTGGGGTCCAGGGAGAGGGTGGGCAGGGGACAAGGAGCAGCGGGGGTTGGATGGCTTGGAGGTTCTTAGAGGAGCAGAAAGTGGGAGGGGGCAGGGGCCAGACTGGGGAGGCACAGCCCTCCAGACAGTTTTGGAATCCTGATGTGGCCCTCAGGCCAAAAAGTTTGCCAATCCCGCTCTACAGGGATACCCTTGAAATTCAGCAAGAAGCTGCAGCTGCACTTGGGTTTGTGGCAACCAAATAATAAAGGTGCCACCCCAGCTGGTAGCACAGAATGCAGTTAGCTGCCTTTTGTGGAGGCAGGCTGATGGGTACAGACCTCTGTTGGCTCAGTACTGATCGCTCCCAGTGCTCTAGAATCCTAGAACATCAGAGTTGGATGGGACCTCAGGAGGTCATCGAGTCCAACCCCCTGCTCAAAGCAGGACCAATCCCCAACTAAATCATCCCAGCCAGGGCTTTGTCAAGCCTGACCTTAAAAACCTTTAAGGAAGGAGATTCCACCACCTCCCTAGATAACCCATTCCAGTGCTTCACCACCCTCCTAAGAGCCAACCTAAACCTCCCCCACTGCAACTTGAGACCATTACTCCTTGTTCTGTCATCTGCTACCACTGAGAACAGTCTAGATCCCTCCTCTTTGGAACGCCCTTTCAGGTAGTGGAAAGCAGCTATCAAATCCGCCCTCATTCTCCTACAGACTAAACAATCCCTGTTCCCTCAGCCTCTCCTTGTTGTAAGTTGCGTGCTCCAGCCCCATAATTGTTTTTCTTTTCCTCCTCTGGACTCTTTCTAATTTTTCCACATCCTTCTTGTAGTGTGGGCACAGTACTCCAGATGAGTCCTCACCGATGCCGAATAGAGGGGAATGATCACGTCCCTCGATCTGCTGGCAATGCCCCAAAATGCTGTTAGTCTTGGCAACAAGGCCACATTGTTGACTCAGAACCAGCTTCTCATCTCTAGGTCCTTTTCTGCAGAACTGCTGTCTAGTCATTGGGTCCGTAGTCTGTAGCAGTGCATGGGATTCTTCTGTCCTACGTGCAGGAATCATAACTCCCTAAAATCACGATTGGCTTCAAGATCTTAAAGAGTTAAATTTGGCGTTTGTCTTGTGTTTAGGGTTCATGTTTTCAAGCTTTCCTTTGCCGCAATGAGGGTTGGAAACTTTGTAATGGGACGCTGAGCTTCTGATCCCTTGAGTGTAATTCAATGAGGGGTCCGATTTCTAAAGCTGAGGGATCTGGCACTTGCTTACATAAGATGACCCCTCTCGCCCTGCTCACCCCCCGGCAGCTAACATCAAGGGGAGCTGTTTGACCCTAGAACCTGAGCCCCTAGCTACTGGGAGCGAGTGGTTGAACCAGTGAAGCTACACTGGGACCAATTCTAGATGAACTGCATCAGTGCAAATTTAGCCGTGTGTCCCTTTCATAAGGTGTGAGCTGTCCACATTGGGCATTTGCACCCCGGTAATTCTAGTGATGTGTTTATATCCGTGCAGATTTCTGTAACGCAGCCAACCCCCAAGTGGGAGCTCTCCATTTACAATGCCAGGACTGTCTGCTGAAAGGCCATGTGTGCCTCTCCTTTAGCATTCTCTTCCTTTACCCTTTGCTTCCATCCTCCTCTGTTCTCGTTCTGCACCTTGTGATGTATTTGGTAGGCTTGTTCAATACATGATTCTACTGGACTCCTATCTGTTCACATTACCTTGTAGTTACACTGTAACCTTGCTTTCAACTGGAAAATGATACACAAGCATTATGTGCAATATATGATGAGGCAGGCCTAGCAATTGCCCCCCGGATGGGTTTATGAACAGCCACCAGGTCCTGAAACAGACCTTCTGGTAGCCTATAGGGAATAGATTTACAAGCATTACCTCCCTAGTGTGATAAATCAGGCAGCTTATTTTTTTATATGTGGATCCGTGAGGTTCTGGGCTGGGGGACATGGGTTAAGATGATTCATGTTTGATTCAAGGTGCTAAATATTCATTGTGTTGTGCAGCAGCCGTTCCCTCGTTGTCTATTACACCTGAGAGTCTAAATTAGCTCCTGCTGGAGCCTGCTGGCAGCAGGTGCCGGGGAGCTAGTGCCTGCCCTACAGAGCTAGACCCGCTGAGCCAACGGGGAGCGACTTCCTTCTGCTGCCACAATTTCCTCAGGTAACAGCCCTTTGAGAGTGTGTGTAAGGCGGGGAGAGGGGGAGGAGATATCAGGGAAGGGGAAATAGCTTCCCCCTTTGCTGTGGGCCAGCCGGGGGAAGGGGAGAGGAGAGTTAAATGTATTGGTATCGCTGTCACATGCATGTGAACTAGAAAGCAGGAGTGATTGGTATGTGGGGTCCTTCCCTTGAAGGACAGAAGAGGGGAGCGCGCGTCTTGCTCCTTCGGAGCTGTAAACATGCACAGTTATGGCAGGAACCTCTGTTCGGTTGGCCATTTCCTTCGGTGTTCTGTACTACAACCCAGCCGTGGGCAAAGAAACCCAGTTTGCTCCATGCGCCAGAGTATCTGCTCAGAACTGATGCTGTCCACCCACTCGATTCTAAACCAGGAGTTCATGCAAAGATGTCAATCCAATGGTACCACTGGCCAGTCTTTGGGCTCAAAACCTGGACCCCCCTCTTGCCCACCCGGTGAATCCCCCGCCCTTTAAAACGCCAGTCTGTCCCCGTTGTAACGGCTGCCCCGCTGGGGCTCTGGTGCAGGCATTAGGAGTGAATTGCAAAGCCGCTGGGAATGTCCCTGCTGCTTTGTGGAGAGAGAGAGAGAGAGAGAGAGAGGGGGCCAGCGGGTCTCTGCTGCCCAGTGCCATGGCAGGGCCTGGTCAGCCTGTCTTAGAACTGTGGTAGTCGGAAGAGCAGAGCTGCTGAGGGCTTTTTGTTTCCCTTCAGGCAGGCCTGCCAAGGGTACAGGGCCAAATGTTGCCCCCTCCCTTTCCCACCATCAAGTTGCCCTATAAACTCTACCGCTACCCCAGCAAGCTGTCCGGAAGCAAATGATGAGCAAGCCTACCAAAAACCACAGGCTTTTGTCATTTTTCCGCTACGATATGGCTGATTTGCAGCCGGCCAGTTCTGGTAGCGTCCCCTGTAAGCCGCTGCCAGACTGGGGCAATTCGCTCACCCATTGCTCGAGGGTGGGTGTAGTGAACTCGAAGTAAATGGTGATCGGTGTCACAAGTTCCTTGGAAACGGGGCTTTGTTTCTTATTAAAAGCCGGGGAGGCATGCAGAGCCATCAACTACGTGCGCCTCGCTTCCTGCCTCGGCTTGTGGTCGGCGAGGGAAAGGGCTGGACGTGCCTCTTAACCTTCCCCAAAGTCTGCGCACCAAGCAGGCCCCGTGTTGCAATCTTCCTCTACCTTCCGGGCTGCTTTGGACCCAGGGGATAAGGCCGTGAATGCCACGGTTTTATTTTTCATGTGTTGTGCTCAGTGCTGTACGAGAGCCGTAGAGACAGGCCCTGCCCCCCAAATAACGTGTATTACTAAAGATGTGTCGAAGGGACGGTACATGGGGAAACCGAGCAGGGCGAAATGTAGGCCCCAACCCCCACTGTGAGACTCACTAAAGTCAGGGAGACTGCACGTGGGTGTAGGGGCCTGCTCCCACGGCACGGACTGTGGGGTCAAGCCCTCATGTGGCAGGAGTCGGGCCAGAGAGGAAGGAGGGTTGGGGACTAACTTGGGAAACCTGAGTTCAGTCCCCTGCCACAGACTCCGTGTGTGACCTTGGGCACATATTTAGTCTCTGTGCCTCAGTTTCCCCAGCTCTAAAATGGAGATGATAGCACTGCCCTGCCTCCTGAAGTAGTGAGAGGATAAATGCATTGAAGCTTGTGAGGCACTCGAGTACTGGGGGCCATGTAAGCACACTGACCTCCACCGCAGCTAGACAGAATAACTGGGTCGGGTTTGTTATCCCGAGGGCTTGGCGCTCGCTGCTGAGGGGCAGCAGCGGACTTGGAGAAGAGATCTCTGAACGAGCGGCAGGTGGCAGCTGAACTGGCATGGGGAGTTCATCCTGTGTCTAGGGTGCAGCCTGGAAAAGGCACAGAGGTGGGAGGAGGGAAAAGAACTGGACTGGGTACCATAGTCTGGCGTTGTGGATTCCTCTGAAATCTGTACGGGTCTGGGTGGCATATACAGGTTTTCTCGGCAGAGATGGCCACTGCCCCGATGTTGGTGTGAAACCCCAGCAGTATCTAGTGGGTGGGGATTGGAGTGAGGGTGTGGCAAGGCTGGCTAGATCCAGGGCAGCTGTTTTTAGGGGCAGCTCCCAAGGGTCAGATGGTGGAGATGCCCGTAAAATGTCAGGCTCATTAGGTGGTGCAGGAGGAGAGATCTGGGCAGGAGCTCCCCCTAAAAACTCTGTGCCCTCCGTCGTTCCTGGCACGGGCCCTGTTTCTTGGCACCCCTCTGGGATGCCCTGCTTTGTCCAGGTGGGGTGTGTCTGGACACACAGCAGCACACACGCATCATGTGTTCTCTCGAGCATGTCAGTATCGGCTGATAGCAAACCTGTCTCAACTGCTCTCAGTTCCCCTTTCTCTGTTTGAGGCTGTACGATGGCTGGAGCCAAATTAAAATGTAAAAGGGAGTCATCCCTTCAGCGGCCCTGTCCTTTTCCAGAGCAGCATCGAGCCCTGTTCCCGTCGGACATTCGGGACGGCTCCGAGGTCCCGTCTAAATGGGATGGGAGAGCGGCTTTGAAACGCCCAGGACCAGGAAGGTTCTCGCAACATCAGCAAAAGTGCTTCTGCTTTTTGCTTGTGCGAGTTGGGTAAGTTTCAGCACAGAGGGCTTTTCGAGAGCAGCTGAGCCCTTGGGACTTTTCCCTTCCGGCCTGTGCTCATCTCTAGTCCCTGGGGAAGGAAACGCAGGAAGAAGTTTTGCACAGCCTCTCCCTGAAGTGCCCTGTCTCGTAGATCTAGAAGGGAGCAGGACTGAGGGACGTGATTTATCCTTCACCCCAGTACAGTCCCTGTTGTTCCTTCCCACATGGTGAAAAAACAGGTGGGGGAGTTTCTGCAGCTGAACTGCGGTCGGTTCATCTGTGGACAGCTGGAGAGAGAAGACAGACTGTTACAGACTTGCATTGTTACCTCGTCCTCCCAACCCGTCCCTGCTCCGTGTGCGTGTTCCTATTTGATGGCCAGCTACTGAGCCATCTGGGATAGGGATTCTGTGTAAGCTTAGCCCAGTGTGGTCCAGGATTGGTGCTCCTAGGTACTACCCCTCTACACACAGTAATAGACTTGCATGTGGAAAATTGAGAGGAAGGATGGTTCCGTGATTAAACTACTAGTCTAGGAGTTGGAGGACTTGCCTTTAATGCCCTGCTCTGCCACAGACTTCCAGCGTGACCTTGGGCAAGTCACTGAGCCTGTCTGCGCCTCAGTTTCCCGCCTGGAACAGGGAGAAGAGCACTTCCCTGCCTCGGAGGGATGTTGTTGAGGCTGAAGACCGACGATTGGGAGGCGCTTGGAGGCTGCGGTGCTGAGCCAGAAAAGCACCATTTCTAGATGGAAAATCCGTAAGGCCCTGCTGATTCCACATGGGAGAGCCTGGGCCAAACTCCGTGGAGCTTGGGGGGGGGGGAATCAGTTTCAAGAGAATCCCGATAAAATCCTTTTTAGCTGCCAACTCTAAGGATTTGCTTTCATGACCTTCTGCTAGCAGCCCTTACCGAGAACCTCGACTCCTTTGTTCCACTCCTTTCCCCACCTCATCTTTACCTGGACATCAAGCCTGGGGTGGCCTTTGATTTCTTCCCCAAATCAGAACTATTCTCCCTCAGCCTGAGTTACAAAACCTCAGCCATTAACTTGTGCATCACGCCAGGGATCTGGCTAAAGCAGGCTGGTCTGGACAAAGCACTGCTGTGTGGTTTGCGTAGGGTTGTTCCTTGTGGGACAAACACACTTCTCACCCCCCACGCCCCTGCATTGAATTACTGTGATTCTGGAGTGCAAGGTTCACTTGGGCTGTGTCGGGTCCATAAAAACCCCACTGAGAAGCTCCTCTTTACCTCGAAGGCAAGAGACTGCCCAACCTGTTTAAACTGGGTGACAGGAAATGCTTAGAGACAGAAATGTCTGTACCAAACTGAAGACTCTTCTACTCAAGGAAAATCCAGCATCGCCGCAGATGATCTGGTTTCCAGAGGTGCGGAACCTCTGCAGCTCCCAGGGAAGTCAGGGACGTTGTTTAGGCTAATGGTTCATGCAGTCTCTCAGTAAGAAGTGAAACCCCCAGATGCTCGCCGGGAGAACAGAAAGAAAAGGGGAATTTTCCACTGCCGCCAGAAGAAGGCAAAGCCTGTGGCTTGGGCATGTGAGTGCTGCGTGTTCAGGGCAGGGTGTCTCATGAGAGTCCGGTGGCGTCGGTCCACGGGAGGATTTTGGAGCTTTTCCCGAGGGGAGGGGATTGTTCTGCATTGCTGCTGAGGGATGGACAAGTGCAGAGTCCTGCACTGAGGACGGAAGAATCCCATGCACCGCTACAGGCTGGGGACTGACTGGCTAAGCAGCAGTTGTGCACAAAAGGAGCTAGGGGTTACAGTGGATGAGAAGCTGGATATGAGTCAGCAGTGTGCCCCTGTTGCCAACAGTATATTGGGTTGTATTAGTAGGAGCATTGCCAGCAGATGGAGGGAAGTGATTATTCCCCTGTATTCAGCATGGATAGAAGTGTCCCATTAAATCTTCCAGCTGACCCGTTTGTTTCTGGATGACACGGGGCAAACCATCATTGTTTTACCCCAGACCTTTTCCATGACTCAGAGAATAGGTGGGACCTGCTAGCAATGTCAACTACTGCCAATATGTACTGTGTGTTTTCCCATTTCTGAGCAGCTATGGGGATTGGACCCATAATGGCCCTGGGAACCGTCTGGACTGCTGCTCCAATTAGAGGCCATGGTTGCAATGGGCTTTGCAGAGGTTTCCCGTCTTTTCCCCCTTTTAGCGCAAGTCACAGGACTTAGAATATTCCTTTGGGTCCAGGTTTACAGTGGGCCAATAAAAATTCCTCTGAAGCCTTTCAAAGTCTCTCTACTCCTGCATGGCCAGCGAACGGCAGTCATGAGCTACCCACAGTAACGCTGTCCTGTGCTTTTGGGGCAATAGGTGTTGTTTTTAGGACTCCCCAAGGCCCTTATTCTTTCCTGGGGCTTCCCTAAATATCCTACTCACTTCCCCATTATCCTTTGCCAGGGCGGTGCTATGCATTGCTTCCTTAATGCTCTCTAGGGAAGTGTCTGTGTCCTGACCCTTAACAAAGGCTCTTTGCAGAATGTGTCCCTACCCAGTAAAGGGGCTTTCCCTCTCACCTTGGTCTCTTCCTCCGCTAGGCCAGGCAAAAGGTTTCTGGGGCACTGTTCCCTCGAAGCTGTGTGCTTGTGCGCTTGCACACAGATCCTAAACCCCACGTGCACAGTGCCACACCGTGCACACAGACATTTGCACAGAAGCATAAAAATTTGCACAGAAGAAATTTTTTGTACACTCAGCCTGTCAAAAAATTGCACAGAAGAAATCCTAGAACATTCGGGTTGGAAGGGACCTCTGGAGGTCATCTAGTCCAACCACCTGCTCAAAGCAGGACCAATCCCCAAAAGCATCTGCAGGCATACCCTCCCCAATGCCCACGGTCAGAGCAAATGTTGCCTCCTTCCACTCCAACTCTGCCGAGGCTTGGGGTGGTGTGACTTCACTCGTTCTCATAAAGAGGAGTCTGACATTTCCCCCCCTGGGAGTATGTGAGACTTTCTGACCATCTCCCTTTTAACCAGTGCAATCTGCACAGCTGTCTCTCTCCAGGAATAACGTACCTGGGCATCTCCAATGGACATCTCGTCCACCTCCATAGGTTCAGACCTTACCCCCGAGTTCACCAGAGCTGGTGTTAACCTGGGCAGGTTGGAACTTGAGCTTGAGGCGGGATCTCCTCGTGTGCTCGGTAGAGGCATTTCCTTGGGCCTACATCCTGGGCCAGAGGTTTGTCACTGGGTTACTTGGAGGATACCTGTTTGGGGTATATTTGGCTTTGGCTTCCTCCCGTGAACAAATCTGGGCTCTGTTTCCTTCCCTTTGAGGGTTTCTTTCAATCCCCAGTACGAAGCGGCAGTCCACTGGTGGGCCCGCTCCTCTGCCCCCGCGGTAGCTCTTTTCTCTTGCGTTCGGAGTTCTGCATCTGGAAGTCATGGGCCACCTCGGCCCTGCAGGGCTACCGTCTGGCCAGGCCTGCCAGGAATAAGGTCTGGCTGGTTTCCCAACCCTGATCCATCTCCCTCATTCTACTCCTCTTGTTCAAAATACTTAGCACCTGATCCTCTTATTTCCCCCGGGGAAGGACCATATTTCAAACCTAAGCTCCCACACTGCTCTTTGTCCATGGAGTCCAAGCGCACTAACTGGCTCACTTCCCCCTTTCTGTGGTCTGTTTCCCTTAACCCAAACCAAACAAAAGAATAAGCCCTGTACTTTGTTCCCTCACTTTGAGTCCATGAGGGTCTGTTGCTGCGAGTGTCTGGCGTGGTGGCTGATATTGGGGTCCAACTCCAGTAACGACTCCACCCCGGGGATGTTTTGGGGATCACCCTGACCACTAGGGGGTTCTCCCTTTGGGTGCCTTAATGTCATTCTGCTACTGCTCAGAACTCTGACCCCACTAGTCAGCCTATGAGCATAAGGGTCTCACCCTGGCTTCCACCTGCCTGGTGTCCCCAGTAGCCCTTTCGGTCTTGAGCCTCCCTCTCCACCCCTGCTCACTGTATCTCCCTGAGTTCTTAACTACCAGACCCTGGGACTTTTCCCTTCTGGTTCATCAACCCCGAGGGAGTAAAACCTGCCCCAATTTGTCAGGCCCCATGGGGCTGCAGATTGCACGACAGGGCTGCTTAGGTTAAAAATCAACAGAAAAGTGTATGTAATAGAAATGTCACCGATTCCGAGATGAAATGGTGCGGAAAAGCAAACCCAGGTTACACCGAAAATAAACACCAAGGTGCAAGCTCAGGCTTTACAGAGCTGCGTTAGCTCGGTTCCCTTTTCTAATACAATCTACCTGTTGCCTCTGAACAGTTTCCCAGCATGCTCTCTGCCCTAGAGGGGAACTAGTGTTTCCCAGACAGCCCCCTGCTCAGATGTTTCTGGGTAGCCTTCACTTCAAAGAAACCCTTGTCACAGAGGTAAGGGGTTTTGTCTTTCTCTCAGCCCAGGTTATTGATGGCGACAGCGTGTGGGAAGCTCCCTCCTTCCTTACTTTCCCAAGACCGGTTTCCTTTTCCGTGTCCATGACTTTCCATGACCTTTTCATGCTCTACCGTTGTCTTTCCCTGGGCTGTACAGTGGTCGATGTTTGGAGTCCGTTTTGTGTCAGCCACCAGCATGGGAGGGGTCCCCCTCTACCTGATTTGTCCCCCCTCCCTCACACTGCTGCAAGGTGATGCTGCATTACTCCCTGGTTCCGGTGGTAATGTTCTGCCTACATTCAAGACCCAAACCTGCACACACACCTCCTTTCCCAAAGCACCTTGCGTGACAAGGCTTTCTACACAATAACACTGTAGACGGCCTGTCAATTGCTGCTGCTTCGGGGTTCAGGCCCCCTCACTCTCCTCTGGAGGTGTCTGGATCCTGATTCTCACACCATCTCCAGCCTTCTCCCCACGGCGTCTGCAGACTTTTGGCGATGAGACAGAAGGAGAGAGCTGGCCCCAGAGGGATTTATTTAGTTCCTGGGCCTGAGACACTCAGCAGGAAACAGCCCAATAGTAAAACCAGCCACTGGTGAAGCAACTAAGGGGTGATAAAGCCAGTGCAACTTCCCTTTTTCAGCGTGGATACAAGAAGCCGTCCGAGGCACAAGCAGAGACAGAGGAGAGAGCAGCAGTGAGCCGCCAGACAAACAGCTCCGTCCTCCCACCAGCTAAATAGCCAGATTGTAGCATTCAGTGCAAGGGGCCAGCCTCAGGCATGGAAGATATGTACATCAGACACATTGAGCTGCTGGGCTTTGAGAAAAGGTTTTTCCCAAGCCAACATTATGTAAGTACATGGCGATTGCACTGCAGAGCAATACAGTGAAGGGTTGTTTTTTTCTGTTGGTGTAGTTCCCCTCGGTTTCGTTTTACCGTCCATTGGAAGGAAGACCGTGAAAGAGAAGTTCTAAAAGTACCATTTGGGGAAAATGCTGCCGCTCTTCTGAGCAGAGCCAGAGGCTGGATTGGGGTTAGAGAAATGTCCGTTCCAGACCTGAACACCCACGTGTTCTAGATCTCACCTGCTTGGCTGATTCCTGTCTTTGTAATAATCGGAGGCTCCTTGCATAGGCGCCAACTCCGGGGCTGGAGCTACAGGCACCAACTTTCCATTGTCCTGGGGGATGCTCACTGCTCAACCCCTGCAGCACAGGGGTATTTGAGAGGAGCAGATAGTCTAGACTGGCACCATGGGGTGTGTGTGTGTGTGTCTGAATGAAGCGGGGAGGGGGAGTCCTATGTGATATCTGCTGAATGCTGTGGTTATAGGAAATCGGTCCTTTGTACCAACCTGTGCTAGAAACTGCTGTACTGTAAATGCTTGCTGGGTTTTCTGCAAATAGAGAAAAATGAGGATAGTCACTGACACAGGTTCAGAAATAGATTATAGCTAAATATGCCGTGTGTGTGTGTGTGTGTTCCAGCAAACAAGAGTATCGACCTGGCATCTCTTGGAAAATGGTTCACAAAGAGTGATTGTTTCTAGCCGGTGGTAAAAATTGGGGTCCCACAGAATGACCTGCAGAATCTGAAGTGTGTTTGTTGTTCGATAGGTTTACATGTTCCTGGTGAAATGGCAGGATCTAACCGAAAAACTCGTCTATCGAAAGTTTACCGAGATCTATGAATTTCATGTAAGTCAACTCTTGGTTGGTATTGGTTCAGGCTGAGTCTGGCTTGCGGGGGCAGCGGGCTGGAGGAGCTTAAAAGGCAAAAACAAAGGCCAAATTCTGTCCATTTTGGAGGCTGCTATGCAGATTGTTCTGGCGTGGTTATGAAGGCTTGAGGCCATATTCTGTCTGTCTAGACCTTTCTAACAGGGCCGTTGCTGTGGTATGGGAATGCACGGTGAGGGAAGGTTCACAGGGACTTCAGTAGAAGTTGCACTTATGTTTTCAGAGCCATAACACAAACCTTGTAGCATTCAGTCTGGGCCAGCTGACCTCGGAGCAGATGTGACCTGGTTTCCTCAGGAGAGGGACAGGAATTGAGTGGCTTCGATGCCCTATCAGCCAGTTAAGTTGCAGCCTTTGCAAGGCTTTGTGCCTTTTTGTAGCATCTTCCAACGGGGGCTTTGCCATTCCCCAGACAGAGGATTCTGGAATTGATTTTCTTTCTAGCAACATTTTACTGGATACAAACTGCCCCCGAGGGAACTGGTTACCACAAGGTACAGATATCCTGTCCCAGGGCTTCCTGGGAGAGTGGCTTCTCTAACTCACTATCTCCAGTGGCACACAGCAGAAGAGCCATCTACCGCGGCAGTCTATTGACGGTTTCAGGTCCACTTAATCATGAACGGCATTTATCTGTCTGTAACACCTGGATAACCATCCTTCCCTTACGAGTGCTGTGAAGCTCTAATCCAGTTTGGAAAGTATTCCGGTCCCCAGATGAAGGCAGACTATTATTTGATGATGATTTCTTTGCCTTTATTTACAATATGTATTAAGAACTCTGTGTTAAAGGGTACAACCTTCCCATTTTCAAAAGAGCCAAAATCTCAATAGAAGGTACTGGGACTGAGGCACCTAAGTGCCTAAAAGTCAATTCTGAAAATGGGACCAGGTTCCTAAGTCACTTAGGCTCTCTAGAAAATTTTACCTAACATCCTTGGATAGGTGCCCAATCCTGCCAGGGGCCGAGTGCCTTTGTCAGATGTGTTGGTGCTATAAAATGGGCTGCAAAATTGAGCTCTCAATTGGATGCGGAGTCAGAGGCCAAGATGAGGCCTTTGGAAAATCAGGGCCTGCGTCTCTTCTCCTGGTGTCCTCGGTCTGATCCCTCGAGGAGTCTGAGGGCATTTTGTCCGGATATGCTGTCTGGACTGCGCGCCTAATACCGGTTTCTCTCCTCGTGTTAGAAATCCTTGAAGGAAATGTTTCCCATTGAATCTGGGGACATCAACGTCGAGAACAGGATCATCCCTCACTTACCAGGTAAGCAGATGTGCAGAGCAGCCAATCTCTTCACAGCAGGAAGCTGGAATGAAAAGGGACGGCCGCCCTTCTGTGGGATGTGTGTGTACACACAGACACTATGGTCTTCAGTGGGGATGGGATCGGAGACCTTTAAAAGTGTACACAGCAACACCATTAGGTGTAAGTAGCAGACTTGTAGTAACTGGACCTCTCCACTAGAGGGAGACGTGACTCAATGGACACCCAAACGGGTTGGTGTCTGTGTGTTTGTTGTGTATTTCCTGCAGTGTCAGTGATCGGCTCTAGAAACACACGATACGGCTGCAAAGTGCCGGTGCTTTTAGAGGCATTTCAGCAGAATCGGTCGATGGTTTTAGATGAACCGACCCGCTTCTGTTTAAAAAACAAACAAGTGAACTGAGTGTAAATAAAACAGCCCCTTCACCTGCTGTTTCAGATCACAAATCAGAAACCGCCGAGAGGTCAGCTTCTGATGCAGGGAAAGTGGCGTAACTGCCCCCGAAGCTGTACATTAACGTACACCCGTTTTCAGCCCCAGCCCCTTCTCCCTCTTGCAATCTAGGGATGAGAGGAGCGACTGCTGTAAAGACCCAGGCCGGCCTGAGCCCCATCCTTGGCAGGCAGAAAGTTTTCCAGCTCCTGGGGCTACTTGTTAAGACAGTGGGAGTCATTGGACCTCTCTGTGGGCCTCAGTTTCCCCCTCGCTGTCAAACGGGGATAATACTACCCATCTCCCTCAGAGCGGTGACGAGGATTCATTTGTGAATGCTTCCGAGGCGATGCTTGCATAGGAATAGCCGTTAATAATACTTCCTTGGGATCACCTGAGTGAATAAGTGGAACAGGATTTAGAACTCAGTCAAGCTTGCACTGAAATCAAGAGGTATTTGCCCATGGACCTTATTGGGAGCTGGATTTGGCATTAGTCCCTATCGCTGATCTGAGTAACCTTTGGGTAAATGCAGACTTGCTAATTGCCATCGGTTGGGGAATGCCCCGCTGTACTTTCCTCCTGTCCTATAAGGAATTTTACACACGAGTAGTTTCTCAAAGATGATTTCACTTTGCTGACATTAGTTACTGTAATAGCTGTGGTGGATGGGGTCATATTTCTCTGCCAGCATTTGTTGCTCTATTTGTAATGAAGAAATCCCTTAGATATGAGGAACACCCAACATCTGGTCAGTTGGATTTAGCAGTGAAAGCTGGTGATCGTAAAGGGAAAGATGAAGCGTTAGGTTCGTCGTCTTCCTGTCCTGGCGCATGAAAATTCTTTGCTCCATTGCGAAGTTGGTGCTCTGGTCGTGCTGTAGCGGCTGTGCCTTGGTTTTGATGAAAGGTCCCAGAAGCAACCTCTGTACATTTGAGGAAGTCGTAAGATCCCCCAGCATAGCCGGGAGAGCTGCTTGTAACACTCAAGGCAGTTCTGGTGAAACGCGAGACTCGCTGACATAATGAATGAACTCCATTCAGACCTTTCCGAGTCACACGCGCAGGAAACATTCGTTGTCCCACGTTTCTCAATAAACGAAAGAAACAGACCCCCAAACCCGTAAAGCAATCGTTAATAGTGTGTTGGGGAGCCGCGGCCGGGGCTCGGCCCTGTTGTCTTACATATTGCCTGTATGTGTGCAAAGAGCAGGAAACCACTCTCTCTAAAATTCAAAGGACTCACTGGAGAGTTACAGTTGCCCCAGCAATGTGCAGTTTTTAATGGGCCGTATGTTGCACAAGACATCAAATGAATATAAGCCTGACCCAGACAGCTTGAAACTTGCACTGTGTCGTCTGTGCCAGGAGAGGTATGAAGTGACTAGTAGAGCTGAGACTGATGGGAGCGGCTAGGGGCTGAAAATCTGGCCATTTAGGTGCCTACCTAATGAGACTGATGGGAGCTGAACTCTTTGGCCATGTGGCCCATATGGTTGGGGAGGGAAACGCAATCCCTGGCTAGAGGTTAACATGTGTTTATTGGTGGGGACCCTACAGGTTAGAAGGGAGTTTTCGTGGCTTCCACCTAGACAAATAAACCCCAGGTTCCCATAACATTGGACGGTACCGAGTACCATTGGAGGTACGGAGGTGACCTTCAAAGACCAACATCAAGATAGACCTTCATTTCCCCAGAACGGATGAGTCAAAATGCAAACTGCATCCGGGGCCTAGGTCGCCAGAATTTGGCAGGTGGCTTTCTGCCCCCCTCAGCGGCAATTCGGCAGCAGCTCAATGTGCTGTTAGTCGTCCTAGTGTCTGCCGAATTGCCGCCGAAATGCCCGGGGCGTGTTGAACTGCCGCCGTACTGCCGTGGAGAATTCTCCACGGCAATACGCCCCCCCTCTGCTCTTGCGCCGGCCCTGACTGCACCCCTCCGTAACGGCGCTGAGATTCATACCCCCCCGGAAGGCAGTAACCGGCAGTATATTTATAGCGCTGCTTTGCCTACAGGCACATGGGTGTGCTCCAGAAAGAGCACGTCACAGTATTGATTTGAGGAACTGAAAGAATTTCCCTTGTTCATGGGTGAGGTTAGTTGTGCTGGATTGCAACTGATGCCTGCACCTGTGTTCTTCAGAGCGCTCAGAACAATGGCCTGATTGTTTCGCTGTCTAACGCAAACGTGCCGGGTGAGGTGATGTCGTACAAAATTGCAGGAAGATGAATCTCCTCATATTATCTCCACAGTTCGCTTATTCTCTTTCCAACTTCTGCCAAGAACTTAGGCTCTCCCCTCTCCTCCCCTCCCCCCCGCTGCCTGTCTTCCTACTGCTGATTTAGAGACTTAATGCACGTCCTCGTATCTCCTTCCCTCCCCACGCACCCCACCTTTCCCCCCTCCTGTAAACCACCTAACCTGTAACAATGAATTATAGCTCAGGTTGAGTAACTACCTTCGCCTGTCCTCTCCTGGGCATCTTCCTGTTTGAGGCGGTGGTTTTCCCTCCACTTGATTAAATCGGAGAACTGTAGGCTTCTCTTCAATAGGTGTAGGGCATCTCCTATCCCTAAGGCTGAGGTGTGGTCACTGCTGCTAGAGACACGTGGCAATTCAAGGGCGTGCGGACTGCAGAGGAAGGATGGCCCCCCCCCCCCGAGAGCACTACTTGGGACACCCGGGTTTAGTTCCCTGCACCGCTACAGGCTTCCCGTGTGAATGCAGAGTGACCTAGGCCTGGTCTACACTGGGCAGTTGTATCGGTACATGCGGGTGTGAACAATCCACGCCCTTGAGAGATGTAACTAGACTGACTTAACCTCCAGCGCATACGGTGCTAGGTGGTGGAAGAACTCTTACACCGGGAGGCAGATTACCTGGGCCAACAGGAGAGCCCCTTCCGTCGGCATCTGTCTCTCTAACGCGGCAAGTGCCCTGCTGTAGTGTTCTAAGGCTAGTCCTACCCTCGGTGTCTCTGGGCCTCAGATCTCTGCCTGCCAAAGGGTGGTAATAGCACAGTCCTGCTGCCCAGGGAAGTTGTTTGAAATTGAGAAGGGGGATGGGGCCGGTGGTGAGGGCACTCAACTAGGGCTTGGGAGACCCGGGTTTGCTTCTCTGTTCGGCTGCGTTCTTCCCAGGTGACCTTAGGCATGTCACTTAGGGCAGGTCACCACGTAAGAGTCGGCACTGACGCGGCTGTGCCACCGGAGCGCTTAAAGGGAGATGCTCCTACGCCGACGGGAGAGCTTCTCCCCTGGGTGTAGTTACTCTGCCTCCACGTAGTGCTGTCTGCGGGGGCGGGGGATGGTAAGGTTGGTATAACGATGCCGCTCACAGGCGGTGTTTGGTGTTTTTCCTCCTCCGGGACTGTATCTGTGACACGTCAGCCTGCGTTTGGATACTCGGGGGGAGGGGGAGAAAGAGGGAATCTCTCAGCCTCACAGAAGTGAAGCAGGACCTTTAGAACAAAGGCTGGCAGCTTTCTTCTAATCTGTTGACCCCTAAGAAGCTGAGGTGGGCTTACCCTGGGGATGGCTGCGCGGAGGATGTTCGAGCTCCCCGGCGTTGACATGGGGTCTTCCTCTTTTCGGCCGCCTGGTCCCTTGCGGGGGCTGGGAGTCATCTGCTGAGATATTCGGTATCGAGGCGACCGCGTGGGCAGCTCTACCCAAAGCGCTCGTCACAAAAAATAATTGCTCCCGGGTTTTGTTCTTTTCTAGCCCCCAAATGGTTTGACGGCCACCGATCTACCCAGAACAGACAAGGCACGCTGACGGAATACTGCTCCACCTTGCTGCATCTGCCGCACAAGATTTCCCGATGCTCCCATGTTCTGAACTTCTTCAAAGTCAGGCCTGACGACTTGAACCCACCCACAGAGAGCCAGTGAGTACGGCCGCTCCCACCAGCACGCAGGGCATCTGAACCGCTTGAAAATCCAGTCTGGGAATCTTTCTATGAGCTCTGCTCTAGTTGAAACAGGAATTAATGCAGGAACGTCCTGCAGCCTGTGTTAGGCAGTGGATCAGACTAGACGATCACAATGGTCCTTTCCGGCTTTATAATCTATGAATCTAACTCAAACTGGTGTTGAATTTGTAACATACATATTTCTATGCGACTTCCTTATGGTTTGTTTGTCTTTGCCCAAGTGAGAAGGGGAAGAATTCTCATCCACTCAATTGCTGATGTTCTGATTAACTCAATCAGGCTTTTGTCTCTTAATATAATAAGAGACTAACACTCTAGAACATATAGATCATATTTGATATTATTTATATTACATAGCCGGGAGGGGAAAACACGAATCTTTCCAAATTGCCCCGTTCTGTACACTCCCCCCATGCTCTGGTACTGACTGCTGTCTGAGAGCTGGTACCCGGCTAGGTGGACTAGGGGTCTGATCCCGTATGGCCGTTCTCACGTTCTTCGTCTGGAGGGAAGGGAACTCCGTTGCTGATGGGAACGGGAGAAAACCAAGGGTCAGCATTCAGTGGCGTTAAACTGACTTCACTCTTGTTTACCTAGCATCAAGAAACCAGAGACCTATTTAGTGCCAAAGGACTCCAAGAAAAATGTTGCAGGTAAGAACTGGCGGTTTTTACTCTGATGCTGGTAAGCAACCGTTCTAGCCACAGGCAGCCCATGGTTCCATCGGCACTGTGGGAAAATATCTACAGAGGGTGAATAGTCTCTAGGGTGGGACAGTGCTCAGCACAGGGCACCAGCTTCCTTGCCCTTTGGTACGGTAGGGCTGGCCCCGCCGCAAGGCAGATCTCCTCAGCCATAGAGCAGGAGCGGCACAGCCATCTCCGAGGAAGCGGCCTGCAGGGGGGCAGGTGTAGTGAATTGAGTGGCGAGCGGAGGGTTCCGTGCCAGTCTAAAGGGATGGCAGCCCCAAAGCAGGGCCAATACTGACCCACTGTGGCGCTCCGTGCCAGACACGTGCCCCCGGGGGGAGTCAACGGGGCCTCCCGGCCATTCTCTCGCCATTCTCGGGCGAAGGTGTTGTCCTGGAGGTTGCATTGGGACAGCACGGTAGGCCTAGGCCCCAATCCAGCCAAGCACGTGTGCCCAGTAAGGATGGATTGAAACACGCACTTCAGTTATTTGCAGAACTGGGGCCTTACGCCGCAGTGGTGTGATTTCTCGATGGAACTCGACAGAAACCAAGTTCCTCTCCTCGTGCTTGGGACACCCGATAGAACCGTGATATGCTGCCTTTGTACACAACACGTCTTCAGTCCAGAAGCGTTCCAGGCGTGACTGGAGCGGATAGGCTGGGTCTCCTTGAAAGTCAACCCCATTCCCCTTTCCAGGGGCCTGCTTGGCTCGTAGGGATACTCATCCCTCCTGCAAACGCCATCTCCCACTCAGCACTCTGCTGATAATGGTGGATCGATAGGCCAGGGCATATTTTACAGGGATCACCTGACCTGCGGTTCCATTGCTACTGCGGCCTGCAGAGAATTTACTGTCAACGGGAGAACTGAAACCATACAGTAGAACCTGCCTGCCTGGGGCAGCGAATATTTAGTGACAGTTTATGCATGAGTGAGGGCAACCTGTGATGGGCAAACGGTTTCTGGGACACTCTTTCAACATGCTAAATCCTACTGCTTGCTTACTTTGTTATGAATGTAATCATTTGGGGTCCTTCAGCAGCAGTGGCTGTCTTGCTACTGCAGTTTTTCCTTGTGCTCTTTTTCTTGATCCTTGTTAGAGGAACTTCGAGCCGTGCCGCCGAGGGAGGTGGGAACTCCAGAACAGCTAGCCCTTAGGGAGTGAGAAACTTTTGGACTTTCCACTGAGGTTTGGGGGAGTTTCCCCAATTTCCCCCCAGGCAACGAACCGAGCGGTGCTGCTTTACTGCTGGGTGGAACAGGATGAAAGGCGCCCGTGACGTCCCGTCCCCACTTCTCTCTTGCAGACATCACTGGCCCCATCATCCTGCAGACGTACCGAGCGATTGCCGACTACGAGAAGAACTCCCGCTCCGAGATGGCCCTGGAAACTGGGGACATGGTGGAGGTTGTGGAGAAGAGCGAAAGCGGTAAAGCCCCTGGCTCTGGAGGGTTGTGCCCCGGCTGCAAAGTTCAGGGCTGATCAGATCCAGCCCATTGGAGAGACGGGGGCTTGGTTTTGGGCCTATCTCTAGGTCCGTAGAGCCGCTGTCATGGAAGTAGCGAGGCCTAGTGGGTGGGGAACAGGCCTGAGCGCTAAGCACACTTGGGTTCCCTTCCTGCTCTGACACTGCTTCATTCCGTGACCGTTTTGTGGGCGCCAGTGCTGAGCCCACAGCAGAGACCAAGTGGGGAGGCAACGTGCCTTTCCTACCGCTTTGGGCTGTGAGGGCAGCTGGGATGGGGGAATCTCTGCACCCACCAGGGAGGTACCCCCCCAGGGAAGCCTTCTGGCTGCTCTGTGGCCACAGTGCATAGGTGATGGACCTAGTGCATAGGTGCTTGAACTGCTTGCCGTCAGATCCAGGGTTCACAGTGTGGTTCAACGGCTCTCGGCACCCCCACTATACGAACTGGTCCAACCACTCTAAATAGGTGCAATCCGTGCGGGGAGGAGTTCCTCCCAGTGCGTCGGTAAAATCAGAGCCCCTGCCTCCCTCCGGAGGGGGACTGAGCTCGGGAAACCTCGCCCGGTGCTTTATACGCCGTGTGTGGGGACGGGAAGCTCTTTGGGGAAGGGACCATCTTTTTGTTCTGTGTTTGTACAGCACCGAGCACCGGAGGGTTCTGGGCTGGGGCTGGGGGCTACCGCAGCACAGAGAGATAATAAGGTAGTTACTAAGTGAGCCTCTGTTTATAAAAACATGTTTTAAGAAATTCCGTGCCCTAAGTATGGAAACTGAGAGCATTTCTATAGAGACACATCTGTGTCCAGACAGCAAGCGCTCTCCGATCACGCTCCTGCTCCGAGTGAGGAAAACAGGGAGTCACATGGCCGGGGGCGTCTCCGAGTGAGGCTGTGATGCAATCCGAGAAAGCCCTTTGGGCTTCCCTCATGACTCCTGGGATTGGTGCCCAATGAGGAAATAACCTTCTAAATTTACGGTCCGCATGGTTACAAAACAAAAGTGGACTTCCCCTCTCCTGTTGTCATGGTAACTGATACAAAGAGATGCTTCTAAATCGTGACAGACCAGAGCTACTTAGGGAAACACCGATCACTTCCCGCCCTCCACAGTCAAGTCGTGTGAAGTGCTCCCAGGCAGATGCGCGACTTAATTCTACATACCCCGACGATTCTTACAACAGCTCTTCCCAGTCCATCTTCCACTCCTTCGCAAACTGTTGCTTTCCACACACAAGCTCCTTAACGATCAGTCCAAGAGTCGATGAAAAGATCCAGGGTTTGGGTTTTGTTAGGTTGCGTTGGATGTTTTCTAGAATGTTCTGGAACCGCTACTTCAGTAAACATCCAAACGTAGACAGGGCCTCGCGGGAATCTTATCAAATGTTCTCGGCTTAGAAGCCGTAGACGGTTCGTTACGCTGCGGATGCTTCATGGGTAGGAGAGGCATGACAGTAACCCCAGAAAATGAACATCAAGATCAGTTGTTCTATGATTCTGCAGTTTAGTTGTCTCCCAGTTAAAGAACTGGGCCAGGAGACTTGGATTCTAGTCTCCACCCCGCTAGTGACTCTGTGTGACCTCAAGCAAGTCCCTTAACCTCTCTTTCCTTTCTCTGTCCCGTGGGGTTAATGACGAGGCCCCTAGCTCGCAGGCTTGGAGCGAGAGTTTATTTGTATGGTTTTTGGAGATGTAGCCTGCGGAGTACAAGGAATGGTTTTGACCGCTGTGCCGTTTGCTGCTGGCTTTGTTACAGGCTGGTGGTTCTGTCAGTTAAAGAATAAACGTGGCTGGGTCCCAGCTGCTTACCTGGAGCCTATGGAAGGTCCTGATGAATCTGAAGAGCAGGATCCGAACTATGCAGGTAATAAACCCAACCCCCCATCAGTAGATCCACACTGGACATCTCCGTGTCCCTGACCAGGATTCTGGAGTAATCCTAGACCACACTGCACTTAGAGGATCCATCTCCGAATCTACAGTGAGCCAGTAAGTGCTGGGCCTGCACTTCGGGAGTATAGCCAGTGCTGTGTGAATTCCCGGGCAGTGGCACTCTGATCAATGACACTTACAGGTCAGTCCCTCACTACTGACCTCAGGAGCTCCCAGTAACCTGGGACTTCACGCTATAGGTGATTGTTCAGCTTCTAAGAATGGTTGCACGTTCTCTTTTGTCTTTTTGCTGGTGTCTACTATAAGAGAGTTACACGTACAGTCGGACCCCGCAATACCGCGCGATCGGGATCCAAAAATACCCGATCGCGGGGTTGGCAGTATTGTGGGGTCACGTGACATCAAAGTGCCGTGTGCCGTTGCCATCGGGAGCCCCGCGCGCCCCGCGTTATAAGCGGATTCACGCTATAGAGGGGCGTGGTATTGCGGGGTTCCACTGTATATTTCATTAACGAGTTAGTACATAAACAAGATGTGGTACGGAGCCTCAAGAAAGAGGGAAGCCGGAGAGGGTCCGATACGCTGTGGATTTGGTGCTCTCTAGTTCCCGGACTGACTGGCTAATACAGGCAGGATCTCTCCAAGTCCTTGTCTGGAATAGAGACCCATGGAAGGGTATTTTTCAATTGAAATGGGGTGTTTTTTATTAACCGGAATTGGCACATCTCACACGACAGAAAGTAAGTTCTCATAGGCTCCTGCTTCTTTGCACGGACGTCGTATTTTGGTGGTTTTTGAAAGATTGTAACCGCTTGACCCAACATTGCACTTCCTCGTTCCTCACTGTTCCTTGGAACCTCAAATTATTGGACCACGATTCAGCACGGCTAAATGACTCTCCCTGCTTTTGTTGACCGCATCTAAGTAAACTGGAGGTCTTGTCGTTTCGGCTCAAAACGAGAGAGGGGCCCAAATCCAACCCCAAAGTTTGGGAAAGTCCAGGTCTGAATCCACACTACACAGCGTAGAGTCCCAAAGCATCCTGGGTCTTGTTCAAAATGGGATACGTTGTTTGCGTGGTGTCTCTGTGGTCTGGCTCCCTGGGGAGCCTTTTGTTGGCTATTAACACCTTTAAGCCTTTGTTTCTATTACCTTGCGCTCAGGGGAACAGTATATGGTCAGAAAAGGCTACACAGCTGCTGAGGATGATGAGCTGACACTGAAAGAAGGAGACGCCATCGAGGTTATTCATAAGCTACTTGATGGCTGGTGGGTTGTCAGGTAAGAGAAATCCAAATCACAGGTCCGGGTCAATGGGATTAGGTTCTTTGGTTCCGAGGGAGTGGTAGAGAGTGAATCTGGCCATTCAATCTAATTACCGACATGAATTTTAGGATGGGGTTCTAGATGAGGCTGGTAGCATCACCCATTATTAAGGCTGGCTAACACTTCCCATTATAAGACCCTCTTTTCAGTTGTTAATGATTTTGTCAAACTTTAATTATTCGGGCTGAAATTGATCATGCTAGATGTCTGCCTCAAATTGACGGGGGGGGGGGGGGGTTGGGAGGGGGGAGGGCAGATTTAACCCTAGACATTCAGCTGTTCCCAAGAATGAGGCTGGGGGAAAAGACATTGATTTCCCCCCACCCCACGTATTAAACTATTTGGAAGACTTTTCCTTGCAAAGCTCTAACGCCCCCATGCTTTGGAGCAGGTCCTTGAAACGGATGTCGCCTTTGTGATGCGCCTTTTGCCATCCCCGTGACACGCTGGGCCAAGTTATAAGCTTCTCAAAACTAGCCGTGGGCACTTGCTCAGTGGACACTTGCTCTCGCACACCTAAAAGCCCTGACGATTCAGTTCACCGTGAGCCTATTCCAGCCTCATCTGAGCAGGATTTCCCCTGAAACTGTAGCTCTTCTGTGGGCCATGCTGGGACAAGGCATAGGAATGGAAAGCAGGGAGGCTGTCTCTCAAGTATTTTCAGTAACCCTGTGGCTGGCACCAAGTTGCATGGAGTTGGAAGCTGCCTGACTTAACTGCTCAGGGGGAAAGAGCCGGGGGTGGGGGGGTTTGAAGAAGCATGAAAGTCTAGTTCCTCAGATGGTGCACATCACAACTCGGGCTGAGGGAGGCGGGGAGCTGTGGGCACGGAGACTGGGACTGTGGGGGAGGTGGAGGATGAGGTCAGGGGGAGCATTGAACCCGGCTGGGCAAAGAGGCAGCGTGAGGCGGGAGACTGGGCGAGGAGACCGGGGAGGGAGATGGGGACTAGGAGCCAGTAGGGGGAGAAAAGCCCCTAGGGAAATGAGGAAATCGGTCTTCAGAGCCGGGTCTGACGAGTGTGCAGTAAACAAGGCCCTGGCCCCACACATTTGAACACCGAGGAGAACACCCAGTACTGCATAGCCGCTCATTCAGTGTCCGCACTGTCCGTCCGTGCACTGAATGAGGCCGGGGGCCTGTGGAAAATCTAGGATGCGAGCACCTAATCCTAGACTGTATCGTATTGCATTTGAGAGTCCAAATTACGGCTGCACGGGCCATCTTAATTCTGACCAGTCCTAACATTTGCGTGCTTGGCTTTGCAACCGTAATCAAGCTCGAATATAGTTTTTGTGTGTGTAATAATCTAGTGTACGCCATAGAATTAAGGGGACGTAGAGATGGATTCTAGCCAGCCGATGGGCTAACATTGAGGACATTAGAAGTGCCCACTACGTGCCTTTGGAGATTGTATGACCCAATCCAGAGACACATCCTGGGTGCTCCGATCGGGGCCCGTGAACCAGGAATGCTGGAGTTCTAATGCCGCCTCCTAATGACCTAGGGCAAGTCACTTGGCTGCTCTGTCTCGGTTCCCCACTCCTCAAATGGGAAGGGTAAAAGCCACATCACAACAATGAGGATGTAAAGTGCCACTGAAGTGCCAAGTATTGTAACTGTCTATGGGAGGGGGGGGGGGAATCTGTTTGTTTGTATAGCAATCCTGGTGCAGGCTGTTTTCTGCTCTCGTTAATCAGCTGCCTTGTCCCATAGGTATCAGCGGCTCCCTGCTGGTCTTTAAGCCTCAGGCGGTGCTTTGCACCTTAATTGTTACTGCTTAAATAAAACAGACGCTGTCAGACACCATGAGCTATGTTTTAAGGGCCTGAATTTAGATCCGGCCTTAAAAGATAGGAGCCATGTCTCAGTGGAGTGATCTTACCCACTCCTTCTCTAGAATGGCCAGGTTCTCTGAGATATCTGCAGGCAGGTTTTGAGATGGGGGAGAAGAGAAGCAGGTTGTTCTGTCAGCTGTTGCCACCACTAGACCACCAAGTAGGTTAAAAATAATCCCCCCAGAGCTGCTAAACTGCCGGGAGGGTAAATTTATAGCTTCTGAATCCAGAAAAGGCCATCTAGTCTGACATCCTGGAGAACCCTGGCCACAGAACTTCCCCCCAAATCATTCCTCAAACAGACCTGTTTGATAAACATCCCATCTGGGTTTAAAAACGGTCTGTGATTGAGAATCCTCCAAGACCCCTTGGTAAGTTGTTCCCGATTTGGATAGATGTGGTGTTGTGGTGACCCAGGAATTGTAGGTGTAAGTGATGTTGTTTTGCACCCCAGGAAGGAAGAAATCACCGGGTACTACCCCTCCATGTATCTGCAGAAATCTGGGGAAGAGAACAACCCTGTGAAGAATGTGCTGAGAAACAGAAGCGCCCCTCCTCGCAGGTAGGGTGGGCAAACGGGGTCTGATTGCCCCGTAGAGAAAGTGGGATGAAGCGAACCAGACTGTGGTTTGGAATGCTCATCGCTTGCCCTAGAAATGAGGAAGTGCTCTGTGTGTGTGGAGGGGAGGGGGGGCGCAGGGCGGGGGGGAGGGGGGCGGCAGAAGGGTTGCTAAAAGGATTCCTTCCTGAAAAGAAGATCTTGCAAGGTGCCTGCTGAGTAACTTCAGTTCCCATTGATGTTACTGGGGTATGAGAACGCTAACCTCTTTTTGGCTCAGGCCTATGCAGACTTCACTCGAGCGCTCTCTCCGCTCCGATTTATTTCTAGGTGTCCGCCTGCAAAGTTTCTTCTCTGGGGATAATCTTGGTTCATGTTCAGATTGGATTCTGTTTTCAAACTGTGTTCACTGCGCCTTTGAAAAGTGAGCGGAGATTGGACTAGCCGGAGCTGCCAAGCTAGCTAATCCGATGGGAGGATTTGAGCTAATGGAAGGGATTTTATTTTGATTGAAAAGATAACAGGCAATAAAACTCCCTGGTGCTGGTGTAGCAACAACTGCTGGAAAGTGCAGAGTCGAACACTCTCCATTTCTGCATTATCCCGAGGCAGGTTTCGTACATAAGCTCCCAAATCCAGCTTGTGGTCTGATCCTGAGCTGGTGTGGATCGGCCTAGCCCCTCTGATGTCCATGCAGTAAATATCTAGTCAAGCTATAATATCTAAAGAGCACCAGTCACTGGAGTATGCAGTTGTCATTGCACAGAAAGAGAGAGACGCTCTGAAGATATTACAGGAGAGGAATGAACCACAAAAAGCGATGAGTTTGGGTGCAGTCTGGATAAGCACCCAAAAGCTCTGCTGTTTGCTTCCATGAGCCAAACAAAGTAGCCCTTGTAAGGTACCTCCCATTGTGAAGAAAATTGCTTCTACTCAGGGCAGCTGTGAAATGGGTGGGGGTAAATTCACAGATGTGAGGTGTGTAGAAATTGTCGGAGTGAATAGAGGCATGGTAATGGAGTAGGAAGCCTCTTCCACTTTGGTAAACAGTGTGAAAAAATAGCCGGGAAAGATAGGTGCCATCTGCTCATAGGTGTTTGATGCACCGGTTACGAAAATGAGCTGGTCGAGTTCAGATCCCAGAAGAGAGGCAAACACCTGCTCAGAACTCCCCCGGGGGCAGCACGCCCTCTCAGTCCAGCTGGGAATCTGGCCCCATGTCTCTGGGTTCCTGTTTATTTTCCCTTTGTACAGTACTTGAGTTGTGTGTGATCGGTGTAGCTCTGGAAACAACAGGTTGAAACCACGTTTCCTAAATCATGTAATCTGATCTGTCTCGGGGCCCGGTTCTGATCCCTTTGAAATGTATGGGCGTTTTGCCAATGATATCAAAGGGACAGGTGTGTGTGTGTGTGTGTGTGTGTGACACACACCCCCCTAGACAACCTGTGTGAATGCCCCGATAGGCAGGATTGGAATTACACTGATGAAACAATTGATGTAAAGAGGCACGGATGAGCAGTGTGGCCCAGTGGATGGGGGACTCTATCACTCACCTGCTATGTAATCTAGGGCAAGTAACCGATGCCTCCTCTGCAATATACTTTGAGATGGACGGAAGAACTAAGGAGGCGTTGCTGTTGTTTACTGTAATTATATCCTGGTTTCACACTAATTGTACTCAACAAACCACATAAGGTGGCTCACAGTTGCTGACATTAATCCACGGTCCTTTCGCCTGGAATAATCAAAAGCAGTCCGAGGCTAGATCCAATGAGACTGCTCTCCTCGGCATGAGACTCTGCCAGGCCTACAAGAGGGGCGAGTTCCAGCAGCAGGGACCTGGTAGTAAGAAAGCCTAGAAAGATTCACTCTTTCTCTATGCAGGTCGACCATCAAAAATGTCAAGAGCATCCACAATCAAAGCCGGAAGAAGATCAGCCAGGAGACGTACAGACGGAACAGCATGAAGTATAGGAAGACGAAGACGCAGAACAATCTCCAGAACAAAGTCAACACGATCAGTAAGTTTCAGTCTGATGTACCCACTAGCCTGAAAGCCTGTGGAATGTGCAGGCAGGGGTTGAGGCCGGTTGTACTCGAGGAGACCCTCATGTGCATTAGGCCTCCGGGCTGGTGGACAACACTACACTTCCTGATCTACCCACCACACGGCAAGTCCTCATGCCTTGTTGAGGCTGCTCAGAGGCGTTTGTGGCCGTGGGAGGATCCACACCCCAGAGCTAATGACGGCCACCTAGTCTGATTTTTGGACCACAGACAGCACTTCCGCAGCAGTGCCAGGCCACCAAATCAGTGCCAGGTCAATCCAGATTGTAAGGAATGGCCGAGAGTCAGATTTTCCAGGAGCAGAGCATGAGCACCTCCCATTGCCTTCGCTGACGCCTATGGGTGCTCAGGACTTACAAGCATCAGGCTACAAAAGAGTTGGGTTTATTCTCCACAGAACAGTAGAGACGGAGGGGTTCCAGAGAAATTGTCTTTGTTATGAAATGGCCCGATGAATCTGATGGTGGTTATGGTCTCTCGCAATCCTGACCAAGCAGTTCTCTACGAGCAGTAAATAGGGAAGTGGGTTTCGTACAAAGAATCAGACGTATGGCAGAAGTTAAAGGGAAAGCCCACTGAAGCAAAGAGTACAGATGACATGAGTTCAAGAGATGCTGGGGTCCAAATTCATTGGGAATAGGGTACCTAAGTCACTTGGCCTCCTCTGGAAGTGCCAGACCAATATGCACAGATATTAATGTGGGCCTGGCATGGAACAGTCACATATTGTTATGTCTTTTGTCATTTGTAGGAGAGAAGAATGAGATGGTGGAATCCGTGTCCAAGGCCCAGCCGGCAGTTCCTCCACGACCCAGTCCGGACCTGATCATGAATCGTTGTACAGAGAGCACGAAGAGCAAGATCAAATGATTCCAGCGGGGGAAAACATGAACCTCATGCTCACTCTCTGCCAGGACTCTGTAGCCAGACTGGACAGCTCTGGTGAATTTCAGCACCTCTGCAAGAGCTGCAGTTTTCGTAGCGTTTCTCTGAGCTAGAGCTTGTGGCACTTCAATTAAGGTTCTCTCCACAAATCTGAATTGTTCTAAACTTGATGGGACAAATATAGCCCTAATTTGTGTAACCCCTGGGAGTTCAATGATGCATTGGTGCACACGAGGACAGAAAACAGCCAAATAGTCTCCGTAACTGATCACGTTGTTGTTTTTTTAAAGTTTATTATGAATTGCTACACAAAATACATCAAGTATCAGAGGGGTAGCTGTGTTAGTCTGTATCCACAAAAATAACCGGGAGTCCGATGGTGCCTTAAAGACTAACCGATTTATTTGGGTTTAAGATTTCATGAGTAAAAAAACCCCACTCCTTTAGCTGAAAAGCGTGAAAATGACAGGGACAGGCATAAATATTTATTGGCACATGAAGAGAAGGGAGTTCCCTCACAAGTGGAGAAAGGAGGTTAAAGGCCAATTTAGTCAGGGTGGATGTAGTCCACTCCCAATAATTGATGAGATTCACTCCATGCCTCTGAAGAAGTGGGGTTTTTTACCCATAAAAGCTTATGCCTAAATAAATCTGTTAGTCTTTAAGGTGCCACCGGACTCCTCATTACAGTTGATCAAGGCACTGATCGTATGAGGTGTTAAGCGAACTCATCTCTCGTTGACTCTTGTTCGTGGTAGATGAAGGTCCTCAGTATTCCATTGCATCGAGCAATAACATTCTTTTCCCACCATTTGTACTTGGAACCGAGATGATATAGTTTGCACTTATTAGCTTGCTTTGTAATATAGCCATTTTGGTGACTCTCTTCTTGTAGGAGACCCCCCATGCAAAGTTAATACCTAAATCTCTTTTAATCCTGTACAGTGTTTTACTAGCTAAATATGTTTGTGGTTTGAAAAGCATTTTATGTATGTAATACATTCATGTTGATCCAAGGACCGATTAATAAAGAAGTCAGAGCAAAGAGCTGCTGACTCGCAGTCTGTCTCCTGCAGCCGAGAGAGACGCTACATGTTCCACAAAAGTTGTGTGGCATATTGCAAGAGTTGCTGAAAAAAGGGGATTTCCTGACAGACCCTTCCCAGCAGGCAGTGGCTATTGCACAGTGGGTTTACCACAGGCTTCTTGCAAAAGATGTTGATATCAAAGAATCTGGTAATCTACCGTAGCAATCTATGGTTGTAGTTGTAACTTGTGCTAAGTGTCCAAAGGCTGCTATGGTCTAACCAAATTGGGCTCTCTCCTAGTGGGAAAACCTCAGCTTTCATTAAAAAATAGCAAACACCAAATATCACGAGACTTTTCTTCAAGGGGCAAGAGTTGGCACAACGGGGTGCTGGTAGCACCTACAGACCTCCGTTACAGACAGGGTAAGCGAATGTGATAGATGCTGTTGTTGATGCATATCATAAAAAGCCGGTGCCTGCCCAGTTAAGCTTGCAATCTAAGTATGTAGGTCCTTTCTTTCCCACACTCTGTGTGTGTGTGTGTGTGTGTGTGTGTCTGAGAGGGCGGGGGCCACTGGGATCTGTCCAAGTATTTTCAGTCTCTCCTCAGTGTTCTGTTTTTCTTCCATGGTGGAGGTTTTTCCTGTGTCGATTCCTCCCCGCCCCACTTTCAGACTCTGATGCCCAGGCTCCGCTTCTGAGCGGCATCAGAGCCAGGAGAGTGAGGGGCTGGAACGGGCCCAGGGTGAAGATCGGTGGAGGGGACGTGTCCGGGGTGCAGAGCGGCAATGGACGCAGCCACCGTCTATGTGAAAGAGAAGCAAGGGGTGGGGGGTAAGGTTAGAGGGGGATCTGGGGGGACCGGTGCAGTGGGGGAGGGGTCTGGAGTAGCTGGGCCCTTGGGTGTGGCTGGGACCCATGTTGTTCATGGCCCAATGGACTATGACCAGTCCCAATGCCACGTCCAGTGCTGCTGGGGACTGTTGCACCGGGGGCAGCGCCACCCCAGTGGGGACCCAGGGCTCGGGCTGGGGGGCCAGGGTAGGTGGTAGGTCCCCTGCTGGATGCTTTTTGGCTTCTCTTCAGGGGCCTCAAAAATTGGACCTGGCCCCTTTAAATCACAGACATCGCGAGATGTGTCGAGCGGGGCTGCGGAAGCTCCCTTGCCTCTGCTGTCATAGCCGCCGCACGTTCTGTCCACGTGACCCACGCGCCGCTCCGCCTCCCTGCGCTGTAGTCGACGCGGCTGCGTTCGGGTGGGAGGTCGAAGGTGAAGGGTCGCCAAGATGGCCGCGCCCGTGCAGCGCGTGCCGCTGCTGTAGAGGAGCGATCGGCGGCGCCGGCCTCGCGGGGAAGGGTCGGGCTCGGCTGGGACCATGGCCCCGGCTCCGCTGCTCCTCGCTGGGCGCCGGGGCTGGCGGAGGCTCCTGGGCCCCCAGGGGGACCCGCTGGTGAAGGGACTTTGGGGGTCTCAGAGGGGGCTGCAGGTGCTGGGCCCCCAGGAGGTGTTATTGGGGCCCCCGGTAGGTCAGAGGGGGCTGCGGGTGCTGGGCCCCCAGGAGGGGTTATTGGGGCCCCCGGTAGGTCAGAGGGGGCTGCGGGTGCTGGGCCCCCAGGAGGGGTTATTGGGGCCCCCGGTAGGTCAGAGGGGGCTGCGGGTGCTGGGCCCCCAGGAGGGGTTATTGGGGCCCCCGGTAGGTCAGAGGGGGCTGCGGGTGCTGGGGCCCCAGGGGGGGTTATTGGGGCCCCAGAGGGAGCTCCCGCTGCGAGGTCTCTCCAGAGGCCTTGCCAAGGTAGCCAGGCCCAGGAGCCGCAGAGATGTGAGCGACGCCGAGGACTCTGCCCCGGTGTTTCAGTACGTGGGGGCCGGGTCCAAGCGGAAGGAGCGGGTGTTCGTCTGGGGTTTCTGTCACGCGGGGGCCCTGGGGATCCCCAGCTTCGTTCAGCCTGATGCAGGCTGGAAAAAGCGCCGGAGGATCCAGCCCACACCGTACCGCCTGGACACCGCCGAGAAGGTGAGTGAAAAGAGCTGGGAGACCCAGTAAGTATGATTGGATGGATACTTTGCGGTGGGGATGGGTCCAGGTCAACACGTTCAGATCCCACCTTTCCCCATGATCACAGGTGTTTAGGCTTGGATGTTCGGTTCAGCTCTTTTTAGTGAGCGGGCCCAGCAGCAAAATTAGTACCTGAACTTTCCCAAGCTTTGGTCTAATCATTTTGTTTAGGCCTGTGTCTGGTTTTTTCCCAGTGGGATTCATTTCATATGTACTCGTTCATAAGCTGAATATTTTTGGTAAAAAAACTGAAACATGAAAGAGCGGTGGTCGGGATTGCACCAAAATAAATGGGTCTACCCCAAAATGTGATGATTTTACACTCTATGGAATTAATGTCTTGAATATCTTATACATTGTGGCGTCACTTCCCACAGCTCTCATTGTCTGACAAATGGCAAACCGTGCGCCACAGGGAGCTGAGGGGTTCTGTACCCGTAGACGCTGCAAATAAACAAAACCTCCCGACCTGCCAGCGGCTTACCCTGGTGGTTCAGGAGCCAAAGTTTGCCAACCCCTGACATACAGGGTCGGCTTATGAAAGGGTCATACCATTTTTGCTGTATTTACCAATCCATCTTGTGGGTCGGCTAATGAATGAGTATATATGGTAATTAAAACTTTTTCGTCTGGTGATGCAGATTTTTTTCTGTGTTTTAATGAGATGTACTCTCTAAGGTCAAAGGCCTGTCAATGTTGCTAGCTCAGTGCCTTTGAATGAAAGCGATAACATGTCATGTCATATTGCAAAATGCAGAGCAACATACTCATTGTGAGAAGGTGATTTAAAAAAAACTTCCTTACCTCCACTGATTTTTGTATTTTATCTCAATGAAGTAGACTTGGTAGGCGTCTGTCCTCAAATATGAAGCTTTTGGAGGTTAATTTAACAGTTTTACCTTAATTCCTTTGCTGTCAATGTAGCTGATCAATGTGCCTAAGGAGAGTTTGTGTCATAACAATCATTGTTTATTATTTGCACTGCAGGGGTAGGCAACCTATGGCATGCGTGCAAAAGGCGGCACGCGAACTGATTTTCCGTGGCACTCACACTGCCTGGGTCCTAGCCACCGGGGTGGGGGTGGGGTAGGGTTCCTGAATTTTAAATGAAGCGTCTTAAACATTTTAAAAACCATATTTACTTTAAATCCAATAGGTTCGTTATAATATAGCGAGACCTTCTAAAAAAGTTCAAATGTATTACTGGCCCGCCAAACATTAAATTAGAGGGAATAGATGAAGACCCAGCACACCACTTGTGATAGGTTGCCGACCCCTGATTTAGAGGCGCCCATCAGGAATGGGATTAGATTGTTCTCGGACCTGTGCAAAGACACAGGATGGTATTTGTCCCGTGGAGCTTGTACACGGTGGTCAGCCTGAGAAGGAGCCGGAATTTACCACTGTACATTGCCAAACAGCCACAGTAACAAACATGTCAGCAGCCTCCCTCCCCCCCCCCCCAATCAGACCCTCCTCCCACAGGCAGGGGTGGAGTGGGGGCAGGGTCTGTGGCAGAGCCAGCATTGAACATCCCCTGAAATATTCAAAAGTTGGCACCTGTAGCTCCAGCCCCGGAGTCGATGCCTGTACAAGGAGCTGCATATTAATGACTGCATATGGCTGCGGAGCCACGCGTTTGGTAGCCACCCCTTGGTCTAGAAGAGAGCTTAAGCATGGTATGTAGCAGGGGTGGGCAAACTACGGCAAACTCCCCCCCCCCCCCGAGCTCCTGGCTGGGGAGGCTCGCTCTTCCCCTGCTGTCTTCCCCCCCAGATCAGCATGGCAGTGTGTCTGGCTCCGGGCGGCGTGGTAAGGGGGCAGTGAGTTGGATAAAGGCCAGAGGGTCTCAGGGTGTGGTCAGGGGAGGGGTTGGGGATGTGGCATGGGGTCGGGGCAGTCGGGACAGGAAGTCAGGGGTGGTGGTTAGGGGTGGGGGGTCACTGGAGGGTGCAGTCAAGGGACAGGGAGCGGGGGGGTTTGGGGGTTGGATGGGTCCAGGGTTCTGAGTGAGGTAGTCAGGGCGTGGGGAGTGGGTTAGATAGACTGGGGGTGGGGCCAAGCTGTTTGGGGAGGCACAGCCTTTCCTACGCAGCCCTCCACACAATTTTGAACCCTGATGTGGCCCTGGGGCTAAAAGGTTTGCCCACCCCTGGTATATAGTACATTGCCAGAGCCCTAACAGAGATGGGGCAAATAGCAGTTGTAGAGAGCTCATGGTTTCCTTTAACCCCTTTAAACCCGCTGCCCGTTAATTTCATTTGGTGGCCCCTAGTTAATCTACCTCTCCGCGAGATGGGAGCTAAGATGATGGAAGAATTCCTCTGCTGATCTAGCTGTGTCTGCACTTGGGGTTCGGTCACCTTAACTACAGTGATGAGGGTGTGAAGTTTTTCATAGCCCAGTGCACCGTAGCTAGGTTGATCTCATTTGTAAGTTTAGATCAGGCGGAGTCTTTAAAAACAAGTAAACAAGCAAGCAGTGCTTTGGACTAGTTGCTAAAAAGAACAAGCGTTTAGAAGTTTGTCTAGCAGCTGTTTGACCTTTATTCTTAAAGGACAAAAGCATCAGGACTATTGCTGATCCTCCTGTAAGGATCGTACCCGGAAGAGTCCTTTGCCAGGAATTGGTCTAAATAAACAGGAATCTGAGTTTATAAAATCGCATACGCTTCAATTTTCCAAACCAGATTTATAACTCAATGTTTTGCTTTTTTTCTTCAAGATCTCCTCTGCAGCATGCGGCTATGGCTTCACGCTAATAGCCTCGAAAACCACGGACATTACCAAAGTTTGGGGCATGGGGCTGAACAAGGATTCTCAGCTCGGCTTTCAGAGAAGCAGGAAGGATCGAAGTAAGCACCGCCGCGCTTGTAGGGATTTGTGGGGTTATAAAGAAGCTATTGGGAACCTTGCAGATGTTTCTAGGAGTCTAAATCCCATGGGAATTGGGTGACCTTTAACCAGACTGTCCTAGGCATTTCCTGGGGGGCGGAGAGCCAGTGGGGATGGGGAGGAGGCTCTGAGTGAGGTTGCAGTCTTGGTGGCTGAGAGGGTTTTTGAGAATTCTCTCTTGAGTTCTGTCCGTGGAGTGGTTTTCGTATTTGTAGTGTGCCAGCCCGGACCCATTTGGGGCAGTAAGGGGTCTGGTAAGGGGTAACCCGTCAGCTAGGAGAATGTCTTTGCTGCCACATGTTAGGCACATAGCTGGTGGCCATCGCCAGGCTGGCGGTAGATGCCGGAAGTGGCAGTTTGTCTGTCCCGTGTCATGTTTTAACATTATGGAGCATCCAGTCGGAACAAATCAGAAAATCACAAAAAAGGCCTTAAAACGTCGTTTGATTTTGACTAAAATTGGGAGATAGTTGAATTCTCAATTGTATTTTGAAGCTCTGTTCTCCAAATGGTACTGCTGGGGAAGGTAAATCCTGAGCCCCAGACGGATCATGTGCACGGTTCCCCTATTTTCTTTTTTACCTTGTGTTGAAGGAAAAGTGTCGTCCTAGGACAGTCTGACAGTGGATTCTTTTTGCTGGTTTTATGAAAATATGCAGATGACCCCCTACTCCCTCATTATAAAACGTATGTTTGATGTCATCTGCCTGGCCAGAGCAGTAAGCCTAACGTACACATGGTACAATTGTAGCTACCTATCTTCTTACTATCTGACTATCTTCTTACTAGCACTGACTACAATGACCGACTGACAGTAGTTCTCTGCTTTCCCTTTTAGAGCAGGGCTGATCACGGAGGCACCGCGGGCTGAGGTCGTTCTCTTGATGTTCAGCCTAAATTTCCCTTTCTTAACTTCATCCCATGACTTCTAGTTATGCCTCAGTCACCACGCTAAAGGATTCCATCTCTCTCCCCCTCCTCTCTCTTTCCCTCCCTCCCCCAGCCAACTCTAGGGCAAGCTATACATATTCAGCCCTCTTACTCTTTCCTCTCCAGCTATCTGATCACTTTGGTCGCTCTTCTCTGGGTTTGTCTATACGGCTCCTTTGCTGATATGGCTTTGCTTACAGAGCCCCCAAGTGGAGGCTGAAAATTATGTATTTAGTTAGTTAGTTATTTTATTTTGCTGGCCTAACTACATCATCTCTCCGAACAATATTTGCTAAACCATCAGTAGCGCTGTTCTGGTGGCAGGTGTGGCTACACCATGAGTTTAGCCAGCAAAGTTCTGCTGACCAGGGTGTGTGATTTTTTTCAACTCCGCTCTTCTAGCTGCCATAACTGTAAGGTTGCCTGTAGTGGCTCAAGAGTGGGAGCACCATCCTGAGGGCAGACTGTTTGTTAGGAAGCAGGACGCAAACCCCGATAGATTGGTTGTGACTTACTTACTTACTTATATACTTAGATGTCACCAATCAATCAGTTGTCAGGTGTAAACAACTCCTCAGGCTCTGTAACCGCTTTAACTTGGAGACGGAGGCAGTCTCCTAGGTACTCTGCCCCGTCTGGCCACCCATGTGAGCCTGTCTCTGTGATTGATAGCAAGAATCAGAGCAGCGTTCAGGTTACTTCCAGTCCCAAAGGATCGTTTATCCCAGGTCACCTGCACCTTAGATCTCACGCCAGTGACAACAAACACTTGTAACCAATCGTATAACAGCTATCAATCAATCAAGCAGTAGATGGATTGATTAGATCGGAAATGAGTGAGTGAGTTATTTACAGTGTCCTGTAGCGCTAATCCAGGGTCAGCAAGCAGCTCGGGCTTTCTTATGCCTAGAAACGACCCCTTCCCCGCCCCGAGTTGAAGCGGCGTGGACATGCCTGGTTCCTTTTGGTTGGTGTTTGTTTTCCCCCCTCCTGCCCTATGCTCTGAGCTGCAAACTCAGCTGATGGGAGGAATTCACTTGCCCGACTCATCTTCACGGGAGGAGAGCGGAACAAGAGTATTTTGTCCTCTTTAACATCCCACCATAGTCCCTCTAGTGTTGATGGCCCTTTCTTGTGGGGAAGGACGGAACATCTCGTGTTGCAGAGCAGCACTTTGTACTAATGAATGTTTCTCTCCTGTCTGGTGAGTTGAGTTAGGTTGCATCGAGTCAGAGGCTTACAGTACAACTAACTGCTCTACCACTGCCTTACCCTAGGGGATATGTTAGATTAATGCAGGTAGTAACTCAAAACCATTTCGTAAAGGCTAAACAAACACGTTCTTATAGGTATGAGAATGATTTGACTAATAGTAACACACACACAGGTGAGCCAGCCTCAGTCCACCTATGTTTGTGTCACCGTTCAATCAAGAAATGGGGATTTCGGCCCGAGCTAGCACCTGTTCTGCTGGCGTCATGACATTCTTAAGGGACGGGGGTGTCTGCATCTCATCCTTTCCTTTCACCCGAAGAGACTGGGGCATCTGGCGCTCAGCTGTGTTCCCCCTTCCTCCCCTCCACATAGGGACTGGGGCATTCGGATCTCGTCCGTGTTCCTTCTGTCCTTTCCCCGAATGGACTGTGGCGTCCGGCTCTGGGCCGTGTTCACTCCCCTTCCCCCCCTTCCCACTGAGGGACTGGGGCGTCCGGCTCTGGGCCGTGTTCACTCCCCTTCCCACTGAGGGACTGGGGCGTCCGGCTCTGGGCCGTGTTCACTCCCCTTCCCACTGAGGGACTGGGGCGTCCGGCTCTGGGCCGTGTTCACTCCCCTTCCCACTGAGGGACTGGGGCGTCCGGCTCTGGGCCGTGTTCACTCCCCTTCCCCCCCTTCCCACTGAGGGACTGGGGCGTCCGGCTCTGGGCCGTGTTCACTCCCCTTCCCACTGAGGGACTGGGGCGTCCGGCTCTGGGCCGTGTTCACTCCCCTTCCCCCCTCCCACTGAGGGACTGGGGCGTCCGGCTCTGGGCCGTGTTCACTCCCCTTCCCCCCTCCCACTGAGGGACTGGGGCGTCCGGCTCTGGGCCGTGTTCACTCCCCTTCCCCCCCCCGCCACTGAGGGACTGGGGCGTCTGGCTCTGGGCCGTGTCCTCCCCCCCTCCCACTGAGGGACTGGGGCGTCCGGCTCTGGGCCGTGTTCACTCCCCTTCCCCCCTCCCACTGAGGGACTGGGGCGTCCGGCTCTGGGCCGTGTTCACTCCCCTTCCCCCCTCCCACTGAGGGACTGGGGCGTCTGGCTCTGGGCCGTGTCCTCCCCCCCTCCCACTGAGGGACTGGGGCGTCCGGCTCTGGGCCGTGTTCACTCCCCTTCCCCCCCCCCTCCCACTAAGGAACGGGGGCGTCCGGCTCTGGGCCGTGTTCACTCCCCTTCCCCTCTCCCACTGAGGGACTGGGGCGTCCGGCTCTGGGCCGTGTTCACTCCCCTTCCCCCCTCCCACTGAGGGACTGGGGCGTCTGGCTCTGGGCCGTGTCCTCCCCCCCTCCCACTGAGGGACTGGGGCGTCCGGCTGTGGGCCGTGTTCACTCCCCTTCCCCCCCCCCCTCCCACTAAGGAACGGGGGCGTCCGGCTCTGGGCCGTGTTCACTCCCCTTCCCCCCCCTTCCCACTGAGGGACTGGGGCGTCCGGCTCTGGGCCGTGTTCACTCCCCTTCCCCCCTCCCACTGAGGGACTGGGGCGTCCGGCTCTGGGCCGTGTTCACTCCCCTTCCCCTCTCCCACTGAGGGACTGGGGCGTCCGGCTCTGGGCCGTGTTCACTCCCCTTCCCCCCTCCCACTGAGGGACTGGGGCGTCCGGCTCTGGGCCGTGTTCACTCCCCTTCCCCCCCCCCTCCCACTGAGGGACTGGGGCGTCTGGCTCTGGGCCGTGTCCTCCCCCCCTCCCACTGAGGGACTGGGGCGTCCGGCTCTGGGCCGTGTTCACTCCCCTTCCCCCCTCCCACTGAGGGACTGGGGCGTCCGGCTGTGGGCCGTGTTCACTCCCCTTCCCACTGAGGGACTGGGGCGTCCGGCTCTGGGCCGTGTTCACTCCCCTTCCCCCCCCCCTTCCCACTGAGGGACTGGGGCGTCCGGCTCTGGGCCGTGTTCACTCCCCTTCCCCCCGAGGGACTGGGGCGTCCGGCTCTGGGCCGTGTTCACTCCCCTTCCCACTGAGGGACTGGGGCGTCCGGCTCTGGGCCGTGTTCACTCCCCTTCCCCCCCCCTTCCCACTGAGGGACTGGGGCGTCCGGCTCTGGGCCGTGTTCACTCCCCTTCCCCCCGAGGGACTGGGGCGTCCGGCTCTGGGCCGTGTTCACTCCCCTTCCCACTGAGGGACTGGGGCGTCCGGCTCTGGGCCGTGTTCACTCCCCTTCCCCCCTCCCACTGAGGGACTGGGGCGTCCGGCTCTGGGCCGTGTTCACTCCCCTTCCCACTGAGGGACTGGGGCGTCCGGCTCTGGGCCGTGTTCACTCCCCTTCCCCCCTCCCACTGAGGGACTGGGGCGTCCGGCTCTGGGCCGTGTTCACTCCCCTTCCCCCCTCCCACTGAGGGACTGGGGCGTCTGGCTCTGGGCCGTGTTCACTCCCCTTCCCCCCTCCCACTGAGGGACTGGGGCGTCCGGCTCTGGACCGTGTTCACTCCCCTTCCCCCCTCCCACTGAGGGACTGGGGCGTCCGGCTCTGGACCGTGTTCACTCCCCTTCCCCCCTCCCACTGAGGGACTGGGGCGTCTGGCTCTGGGCCGTGTCCTCCCCCCCTCCCACTGAGGGACTGGGGCGTCCGGCTGTGGGCCGTGTTCACTCCCCTTCCCCCCCCCCTCCCACTAAGGAACGGGGGCGTCCGGCTCTGGGCCGTGTTCACTCCCCTTCCCCCCCCTTCCCACTGAGGGACTGGGGCGTCCGGCTCTGGGCCGTGTTCACTCCCCTTCCCCTCTCCCACTGAGGGACTGGGGCGTCCGGCTCTGGGCCGTGTTCACTCCCCTTCCCCCCTCCCACTGAGGGACTGGGGCGTCCGGCTCTGGACCGTGTTCACTCCCCTTCCCCCCTCCCACTGAGGGACTGGGGCGTCTGGCTCTGGGCCGTGTCCTCCCCCCCTCCCACTGAGGGACTGGGGCGTCCGGCTGTGGGCCGTGTTCACTCCCCTTCCCCCCCCCCTCCCACTAAGGAACGGGGGCGTCCGGCTCTGGGCCGTGTTCACTCCCCTTCCCCCCCCTTCCCACTGAGGGACTGGGGCGTCCGGCTCTGGGCCGTGTTCACTCCCCTTCCCCTCTCCCACTGAGGGACTGGGGCGTCCGGCTCTGGGCCGTGTTCACTCCCCTTCCCCCCTCCCACTGAGGGACTGGGGCGTCCGGCTCTGGGCCGTGTTCACTCCCCTTCCCCCCTCCCACTGAGGGACTGGGGCGTCCGGCTCTGGACCGTGTCTCCCCCCCCGCCACTGAGGGACTGGGGCGTCCGGCTGTGGGCCGTGTTCACTCCCCTTCCCCCCCCCCTCCCACTAAGGAACGGGGGCGTCCGGCTCTGGACCGTGTCTCCCCCCCCCCGCCACTGAGGGACTGGGGCGTCTGGCTGTGGGCCGTGTTCACTCCCCTTCCCCCCCTCCCACTAAGGAATGGGGGCGTCCGGCTCTGGACCGTGTCTCCCCTTTCTTCTCCCATGCAGGGACTGACTGGGGCGTCCTGCTCTCAACTGTGTTCCCTCTTTCCTTTCCCCCATGGGATCGGGGTGTCTGGCTCGTGGCCGTGTTTCCCCCGAGTGTATTGTATTGTATTTATTTATGTATTTTACACACTTCTGGCTGGCCTGGCTTTGGAGTGTGGCTTGCGTCTCAGATCTCCCTCCAGCCTGTCACTATCTTTCCGGTATCGAGGTGCTGATGGTGTTGAATTAGAGAGCGACAGCGTGGCGATTTCCCTTGAAACCTCCCTCTGTGCAGGCAGGGCCCCGTAGTGCATTTCCTGTCGTTTGCATCGCAAGCTCCGTCCGGTCCCCAAGAGCCAGATGGTTGATCCCCACAAGGAGGGTACCTTGCCGCACAAGAGGTCCTAGTCAGTCTGTGGGATGACGTGTGGGGCACGGTCTGATCTTACGGGAGCCATTTGTCCTCTAGCATTCCTTCCCTTGACACATTTGTAAAAGCTCTTCCTCTCCCTTGAACCTTGTGTCCAGCACTGATGCGATTTTACTTTTTTTGCTGCTGCTTTTCTTTTCCCCGATGGCCTTGCCTTAACTAATGAATTGTCTAGTCTGTCGAGTTACCAACGCTTTCATTTCTAGTATAATATTTTTTAAAAAGTTTAGATCTTTGATCCCTCACAAAGCCATATTTGCCGCCGCTCGTTCCTTGCATTCCTTTGTCTGAGAGGAATTTTAATCAATCATCAGCTGTGCGTTCGGTATGGTGTCCTGAGGTTCCCTATTCACCTTCCAGGTTGACTTTGAATGTTTCCTCCCCTAGTGCCTGAGTCATAAAGCCCCCAGTTCAGCCAAGTAGTTAAGCGCACGCTTGACGTCAAGCTCGTCGGTAATCAGATCGATGCGTCCGATGTGCTTAATTGCTTTGCCGAAATGAAATTTTCAAATTCCCTGAAGGTGGCCACCTGAAACCTAATGCCGCCCAACTAACTGGTGCGTTCTGTGAACGGCTTACTTGGCAGAATCCAGCGCTTGCTGTTTCCAAGTCTTTCTTTAGCAATTGGTATGAGAGAGAATCAATCGGGTCACCCCTTCCTCCGGTTAGGATCTTTGCTTTCCGGATCATAATTTGTCTTTCACCGAACAGAGGAACCCGTTTGGCGAAGTGTGTTTCTAAATACGCTCCGCCAGCGAACGCACACCAAGTTCCCTTTGTACGAGTTGTTAATTTCCGATCTGTCCGTTCCTTCTTCAGCTAAAGGCTACGAGTACGTCTTGGAACCCTCGCCCATTCCGTTACCACTGGACACGCCCCAAGAGACTCGGATCTTGCAGGTGTCTTGCGGGAGAGCTCATTCCCTGATCCTGACGGACAAGGAAGGAGGTACGGGGTCGCTTATAGCGGTGGCGAGGGACGACTGAGTCCGATCGCTCACGTCTTTCCTGTTTTCTTTCCTTAAAAGCTGAACCCAAACCGGACTGTATCAATATGGCACACGGAGGTGTTCTTTCAACCCTTAACGTGGGATTGTTCAGCGGAGGGAAAGCTCTAAGCTTAACTCTCTCTTCTTGGCATTCTGCCTTCCATCATCCGGCACAAGCCGTAGATGGTTTTGTTCTGCAAGTATTCTGAGATCTGATTTGTTTGTCTAGCCCCGGGGCCTGTTGAGCGTAAGGCATGTCGTCTTCAGCTAAGCTGGATGTAATTTCCAATTCAGGTTTTGGACAGCTATGCCAGTACCCGATGGCATTTTCTTTGTGAAACCTCTAAGTGAGTGCTACTTGTGTGGGTAGAATGTTGCATTCCTAAAGGAAGGTAATGAATTAACCGACCTAGAGCCGGAGGAACCCCTGCGGTGCCTGGCTCTCAACCGCCGCACAAATTCTTTAGCGTGCCAACTTGAGCGCACTATTTAACATCCCAGTGAAAGCTGTCGCTCACGGAGAGAGCCGATCGCTCGATTAAGCGCTTCCGTGGACATGCCAATCTTATGTCTTAAGTAAGTAAGTCTCCTAGGCAACAGCGGAACGGGCTAGTCAATTATGGAGGAATGGCCACTAACCTCCAGGTAGTAGTACGGGGCATATAGCATTACCGCTTAGACGTTGTTGCCTGAAGTGTCTTGAAGCGTTTCTATTTAGGTGAAGCCTGGTGAGAAGGGTCAAGGTCACCTCGTGGGTGCCTGAGAGCTAAGCATGTTGCGTGTACAGTAGACTCTCGATTATCCGGGACGATCGGGAAAAACGTCATCCCGGTTAATAAAATCCTGGATAATCAAGAGTCTACTGTGGGGGTGGTGCGCCTGTGGGGTTCGGGGGGGCATGTACCACCACCTGCCCCAGTCACCTCCCGCTGCTAGCCTGGGGGTAGGAAATCCAGGCTGGCAGCGGAAGGTGAGTGGGGCAGGTGACAGGACCCGGGTGGCAGGAGCCTGGGGGGAAAGCCCAGAGTGGCGGCAGGCTAAGCGGTCAACCCGCTGCCACCCTGGGCTTTTCCCCCCAGGCTCCTGCCACCCGGGGTCTCAGCCTGCTGCCAACCTGGTTTTTCTACACCCAGGCTGGCTGTGGGCTGTGACCCCGGCTGGCAAAGTGGCCAGCGGGGGTAACCCCAAAGCAGTGGCAGGGTGAGTGCTTAGCCCGCCGCCGCCGCTTTGGGGCTTCCCCTACTGACCCCGCCCCGTAATAGACATCCCGGTTAACCCGAGCCCGGATAGTCGGGAGTCTGCTGTATGTCGGGACGAGGCGGACCGTGCGGCAGTTAGGAGCCAACATCTCCGACCGGGAAGAAAGGCTTGATATTAACCCAAATAGCTAAATGGAAGTCACACGCGCGCAACTGTTGTTTTTCAGTCTTCAGCATGGGCAACAATTCCTACGGGCAGTGCGGCCGAAAAGTAATGGAAGGTGAAATTTACAGGTGAGAACCCCCCTTTATTTTTGCATAATAGAATTTCTATAGAATTAGTGACAGGTCTAGGTTCGTATAATTACTCTTACGGGTTTATTTTCTGTACTTTCCTACTCCCATCCCCAGTGGAGGTTTTTAGCACAGCTTTTCTCCATCCCCACGAATGTAGAGCCGGGTAATGTACCGTGAGAACTGGGAAACTAGTGCTCCATGAATTCGGAGAGGCGGTATAATCTAGGGACCGGACTCAGAGGCTCCTGGGAGAAAAGTCCCATCTCTACCACGTAGGCCTCCTATTGCTTTAGACTAGACCCTTAACACTAGAGAGCACTTTCCATCTTCGGGAGGGAGGGAAATCATTTCCCCTTTGTGGAGATTAGTTGAAGTGTTTTGAGGCCCCGTGAAGGCTCCCTTTCCCCCAGCTGTCTTGCAAAGAGACAAGCCTCTGGAAGTTTGAGTTGCAAACCCTTGAAATCTTCCCTTTGTTTTACCTCTTGCAGCGAGAGCCACGTCATTCACCGACTGCAAAAGTTCAAAGGCAGGGTTGTGCAGGTAAGAGCCTTTTCTCAATCGAAAATCCCTCTGAGGATAGGGGTCGTTACGCGGATGTCTTCTAAAATGGGAAAGAGGCCCTACCGCCTGATGGTATGTGGCTTGAGCCATTGCCCCTTACCCAGCTAGCGGGGTGGACTTTGCTGGGTTTGAATTCCCGGGAGGACCGGAGAAGAGCGGGAAACGTGAGACTTTAGTCGACGGCCCCCCTCTGCCGCCGAATGCCTTTGGCTGCATTTGAGTATTCTTCGTCGAGAGGCCTGTCCCTGCCCATTTCTCAGTCATCTCGGCCTTCTCTTTCGCGTCCGCTACCTCTCCTTTTACCCCCGTCCATTTGCGGGGGTCGGGCAAATGAAAGGTCTCGGTGCCAAGTAAGTGCCATCCGGTGCCTTGACCGTGAGATCATTCTCCCTGTAAACGGCAGCTAGATTCCACCTAAGGTCAGATCGTAGAGGAGGATTTCTCGGATCGGGTGAGGCCTAATCAAAGTGATCTGACGTCGCTTTTGGCTCCACGTAGGTTGTCTGCGGGCAGGATCACAGTCTGTTCAGGACGGCGGGAGGCGAGGTTTACTCCTGCGGATGGGGAGCCGACGGACAAACAGGTAGGCCTTTCCGAAGCCGCCGGCAATAAATCTGACGAGTAATCCCAGTAAAAGCTTGGAACGGCGTTTGCTCCGGTCAAGCGGCCGTAAGACAGATGCCAGGTGTTTAATAGCGGCAGCAAGGAGAGACGAGGTACATTGTATTTCAGCAGGTGTGTTCGAACCTGGTTTTGTCTCGCCGGGAAAACCTGTTTGTTTGAAAATCCTTCAAGCCGTCGATGTCCGGTGCATAGGTCTGGGATTGCTGTATAGGGCTTGAAATAGTCACAGCGATCCCATTTCAATGTATCGGTGAGCCTTATCATAGAATCAGAGAATATTAGGGTTGGAAGGGACCTCTGGAGGTCATCTGGTCCAACCCCCTGCTGAAAGCAGGACCAATCCCCAAATAAATCATTCCAGCCAGGGCTTTGTCAAGCCTGACCTTAAAAACCTCTATGGAAGGTGATTCTACCACCGCCCTACGTAACCCATTCCAGTGCTTCACCACCCTTGTAGTGAAAATTTTTTCCTAATAGCCAATCTAAACCTTCCCCACTGCAACTTGAGACCATGACTCCTCGTTCAGTCATCGGGTACCACTGAGAACAGTCTAGATCCATCCTCTTGAGAACCCCCTTTCAGGTAGTTGAAAGCAGCTATAAGATCCCCCCTCAGTCTTCTCTTCTGTCGACTAAACTAAACAATCCCAGTTCTCTCAGCCTCTCCTCAAAAGAAGTCATGTGCTCCAGGCCCCAATCATTTTTGTTTCCCTTCTCTGGACTCTTTCCAATGTTTCCACATCCTTCTCGTAGCGTGGGCCCCAAAACTGGACACAGTACTCCAGAGGAGGCCTCACCAATGTCGAATAGAGGGGAACGATCACGTCCCTCGATCTGCTGGCAATGCCCCTACTTATGCGGCCCAAAACGCCATTAGCCTTCTTGGCAACAAGGGCACACCGTCGACCCGTATCCAGCTTCTCATCCTCCGTAACCCCTCGGTCCTTTTCCGCAGAAGTGCCGCCCAGCCATTCGGCCCCTAGGCCGTAGCGGTGCACGGGATTCTTCTGTCCTTGGTGCGGGACTCCGCACGTCTCCTCGTTGAACCTCCTCAAATTTCTTTTGGTCCGGTCCTCTAATTTGTCCGGGTCCCTCCGTATCCCATCCCTACCCTCCGGCGTATCTACCCCTCCTCCCAGTTTAGCGTCATCCGCAAACTTGCCGAGGGTGCAGTCCACGCCATCCTCCAGATCGTCGATAAAGATATTGAATCAAACCGGCCCCAGGAGTGACCTTCGATACCGGCCGCAAACTAGACACGGAGCCGGCGATCGCTACCCGTCGAGCCCGACGATCCAGCCGGCTTTCTATCCGCCTTACGGTCCGTTCGTCCGGCCCATACTATTTTCACTTGCTGGCCAGAATAGCGTGGGAGACCGTATCAAAAGCTTTGCTAAAGTCAAGGAACAGCACATCCGCCGCTTTCCCCTCATCCGCAGAGCCAGTTATCTCCTCGTAGAAAGCAATGAGGTTAATCGGGCATGATTTGCCCTTGGTGAATCCATGCTGACTGTTCCCGATCACTTTCCTCTCCTCTAAGGAAGTGCTTCAGGGTTGATTCCTTGAGGACCCGCTCCCTGATTTTTCCAGGCACTGAGGTGAGGCTGACTGGCCTGTAGTTCCCCGGATCCTCCTCCTTCCCTTTTTTAAAGATGGGCACTACCGTGGCCTTTTTCCAGTCCTCCGGGACCTCCCCCCGATCGCCACGGGTTTTCAGAGGTAACGGCCAACGGCTCTGCAATCACATCGGCCGACTCCCTTAGCGCCCTCGGATGTGGCGCATCCGGCCCCGTGGACTTGTGCTCGTCCAGCTTTTCTAATAGTCCCGAAATACTTCTTTTTCCACAGAGGGCTGGTCACCTCCTCCCCAGGCCGTGCCGCCCAGCGCAGTCGTTTTGGAGCTGACCTCGTTCGTGAAGACAGAGGCCAAAAAAGCATGGAGCACCTTTGCTTTTTCCACATCCTCTGTCACTAGATTGCCTCCGTCATTCAGTAAGGGGCCCGCACTTTCCTTGACTTTTTTCTTGTTGCTCACATACCTAAAAAAGCCCTTCTCGTGACCCTTAACATTCCTTGCTAGCTGCAAGTCCAAGTAAGTGTGATTTAGCCTTCCCGATTTCACTCCCGCATGCCTGAGCCATATTTTGATATTCCTCCCTGGGCATTTGCCCAATGTTCCACCTCTCGTAAGCTTCTTTTTGACATTTAAGCTCGGCAGGTGGTCGCCTGCCCTATTGACTAATCTTTCCACATATCGGGATGGTTTGTTCCTGCAACCTCAGTAAGGAGTCTTTAAAATAGATACAGCCAGCTCTCCTGGACTCCTTTCCCCTTCATGTTCATCTCCCGGGGGATCCTGCTCCTCAGTTCCCTTAGAGAGTCAGTCTGCTTTTCTGAAGTGAGTCCGTATTCTGCCGCTCTCCTTTTTTCCCCGTGTCAGGATCCTGAAGTCGTCGACCCTCTCACGGTCAGTGCCTCCCAGGTTCCCATCCACTTTTGCATCTCCTACTAATTCTTCACGGTTTGTGAGCAGCAGGGCAAGAAAAGCTCTGCCTCTAGTTGGTTCCCCCGCACTTGCACTTAGAAATTGTCCCCTACACTTTCCAAAAACGTCCTGGCTTGTCTGAGCACCCCTGTGTTGCTCTCCCAGCAGATATCAATCAGGGTGATGGATTGAAATCATCTCCCATGAGAACCACGGCTTGTGATCTAGTAACAACTTCTCTTAGTTGCTGGAAGAAGAAAGCCTCATCCACCTCATCCCCGTGGTCTAGTGGTCTATAGCAGACTCCCACCACGACATCAATCAGCCTTGTTGCTCACACTTCTAATCTTAATCCTGAGGTTTTTCTGCAGTTTCATGCCGGAGCGCTGAGCAATCCTACTGTTCTCTTACATACAAGGCAACTCCCCCACCCTTTCTGCTGAGCAATCCTACTGTTCTCTTACATACAAGGCAACTCCCCCACCCTTTCTGCCCCGCCTTGACTTGAAACGTGACGTGCGTTTCCGTCCACATCGGTGAGATAAAAACGTTTTCTAGAGAGACGGTACTAACTAGTCTACGCGTTCGCTTCCTTTGCTAGTGAGTTGAGCCTATTCCTTTGATTTTGTGGCGGGTGGGGCCAGTGGAGCAGCTAGAGGGCAAGTTTGACCGTCCCCGGGCTTGGCTAAGTAAGTATTTGGTCTTGTTTGACCTTAAGACCGTAATCGATCGGAGCTGATTGGACCCCATGTCAGCCCAAGTCTCTGCTGGGTTGGAAACAGCATTCGCTAAGACACTTGTCTACACAGGCAAGATAAAAAGCATATTTTAACTGAGCGGGGGGGAGGGGGAGGGGGAGGGGGGTGTCACAATATGTTCCACAGCCATGGTTAAACCTGGGTCTTTAGGTAGCGTGGATTGCGTCTCACAGGACCGGACGGCTGTGAAATGGAAGTTTTCGGTTTGCATCTTTTCATAAGTGTATACACACACACACACACACACACACACACAGTGCATTGATCACCAGTGGTGCGTGAACAACAAATTGTTCCGCGGCGGGGAGCCCGGTCCCCCGGGAGCCCTAGATGTGCCGACAGGTGCATTGGCTCAGGAGCCCGCTGAGGTAAATGAGCGCAATGAAGACAGCGTGAGGACCGATCCCATCAAGGCCCAGGAGTCCTCACGTCGCGGCATTTTATTTTTGATCCAGTTCCCGGTCTCGCTCCTGAATCGTCCACCGTGCAATCGGGACGGCTTATTTACTTTTTTCTAGGCAATTCTTGTGCGGAACGGGACTTTTGTGCGGTTAGTATTATTTCGATGGGCTCAAGCCACAGGACAGCCGAACGGGTCCGTGTCCCAGGCAGGGTGACCTATGCATGCGGTTGATTGATTGATTTGGGAGGGGAGTTAATTGACTCTGGAGGGAAACCTGATTGTGTGGTGACAGCAATGAAGGACTTTTCGGGGCGTAGAGTGGGGAGGGGAAGTGGTGAACGGGCGTATGCCTGGTTTACATAATCCATTGGATGCTGGCTTTGCTGTTTGTTTTTAACGGCTACCCCCGAGACAGCAGGTTGTGTGGCTCGGTCTGAATTCCAAACGTGAGCAGAAAGCTTCTTCCGCGTTACATCGGTGCCGATAGTCCCCAGTCAGAGGGTCGGAATCGTTGGCTTTGTAGGAGAGAGATAGATAGATAGATAGGTAGAGGAAGAAGAACTCCCGCAACAGCGTTTGCTCGGGATAGGGGCGTTAGCTACCACTGTGGCTAGTTCCCACTGCATGTTTTTGGGTGATGGAGTGATAGGCCTCGCCTTGGATCATCGGTACCAAGGTAAAAAACTAAACTAATTTGTCTGCTCAACATGAAACCCGAGTGTGGGGCCGGTACTAGAAGGAGTCACAACAGCCCAGTCATAATAAAAGATCCCGGGGGGAGGGACGGGGACTACCACCGTTGACTTGAGGTGGATACAGCGTGGTGGGCCTTGAGTCCCGTCAGCACCAAATCCTTGGAGATGTTGAGCCCCCTCAACTGCAGGTTCTCAGCAACTCTTCCATAGATTAAGGCCAGACGTAAGTGACTATTGTGATCATCTACGTCAGTCAGTCAGTCAGTCAAGTCAAGTCTGACCACCTGCATAACACAACACAAACCATAGGGCTTCCCTGGGTTAATTCCTGTTTAATTATCCTCTTCAGATCAAGCCTTTTAAGTAAGTGTAGCATGGGCCTGCTCTGAAATACACTGGACCGGAATAGTAGAGCATCTCCTCTACAGAGACGCATTTCTTTGTTAAACGGTGTGATCTTTGTGATATATACGGCGGGAGCTTGAGTAGCGCCACCAAACTACTAGAAGACAGGCTTTGAGCTGCCGTCACAGGGGGCACGCTAGGGACTCATCGCCCGGATCCTTGCTTTAGCCCTGCCCGAACACCTCTCCAGAAACGGGTGGGGGTGTTTTCCGTTTTTGACGTTGTTTCTGAAGTTCCGGTCTCCGGCTGACTCGTGTGTACCGTCACCATAAGCCGCCCGGCCTCCGTCTTATTTCCGATGCGCACGAGCAGGGCATTTCACGACGGCACGTCTCTCTCTCTCCTCGTCAGGTCTCGGCCATTACGATATGACCAGCGTGCCCACCAAGCTGGGCGGAGATATCGCCGGAGTCAAGATCGTTCGGGTCGCCACCTACGGGGACAGCTGTCTGGCCGTATCCGAGGAAGGAGACCTCTTCGGGTGGGGAAACTCCGAATACGGGCAGTTGGCTTCCGTCACGGAGGGGACACAGGTGAGTTGGGACGTTCCGGCGTAAGGCATATTACTCGAAAGGACTTCCTTTGTAAAATGATTTTCTATCCGCGAGTCACCAGCTACCCTTTGGGTGCCAGGTCAACGGTAACGGAGTGTCTACTACGTGCCTCACCGTAACCACGGTGTACCAAAAGCTATAAAATAAGCCCCTATTCCCCGCTCCGGGTTCCTTTTCCCGCCGCGGGATCGCCTATGCCCCGACCTCGGTCCGGCGGATGGAGGGAGCCTCCGTGGTTCACGTAAGCGCCCGAACCGTCCGATAGATACGGGGAGAAAGTCGACTCGTCCGACAATAGACCTTCCCTCTACGTCATTGACGTTTTCTCTGTCCCAAGAGACCCTTCCCGAAAGGCCCGTACGTCTGGGTTCTAATCGCCGGCGTGCGCGTTCTCTGGGGTCAGAAGGGTTGGTTTGGTCTCCCTAGGTGAACGTTCCGAGGCACTTACCGTTCAAGATCGGGAAGATCAAGGAGGCCGCGTGCGGAGGGACGGGCAACGCCGTGGTCAACGGTGAGTTTGCGTTTGGCGTCGCGAAGCTCCCGTCGGATTTCACGAGGTGGGAGTGGAGAGGGGCGGTATAGTCGTAGACGTTAAGGTCAGAAGGGACCGTTAGGATCGTCCAGTCTGACCTCCCGCACGACGCGGGCCACAGAATTTTACCCACCCATTCCTGCGATATAGCTCTCGGCTATATCTGAGCTATTGAAGTCCTTCAATCTTGGTTTAAGGACTTCAAAGTACAGAGAATCCTCCGGCAAACGACCCACGCCCCCTCCTGCAGAGGAAGGCGAAAAACCTCCAGGGCCTCTGCCAATCCGCCCCGGTGGAAAATTCCTTCCCGACCCCAAATATGGCGATCGGCCGACCCCCCAGCACGTGGGCAAGACTCACCGGCCAGACACCCGGGCAAGAGTTCTCTGTAGTCACTTAGATCCCATCCCGTGCCACAGGTCCATCTATTACCATAGTCAAAGATCAGTTGCCAGACTGATGTCGTTCCATCACACTAGCTATCGCATCTCCTCCATAAACTTATCAAGCTTCGTCTCGAAGCCGGATGGGTCTTTTGCCACCGCCGCTTCCCTTGGAGGGCCGTTTGAGAAGTTCACTCCTCTGACGCTTGGTTAGAAACCTTTGTCTAATTTGGAGTCTAAACATCCCGTCGGCCAGTTTATATCCATTAGTTCTTGTGACCGCATTAGTACTGAGCTTAAATAATTCCTCGCCCTCCGTGGTATTTATCCCTCTGATCTATTTAGCGAGTGTAATCCTATCTATCTATCTATCTCCCCATAGCCTTCTTTTGGTTAGGCTATACAAGCCACGGTCCTTGAGTCTCCTTTCATAAGAAGACAGGTTTTCCATTTTGCGGATCATCCCAGTAGCCCTCCTGTGCGACTGTTCTAGTTAGAATTCAAACGTGGGAGGCCAGAACTGCACACAGTATTCCGCGTGAGGTCTCACCAGTGCCTTATATAACACACAAACAGTACTAGCACCTCGTCATCCATCTATCTAATCTCTCTCTACTAGAAATACCTCGCCTAACGGAACCCAAGACCACAGTAGCTTTTTTCAGGGCCATATCTCATTGGCGGGTCACGGTCATCCCGAGATCAACTAGTACTCCTCCTCTTCCGTTACTTCTAATTGACAACGCGTCCCCAGTTTACAACGAACTAAACTAAAATCATTGTTTGTTTCTTAGGATTCTGTAAGTAAGTGCACGACCTTACACTTGTCAGTATTCAGTTAAGTAAGTTTCATCCTGTTTCTATTACTCTAGTTTACAAGGTCATCCAGGTCTTCCCGTAACAGTATCCCGGTCTATGGGTATGTCTTCACTACCCGCCGAATCGGCGGGTAGCAATCGATCTTCTGGCGATCGATTTCTCGCGTCTTATGAAGATGCGAGAAATCGATCGCGCGCGGCGCCCCCGTCGACTGCGGAACTCCAGCTTGCCGGGAGGCGCAAGCTGGAGTCGACGGGGGGAGCGCGCCACCGACCACCGCTGCCTGAGAGATAAGGGTACTCTCGCTGTATCACTCCCCCGGATAGCCCAGGGCAAGAAAGACAACACAGAACTCCGGTGTCTCTCTCTGAGATTACCAGATTTAAGCTTAGATCACTTTACTCGAATCACCAGTCAATTATTATGAGTATAAAAAGTTTGACAAAGAAAGAGAATAAGCATGCACTTACTTAATACACTACACAGATATAGAATTTCCTAATCTTGATCTTCTTGCATAAACTAACTAACTTCTCCCCTTCTCTGCTCATTACACAGATAGAGACACCAACATCAAATGCAAAGCTTTTATGCAGGACAATTCTTATTTACAGTTTCTAGTTATGAAGACATATAGAGAAAGGACAAAGTTGGAGGTCCATAACTGGACCAGAGGTTTGAGTCCATTCAAAGCCCAAATTGAACTGAACTTGACTTCCTGCTCTCTCTGTGTCTAGCCAGACTGCTCTGATGACACTGCCTTCTCAGGTAACATTAGCCCCACCCAGGCAAGGCAACACTCCACACTTATGACAGAGTCGGTTTGGCACGATCTACTTATCTATGTTCTAAAAACCATGGTTCTTTTATCCCCATGGCCATTGATCTCAATGCCCTTAACTCAAATACCCTGTCCTTCAAAAATGTCTCCAAGACCTTGCGTACCAACAACCAACCAACCAAGTACAGATGTCAAACTAACAAACGGGCCCATAGTGACCTGGATCACTTTCTTCCCTTTCTATATTAATTAGCAATTCTCCAGTCATACGGGACAACCCCCGAGTGTACAGATTCATAACAAATTCTCGATAACAACAACGGCCTCGCAATGTTACGTGCCGGTTCCTTTAATATTCTCGGATGAAGATTATCCGGGCCCACCGACGTAGTCCCACAAAGATGTTGGAGTTTGACTTCTACCCCGGATAGGGTAGAATAGCTACGTCCGTATTCTCATTCCCATTTGCCACGCTATCTTTATCCCTAAGAAAGAGCCTCATTCGCCTCACGAAAGACGCAGGCCAAGTATTTATTTAGATATTGGGCCATGCCAAAATCATTCTGAACTTAACTTAACTTCCGCTCCATCCTCAGGTTTTACCGGACCTACTTCTTTCTTTGTTTTCCTCGGACGTATATGGCTATAGAACCTTTTCCTATCGGTTTTAATTCCCTCTGCAAGGTCCAGTTTGACTTGACTTGTAGCCTTTTTCCCGTTCTGACCTCAATTCGATAGCTTTCCTTGCTAATCCCTCCCAGCTTCCACTCCCTGTCTGCTTTTTGTTTCTCACCTCTGTGAGACGCTTGCTCATCCAGCTCAGTCCACAACTCCCGCCTGTGATGTTTTGTCCCCTTGCCTGAGATGCAGGCTTCCGATCGATTCTGCAACTTTGATGTCAGGTCAAGTAAAGTAATCCTCGGCCTCCTTTCCCTTGAGATCCATAAGTAAGTAAGGTCTTTGGCACAATCCACTTCCCTAACTAATGTCCTTCAACGTTAGACTTTGGCAGATGTCTGACGCGAGTGACGTTCACACGCTTTATTGGCTCTTATTTGAAGAGGGCCCCAATGGGTCGTTTGTTAGGAAGGAAAGACTTACTTAACTGTCGAAGTTCCCGAAGCTCAGAGGGCAGGCGCGTCGGCCCCGGAAGCGGGCACCGCCGTCGCCCTTGCTGCGTCTCTACGAGTTAATTTTCCCATGCCGTCCATTTGGCCGCTTTCTCGAGTGCTGGATGTAAAGAATTCTTTTGGAAGGAAGGAAGTAAGTCTCACAGCAGAAAGAGAGCCGGCCAGTGCGGGCTCAGTCACCGATCCAAGAGGGTGGGAACGCCAGGACATAAAAGCCCGTTACCCCTCGGGCGCCGCGGGCCGGTTCCGTCACAGAGACGGGCTCAGTTTTGAGAACGCAGAGGCAGAAGTACATTTGGGAAAGAATCAGAGAGGTAGCTGTGTTAGTCTGGAATAGCAGAGGTCAGAGAGAGTCCTGTGGCACCTTAAAGACTAACTAAAGTATTGAAGCATAAGCTTTCGTGGGCTAATACCCACTTTGTCGGATGCAAGTGGTGAAACCACCGCTTGCATCTGACAAAGTGGGTCTTAGCCCACGAAAGCTTATGCTTCAATACTTTAGTTAGTTAGTCATTTGGGAAAGGCGATCTGAGGCAAATTGTCTTTCTTTGATGGCCAAGTTAGAGAGAAGTCCAAGGGAGGAAGGAGCCAAATGGAAGTGCAGTGTGTTCTGTCCATTTGTAAAGGTGTCAGAATGAGTCGCCAAGGCCAAAGCAAAAGAAAATAGCCGTGTGGGTCTAATGAGGTTTTGGGGTGGTATCGATTTCATAAGAGCGAATGCATTCACGGCGTTTGTTTTTATCCTAACAACGCAGAAGAAGGAAACGTCTTTGTCTGGGGATACGGCATTCTCGGGAAAGGACCCAACCTGATGGAAACGGCGACTCCGGAAATGATCCCACCCACCCTGTTCGGCTCGTCCGACTCGAGTCCGGACACCCATGTCGTGCGTGTGCGTTGCGGACTCGGCCACTTTGCCGCGCTGAACGGTGAGTTTCCGGTCCCGGATCGGTGGCGCAGGGGTCTCTTCCGTTCGTTTCCCTTTTAAAATGGCACCGAGACGTTGTGGTTTGTAAAACAGACTCCTCCAATGTGAAAGGTGAACCTCACCCACGTGGAAAGGAGGCAAGGGGTCGGGTGTGTTTTCGGTAGGACCATGTCAACAACGCCAGAGGCGGCCTGGCCTCTCTAGACACCGCCGGGAGAAACGCCTAATCTGGGTTCAGTGAAACAAACCGATCCGTGCCCCTTCCCTTTGCTTTCTAAGTTGCAAGCGGCCCCGACGTACCGACCTCAGAGAGTCGAACTGAGTCGGCTAGCGTAGCGTAGCACAGCGCAAATACTGACAGATGGGACCATTGCAGCAATCAAGGTTGCAAGTGAAGGACATTATACTGCAGTTTGCAAATGAAGACCTGTGAAATCAATGAGAAAGGCTAGGAGAGGGCAGGGGGCTCGGAAGCCAACGTAGCTACTCTATGTCGAGAGTGGGTAAGAGCTTCCTTTGCTGCTCTTGGAGCTGTTGGGTAGAGGAGAATAGATTCAGTGTGACAAACTGTTCCCTGAGCTCTTCTGTGAAGATCGATAGATAGATAGCAAGCAGTGGCCTATGCAGTGGCATCTTAAGTAAGTAAACTAACTCACAGGTTCCTTATTGGGTTTTCATCTCATATGGGTAACAAAACCAACAAAGATAGCAGTTATGGCCTAGAAGCCTGTGCCTCCCTAAGTGTCACTGCCGTGACCCCTTTCTCGGTCCATTAAATGACTGACAGACTGACTTAACACGGGTTGTAAAGGTAATGTGACCTGGGCGTTTTGCTCATTGCAGACAGAGGAGAGCTGTTTGTGTGGGGCAAGAACGTAAGAGGGTGCTTGGGGATTGGAAGAATGGAAGACCAGTATTTCCCCTGGAGGGTAAGTAAGTAAGTACGTGGCATTTGAGCACCAAAGCGGTCGGCGTAGCGGAACGAGGGGGATCGGGGAGCCTCGCCCCTTCGGCGTGCCCAGTGTAGTTGTGGATTTTGGCAAGGGAAGGAACGGGGAATCTTCACGTGCCAGACGAACGCCCGGCTCCCTCCTTGGACCTCCCGACCGGAAGGGACGGAGACGGGTCGGAGGTAGATGTCGTCTCTGGTATCGTTTTGGCATTTGAGAATTAAGCTAGAGCGGCGGTGTCCCATCGAGAGCTCTGTCACTAGCCAGGTGTGGGTAAGAGGCTACCGAAAGGTGGGTAAGGTATATGGAATTTTTGTAATGTGGCTGTGAAGGGAATTTCAAAACAACCCCATGTGTGGCCAGGGTCAAACGTCTATGGGGCATCGCTGGTCTAGACTATTCCAGAAGAGCCACCCCAGTAGACCCCGAGCCCCGTCTGGCAGAGCTGGTTGGCGTCCGCCGTGTCACCTAAGAAAGAAAGAAAGATGACACTTCAACGTCGGTGTGAAACCAGGGCTCAAGTGACGTAACCGGAGTCCGTCTTCCGTAGCCAAAATCAGTCGGGCAGGTGGCGGAACGGGCCGCCGAGTTTGCATCTGAACTTCCTACGGGTTACTTACTTTGACGTCGGACGCACGTTGGTTTTTGGCTCCAAAAGTCTCTTTTTAGAAAAGGGACGAGGGAGGGGAGGAAAAATCCTTCAAGCAGGGAGAAGTTTGTGAAGAAGAGGAGTTAAAGTCAAGTAAGCGAGGAAGAAGGCTTTCAAAGTTACTTGGATGGTGAAGATGTGCTCCCCAATTAGACCATGGTAATGAAATCTGGACTGTAAATAACTTCCTTACTTAGTGAAGTAAAAGGCACAAAGGGCAAGTGCAGACATTTTAAGTAAGTAAGTAAGTATCCCATTTCTCTCCCCGGACCTAGCGACTGGGAGAGGATGGCAGTGGCACGTCCCTTGCAGATGGTGAGGAATAGGGGAGCTTAGGGTGCTTAGGCGACGTAACGGTAAGGGATGACAGGCGGGCGTACGCATCTTACCTTACCTTTCCGGTCCTTTCAAAGAGGAGTGGTGCGAGGGTCCACAGGGCACCGTAGATAGCGTAGAGCAGGGGTCGGTGGCCTTTCGGAAGCTGCGCTCTGAGTCTTCACTTACTTACTTATTGACTTACTTCACTGTAATGTAAGGTGTGTGCCAGGAATACATTGTCATGTTTTTAGAAGATCTCTGTCCTTGTCTAAGTGAGTGAGTGAAGGGAAGTGTTGTTTACTATAGAACTAAAAGCTTTTGTCGTATGTAAAGTAAACAAGGTTTTTACAATACGTAAGAAGCTTCGCCGAAAGTGCAATGATGACGCAGGGCCGCCCCCGTGAAACTCTGGCGTTCGTTTGGCCGATCTTACAAAAAGAAAGAGGTCAGTGTAAATTACTTAACGGCTAACCACGCACTCGTGCTCCCAGTGCCGAAAGCCACCCTGAGCAGCGAGAGACCAAACGATGCGCGGTGTCTCCCAGGCTGGAATTTTCCCGTCGGTCCTTGGAAATCATCGGCCCCGTTAAGCTGCATGATGCTTAAACGAATCACCTTACCGCGTTGCGGCGTAGCCTTTAGGAACGGCGGGCTCGGGGTCGTGATTCCCTCTCGGATTTCGCGACGGGCTGCCAGTGAAACCCCGTCTGACGGAGATGGAGGTTTTGGTTCTGACCCTAACTGCCTCGCGTGAATGGAAAAGGACCAGAGTCTGCAGTGACAGCTCACGACGCGATCGTGCGCCGTGCTTTACGGCACATGAATGAATCCCGTCGGGTTGGCTGTTTGTTTGTTTCTGAGTTGATCTTCCTTTCTTGATATTTTTGTCCATGCCTTTGGGGGGAGGTGATGTTTGTTTCTTTTTTTTGGTGTAATATCTATTCAATTAATTCCCCGACCTGAGCCCCGTCTCTAAGCAGTTGTAAAGGTTTGCACTTTAAAGGGCGGTCCTGGACTTGGCCGGCGAGGGGCGCCTATGGTGGGAAGAAGGCGAACGATGGGACTTTTGTGTTTCCGTTCCAGGTGACCATCCCGGGTGAGGTAGTCGACGTGGCTTGCGGGGTCGATCATATGGTGACGCTGGTGAAATCATTTATCTAGAGGCTGTGGTGTATGTGAACTTTGGCTCGGGAACGTCCGGTAAAAGAAGAGCCCGCAATCAATCAATCGTTCCTTTGGGGAGGAGAACCCTTAGCGCTCGTGTTCAAGAAGAGGATACGGCACCGACCGCACGTACGCAGAGTGCAAGGACTGGGTGGTATGTTTGGAATGGTGTTTGTTTGGTTAGTGTCTTTCCAGGGCCAGAGCCTCCAGTGACTGAGTGAGTCTTTGGCAAAGGACAGAGCCTGGCATTCCTTCCTTAGGGATGTGGAAGAGATGAGCAACGTCAAATGTTTGTAATCAATCACTCCATCGATCGCTGGCCGTCGAGAAGAGGAGTCCAACCGTCCCGCAGCCGGGCCCGTGGGTAGCAGGGGCGTGCAGACGTGTATGGATAGAGGCAAGAAGGGGAGACGTTTGACGACGGTTGGGGTTTTTTTCTCCGGAGGAATGAGCGGTACACAGCGTGATGCACGCTCCGTGGTAGAGACGGCAGTGGCGGTGTTAAGGGGTACACCATCATCTTTCTGGTCACTTGGGGGGGAGGGGGGATGGTCTCAGGTGACCGGTGAAAGGAAAGTTGTCTTGGGGGATGAAATAAATGGATACATGCTGAAGAGTACACTTTGTTGGAACTATTTGTCACTCTCCGTTACGGGTCTTGTGCCCTTTGACCCATGTTCTTCTGAGGCATGTGGGAAGCGGAGCCGCTCCGTGTTGCGTTGCGAGTGGATGAAGGCAGAGTGTAGGCTTTCTACAGTGGAGGTAGCTCTTTTCTCTAGAGGTAATTCATTAGGTTGGTGGTGTGGGGCTCGAGTGGTAGAGAAAGATGCCATTTTCTTCAGTTAGTTAGTTGTAGTGCCTGGGTGGAGTGAGAGAGAGAGACTCCTTGTCTGTGTGTCGGGGGTGGAAGGAAGTGAGCTGTGACTGATTGATTGATAGAGGATGTATTTATTTGAAAATATATATATTGATTTATCTACTTACTTACTTTTTGTATCTTTCTGTAGGGATGTTGACAGTGGAGTGAGTGAGTGAGTGAGTGAAAGTAAGTAAGTAAGTAAGGAAGCAAGTAAGTGGCATCCTGATGGCTGCAAGTAAGTTCTTGCAGTCATCTGGCGGAAGGAAGTGTTGGGATTGGTGGCAGCCCTGTGTTGGCTATGCCCAAGTCTGCCCTGGAGTTGGGGCTGATTGATTGATTGATAGGGACTAACTAAACTAAAAAGAAAGAAGGGACACTGGAATTATCAAGTGATCAATCAATCACGATGTGTGTTTGGTGTGTTTGTTTTCTAAGTAGTAATGGGAGGGTCCCAGTTTGGAAACCCTTGGAGCTGGCTGATTGATGGAGAGGTTGGCAGTGGAGTCAGGAATGGCCTGGAATCGAGTGGATTTTGGGAGCTGGGCTGAGGGGTCTTTGATCTGATGTTGGCCGTCCCTGTAGATGAGCCAGAGTGAGCTCCAGCATGTCAGGGGCACGACATTGCATCGCCAAGGTGTGCACTGGGGATGGTGGTCCAATGTGCAGCTGACTGGCTGCCCTCTACTTGTGGTGTGTCTGTCTGTCTCTCCAGTGAATGGGGCCATGTGATTGGTTGAAGTGTGGAGAGTGGGCTGTGCTGGGCAGGTGGGAGCTGTCAGGCCCCAGGGGTTCCTGGGGAGGCAGAGGCCTCCTGGGATTGGCCGGGCCGCAACGAGGAGGTGGGGCCGGCAGGGCAGCTAAAGCTTCAGTCTGCCCGAGGCCAGCGACCCAGGAGCGTAGCGACCAGGGAGTTTAAAACGGGGAGCGCAGAAGGGGGCCCCTCGCTCTGCTCCTTCTCTCCGGCAAGAGGAGGAAGAAAGACTGTCTCACAAGGTGAGTAACTTGCTGGGCTTCTTGACCTTCACTCTTGCTCTGCATTTGGGTTGTTTCCCTGGCCCGTTTTCACAGAGGCCCTGGTGGTGGTGGGGTGGGGGAGAAGGAAGGAGCAGGGGGGACAGCTCTCCTTTATTGCAGGTAGGTATCTGATTGAGGAGAGTTTGGTGCCTTCCCTACAATCTAGGAGTTCCTGGCCTCTGGAGACCTACACATCTGTGCTACAGACTTTAGATTTCTCCAACCCCTCCACAATTAATGCCTATGGAAGGGCTACACTCAACAGGAGGAGAGGGAGCCCTCCTTCAACATGGCGCTGGGTTTCCAGGTGAGGGAACTCTGCTCATCGCTGCTTACTCCTCAGACCATCAGCTGTGACAAACATCGACAGCTGACGTTGGGGCAACCTGGAGAACCCTCCGATGACATGCCTGCCTGGCCCAACAACCAGTCTCTCTCACAGCTCTCGACGCATCTAGAGGATTGATTGACACGGGACGAGTGCTCGGGAGGAGGGTACTCACTCGGGGTTCATGCACATACCGATGACATCACTAAGGGTGGGCAAGACATCCAGAACCTCAGTGGGGGCACTCTCAGAAATGCCTCCAGGGCTACACACAGGGCCAAGTGAGTGGGCAACGCTTCAGGCTCTCCCTGCACGGATCACCTGATGGTCTACAAGACAGAGGGTTGGTGGGTTACATCGGGACATTGTTTACGGGTTGGGGACACACTGTGGAGACATGAAGCCTCTTCCAATAAGATGGGCTCCCCCTGACCCAAGGTGGAACCCAACGGAAAGCACGTCACTTACTTCACACTGAACACACACATCATGGCAGAGCCATATCTCATCTCAACCAACCCACAGGGAGGGTGGGAAGCTGCTGAGGGCCACGTTGATCTGACAGACAGACACATCTCTTCAGGGACCATCTATCAATCAATAATACACACACTCTTTGCCTGTTTGTTAGTCACAACAAGACAATTGACAACAATAAAAAGTAAGTAAGTTAGAGCCACAGCCCATGATTGATTCATAAACAAAGAAAGACAATTCATTGACACCAAAAGGAATCTGACCCATCAATCATAAAGAAATAAAGAGACAGACAGATAACAGAGCTATACATACATACACAGTGACTGACCAACAATTCTGTAAAGTGCTTCTAGACAACTGCTCTACATCAATAATTACCCTGAAAGAAAGAAACAAACAACAAAGAAAGATGAGCAAATTGGTGCGCCTCACGGTAATTAATACAGGTTCTCACCAGACAGACATAAAAGGTATCATCAGTCTGCCAGGTTTCTGTGATGATGATTGAGGACAATCCATCAATAGGACACCTCCATCCACATTCTACATGACATCATCTGTCAGTCAATCAGAGGGACAAAACATATCAATCAACCAAGCAGCACAAGGAGTGGCACCATATGTACGATGATGATGATTGATTGATTGATGGGAAAGAAAGAAAATAATAAAATACATACATAGAGAATCCATCAGCTCAATCAATCACTCACTCACATCAAGTGCACGTCACAAACAAACCAACACATCCACATACATCGAATCCTTTGGCATCATCATGCCATGCTCTCATTGATGATTGAGACAAACATCCCTAAATAAATAAATAAATAGATGATTGATTTATAGTGTGTTTGTTTGTTACTTTACTTACTTAGTTAATTTCTTTCTTTTGAACCAACCACCTGCCCTGGACAGCAATAGTGATGATGATGATGATGGAACCTATGATCAATCTAAACAAATCATAATAGTGACAGATTTCAATCAATCAGCCACATATTGACTGCATACATGTCATCATCACCTCAGGACAACAGACAAACCACCAGAAAGTTACTTACTGCTTCGGCTGACTGACTGACTTCTTCTCACAGCAGCTACTACAGGAACCCACAATGGGAGAGGGAGGGAGAGAGGCAACTATTAATTTTGTCCCGAGTGGTGCACGGCCCTTTGGTCCAAGACAGACATAGAACTAAACTATAACAAACAAACAAACACAACCCCTTCGAGATGACATACCTACATAGTGACCATCAGATAAGATCCATCGCAACACCTCACATTCCTGTGGTGGGAAGAACACCTCAAGGGCACAACACTGTCACCTTTCATTTCTGTCAATTGAGGGGGTTGGTTACTTACTTACTTATGTACTTAAACAGGAATAATTCAAAGGGACAGTGACCGACTACTGTGAAATCACCACAGGGACGCTTTTCAAAGACACACCTTAATAAATAGAGACTCACTCACCATCATCTTTAATGTATATCCCAAATGACGACAAAACAATAAACACAATAGAAAAAACTACAAAACAAAGACCCATCGTGGCTCAACCACCATGTAAAAGAAGCAGTTAGTTAGAGATTAGATGATTGATACATAAGGTAGAAGGCAAATCCAAGTGAGGCATCTAGAAAGGACCGTACATCCTGCCAAATCACATGTAACAATGTCAAAAGAAAAGCCACGATGGACGAGTTAGTTTGAAGAACAGCCAGCCACACGTTCAAAAGGCGATAACAAAACATTGGTAAAATACATCTGAAGCGGGAGGCCCACTCTACAGCCAGCGTGGCCCTTGGACAATCAAGATACTAAAGAAACACTTCAGGACAATAACATCATCACACAGAAACTCCAGGTATTCTTGGCTGCCATCTTACGGAGCTTCCCAAACGTGAGCCGTCTTTCATGGGTGACGAATCTGAAGAATCATCACCCCCCTCAACGTGTCTCTAGGGGAGGTTGTGGGACTCTTGGATAAACTTCACCGTGACGAGTCGCCGGGATCGGAGGACGTTCGCCCGACACTTCTGAAAGAAGACACGTGCACAATTGCAGAACTGTTAACTAGAGTCTGTAACCTCTCCTTTACGTCGGCATCCGTACCCGAAGACACGCACGTGTCTACCGAACATCACGCCGATATCAAACAAAGCTCTAGACGCGATCCCACCCACCAAGGACCAGAAACTCTAACGGCCATACTGGGCGAATTCATTAAAACGATAGAAAAGACTAAAGTTCTCAGACACATGGCAGATAAATGGTTGAGTGGAACTCCACGTGCTTTCGGTCAAAGGAAATCCGGTCGTTCTTACCGTTCGTAGCCTCCTCGAGAGAAGTCTAGTAGGACATGTGGACGAGGCGGATCCGGTGGACGTACAAACGTAGCACGGTTACGTGTACAGAAAGCCTTTGGCCGCATCCCTCGACAAAGGCTCGTACATCAATTAATTAAATGGTCCCGGGATCGGAGGACAGATCCTTTCCCGGACCGAGAACTGTTTAAAAGACAGAAAACAAACACAGGGTGGGAATAAATGGTCGGTCACGTTTCTCAATGGACAGAGTTCACTAGGGCCATTCCCCAAAGGTCGGTCCCGGGACCGATCCCGTTCTACTTTCTCACCTACCGTCCGGAGCGAGGGGGAAAACGGCAAGGTGGTGACGTTTCGGGACGATACTAAACGGCCCGAGAGAACAAAGAAAGACCAAAGCGGACTGTGAAGAACGTCAAAAACAGCTCACTAAACTAAGCGATTGGACGACTCCATGGCAAATGACCTTGAAGGGCGATAAATGTGCGGCGATAGACATTGGTAAACATTAGCCCAACTAGAAGTAGGCAACGCTGGGGACTCGTGAGGCTACAACTCGTCGGGAAAAAGATCTCGGGGGTCATCGTGGATAGTTCTCTGAAGACGTCCATGCAATGTGCAGCGGCGGTCTAAAAAGCGATTGAGACGTTAGCGATCCTTAAACGAGGACTAGAGGATAACTTCTCGAGGATATCTACCGTATATACTCGAGTATAGGTCGACCCGAATATAAGCCGATGCACCTAATTTTAGCACAAAAAGCTGGAAAAGTTATTGACTCGAGTATAAGCCGAGGTTCCCCCTGCCGAGGTTCCCCCCTGCCGAGTTCCCCCTTCCCCGCCGCGGGCGGGCTGCCGAGGTTCCCCCCTCCCCGCCGGACCAAAAAAAAAATGTGCGCCCCGGTTCCTCCCCTCCCCGCCGGACAAAAAAAAAAAAAAAAAGCGCCTCGCTCTCCCGTCCCCGCCGCGCGGGCGGGCTGCCGGGAGCGTCCCGGTTCCCCCCTCCCCGCCGCGGGCGGGCTCCCGGCAGGGACAGGACGGGTCGCGCCCGCAATGGCCGGGGCTCCCCCCGTGACAGGCCGCGGCACGGAGCCGCCGGGCCCAACCGCCCCGGGATCCTCCCGAGCCAGCCCTGCTTCCGCGCAGCGGGGGCCGTTCCCCCCCCCGGGGAGGGGTGAGTGCAGTAACTTGCTGGGCTTCTTGACCTAGGAGGCCTCCTGGGATTGGCCGGGCCGCAACGAGGAGGTGGGGCCGGCAGGGCAGCTAAAGCTTCAGTCTAGGAGGCTTTTACCTAGGAGGGGTAAGGAAGGGTGTCCCTAGCCTCTGTTTGTCAGAGGAACGTGACGGATGGCAGGAGAGACATCGCTCAATCGTTACCTGTTTGTTGTTAGGTTCGCTCGCTCCGGGTCACCCGGCGTTGGCCACGGTCGGTCGACGGGATGCTGGGCCGCATGGACTTCTGCTCTGACCCGGTACGGCCGTTCTTATGGTCTCCCGTTCTTATGGATGTCCCTTCCGTCGTCCGCCCGCTCGGTCGCTAAAATGACTTGTTTTCAATATTCTTCTCCTCTCCCGTCTGTCCCGTGCGGGATCAACATTTAGAACATGCTGGCTACGAGGAAAACGGGAAAGATTTGACCTGTCAGTCAGAGGCACCCGGGGGTTGCAAAGTTGACATTCGTATCCTCCCACCCCGTGACTGATGGATTACATCGGCTGACGACTACAGCTGTCAGAATAATGAACAATCTAGTCCCGCGGCGGGGAGCTGAGGAGTAGGGCCATGGAAGGAATCTCTGCACCGCTTTGTCCTTCATAGTACCAAATTAGATAGCCCTAAGTATACCTGCAGTAAAGGGGGGGAGGGAGGGGGGGAGGACAGGGAAGGCACATACATACATAGGGAGCCTCTTAAATGAGACCAAAAATAATCTATTTGATTTGCATTGCTTACCAAGAGTCATTTGCCTTACACATAAATACCGCTGTGCTATCAATCAATCAGCTTTGGCTGAAAATAGACTGAAAGCTCTTCAGGGCGGGAAACGGTTCCCACTAAGCATGTACAGCTCCGAGCACAACAGGGCCCCGATCCCGATTGAACAGGGATACAAACATGATTGATTCACCGATACCACTACACTGTATCAACAACTGGAATAGCTGGAGCGGAGCACCGATAAAACACTCTCTTTCTTTCCACCTAGGTAGCAGTCATTTTAATCAAAACCCCGCCGCCACCATTACCGGGTTCCCCCGTCTCGCCTCATTTGCCCTGGGCCGCGTGAGTCGGGGAGAGTGAATTCCCCCTCCCCCTCAGTGACCAGGGTAGCACAAGCCAGGATTTGCATTTGAAAACCAACTGAGGTCATTCATTGGGCTCTTTCTTCACTCACTCACTCACTTCTGCCACCCTTAGCTAGATTCAGGCAATATGACCAACTCCCTCAGGGAACTGATGGGCGGGCTCCCCTGGGAGATGATGATGAACACGAAGGGGAAAGGAAAGGAGTCCAGGAGAGCTGACTGTATTTATTTTAAAAGACTCCTTATGGAGGTTGCAGGAACAAACCATCCCAATGTGTGGAAAGATGAGTAAATAAATAGGGCAGGTGACCAGCTTGGTTGAACAGTGAAATCCTTGCTGAGCTTAAATCAGGGGTCTCAAACATGCAGCCCGCGGGCCACATGTGGCCCACCAAGCCCTTCTCTGTGGCCCGCAAAGTCCCCCCGTCCCACCCCCTCCAGCTCCCCCCGCCCACCTCGTGCATTGCAAATGCAGCGCCCCTTTCTGAAGCGGCTGCCAGCACTGTCCCTTCCGAGGGGAAGGAAGGGGGAGGAGACAGAGGGCTCCTATTTGCCTCCCTCCAAGTATTGCACCCCTACAGCTCCCATTGGCTGGGAACAGGGCACTGCGGCCAATGGGAGCTTCGTGGGAGTTGTCTGGAGGAAGCAAGAGCAGCACATGCAGGGGAACCCTCCGGGTGACTCCCTCTCTCCCCCAGGCTGCAGAGACTGGTTGCAGCAGCTTCCTGGAGTGGAGCTGTATGGGGCCGGAGCCGCTCTACGTAATTGGCACCAGGCTGGAACTCGTACCCCTCCTGCACCCCAACTCCCTGCCCTGAGCCCCCTGCCCTGCCCCACCTGCTGCACCCATCCCCCTGCCGCATCCCTCACCTCTCTCTCTTACACCCCACACACCAAATCTCTGCCCTGAGCCCCCTTCCACACCCTGCACACCTGCATCTCAACTCCCTGCCCTGAGCCCCTGCTGCATCCTGCAGCCTTTCTGCACCCCCTGGGACTTCGGGGAAGGGGTTGGAATGGGGCAGGGAAGGCATGGGAAGAGGCGAGGCAGGGGCAGGGCCTCATGGAAGGGGTGGAGTAGGGGCGGGGCCAGGGTCAGTATCAGTGATGCGGCCCTCGGGTTAATGCACTAGTCCTCATGTGGCCCTCGTGGTCATTTGAGTTTGAGACCCCTGGCTTAAATGCTAAAAAGAAGCTTACAAGAGGTGGAACATTGGGCAAATGCCCAGGGAGGAATATCAAAATATGGCTCAGCCATGCGGGAGTGAAATTGGGAAGGCTAAATCACACTTACTTACTTGGACTTGCAGCTAGCAAGGAATGTTAAGGGTAACGAGAAGGGTTTCTTTAGGTAGGTGAGCAACAAGAACAAAGTCAAGGAAAGTATGTATGTGACCCTCAATGAATGACGGAGGCAATCTAGTGACAGAGGATGTGGAAAAAGCAAAGGTACTCGATGCTTTTTTGGCCTCTGTCTTCACCAACGACGTCCGCTCCCAAACGGCTGCGCTGGGCGGCACGGCCTGGGGAGGAGGTTGCAGTGGGGAAGGTTTAGATTGGCTAGTAGGAAAAACGTTTTCACTGGGAGGGTGGTGAAGCATTGGAAGGGGTGGCCTAGGGAGGTGGTAGAATTGCCTTCCTTAGAGGTTTTTAAGGTCAGAGTCGACAAAGCTCCGGCTGGAATGATTTAGTTGGGGGTTGGACCGGATGACCTCCAGAGGTCCCTTCCGACCCTGAGAGTCTATGATTCTATGAATATCCCGAGCTCCTACTGGGGCTGGCGGAGGGCAAAATAGGGTCCCGAATGTGTGAATACACTAGGTCCCTGTAAAGAAAAGAGATTCCATCCTGCAAAGCCAGGATTATTTTGGGCACGCGCAACACATACCAACGTTCTCTTGCCCCCCCAAGAATCCTTTGATACAAATGATTCAGAGAACTAGAACTTGCAGACCTCAAAAATAGCCTGGCTTCGGTTTGACTTCCCGTCCTCTATTTTTCAAAACATACAGTGGAGTGCTCAACGTAAGCTGCGACGAAGCTAGGAGTTTCTACCGGCCAGTGAGGTCCTACAAAACAGTAGATCTGGCCCGCTTGCTTTCAGTTTGGGCTCTTTCCCTAAACCCCTTCTTAGCAAATACGTTTCTTATTCTTTGTATCAAGGAGGCTCTGGGAATTACCTCTTGTCAGGTGCTCTACAAACACGGGAGACGCTACGGTCCCCGACGGGAAGAACTTTAGACCCGAGAAACAACTCAAACTACATGGCCGATGCTCATCACGACCGGGGGGAAGCCGGCCACTTCTCTGGCTGGAGGCGGCACGGTATCTTACGCTAGCGGGGAAGGCGGACCTAAGAGACGTGCCGTCAGCTACGTGAATACCGTAGCTTAAGTCGACGCCTCTTCGGTCGACTCACCCGCCGTCCTCGAGGCGCCGGCGGTCGGTAGCGGGCTCCTTCGTCGACTCTGCCTTGCGCCTTTGGGCGAGCTGGAGTTCCGGAGTCGAAGGGCGTTCCTCTCGGGATCTATTTCTCGCATCCCGACGAGCCGCGATAGATCGATCCCCGATGGATCGATCTCTACGCGTCGATGCGGCCGGTGGTGTAGACAGGACCTTAGAAAAGAGGAGAACGAAATAAAATACATAAATGCTGTGCATGCACTAAGGATAAAAACATCGGGGTTGGTCTAGGGATCCAAAAGTGCAGATAGGAACCTCCCCCGCCGACAGCCACGGTGACACACCGGGTAGCTCGCACGAGCCTTATGTCGCACAGACGTCTGCGGAACAATCACACGTACGCTATGGGGTCATCCGAAGGGCAACGTCTGGCCTTTGACGTTCGGAGCGACAAACCACCCGCATCGAGTTGTTAACCGGTGCCAAAGTTTGCGTCGCACGTTGCGGTAGACACGGGTGTTGCCTTTCCTGTGAATTTTAACCAGACCCTCCGGCCTCCTCAGAACTCTACCACTTACTGTTCTCAGCAAGGGTGACGGGGGATTTCCTGGATTGCTCGGCAAGACAGATGATACTAAAGCACAGCACAACGTGGCTTGCGGCACGATCGTTTTCCTGAACGACAAAGGTGGTTACTTACCCGGGAACGGTGCTCGACTCCATTCCGCAGTCTTCAAATCTCCAAAGAGATTGCACGGGCCAGGGCGGGAACGGGGCAACGCACCCTCTGCCGACGATCACGGCCAATGCAGACAGCTGGGACGTGGGGGGGCCGAAGGAGGGCGACGCGTCCGTACTGGATTTCATCCCGTGGAGGAGACGTCAGCTGTGTACTTCAAACATTGCCTGAAGAACTATTGGCCTGTGCGCTGCGGTGAGGAAAGCGAGCCTACTGGAGTCTGCGGGGCATTGAGCTGGGGGCCAGAGTCAAGGGAATGAGGCAGAAGAGCAGTGGAATTTGGATCTTTGGAGGGTAAAGCGCCGGCCTCAACTCCCCTTACCCAAACCTCCACCAAAACCAAACTATATGGGCCTGGCTCCGGTTGGGTGGAGACCTTCCCCGGAGCCGGGGGGGCAAGTTTAGGCTCCGATTCGGGTTTGCGCGGTGCCCTTCTTCCTCCCAAAGCACAGACCGGTGCACAGAGGGCAGTGACTGAGTGAGTAGCCGACACAACCCCATAGCTCCCACAGTCTGGCAGACCAAGGGAATGTTTGCCAGGACTTACTTACTTATGAAGAAGAGCTGCGGTATTAAGTAAGAATGGTCCTAAAGGAAGGTGCTAGTGACACTTAGACGATGCAATAGCCGGAGACGTTTCCGCAGCCCCCTTTCCCACCCGGCCCCATAAGGGACGGCGCCAGGCTCCCGCTTTCAAGGAATGCAATGGGACGCGTCGCTTACCTTCCAGCCGAGCGAGGCCTGCGGAAAGGCTGACGGGGCACGGCGTCACCCGGAGGATGGCGCCGCAAACGATGCCGACGTCCCGCACGTGCGGCGTCCTGCTGGAGGGCTCCTTGTCAGAGTTGGAACTGCCCCCCGGCTGTTCGGCAGAGTCACATCGACACCCCTCAGGGCTGGATTTGGCCAGCGGCCTTCCGGGGCCGACTACCCCCGAAACTCAGACCCTACCGTCGGATCTCCGTGAGTGGGCCCTCGCCACCGTTGTTTAGAGACCCAGACTGGAGCTTGGGGTGAGTACGAGGGTCGGCGGGATGTTTGAGATCTTAGCCGCCTAGTCGCCCTTGGATGCGAGCGGCTGGGGACCGGGATGATAAGATCTAGTCCAGACTTGTCTTTCCCTGGCAGTCATCGCCTTTTAGAAAAGACTGACTTAACAAAAGAGAGTGACGGCTCATGAAGACAATGCCAAGCTCTGCTTTATTTCAATCGGTTTGATCGGTACAAAAGCAGATAGCGTGTGTTTCGCCTTTTTTTTCTTTTCATTTTAATTAACACTTTACAAAGTACAAAATATACTGTCGTGTCATTTGTTTTCGAACATTAGGTTTTTTTTTTCTTTTCTATACAGTACAATAAATCTCGAGCTTTGGCAAAAGACCAGCAAGTAAATTAAGCATCTGCACTCTCCTTGTAAAGCAAAAGCATCCACCTTCCGGCTCCAGAGCCTTCACCGCCACGGCGATGCGACCGGGTGACATTCACCTCTGTGCGGCCGGCCGGCACGAGGGCTACCGTCCGTTTAAATCTCACGGAAGCCTTTCCACCTCAACCTAGCAAAGACCGACGCACAGACGTCATTGGGCGTGCCGCAAACGGTCCCGGTGGCTTCAGCCCGGTCACTCGACGGGCGTCGGGCTGTGCGGGATTGAGGTCTTTCTTAGGGAACACGGGTGTTGCCCCAGTCCCTTGCATAGGGCTGAACTGCTTTCTGGGAGTATTTTGGTTTTTTTAAAGAAAAAAGTCACCATCATCACATCATTTCTCCCAATTAAAATACAAAATGGTTCCAATTAAAGAACGGTTTTGTAAATTCCCATTTCGGCATGACACCGGTAAAGACCATGGAAATAAACAAGGCCGGGTCGCCAACTGTTTCTTTTCACACCCCACTGTAGGAGAACAGCGACAATTTTGCTTTCGACACCGGGAGCGTTTGTCGGAAATTCTGACGCCCTTTGGGGCACGAACGGATCATACCGAGGAGTACATTACCGAGCAAAGTTCAACTCACAGGCAGCGTGTTCGAGGAGTCTCTGCAGATTCCCATGGCGTTTATCCCAATTTTCCAATGGGGCCGAATGAAGCACAAGGTGGAAGGAGTAACAAAGTCCTGTGGCACCTTAAAGACTAACTAACTATAAAGTTTTGAAGCATAAGCTTTCGTGGGCTAATACCCACTCTTGCATCCGACGAAGTGGGTATTAGCCCACGAAAGCTTATGCTTCAAAACTCTATAGTTAGTCTTTAAGGTGCCACAGGACATTGTTACCTCTGCTATTCTAGACTAACACGGCTACCTCTCTGATTCTTGAAGGTGGAAGGAGTGACCGGCCGTAGGTCCGAGGGTCGGCACGGCTTAGGACCGAGATGTTCTCGGATCCGATTATTGACCAGAAAACCCGAGCCACACCACAGCCTCCGCTGACCCTGATAGGCTTCGGTCGGCTTACAGCTCGTTTGGACCGGGGTGGGATTTTTTCCTCCTGTTTTCGGGAATTAATCCATGCCCTGGTCAAGCGAGTCAGTCAAAACAGTCCTACAATGTCCATTAACCGCCAATTCCCCAGGGAAAAGGGCCACATTCTGATGTGAGTGACACCAGGGTAAATCTGGAGTAACTCTGCCAACTGCAACAGAGTTGACACGGGGGTAAATCTCGGACTGCGAGAAGGGGTTCTCTCAAGTTCTACACCAGAGTCTGTCCCAAAATGCTTAACTAACTACGAATTGGCCCGGCCATTCCATTATGATGGATAGTGCCTCTCAAGGCGCGGTCTCGGGTTGGAGCTGTTTGAAGCGAAGTAACACCGACACCGGGGAAGCCATTGGGAAAGTCCGACACGCAGCCCGCTCCGCAAAGCCCCACTCTCGGGTTTCTTTGCCTCACACCCAGAAACAGGATTTTGGGCCTCCCCGCTCCCCCACCCCGTTATAAATTCCGTCTATCGAGGCCTGGGCCCACCGAGGAGCTCGGGCCTGGCCCTCCGTATTTCAGCTGGAGCCTTCGTGGTTAACTACTCACGTGGGTTTACACCACCCGGCACTGAGGGCTAGTGCGTTAAATACACGCTCTCCAGGGGGAGCGTTAGTGAACGCCGGAGGGGGCCTGGCCCATTCACAACATGGGAGCGCCGACATTACAGTCTGACACCGTAATTGGGGGCTCGAGGGCCTCGGTTTGGGTGCCCTCCTCAAAAATACCGTAGCAAGGAGCTTTAGCAGTATTACGCACCTAAAGCATTCAAAAGTCATGAGTCTGGCCTCCACAAATAAAATAATAAATCAGGATTTGTTTTAACATTTTACATTTGGGGTTCTTTTCCTTTGCCTTCCGGGTTGAGAGCTTTTCGGGGGAAAGCTTTAGAGAGCTTTACAAGCTTTTTGGCCCAACTAAGATGGGTAAAAACGTCTTTTAAAAAAACAAAGCGGAGATTTGCGCTCCTGTATTCACATGAATCCAGCAGCTAGGCCTTTACAAACAAAACCCACCGAGTCTCAGGAGAGCTTGGCAATGCCGTTTTAGAGATTGCAGGTCAACAGATATTGGCTCATAAACAGAGGGGTCTTGTGGCAACTGCAAAGGGGAACTGTCCTGTCACCAAATCTTGCATTTAATACTGGGTTTTGAGTCTCAGCGTTGTCAGGAACGTAGAGCCCCAGGGGGCAGATAACCGAGACTCCAACTTGGTGACGCAAGGGCTACACTGACAATTTGCCAAGAGCATCTGCCTACGAAGGAGAAGACGCCATCCCACCCTAATCTTCAACGGGGTTACCCTACCCTATGGCGGCTATCAGACCCGGCCTGGTTTGAGTGGCCTTCTGCTTTGGGATTCAAACCACAACCCCTGCATTTTGGGAAGCGTGGTCCCCACAAGTTGCCCCTCTTTGGCTCCCCTGTACTGCATCCTGTGAAATGCAAACAACCAAAGATACCACGCCACCTACCCCCTTGGGACGCTCTGAGACAGAGTCCCCTCAACTGTTCACAGCTGGGATTCATTTCCACACCATCGTTTCTATTCTCTGCCTTCACGCTGTCCCTACGGCAACACTTTGGCAGTTCAATGTATTCCAGGATATGCCATACAAGCGCCGGCTTGCCTGACCTGTCCGTCACTGACAGCTACGATACGAGCATCAACCAGCCTGACTCATCGCTGACACGGCTGCTACAACGGAGGAGAAACAAAGCTACGAGCCCACCGTCAAACCGGGGCCTGAATTGAGAGTTTCCGAGCAGTTAAATACCCCTAAAAGCTTGTACTGGCCAAAGAGAGCATCGGTATGACAACACCACCTAGGAGGTTTACAGACTTGGATCGTTTTCAAGGAGGTACCTAGTCACATGCGAGGCCCTCAATTCAAATTCCTCCCCTATTTATTTCCCTGCAATCCCGCATCCGCTCTTAAGCACGTGCATGGTTTTAAGCATGCACATAGGCTTACATCTCATACTTTGCTGGATTGGGGCCATAAACAACATTGGTTAGAGCTCTATAAAAATCAGACCGGAGAAATGCTCTTTTTAGCACAGTAGCATTCCCCTCCAAGGCTGAGAGAACTAGGAACGTGGTATTCGGAGCCTGTCCGCGCTAGCGCTTTAAAGCGCTCAGACCTGCTGAGCTTAGGGGGGTGATTTTTCACACCCCGGAGCCAGCACGTTAGAAAAATAAAGCCCTTGGTGGCATCCGACGGGGGTTTGGAGTAGCCAATGAAAGAAGATGGGGAGTTCTAGCGAGACGGGTTTATTCCCAACCATGGCTCTGCCCCCGATCCCGAGCATTTGCAACCATTCATACTGCTTCAGCAGATATTAGAGTCACTGTTTAGTCCGAGGTAGTACTAGATAAGCAGAGGCGGCCCGCTTGCGGCTGTACAAACCTCAGCCGTGTCAGCTCAGGGCAGGTAAGAGGCCGGTGGACCAAAGACAAACTCAGCCCAAAACCAGCCGGAGTCCAGGTGAAAATGGGCCTCCTGTACAGTACGAACGGAGGGTGACATTTACCCCTTTGTCCGGGACCGGTCCATTGTCCGTGTGTCACTTACAGCGGCTCAGACATGCTCTGTAGCCTTGAGAGGACCCTCTGCGTGGGGTGAATTGCATCACTCGGGTGGGGACTGAGATGAGCCACTTTCGCTGCATCTGGGGTGGAGTCTTGGCTATGAAATTTAGGGCCATGCCTGGCCAATGTTCCTCTGCGGAGTCTAGGGGCTTTTGGTCTGATGCTTGTTCAAGTAAGAGAGGAGTGAGTTAGTTTTTCCTGTATGAAGAGAAGAGCCAAGAGGATGCTCCCGCCCTCCCCCCTTCGCTAAGTGTTCCTCTCGGACAATTCTCGCCCGGTGCTGGCAAAGCCACGGCTGCCTCCTCTCGGCCCCGACCCTCCCGTCAGCTCACGCTTTCTGGGGGTTCAGCTTGGGGAAGGTGGCTGGGAAAGAGTCAAGCAGAGCCCATTTCAAAACACTCCCTCTCGAGCATCGGCCCCCAGGAATACAGGACTGACTAATGGAAAGGATCAACCGCACGTGCCTGTAGCGTTTACATGCCGGCTGAGAAGTGCAAAGCTGGCTAAGGGCTCTGTATGCTCCATTTCTAGTAATTTGGGCACCTAGATATGTCTGTACAATGGGCACATGCAGAGATGGGAAGTGGGCATCCAGATTGCTTAGGCAGTTCTATAAATCTTGACCTGTGTGTATATATATATACACACACACACACACACACACACACAATTGTATTTGGCAAAAGGAGTACTGGATTTTACTAGCTGGTGGGTAAGAAAAGTTTACTCCACTCCAACATTTATAGACTGCACTACAACAGCTAAGTGAGATGCCTTAGGCTGCTTACTGTTAAGAAGAATTAAAAAAAAAAAACCTCCACCAGAAAATGACTTCTTGTCCCTTCAATGAATTCTTCTAGGAGACATTTTGGCTTCTGAGCCAGCTGCTGACGTCTATTATCTCCCTCCGCGATCGCTCCCGTGGCCGGCAGGGAAACATCTCCCACCTCCACGTAGATTTCCCATCTTTCCTGTAACATTGCTAGACTGTTGAATGGGGCCCTCTTGAAACCACATACAGCGCATAGGGCGGAGGGATGGGGGGGGGGTCGTCCCTCAAAAAAAAACAAAACACATGATACGGGGGGGGGGGGGGGGGGGCAACCAGACAGAAACCACATCAACCTTGGGGAGTTCTCTCTCCTCCCCCTCAAGTCTCATGACCCACTCTACTTTGGTCAGAAGAGTACCGAGGTCACGCTATTAACTAAGGCCCTGATCCTGCATTAAGCTCTGTGCAGGCACCGGAGTTTGTGACCCAGATCTTACCTCAGAGACGCTCTAAGGCTTTTCTTGGGAAGGAGGTTGCAGCGTTAGAAAGATTTACTGAATAGTTCCACTTTTGGGTGGGCTAACTCTCTCTCCTCAAGGCCGGCTCCGTGAGACAAAACAACCTGACAGGGATCTCCACTGGACTGAGGGGGGGGGGGGGAAAGGTTGCCTTAAAAAAATGCAATTCACCTTTGATTCACGACTACACCAAAGACGTCTCTGTTCTTTTTGCAAGATTTAAATAATCAAAACAACCTTCCTTCTCTTGCGTCAAGCAGTTTTGCAACTGACCTTGTTGCAAACTCGGACATGCCCTCACTCACAACAGGGACCAATCTTCCACGTTTGCTCTTCAACAAGGCTTTACATCCTCACCTGCCCTGCGCAGACAGAAGCAAAACCCCAACGCCCAGATCGGTCACCTGCCTTGCAGAGTCCGAAACGAAACTGACACCATTTATCACACACTCCCACCCACCCACTGCCTGGTCTAAAACCATCCAGTACGTGCTTGCGTTCTGGTTATTGAGTGAAGGGCCCACTGATCTCCCCTGTAATGGTTTTATACCGACAGCTCCATTCCCTTCTGATTTATCCTGGGGAGTGGGTGGGGTCGGGCCCTGCATGTGAAACTCCTGCCACTCGGGAGGATTCCAAAAGGACTAGGGGATCCCCGGTCAGGCCCTCAAGCTGGCGTGAGATGCCAGGTCTACACTGAGGTCAATGATGCTCCACCAATTAACACCAGCTGACGATCTGGCTCCCCGACATCATCTACGTCGGTGGGAGCAAAAAAAGGCCAGTGTATTATGGAAGATTTAAGGTGACAAAAAAGGGATATTTCCCAGGGCCAGATGCTAATAACTCACGCTGGTTAGCGCTTGCTCCAGCGACAGTTTCCCTGGCTTCAATGGGACGATTCCATTAGTCATACGCTTTGTGGAGTCAAGATAACGTGACTGTTTGACAGGATCAGAATCGGACCCTCAACGAGAGAGGCCCGCTTGAGAGACTCGGTGGGGGTGGGAACACCTGGGGAATTCTCTCACCAACTATTAGACTAGAGGAGTCAGAAGCATTTGAATGTACAGGACCGATTTATTGACTTCTCGAAATTGAGCTGCGAGTTCTCTGCCCTCCTTCCCCTCCCTGGTAACGTGTCTTTAGAGGGAACGCCCAGGTTCCCGGTGACTCCAAGTTACTATCCAGCAAAAACATGCTGCAGAAACAGCGCGCTTACGCTGCCGTACTAGACACCCGTAAGTTCCTCCAAGAGCCAAAAAAAGAGAATTGAAGATTCCCGATACACTGACCCTGATTCATGACTCCGGGATGGTTTCATTAGCTCCAGGGCTCTTCACTTCCAGTAACATGTCTCTTCTGTAACGTGCCTCGAAGAGCCCGGTGTGTTTGATACGGCAGGTCCTAAAGAGTAAATGACCACTGGACTTCACTCGCATTCCCTCGGCCAGATTCTTTGTTACGGAGACTGTCCAATTTGTCTCTGTTCAACAACATTCTCTGGCCGGTCCTGGGAATAGTCAGATTCAACTGGGAGTGAACTTTAAAAAAACATAACAAACAGATATATTGGAAATAGCTACCTGAGGATCACTCTCTTGAAACCACATTTCCATTAAGATGATCCTAATTCTAACAAGACCTACCACCGATTCCACAACCTTAAGGCCCCATACAAAATAGGAGACTTGAACTAAACCTCTCCACGGGAAGGAAAAGAGGAGATAATCCCATCACCATCTAGAGTTAGACACCAACAATCCCAAATTATTCAAAAACCAAACCCCTTTCTTAAGGGATGCTTAAAACAATAATAATAATAATAATAAAAGTCCAAACCTCTAAAAGGATGCCCAATTATGCACTTACGGGGCAGACAGAAGTTGGTAACTTAAAGCACTTTAGACAGGATCTGCTTACAGAAGCGAGAAAACAAAACTAGTTGAGGTTTTGGGTAAAGTACTTTTCCCATCTGGGTTCTCACAAACACCGCTCCAGGGAGTCGGGACATTCTGGTTATGAGAGGCAAGAACAACAAACTTTCAAATACCACATCAAGATTTTTCATTTTTATTTTTTTTAAAAAAAACCCCACTTTGACCCATTGTTAGAAACTTCTGCACCGACTTACTTAAACCTCCAATCGGGGCAATTCTAAGGTTCTAATCAACAGCAACAACTGCATTAGCAGCAACTTCTTTTGCCATTCCATCAGCAGCAGCCAGATTGCCCCAAAATTGCCTATTTCTAAAAAGCTCAAACCCTTTATGATAAATCCCAGGTAGCAAACCCCAAGCACCGACAAGGAACCATGTGCCCTGGCCGAGAGAGAGCTGTGAGGATTTCACACTGAACTAGCTGACTTTTTAGTCAAAGGGCAGCAGGTTTTCACAAGTTTTCAGTCACAGCTTTCCAGCCTGGGCTCCTCCTACAGGCTGACGTGAGAAATCCGCTCGGTCACTCAAAACAAAAACGGTGTTTGAACTCCAAAAGCATCAAGATCCCGCCTCTGCGCTTGTTCACGCAATTGGGTGGACGCCCTATTCGATGCCAAATGGACTCTGGGGCTTGAACAGGCACTTTTGAAACACAACTGTCACTATTTACTCGTTAAAGCAATTCCAACCAACCACACAATCTTTTCTAGGCAGCTTTCTACCCAAGGCAGCAAACTCAAAAGGAAAGGAGTGTTTCTGTAAGTGACAACACCAAGATACTTTGTTCTGGACATTTGTAACCGTCTCTGACTACCGGCGACAAAGGAAAAAAAGCCGCTGCTTCCTTAGCGGCTTCTCCTTTGGAGAAAAGTTTTGAGAAATCCAGACCGCGGATCTAAATATTCATATTGCCTAGATACTTGAATTACAAATATATGGTGAATGTGTGTGTATATACACATACTTACACATACACACGCCAAGTGTGTATCTAGAATATACACACATTCACACACAGTAGCTATTAACCGCTATTGCTCAAGTAGATAGGCTATGTACAGTCTATAGACATACAAACAGAAAACACAGGTATTTCTAGAGGGCTACAATCGATACATACTAGTATTTCTCTGCAAACGCTACATTTCTATGACCATACACATGCGCGCTCACACACTTACACAGCAAAAAGGAATCTGACACTGAAATCGAACAGAAAAAGACACAAATGAGTCATTGCTACATAGTAACACACATCAGAAGATCATATTTCTAAGAAAACAAAGGCCTCGGAGAAATAAGGAAGGACACCGAGAACTGATTTTCCCCTGCTCCCTTTTAGAAACAGAGGACCGCAGTTTGGTGGTGGTCGAACTTCTGTGCAACGCAACGAGGCTGGGGGCCAAAGGGAAGGAAATGAAGAGGATTCCATGCCGTTAATGTCAGCTTCAAAAACCCAACTGGATCAGCAACCACAGCTAAAGGGCCAAAGAGAGCTTCAGGCAGTTGGATTCAAGGCTGAACCAGGGGTTTCTTTATGCGGAACGCCTGAAGGAATACAGACGTTACAAAGAGTATATACCTGCCTTATACCTTATGTCTTATACCTGCCCCTGGATACTTCCACCGCATGCATCCACCAAAGTGGGTATTAGCCCACGAAAGCTTATGCTTCAATACTTTAGTTAGTCTTTAAGGTGCCACAGGACTCTTTGTTACTTCTGCAATTCCAGACTAACACGGCTACCTCTGATTCTTGAAGGAATGCAGAATCACTCATATGCTTTTCTCCCACTCGTCCCTCTTATACGTAATGTTAAAGGAATAGAGCAATTCCACCGTTCCTTACAGAGACACGACTACTACAAGGCTTTAAAAACAAAAAAACCCACAACCCTTACAAATATCTATTTGGGGCTCAAAATCTGGTGCTCAAGACCACGGAGGGTGGGGTGAGGGGGGGGGTGCGCACACGGCCAAATGGATGTTGCCATCCCGATCACGCCTAGGAAAGGATTCCTTTCCTTACCGCGCTGCTGCAGCTCCACTCATCCTGAGCATGTTGAGCGTGTCTTGGATTTCCTTGCTCTGCCCCTGGCAGGAAAGTTCTGCAATGCTGGAGGGAAAAGGTCTGCAGCAAGTCACCCAAGCTCACGTCACTGGCGTAAGCGGTGTCGTTTGGGGTCAGCACTGAGAAGATGGTCCAGCCCCTTGGATTTCCTCAGGTGCGAAAAGAAAGGGTTTGGTTTTATTTTAAACAAAGCGCCGACAAGTTGCTTTAGGGCACCCCCCCTCCTGTCGCCACGCCACCCTGTAAGCGTAGTCTGCAGTGTTAATAGCTGCAGTAACACACAGTCCTTGTACCAGCTAGAGATGGGCCAGAGCAGGATCCCAATCTGAACTCAGGAGGCCCGAGCCCAACCCCCTGCTCAAAGCACCAACTAAATCGTCCCAGCCAGGGCTTTGCCAAGTCTGACCTTCACAACCTCTAAGGAAGGAGATCCCTCCCTAGGTAACTCATTCCAGTGCTTCATCACCCTCCTAGTGACAAAGTTTTTCCCAATAGCCAACCTAAACCTCCTCCACTGCAACTTGAGACCATGACTCCTTGTTCTGTCATCTGGTACCACTGAGAACAGTCTAGATCCATCCTCTTTGGAACCCAAAGCAGCTATCAAATCCCCCCTCATTCTCCTCTTCTGCAGACTAAATAAGCCCTCAGCCTCTCCTCGTAAATCATGTGCTCCAGCCCCCTAATCATTTGTGTTTCCCGCCGCTGGACTCTTTCCAGTTTTTCCACATCCTTCTTGTAGTGTGGGGCCCAAAACTGGACACGGTACTCCAGATGAGGCCTCACCAATGCCAAATCGAGGGGAACGATCACATCCCTCGATCTACTGGCAATGCCCCTACTTATGCAACCCAAAATGCCGTTCGTCCTCTTCACTGAAGAGATACCGAATCACCTAATGTCATATCACACCACATGACTTTTCAAGGCTGACGTTTTTATGACAGCATATCGACCTGCCTTGGAAAGAGAGTTTTAAAGCGCACCAGAGACAAGTGCCATCATCATAAACTTAAGGCCCATTCACTTGAAACAAATATCGTCCTCAAAAATCGCCTGAGTGTACAGTGTCAATAACAATTATAACAAGATCATTCTTTTTCCTCTTTCTGTTAAGGCTCAGTAAAGTTGCTGCCAATTTCAAGTCATCCCTTCAGAGAAACGTCTTTGTCCTCAGGAAGCAGCAAGATCACACGGAGAGGGGAACAAATGTAATTGCTCTCCAGTGCGTAAACTAATTAATAATCGTTTTCTCATAGCTAATACCCTTGAAAAGCAAAATTCTCTAGCCCCACAACATTGCAAAAAAGTTTGCAGCTCAAAGAACTTACTTGGATGACAAGCAGGAGACGGGCATTTTGATCTCATTCAAGTAATCGGTGTGTCGTTAAATCAAACCATAGTCCCACAAAGGGACACATCCACTGTCCCAATGGATGAAAACCCGACAGCCCCCGTACCGGGAAAAGCAACGAAACAAACCCCCAGAACCTTCCAACAGCTCAGCCAGACTTCGGTTGGGACTTGGGGTTTAGCAGAAGGACTCTTGAGGCATCGAACGGTTTTGGAGACCAATTTTAGTTCTTCAGTAGAGTTTAATACAACAAATAATCACACTTCGCAACTTGAGACCCTGTCTGTGTAGATGCTGTACAAGAGCACGAGGAAAGCAGCTTTCCGAGCAAATCTCCAGAGAAACACAATGTCGTCTCTATAATTCGCATTAACCCCCAAGTTCCTCTAGTTCTCCCCGAGGCAGCTGAAAAGCTGCCCAAAGGGAAACCAAAATGTTCTTTGGAAGGCACGGGCTTAACCTTGAATGTGTGCTTAAGTCAGCATCACGTATGTGGGTACTTAAAGCGAAGCGCTGAACAAAATAGGGATGGTGGAATTAGGATCTACAAAGGAAAGATTATCCACGTTATTGCCTAACGATGCTCTAGTTCCATTAACTGTTTCACAGATTCAAACAATCCCCAAAGGATCCTCCGTTTACTTTGTGGGCACTGCAACATCAGGGCTAGAGTGAGCTTTCTGAGAAACCAAACATCAAGCTCTCAGTCCCTAGTCCTCCCCAATCTGAATGACACAGTAAGCAGCGTGTGTGTATCTAGGTACCATACACACATGTATGACTCTATAGGTATGTCATATCTGCAGGTTGGGAACAGATGCCTGGAGAAAATCTGCAAGATACAGGTCTGTGTAGGTGGTTCTCTCTGAAGTTAGACTGGGATTATAAATCCTCGCTAAAGCTACAGGATCCACAATTGCTTAATTAAAAACAAAGTTTGTGGGGTGGGGGGAAGAGGTAAAACGGGTTAAAAGAGGCAAGGGAAATTCAGTTTCCCACCAATGAAACAAGATCTCCGACCGTGGCCTTCCTCCTCCCAGATCCTGTCTCTCACCAGAGAGTGAGTTGTTGCCGACATGGGGCATTTCGGGTGCATTCCTTGCAGACTCCTGGGCATTGCTCGCCCGCCCCGCTCTATGCTCACCCTCAGCTTTACCCCTGTCCTGACTGCCGGTCCGTTCTGAAGTGGACCGAAGAAGAGGCCGGGCACCAGGGCAAACGTTGGGCTACTCAGCTTCGTTCCCATGCCACTGGCTCATCGCTTCTTTTGCGAGGGGAGGTCAAAATGGAAGCCGCTCCCAGCGGGACTGCAGGCCTCACGTCTTTCTATTAAAGACCAACATCGCTCTCCTCGAAAAGATCCGGTAATACAGGGATCGGGAACTGGGTCCACGCTTCAGCACATTTCGGTAGATCTCAGTCTCATGTCTAACGACAAAGCCCCGAGGGCCTGCTCCAAAGCCACAAAGTCAACCCAACCGGGTGGGAACCGAGCTCCGCAGCCAAACCAGAAGCATGTTTCAGCAAAGAAATTACGTAGCCGGTGAAATAAATAGAAACCCAAGGGCCTGGGTATTAACACCCCCTGCTTAGGGCAAAAGCACAGCGCTCTCGGCCAGCCGTTTTGCTGGATGGCAACGTGTTGCCCAAGAGCGTTGGCTGTAGAGGGACATGAGTGGGTGTAGAAAGGCAACAGAGCCCTGAGCTGCCCTGATAAAACCAACATTGCCTCCGTGGGGAGTCCTAATTTGAGAAAGCCACGAGCTCAGGACTTGCGGATGCTTCCTTACCCTTGTGAATAGAGATGTTGAGGAACAGCATCTGGGGAGAGTGAAAATGGCTCCGTAGGAATGAAAGGGAGGGACTTTGAGCATATACCACCTGCGTCTACTAGGCTGCTTAAGCGAGTGGGCCTCATCACAACCATCCTCAATCCCTGAAGAGCTTAGGGGTCGGGAGAAAGGGAAGGGCTGGCACGAGGTAGCAGACATGGGAGAATGGCAAGCTTTCTTGGATGTGGGAGGATGCCTGGATACAATGTGGTAGCAAGAGGCTGTCGGGGGGACTGTGGAAAATGGAGTGGAAAGTGGAAAGACGCAGCAGACGGAGGCCCCCCGAAGTGCAGATCGGCAGAAGCCAGCCCTTAATAAAGAACTGCACCGCAATGTTCTCGGTGCAGTCCATTCTGAATGGCAGAAGAAAAGAAAAGAAAATTATTTCCCACCCTCTCACAAGACTGAACCGTGAAGGAGGAACACAGTACCCAAGCTGAACAGAGATCATAAGGGATTGTTACCATTTTTTCGATAGTCTGATGCTACTCGAAAGATCAATACAGTTCCATTTTTTTTGGTTTTCCTTTTAATTCCACATTTCTGCCATTTCTGCTTTTCATGCTCCCTGCTAAAAAAGCAGCTCTTCCCCCTCAGGTGATGTTTGGAAGCTCTCCCTAAAGCTACCGGGTACGCAATCTCTCTAGACCTCTGCATTTCAGGGAGAGCCTTCATGTCTTCCTGCCATTCCCTTCACACCAAAAAAGCAGGAAAGCATTTTGCTTTGGAGTCTAATGTCAGGAAACCATCAGAACTACTCCCTGCCCTCCCACTTTGAAGAAAGAATGGGAAAAAAAAATCTGGTGGGAGCGGCTTCCGCTCCTCAGTTCACAGTCTCTTTTCATGGCACCTCAATCTCTCTCGGTCTGGAGTCAGATTTTTCAAGAAATACTGTGAGAAAAAGAAGAAGAATAAAAAAAGCATCTGCGACCAGCTCCGAAGAGGTCTACTGCTTTTCAGCTTGACTGACTTGGAGTGCGTTGATTATGCCATTTATATTTTCTTCGGGTACCTGTGGAAAACCAAAGAGAGAGGGAATGTTTCCAGTCAAAACCACCGAAGGACGACTGTGGAGAGAGGGGCGAGTTATGGGAGGCAGCACACAAAGCGAACGGGAACCACGGGGAACATAGTATTTACCTTGGGCAGGATACTTGAGCTCTACAGTTAATACCAAACAGATGTTTCCATCTTACATTCTTAGTCTGGTTTTTAGTGATCTTAGTAACAAACTGCCTTGTCCTCTCCGTGTTACAACCCGATAGCACGGGAGAGCCGGCTCTCAACACCGCCCACAAATGACAAGGCAGTGGATCGTGGGGTGGCACATCGTACTGGGGCGGAGGACATCCCAGGTAAAGAAGTAACTCCGTTTTTCTTAGGTTGCAGGTTGGTTGCCCCCACGTCACTTCCGGAGTTTAGCCCGGCAGTGACACAGTCAACTGGCAAGGAGAAGAGTGCAGTGGCGCGCTGGGTTTTTTTAAAGCACTTCCTCCGGGCAATCAACAGTGACTCCGCTGGCAGCTGCAGACAACTCTCCTTCTCACCGCAGGCCTCTCGGCACTGCCAGATGGAGGAGCAGATGCTGAGAGCACCAGCCAGCGCAGAGGAACGGGAGAGAGAGAGAAAAGAGACGTGACGGCTCCTTAAGGGGAAAGCGGCAGACAACTTTGTCAACGTTCCTACACCACGTCTGGCCAAAGGGGGAGGTAGTTCCACCGGCAACATCCTGGTCCCTGCCTCACTTCGGGCAGCTAACGCTACAACTTTCACAGAAGAGCCGGAAAGGGGACGGAGACATCAAGGTGGGTACATTTCCGAGAGGGCCGTAACGGCGTATTGATGCTTTCTCTCTCACCACAGAGGCGCACGGAAAGGCACGGAAAGAGACTACGTCCCTCTCTCAAAGTGTTCGCGCTCTAAACGCCCAGACTAGTGCTGACGGATCCTTACATCTATGGGGAGCCAGATAAAGTTGCACGGGGTATCTTACAGTTTGGGCCCTAAGCTAACACACGAGACCGTGAGAGATGGCAAACACGAGAGGGATGAGACAATGAGAGTAATGTGTAGGAACAGGTGGGTGCTTTGGTGAGCAGCACGTGGATCTTTGACGCCTTCACCGTATTTTTTAGGAGGGGAACTAGTGAAATATTAAATATCCTGTCTAGACCTGGAGGATAAGGACCAGAGCTAGCCTTGCACTGCTTGTTTAGACCCAGGGCAGGTGGGACTGGAATTACACTGCAATGAAATTAGCGGGTAAAAGAGGGGAGAGTGGGGGAAGGATGAGGAACCTGCGATAATCTTTTGAAGCTTTCTGGCTTTCCCCTATACCCTTTCAAGGAAACGCTACTCCCCTACTTAGGGGAGTTTCTTCCTTTGGTTACAACAAAAGGACACCTCCATTTGTGCAATGTTATCTACGCCGCTCTTCCAAAATCCTCCTTACAGCAGCCCCGAACCAAGCAGCATGGCTCACGGCTTTGCTTTCCTTCACCATTTTCATGCTCTCCGCCTTCCATCCGTGTCCTTGGTTTAAAATTTGCACTCTGACATTAGCACGGTCCTCCCCACTCCCTTCCCTTCCGCAGGGTTTTTTCCTCTGTTTCGAAATAAAGGAGCACTTAACTCCTAGCTCAAAACCTCTTCCCTCCTCTTTGTGCTACACCCTGTAATGATCGGATGCGTTGTCCGGTCTTGGAAGGGCGCTGTGCTGTTTTGTTTTAGCTCAGGACCAGCAGTTGGGAAGGTCTCTATTTCTCCTGTTGACACTGGAGGCTCTACTATGTCTGTAACGAACTAAATCTCTTTCCTTTAATCTGGAAGCAAAGTGTTCACCCAAGGGGGGGTCCAAATCTTCCCCTTAAAGAGACAGGCTCTCTTCCAGGGAACAAACTCAGAGCTTTACTAACCCAGACAAGCTTCAACGCAACTCAGAACACGAGCTAACAACCGCTAAAGACTTGTTCAGCCTTCGGCCGGCGGAGAGGGGACACGATCCACCCTTCTCCCTAGTTAAGCTGCCCCCGCGGCAGCTGCTCCATTAGAGGATGTGACCGTAGGATTAGTCAGTCTTCTCAATTGTTTCATAACTGAGGAAGAGGAGGAAAGGGATGGAACCAGTTAGCTTTTTTCTTTCTTATTTCATCTCAATAGCTCCTGCAGACGTCACCAAATCAAGAGAACGGACTGAGGATGAGATGTACTCTTGAGGGGGGAGACCAAATATGTTGGCAGCCTTTAGACTCAGAGCGAGAGCTCGCCTCGGGACTGAAGAATCCCTGACGTCGATTGGAGCCGATGTAGGTCTAGAAGAGCTGCCCAAAACAACGGGGCATTCAAAGGCCTCAAAGCCCCTGCAGCCCTGCAAGCTAGCAGAGAGGGGAGTTAAAGGTAGAGAAGTAGGGCTAGGATTCAAGGTGAGGCCTTGCCAATCAAAGGCCAGCTCAAGCCAGAAGACTCGCTGCTGGATGCCCAGGCCTCTGGAGCGGAGTCAACCTGGCAAGCTTCCCTGTGGTGCAGTAAGGGCTAACGTGTGGTAATGCAGCTTGGCAGAGTTTTGAGAGGCCAAACAGAACAATTCACTTTGCTTGGAAAGGGGCTCTGGACAATGTTAGGCAAGAAAAACGTGAGAACACTGACTTCTGCTGGACAGCACAAGCCATCAGTAGACTTCTCTGGGGAGGTAAATAGGGGGGGAGCTTAAACAGCTGAATTAATCCTGGCCAAGAAGGCAGAAAGCCTAAAGGTGTTTGAGGGGGCAAGTGGAGAAAGACTTTTAGATGAGGAAGTTGCCTGCAGAATCTCTGCAATTGCATGGTTGCATGCTGGTAGTACAATGTGTCATTTCAATGGTCTGGAAGAAATAGCTGCCTTTGCAATCAGAAGCACTTGGTATCTTTGGCCCCGTACAGAAAGCACGCACCTCGCCCCACAATGACAACCAGGAATGTGGGGCAAAGCGAATAGTATTGACTTTAAAACAGTGTTTTATTGGCTTATCTTATCAGCATAGTTAATGTTCAAGAAAATAAGTCAAATGTATACAACAATTTGACCTTTGCTATCTGGAATAATGTTTACTTTTCTCTGTGCACATACGGCCTATGGGCTGTAAAGGGGTTATGTCAACTGTGAAAGGCTGAAGTAATTAGTTCTAAAAAAAAACAAACCCCAAACTCCTGAATCTGCTCTTTGAGCTTTTACAGGTCAAAAGTCAGGGCAGTGTAATAAGTGTCTGGTAATGTAATGGGAACCGTAATGCAAACAATAAAGGACAGAATTTAAAAAAACTCCCAGTCACAGATTGAGGGTAGCTGAGATTATCACGTGGACGGCTGATTTGCTGCCCTGTTGAGGAACAGATCCAAGACAAACTCCATCCTGGTTGCATCCTGCAGGTGCAGCACTATTCAAACTTCGCAAACGGATCCTAATGTATACGTACAATTGGGGTGATTGTGTATGCAACTAACTGTGCATGCAGTCACACAACGGGGCACATGCTTTCTAGAAAACCCAAACCCGGATTTCCCCTCCCCACTGTTTCACAGTTTCAAACAGAAACCAAACGGAGGTGGGTTTTCAAATGTGGCCCAGGTCAGCCAGGGAGCTGAGAAATGGAGCTTTGGGCATTCCTGCACCGGCCCTGGGTGACAGCTTTTTCCACCTGAAGTGGCAAAACTACAGATGGAAACAAAAGCGGTGCCATCTTCCCCACTTAGGTCAGGGTATCTGGGCTAACGCTGGGCATACAAAGCATCGTGTCCCTAATCTAAACACAGTCGAGGTCACTGGCTCGCACGGGAAATTCCCGAAAAAACACGGTTGACTGGCTGTGTCGGTAAACCACACGCCCTTACGAAGAAGCGGTAAGCTGTAAGAGTCCCACTTTTCCATCAGGTTAGAAGTGAGATAAAGATACTGGTCAGACCAGGAGAAGCCGTCTGCACTAGAACCATGGCAACGGCTAAAGGAACGTGTCCCGATTCTTGACCTGCGTCGTTTGTCAGGTACCCTGAACAACTCAATCGCGCCACGTGAGTGGCGCCAGAACGACCGCAAAACTTTGCTCACTCGGCTTCCACGGTCTCACTCATGGGCGGAAGGTACAGAACATGCTTTGCTGGACGGGGGCCCCAGGGAAGGGTCTTCATGACTTGAAGGTGGCTGCTCTATAATGATTGGGGCCCAAGCTCTGGACTACAAATTCAGCGGGGATGGGCATTTGGAAGTTCAGAAGCTTCGGTCAAGCTCCTCAGAGGCCAGCCCAACTGAGCTGGGACTGCAAGGAAATCACGCTCTCCGGAAGCAGGTTGAGGCCAGACCTAGCGGAAACCTGGAAGCAAAACGATGCACGAAAAGCAGGGCAAACCAAACAGACATTCCAACACTTCAGACACTGTTTCTGTCTAAGAACGGGGAAAGACTGAGGGGGGTAAAGTTCCCTGAAACTCTGTTCCCGCTGCGGCGCTTCCCAAAGCCACGGCTCTAGGGTTTCCGTAAGTCACGACGGCAGAGGAAGTCTCATGGAAGACGATTTTCCAAGACCAGAAGGGATGACTCGGAGCTACAACCCCCGCCCCCCACAGCCCCAGTTTACGCAGCCTTAGAGCCAGCATCGCAATGTGCTGAAGAGTTAGTGTGGACGGGAAGGATTCCAGTGGTAGGAGACCCTCTCGAGAGCGGACGAAGCAACAAGACACGCGCACTGTGAGCGAGACAAAGAAAATCACAACCGCCGGAGGGGCTGGACTCTGCCAGCATCTGCAGAACAAAAGCTTTGGCTCCTCTCCCCCTTTCCTGAAGATGAGCCGTCTCCGCAGTATCCCGCCGGGTAGGAGACATTACAGGGAATCAACCTCCTGCCCCAACCCTCCCGGCACTTACACCGCACTCGACACACAGTAGACAAAACCCAGCTGCAAACATCTGCCTCTCCTCCGCCTGGCGTGGCGAGACGCGACTGACGGGACAACGAGGGGGCAGTGGGTCTGGCGGGCACAGGATGCGGGTGATCAGATGATGCAGCACAAGCCCCGGGGTCACTCGTTGAGGAGCGCGTGGGTTGTAGGGAGGGGACTGGGCGAACACGAGCGAGCACGGCAGAAAGAGAGGTACAGACTCCCCTGTGCTCCCTGGTCACCATCAGCCTCAGCCAGGCTCAGACAATAGACAGTCCTCAAGCTGCTGAAGTACCCCGTTGACCAGTCACGGTAGCCAAGTCTTAGATATGGGCGGGCAGCAGGGCGGAAGAGTGACAATTGACTAGACCCCAGGGACACACTCCCACCCCTCTGACACAGACTTGAATTAAATGGAAGATCACGCTCAAGCCGCCTGTGGTCAACAAGACACACTAGAGATGTTCCTGGCCCCTCTGCACTTGGCTACACCGGGCCCGAGTCACTTTAACAAGCAGTCGTACAGAGAAATGCCAAGGATTTTTTTTTTTAGCTCTGCCCTTCTCTCCACTCCTCCGAGCCATTCAGACACTTACCAATGCGTGATCGAACTTAAAAGTACTGATGTAATAGGCTGGGATGTCGGAGGCGGCCAAAGGCTCAGAAATCTGAGCCACAATTCCACATTCATCTAGGGGAGACAAAGAACAAAAATAATGTTCCCACCATGGGAAAGTGCTGGTAGGTCTAACGAACCCCTGGGCATGATATCAAAGGAGCTAAGAAACCTCCCAGCATTAGCCCTGGGGAACAGGTGCAGGAGACAGGGGTGGGGGAGCCAAGGACCATGCCTCCCCAGCTTATGTGTTATTTCCCTTCCAATTTTATCCTCCAAGTGACTTCCCTGTAGCTTCTCTTCTGCAGACTAAACAATCCCAGTTCCCTCAGCCTCTCCTCGTAAATCATGTGCTCCAGCCCCCCTAATCCTTTTTGTTTCCCTCGGCTGGACTCTTTCCAATTTTTTTGACATCCCTTTTGTAGCGTGGGGCCCAAAACTGGACACAATACTCCAGATGAGGCCCCACCAATGCCAAATGGAGGAGAATGATCATGTCCCTTGATCTGCTGGAGGGGAGCCCAAAATGCCGTTAGCCTTCTTGGCAACAAGGCCACACTGTTGAGTCATATCCAGCTTCTCATCCACTATAATCCCCAGGTCCTTTTCTGCAGAACATTTAGGCATTTGGTCCCTAGTCTGTAGCAGTGCATGGGATTCTTCTGTCCTACGTGCAGGACTCTGCACTTGTCCTTGTTGAACCTCATCAGATTTCTTTTGGCCCAATCCTCTAATTTGTCTAGATCCTTCTGTATCCTACCTCTACCCTCCAGTGTATCTCCCCAGTTTAGTGTCATCTGTAAACTTGCTGAGGGTGCAGTCCACACCATCCTCCAGATCATTAATGATTATGATTAATCATTGATGAAGATTCTGAACAAAACCAGTTAGGTTCCTGCTGACCTAGTGACCCGAGCACCTTGTGCACTTGAAATCCAAGGATAAGGCACTGCTGCATGAAAACTAACTGCCAATAGCTCAGAGTGACTCTTTTTATTTGGTCCTAAGCCCCAAGAACACTTGCTCAAAGCTGATATTACCACCACCAAAAGCCAGTTCTTTCAACAAATGGCCACCATTTCTCAAAAGTGACTAGTGAGCTTGGGTGCCTTCATCTCTGGGTGCCCAACTCGAGACATTTTTAAAAGACCATGTTTTTTTTAAAGGGCAGATGTTCAGCATTTCCTGAAAGGCAGGCCCCTTTTAAAAGCTCTCAAGTGGGACCGCTCACCCAAAATAACAAGTCGCTTCTGAAAACCGGGGACACCTCCACGCTGTTGCTGCCAGATACACTTTGTAAAAGCCATGCTGATTTTAAAATGGGATCAGCGGAGAGGGAATTCAGGTCCACAGTTCTGCTCCCGCAACTCGTGAGAATCCGTAACTACATCCACTGAAGCCACGCAACTGCCCTGAATTCACACTGGTGTAAGTCAGAGTAATGTCGGTCTCCCGGTCCCGCTAATGGGTTTCTAAAACCGACTGAGCCAGTCTAGCCTTTGCCTATTTCACATTGACACAAAAGCGCGGTGGCCAACATTTTTTAAACCAGGGGCCTACATTTAGCTAAACTCCATGGTCCAGCAACTAAATCGGATCTTGGAGGCAACTAGAGATACCGGATACACGGCGCGTTTGAAAATTAGACCATTTATCAGGGGGGTTCGTTGGAACTAAACTCTTTTTCAAAGTCTTGCTCTTCGACGCCACAATAGGCCGAAGACTCTTAAAAACAGGCTGAGCCCACGCAACGGTTCTCCCGCCTCCTCATCAACATTGCCACGTGAGGGGCTATCTTTGCACCGAATTGATTCTCCGACTGTTTACATACCAAAGCCGAGTGGCTGCCCGCCAATCCGAACCATCTTCCAGAGCTCTCCAGATGCACTTGTAAACAACAAATTAGTAGGAAACCTATCAAAAAAAGTGAAAGACTGCGATTAAAAGTACAGTCAAAGCTGTTTTATCCAGCATGTTGGGGGCAATGGGGGGGTGCCCATAAGTGAAAAATGCCAGTCTACTGGGGGGGAAGGGGAGGTTGGGGTGTGGGAGGGAGCTCAGGGCAGCAGGTTCAGGTGTGGGAGGCGAGGTCAGATTCAGCGGGGTGCTCACCTCAGGCGGCTCCCCGCAAGTGGTGATCTGTCCTTGTTGTTCCTAAGCAGAGGCGTGGCAGGCAGCTCTGTGTGCTGCCTTTGCCCGCAGATACCACCCCCAGAATTGCCACTGGCCATGGTTCTCAACCAATGGGAGCTGCATTACTAGAGGGAGGGGGCGGCGGCAGCGCGCAGATCCACCTGCCGCGCCTCCACCCAAGAGCAGCCGGGACAGGTTGCCGCTCGTGGGGAGCGCCCGAGGTGAGCGGCTCCCAGATCCGGCACCACGCATCCCCTCCCGCACCAAAATTCCCTCCCAGAGTCCTCGCTCCATACTCCCTCCTGTGCCCCAAACCTCTGCCAGCCCTGCGGGCTATAAACCGGTATTTCAATGAAGATCAGAAATGCCGGTTTATACAGCTCTCCAGTTGGTGAAGTGTCAGATAAAAAAGCCTTTTACTGTAGTAACTTAAACACCCCTCGCACCAAAATGATGCTTCCAGGTCTATAACCGGCTTGCAAGGATTCAACTGTTACCGCTAAATGGTGATTTTGCCATACACACGCAAACCGACGTAAATCTATTTCCACCCATAAGAATTACAGACAGGCAAAATAAGAAACATGCTGCTTGAGAACTGAGAGTTCGACTGAACGAGATTTACTTTGCTTATTTTCATACGTGATGTTGACAATTTGCCTTTCAAGGTTATAAAGCTTTTAACTTTTTGAATTTCAACATCGACTATCATTAAATACTGGTTGAAGATTAGCAGCCGTGTCAGTCTGTATCTGTAAATAAGACAAGGAATACTTGTGGCACCTTAGAGACTAACCAATCATTACATAGTTATTGTCTGACAATTATCTGACGTTTGCAACTGTGAAAGTTTAACTCAATAAAAAAGGCTTAAATCCCATAATTGTGTGCAATCTCAGACAATTTAAGGCGATACAAATTTAAAAAAAGGCTAAAAATAAACACTGATATGACCTGTCAAAATTATTTAAAAATTATGGAATTTTGCCAAACCTATCTATAGCCCTGCCCGGCTGGAAATGGATAAAGCAGCAGCAGGAGAACAAAAACGGATAAGGCAAAACAAGGCAATTGGTACAGACGAAGCTGGCTTCAGGTTTTCTACTGTAAACATTACTCTGAATCTGAAAAGCAGTGGGTGTGAGCGAGAGAGAAAGTGGGAGGAGTCACAGAAGGGGCTTTCTGAAAAAAATTCCACTCCCCAAATACTCAAATCTAGGGATTGTTCGTTCCAGGGCCCTAGCGGACGCATGGAACCACACAGAGAGAGAAGCTGCCCTCGATCTATCTATCGTAGGCATTTAGATGGCCCCCAGAAGATGTCTGAGCGCCTCACAGTCTTCAGTGTATTTATCCTCACAATGCCTGGCGAGGTAGGGAAGTGCTATTATTGCCTGTTTACAGATGGGGAACTGAGGCACAGAGAGATGAAGTGACTTCTCCATAGTCACCCCGAAGGTCTGTGGCAGAGGAGAAATTGCGCCCAGGTCCCCAAGCGATCCTTCCTCCCTTGAAGAGCTAGATTCTGCCAGGCACAGAAGCTTTTAGTCAATGGAAGCTGAAGGCAGGAGGCAACAAGCACCCCACAGAATCAGGCCCTCGGACAGTCATGACTCAAATCATATATGTCCTCGTAGGTCGTGAGCAACAACTCAAACTGCTTCTGGAGACATCATTTGGTGCAGTCCTCAGCCCTTTAAGAGTTGTGTGCTCTCCTCCGGGACTGGAAGTTGGAGAATAATACAGAAGATTACAGGATAGTATTTTTATTTGGGGCGCTTGTGGGCATGCGGGACAAATGCCTTATGAGCTGCTGGTACCCTGGCAAGACGCAGGGCGTTACCGTGACACAGGCCTGGCTGACTGCACGTGAAAGCGATGCCAGAAGACAGTGTCTTTTAAAGCGGCCTGCATTCTGCTCCTGTTCTTTGGGAATCTTGAGCCGCCTCTGTGGGATTTTCTTGTCTGTACAAGTTCAATCTGCCAACGGTGGGCTAACATTTTCCAAAGCACCCAAGAGACTTAAGACCTAAAGTCCCATTTGCAGCCATTAAGAGCCGAAATCTCATTGACTTTCAGTGAGACTTTCCGGCTCCCAAAGTGCCTGCATCGTTGTTTTTGAAAATGGGAGTTAGGGGCCTCAGTCACGTAGGTGCTTCTGAAAACATTGCTTGTGGTCGTTTGGGGGCCAGAGGAGCCCTGTGCTGATGTCAGTCACGGGCCTCACCTCTGCTGTGTCTGCACATCCATCACCAAGGAGATGTAACCCTCAATGAGAGAGAAGGAGAAAAAGCGAATGTGTCCAGAGTCTTCACTGCCCACCACCGTGTCTTTTACCCTGAAGAAACAAAACAAAACAGAATTAACGCCAGCCAGCGGGGTATTGGAAACCCTAACCTGTCCAAGAGGACCCAGCCACTGAAATCTGAGCAGGTCATGCATTCATCTTATGACCAATTTGTGTCTAGTTTTGTGCTTTCCCCCCCACCGCAAAAATTTTAGATGGACTATCACACTCATTCCCGCCACAAACATGTGGTAATTTTATCAGGTGAGAAGAAGGGTTTTATTTCTAGGTCCAACGTTTCCGGGAATTGGCCTGCTTTTTGGCAGAGCAATCTGATGCCATTCAAGCCTAGCTGGCCAGGTGTTAATGGGTGGCAGCGATGCAATATTGTTGCACTTGAATATGCCCACGCAAACTCATGGCACGAGTTAGTCCTGCTGGGTTAAATGTTTAAAGCCACCTAAATAGGAAGCAGGCGTCCATGAATGGGAACTGGGCATCCTAATCTCCCATGGGCCTTTGAAACCCTCAAGAGACTCGCACTCTACAGGACGCATTTCATCTGGCACAACGCCGGCCCTGAAGAGAGCAATGCATATTTGTACGTTCCCAATCAGGCCAGACTTGCACAGTCAGTGTTGTGTGCCCCCGCCCCTGGTAGAAACGTACCCATTGGAGTAAAACATGACATCCATTAGGAGTGTAGCAACCGTTGGAAGGGTATCTGGATCCAGGCTGGTGACACAGAACATATTACTTGGACTGGAAAGAGGATGGATAACAGGCCTCTGAACTGAAAGACACACACACACACACAGGTATAAAGCCAAGCTGGTATCAAGGTCACATCCCCTGATACACCATTGTTATCCTTGGTGCCATAGAGTAGACTTCCAGTCTTAGTAAGGTCAACAGGATGACCCTCAGGAAGGGGAGGACAAATCTTCTCGGTGGAAGGCCCTTGGCTGCTGCATTGGCTACCACTAGAAATCGGGGTACGCCGAGTAACAGTTAAGGCCCAAAGACAGCTGCTTTCTGCAGTCAGGCATCCCCTAGCAACGGGATAGCAACCAGGTCCTAGCAATACTCCTCTTGGCAGACAGCCATTGGGAGTAATCAGTTACCAGGGTTAGGGAGCCGGGGGAGAAGAACAAGGTCCTCTGGAATATTCACATTCGCCTCCCAACTGAGACATGGCACCTAAATACTCCAGTGCTGGCCACACTGGAAACAAGCGGGGACTTCTGGCCAGGGTGTGAATTTCGACCGCTACAGGAATCTCAAATTGCAAGATGGGTAGCGAGGGCTTTCTAGCGCTGTGGAACTATTTAGGTCAGCGGTGTCCAATAGAAATTCGATGCTAGCCACACTGCTAGCCACACCTGTGGTTCTGAATTTTTCTTATTAGCCACATTGTAAAAAAAAGCCACATTATAAAAAAAGCCACAATTCAGTAGCCTATTAGCCACATGTGGCTAGTGGCGAACGTACTGGATGCCGCTGATTTAGGTGGTGATAGAATATCACTAGATCATCAATATTCATTTGCTCAGCATCGGGACCCATTCAACCACACTCTTGGCTAACCGATCTCTCTGTGTGGCCCAGAGTCCATTAGAAGGTGAGCGCGCTCCACACAGAGTGGGTGTGGGTTACATACGCCCCGTGTAAGTGCTTCCCCTTGTAGGAGACACTGGGACAGCCCACTTCCCTGCGGCACATACAATCTTTGGGGTTCCACCGCGGGCTCCTGCCAGCCGGGGTCTCAGCCCGCTGCCAGCCTGGGTGAAGGAAACTGGGCGGGCGCTGAGTGGGGCAGGCGGGGACCCCGGCTGGCAAGGGACCAGCAGGGGGAACCCCAGAGCGGAGGTGAGAGAGACAAGCTTTCGAGGTACACATTGTTTCCCTCTTCCCATGCTCTTTGTACGTGGCTCGTTGTCTTAGATTACAGCACAGCTAGGCTGGGGTTGACTGACTCACTTGCTTCATGATCACTCTATATAGTTGACTACTTCCTTCTCCTCCAGCCTTTAGTCTGTCTCCTTAGACCGGAAGCAGCTCAGGGCAGGGACGGTCTTGTACGGATATATGTACAGCACCCAGCAGAGTGTACCCCCAATCCTGATGGCCAATGAACTATCAATGTTAAACAGTATCGTCCATGCACCAGTCACTGTAGTGCGCTGGCACCAACTTGAGCGAAGCTGCTTGCATTAGACATGCTGGACTATGGTGCATTAAATACGGAACCAAGGTTCACAGACGATGTTATTTATGGGGGAGAAATGGATTCCACATCTTGACTCTCCTCTTTCCTGTCTCTCCTTTTTGGGTCCTTGTTTCCCCAAAGGCAGCGCACTGACCACAGAGGGCTTCTAGTTCTTTAGAGGTAGAAAAATAACCACATAGTAATACAGGCTTCCAAACCATAAGGCCACAATTCAGCCAAGCACTTCAGCATGTGCTCCCCTTCCAGCACATGCATCCTTCCCGCCAATGGCAATGGGACTTAGGGAGGTCCTAAAAAAGCCAATAAGGATGAACGTCACCACATGGGACATTGAATGTAGGTCAAATGTTGAGCCTGGGAACTTTGACAGGCTCACTTGGACACTTCAATAGCTTCAAATATTTTCTCAAAGTAGACCAAAAAAGGGAAGAAAAAGGGAAATGAAAATTCTTCTCGGTCACCTGTCGGGGGTAGGCCAGAGAGGCCTGCTGTGTACTAGTTCTCCCCTGGGATCTTTTCCTCATTTAGAAATAACCTACCCGGGCTGTCTAAGGTAGAAGTATAGCAATAGGGGTGGAAAGCAGTTTCTCTCTGTAGTGGTTCTCTTCCTCAGCTCTAGTATCCTCTAAAGGGACCTAATGAAAATAGGCTATATTGATTTCGCCAGGATATGGTAATGTGTCTTTGTAGAGTCACTTTTTTTGGGTGTTCTTAGATGCCGAAAAGGGGATTAACAGCCTGAAATAGCAGGAACATTCAACAGGGAGTTTGAGGAATACAGAAAATGCACCCCCACTCTCCCAACCCGCAGTAGCTCTGGAACCTAAAAGCACCGATGAGCAAGGCCCAGGCAAGTCCTTACCCGATTTCGGCTTGACAAACCCATTCGTGATCCCGAAGTCGTCGGCAGCCACCGTCTCCCCGTTCACCACCCTGAGGATGGTGAACTCCGCCGCCAGCGTGTGCATCACGAAGGGCAGGTCCCGCTCGCGTATCTGAGGACAGGGACAGAGACGGGCGTGTGACAATGAACCCAACCGCCTCACTCTCTCACCGGGACCACGGTTCCGATCACAGGTGTCCTTATGCGTTCCTGAGCCATAGGAAACCATACACACAACACACACGCGGAACAACCCGGCCTGGAGGCTGTTGGGTTCAATGAATTTGGTGGCCTCCGTCCAACTATGAGCGGGCCTGATTCTGGAATCAGCAGAAAGACTCCTATCGACTTCAGTGGCATTCACGTCAGGTTGTCGGTGTCCGAGGACGTAGCCAACAATAAAGTGGTGAACTCCCAGGGCAGCATTACTTCAAGTATTTAATGCTTGCTATCCCCCCACCCCATCTTTTTAAAGGTGTAGCTGGAACCACTCCTCTGCCCCCGTTCCAGACATTTCTGCTGGGCAATAGGGAATCGCAAGCGGCCCCGGCCATCTTCTTTGGTCTTACCAGGATGAAGTCCGTCTGATAGGTGGACAGCATGAACACAGAGATGTTTTGGTCGGCCAGCGGCGCGATGACGGACTTGGCAATCTTGGTCACGCCGATGGGCTGGGAGCTGGAGAAGCTGCCTCCGCCTGAAACCACATTGAGAGCCAGCCACGTCGCATCTGCCACGCTCAAGTGTTCTGATGAGGGGAGCTCTGAAAAGAGACGGAGAGAAAACAGACGGAAAATTCAGCGCCAGAGAAACCTACTCTTCATTTAAGACAAGATGCAACAGGTGAGTGAAGCACAGGAAGAGAGGATGACGCGGTCCCAGGCATACAAGCATGTTCTTTAGAGCCATACACAACGTGTAAGTAGAGGGTAGGATTTTCAAAGATGCCTACAGGATTTGGACACTCCAGTCCCCTTCATTTCAATGGGAACTGAGCAATTAAACCTCTCCGGCTACTCTGAAATGCTCAGCCTTAGGAGTATTTACTTTGTTGTCAATGGCAACAAATAAAGGGTGCAGTAGAAGTAGTCCCCTCTGGCTAACATTTTCAGATCTATTAATGGCAGTATTTTTTTTGAAACAGTAGCAGAGAAGGTTCACATAAACTGGCTAGTCTCTAAGGTGCCACGAGGTGTTCCTCGTCTTATTTCGGATACAGACTAAGGGTATGTCTTCACGCGATCGATCTTCTGGTGATCAATTTCTCGCGTCTTGTGAAGACGTGAGAAATTGATCGCTCGCGGCGCCCCCGTCGACTGTGTAACTCCACCTTGCCGGGAGGCGCAAGCTGGAGTCGACGGGGGAGCGCACCGCCGACCGCCGCCGCTGTGGGGACGAGCGGTAAGTCGGCTGCAGATACGCAAACTTCAGCTACGTGATTCACATAGCTGAAGTTGTGTATCTGCAGTCGATACCCCTCCCCCCCCCCCCGTAGTGGGGACCAGCCCTAACACCGGCTGCTAATCTTAAAGGTTTCTTATGGTATCCTTGGCAAAAGGCATAAACATCTACTTCATTTGGATACCTTCCAAAGACAAATCACTCATAGGAGAGGCAGCGCTGTCTAATGACTACGGGCTCAGGGCTGAAACTCTACTATTCCTAGCTCTGCTACTGACCTTGCTGTGGGACCTTGGTCAAGTCCCTTCACCCCATGCCTTGGTTTCCCATCCCACTTAGTGTCCGTCCCGATCGTATGTTCTTTTGGGGGCAGGGAGTGTTTCTTACTGTGTGCTCAGCGCCTAGCACAAAAGGGCCAGTGGAATACAATTAACACACAGCACCACCACGATAAGAAAGGGCGAACTTTGCAAATCTTTACTAGACTAATCAACAAACACCGTGTTCACTTCGCTTCCCTGAACAATCACAATTGTACGCAGCATAAAGACCAACCCTGAACAAATAAATGACAAAGGGGGCCCAGAGAGCGCTGCTCTTGTGTTTTGCTATTTAGTTTCATAGGCCAATTACTGAGCTAGCGCAGTTTAAGGCTGGCTGCACGGCATCGAAACCAGGCACCAGGGAACCTGGCTAAGTTGGCATCTCAATCACCTTTGAGACCCCGGCACCAGCCGCATATGGAACATGATTTCAGCCATGTATCCAAGCTTGTTTTCTGATCCGACAACGCTTTGCATCACAGAGCAAAACTAACCAAACCCCAACCCTACAGCAATCAACAGGGAGAAACCAGGTCCCCAAATTACCCAGGCTGATTTAACAAGCTGCTGATGCATTTTCTTCCTCTATTCCCACCCCAGCACCTCTCTCCAGATACAAAGTGCTCCTCCTAGGACACGTCTTTACTTCTTGGCAGCACAAAGCAGACAAGCGCCGACTAAGGCCACTGGCATATGACGTCATGCACATTCACAACTCTGCTCCGACATCCCCGAGCCATTAAAGCAGAGACGTCCCCCTGGCTCTCACTAACTCAGCCAGGGAAAAGTCAAGCTCCTCCCACCTCTTTCCCAAAGTCTCCCGTCCCATGCAAACAAACACTTGGACCAAAAAGCAACCGTGCCACTGACCGGGTGCTCAGAGGGTTGCTGGGACAGAGCTGAGCCAAGCCGGACACACGCTCTGGGGTTGGGATCGCTGAGGCAGTAACACATTGGTCTAGTTTCAGTTGCTGGGTTTAACGCGCAGGTGCGGAGAGGCCTTGGTGGCCTGTGACATACAAGGGATCACACTAGATAACATGCCGGTCTGTTTTGGCCTTGAACTCTACGGATTCAAGAGCTGTGTGTTCTGTGAAACGAATCTGAAAAGCACATAGCAAGTAGGCAGGGAAGGTGAAGCAGAGAGCCGCAGCGGTGAAGACCCAACCTTTTATCCCCTCCCACCACCTTTTCCTCGAGGGCGAGAGAGGCCTATTTGCCATTTCTGTTTGTAATTACTGTGAAGGGTTTACGATGTTCGTTTAATTGGGTTTAACAAACCTGTGAAGCGTGCCTTAGAGTCATTTTCTTTGCCTAAGTAACCTGCCTCTCGTAATTCAATTAACATAAAAAAAAAACTGAGTATGGAAAGTGACTGAATTACCCCTTCTGGACACTGTAGACAGCCAGAGGTAAAAGTGCACCCCCAGTCTGAATGAAACGAACGGACAGGAGGCTTGACAATTCTTTCTAAATAGTATCCAATAAGCTGTGGGGGAAAGGGCCCGGCCCAAAGAGCCGCAAAATGCGCGAGGTCCAAAGAGTGCTGGAAAAACCAAGTGCGACATTAACACTGATTCAATGAGGCGGAATAAGCTAATAAATGATAAAGAAAGTAAGCGGTGCTGGTGTTTCACCAGCGGTGGAAAGTCCGGAACCAACCATGCCTAACAATGCCTCTCCCCGCACGGGAACAAGAATGGAGTAACTCGCAATGGTAACCTGCAAAGCTTTGCACAGAGCTGAGCAACAACATCTCCCTGGTGAATGCCTGGCAAGTGCCCACAGGAAAAACATCCAGGAATTCAGCTGCTACTTCCAAGTTCTCAGGTTTGCAGAACTGGCATGAACATCTCATACTCCTATTTCCCTTGCTCCTACCAGATGTCCCATGCTTCCCATTCTAATCAAAGCAATGACCTCACTTACCACTCCTGACCGGAGCAAGGATGAGTAAGGAATGGGACACTTAACCATAATTTTTAGAAACGTTTGGGATTGGGTGGATTGTTGTTGTTTTTTGGAAGCCCCCGGTAAGGTTCGGTTTTGGTTTGAATTGGGTGTGGAGGTTTATACAGCGTAATATTTTGCAGGGCAGGGCGTGCTCTCTGGGAAAGGCACAGTCTTTCAGTTCAGCTGCCCATGTTACCATTAAACAAACCTCACTGTCTAACCCACTCATTGTTGGCAATGTGGATGAGCCAGAGTTCACGACATCACTTCCATTCATGTTAGTGAACTGGTGTGGAAAATAACCGGGCTTTCGGGAACTCACCACCCACACGGTCATTCAGCAAAACATCCACCACCAGCTTCCATCTCCCTTTGAAGCTCCCATTATGGCTCACTGTTGGGGTCAGGATATAGGACTCAATGGATCTATGTTTTGTTCTGGTAAAACAGGCGCCTAGGTTTCTTTTCTCCTACGCTCGTTAGATCTTCTGAAATCTGCAGCCACCACCGAGTACAGACAGACTCAACACAGAATATGCGATTTCCCCTCAGCGGGATGTTATAGGCACATCAGAGGTTGGCCACACAGAGACAAAAAATGAATAATTTAAGATCACCTTTGATGGACTGGCTTAGAAGCATGAGTAAAATTGCTGCTGCTTGCAGCACTTACTCATAGATGGAATAACACTCTTTCAAAATATGGTTGGGATAACTCCAGACAACCATGACAAGTCCTTGAGAGTGTTCATTGGCAGGAAATAAGTTATTGTAGTTCATGACACACACACCAAAGTTCTTCCTCACACTGTCATGGATTTCCTTTGTGACCTTGACCAAGTCCATCTTTCTGTACTTGAATCCCCTTCCTATTTGGAAAATGGGCATAATAAATTGTTGCCTACCCCAAAGAGAAACTGCAGGGCTTACTTAATGTTTGGAAAACACCTCCACACCACTGTCCCTCCAGCAAAACCACTGTACTCATCCAAAATATTATTAGAAAGTGGAACAATAGAACAATGCATCCATTTTTCTTCCTATATTTAAGATGTAAATTGTTCCAAACATTCTATAAAAGGATTACAATTAAGGGGCCACAATAGTAGTCAGAAAATAACTAGTTTTGTACATTTCTGCTTACATAGAAAATTGGATGAGGGCCGTTTGGGGTACAGCCACATAGGAAAACGTTCCCTTTGTTAGAAAGCATAAATTGTGGGCTGGTTTAGATGGCGTTGGTTTCAATCTTACTTCAATTAGATACCCATTTAAGGCCTCCTGTTTAGTTACTGATGAAAATGTACGTGTGACCGATTTGTACTGGTGAAGGGAGAGAAGCAAAGATGCTTTGTTTAGTTTAGATATAAATTGTTTGTTTGGATTCATACGCTGGCTCATCTCATAAGCAGAAGCAGTGACAGACAAAACTTAATTCAGTGTATGAATAATTCTGAATACAACAATGAAGTGCACATGTTATAAGATATTACCCAATAGCAAATGACTGCCCAACGGATTCCTCATCATAGGGTTGAATGTTTATTTGCAGTCCTGCCGACTCTAAATCTTCAACAATCATGAGTCGGGCCCTCCAAAATCATGCGTTTTTTAAAATAAACGTGATGTCCCTTTTAAATGCCTTCTGGTTTTGAGCCTTTAAGGCACAATTGCATCCTATTTTCAAGGATCGCTCTGCAATCACAAGGACTAGAAACCTACTTTTTTTAACCATGACTGTTGAGATGCTCATGCAACATCGTAACTCTGGTAGCTGGGGCTTTAAGAAAAGCATTCATAATTACAAGACTCATGATACAAAATGTGCATCCCTCCCACGGATTTTATCTGATAGCACGTTTTTTGAAGATTTCAATAAAAAGGTTCTTTAAAAAAAAAAATAAAAAAAAAAGGAGGATTTTCATCCTTCTGCAGTTTTAAATCCTGGCTCATGATAAAGTGAAGGATTATCTTTGGTTCTAAGGCCTGATTCAACACCCAGCAGTCTTTCCATTCACTTCAATGGTGTTGGATAAGGCCTACACCGAGAAAGGCCTGTTAGGTTGCTAGATGTTGCAACATGCAATTGGAAGAATGCACAACGGGGGGAGGGGAGGGAAGATATTACTATGACCTAGGAAATGAAGCAGCTTGCTTCTCCCTCTGCCAGAAAAGGGATGCAAAAGGTTTTCTGGGGAAAAGGGAGTGAAGAAATGTTTCTATACTATAGGTGGAAAGACGTTCACAGCTGGGACTCTGAGCTAGCCTTTACCATTCAGGAAACAGGTATTTCTGTCCGAGGTAGTGTAGCATAGGGCTTGTCTTCACTATGGCAGGGAAGGATCGATCTTTTGGCGATCCATTTATCGCGTCTCATCAAGACGCGATAAATCGATCACCAGCTGCTTCTCCCATCAACTCCGGAAGTCCAGCTCGCCAAAAGGCGCAAGCTGGAGTCGACGGGGGGAACGTGCCGCCGACGTGAGGACGGCAGGTAAGTCGGCCGTAGAGACGCCGATTTCAGCTACCTTATTAACGTAGCTGAAATTGCGTAGCTATAGTCGATCTCCCACCCAGTGAAGACCAGCCCATAGATAGAAAAGCAGACAAAGAAAAGCAAAATCAACCCATCAGCCAGTCTCCTCACAGGGACCCCACGTAGGCAGGTGTGCAACGTCTAACAGCGGATTAAGTACCTCCGGGATTTTACAATTCTAATAGTAACGTTTTGGGGAGTGCAAAGCTCTCCCCCCCGTTCTTTATTTTTAATGTCCGCTTGCCTCTAGCTTAAGAATTGGTCACCCAAGACATTTTACTTGCCAGATAAATTATACAGGAACACCGCTGGCAGTTTCCAGGCACCAACCGTGATGCAAATTGGTTGCTAGGCAGAAAAGTCCCTGGCTTTAGTTTGAGTTGAGTGCCATATTTAGCTCCTCTAGTGAGTGATGTGCCCGAACACAATAGCTCGAACGGATGAAAGGACTTCATTTGGTTTAGGGCTAGAAAACAAAATGATTATACCCAAAGAATGAACGTGTCTGTGCATGAAGGAAAGAGGAAGGAAAACCAGACACACTCAACAACTTTGATCAACTAAAAATCACCTTTCCTCCCTTGTCAGTCCTGTTCTCATTCTGATTTCCTCAGTGGCTTGCTCTGGGAAAAGATTTCTGTATTCCACTGCTCTGCATCAATTCTTACACAACCAGGCAGGTTCTGCAATTTTTCCCATTAAAGCGAACCACCAATATTTATTCCGGCCGTTTGGTCATGTGTCACTCTCGCTTCTCTTCTAATGGCCACGGTCAAGACAGCATGAGTCACAATCAATTCTAGGAGAGAGCGCCTCGAGTGTGAGCCATGAAAGTAATGATGTGAAAGGCTCCTTTCGCTGTCCCAGCAACACGCTCCTAGGAATCACATTTCTGCACAGCGCTGGCCACGCCAGTTTCACAAATGGGAACATACAGACATATAGTCCTACAGAGGTGGTATAGGCTGGTCAGTGGTTATATCTCACCCATTAGCCATTTTTAAAGCATTAGTTCGGGAGAAAGCAAGTGTTAGAAACCAGCACTGTTTGCAAACAAGACTCTAGGTTTCTCAAGGGTCCGGGTAGAATGTACATTTCAGTTTTATATTATATGGGATTGTGCACAGACACCGACACTGCCCTACCTCTCTACATCTTCCACTTTTATTCCTGGGAGAATTGGGTGCCATCACCCCCACCTTAAAACCTTAACTTCAAATGTGTGTCGCTGGGCTTTAAATGCTTTCTTTTTAAAGCAGCACAGAAAATGGAAATTTTCATTACCCCCCCCCCGCTCATCAACATATTGAAATCTTATGGCACACTTGAACACACCCACAGAGATATGTTAAAAAGAACATTATTAAAATTGCCAAGTCAAGCGCTCCAAAGTTAGGAAATGCCACGTTCCTGATGCAAAGGCTACCCCTTCTCCTGAACATGGGGGAACTGGAGGGTTGTTGGGTTTTTTGCTTTTTTTTTAAATGGTTGCTAGAATTTTTTTACATGGGTAAAACAACATATTTTTCTCTAGCCTTGTTCTCAGAAATGGCTGAACTGTTTTGACTGAAACCTTACACCCCACCCCTAATTCACTTTGAGGCAGATTTCCAGCCTGGGAAATTTCAGCCCTGACTGTGAAGGTCTGACAAGGCTGCAAGCAACTGAAACAGGGTCTTACAATGGGAAACGTCTAGCAACCTTTCTATTAGGTGGTACCTATTGAATACTTTAGTCAGTCTTTAAGGTGCCACAGGACTCTGTCACTTCTGCAATTCCAGACTAACACGGCGACCTCGCTGATTCTTGACCTACAATATGCATTTCACTGTCCTACCATTTCCCTTGGGAGATGTGCATTTTCATTGTTATCGTGAGATCAGGAAGGAAAGTTCCATAACTTTGCACCAGAGACAGAGAAGATGGAGTCATAAACCCACGACTGTCAGCCCATACGAGGTGGAAAGATTTGTTACCTTTACATGAAGGAAAAACACAAATGGGAGACTTGACCAGCCATCTCCCTTCCCAAGTTCCTTGGGGCAGGGACCGTCTCTTGGACCTGTGCTTGTGGCCCCTAGGTGCTACCATAATCCATATAATGAGTGTCCGGCATGAGGGCCTGCAGCTAGACCTGGGATCAGCTGGTTCACCCCAGCTGAAACCCCTAACTGGCTAAGCAGCATTGCCAGGACTGCTCTTAAATCCAGCAGTAGCACTCGGCCAGCGGCTTACTCAGCACGCTCATCCGCAGCTGCAGTCTCCTGCGTCTGCCTCGACTCCAGCCCTCCTCCTGGCTCTTGACTCTAGCTCCTGGTTCCTGACTTCGGCCCTGACTGATCGCCACTAGGCCCGACTGCTCACGTCTTGGCCCGGGACAGCTAGGTCTGTATTTTTAGTTATCTGTGGTGCAGCCAGCACATTTTTCAAGTGAAATTTGTCTCAGGATTCCCCGAATGCTGTTTTAGGCTCTCGTACACCAAGGATAAACTCGCCTGAAAAAGCTGTTTGCGGGGCAACAGTCAAGCAAGTCACTATATCCAATTTAATAGTCTCATGCTTTAGTGACAGTCCGATTCAAACAACATTCCGTCTAACAATCGGTTTGGATTTCATACCATTCATGTGAATACTATAGATGACATGTATATAGAATTTCACACCATAACCCCGAGTTACTAACTTTATCTGACTGCAAGAGCACTTATTATTCACAAATGTGGGAGTTATTGACACCCTTCCCTGGAGTGAATCATCAACTCATTAGTCCTACCTTTATTTCATAAAACCTCAGAGACTAAAAAAGCTGATTCCAAGCCACTTGGATCAATCAAAACATTTCACCCACCTGCGATGTCAAACAGAGAAGTGGCTCAAAACCAGCCTCATCCAGTAGAGTAACAAAAACCACCAGCAGTCTAGAGAGTTGCTAGAATGCCACTGGATTGGAACAGTGTGACTTGCTGAAGTTTCAATGGCCTTAGAAGCAATTTGGCATTTTTGGTACCCATTTTGGGTTTTCAAAACAACTAAAATGCATTTTGAAATTAAAACTGAACATTTATTCCAGGAAAATACTTTCTATTTTCTTAGGAGCTCCACCAACCATAACGTACATCACTATCACTAATTCAGAAGCTGCAGTTAACCAAGGGACTGTCTGGTCAGATTGAAGATTGTGACTTTGCGGATGACATCGCTCTGCTCTCAAATTCTCAAATGGACCTCCAAGAGAAGACTGATAGGGTAGATAGAGCGGCTAGATGTGTGGGGCTCAAGATCCATACTGGTAAGAGCAAGATAACGAAAGCAAAAACAGCAAGCTCGGTGAAGACAGTCCTATATGACATGGAATTAGAAGAGGTGAATGATTTCAAATATCTTGGTAGTTACATATCAGCTGATGGTAACATTGAGAAAGATATCCACCAGAATTAGTCTTGCAGCAAATGCTTTCAACAGACTTCAAAACATCTGCAAGTCATCAATCTTTCAAACTAAAACTAAAGTAAAGATCTACAGGTCGAATGTCCGCTCTGTACTGCTCTATGCGGTGGAAACGTGGAGGACCAACAAGAAGATAGAAAGTCAACTCCGGGGTTTCGAAGGAAGGTCTTAGGCGCATCCTTAACATACACTGGCTGCAACGTGTCACCAATAGAGAAGTGAGCCGACTAACAGGCATTAACAACGTAGTGGATGAGGTGAAACCATGAAGATGGAGATGGTTGGGGCACGTGTTGAGAATGGATACTACCAGACATCTTCACACTGCTCTTAGATGGACACCACAGAGAAAAAGAAGGAGAGGCAGACCGCTGGGAACGTGGCGAAGAACTATCAAAGGTGAAATGAAAAATATGGGAAAAACCTGGGATGAAATCTACTGGCTAGCCCAAGATCGAGTCGAATGGAGAAGAATGGTTGACGCCTTATGCTCCACGAGGAGCGAAGAGGATTAACTAAAGTTAACCAGAGATATCTAGAGCAATGCTGGGAAAAGGCCCGGGTGACGAACTAGAATACGTTGGAAGCTAGAACAGTACGCTCCGGTGTACTTGGCGTTTGCTTACTTATTCCACCCTCTGCAAGTAGGAAGTGTAAGGTCAGGAGCAGTCCCAGCTTTCTGGGTAGGACCGTTTGCCGCCTCCTGTTTTGTAACATGTCCAGCACCGCAGTCATTCCCTAGACTATTTCTAATACACAACATTTCTGTGCGTGACGTAAGACATTTCATCTCAGCACCTCTAGGAGGAGCACAGCTTCCCTCGGCCCTAACAGTGCTACAGTCTGCTTCTCTTTGGCTTTATCCTGCTTCCAATTTCCGACTGATTTCCTTTCCATTTCAGACCCGCCTGTTTAAATGGATGCACAGATTGGAGGAAAGGCAGGCTCCGCTACTAAAAGTTTTACTCAGAGGCTGATTTGTGGAAGCAGAGGTGGCAATATATTTATGCTTGGGGGGGGAGGGGGGGAGGAAAAGCTTCTTAAAATGGCCCTCTCTGGTCAACGCCACGTCCTCGCCTGCATTTGTACAGAGCAGAGATGGTGCCATGTGGCCACTTGACCTATTTACAACTCGGAGTCTCCTCTTTATACCACTCTCTGTTTCCCAACTAAAGGCGCCAACAGGAATTTGGGCTGGTGCCAGCAAACCAATGTGTCTGGCACATCGCTGGGACTGGAGAGAACCAACAACTTTTACCCACTATAAACTAGCCAATTCTTTCAGTTGTCTGAAAAACACACTAACAAAACAAACTGAAAAACCTAGTCCAAATAAAGAACTACACAGGGGCCGCTGTTTAACCTGGATGCTGCTGCTACAGGATCCAAAGGCATTTTGAGGACAAAGGACCGATAGGTTTCACCTGCACCTTTCTCAGATGAAGGGTCAGGGGAGGATGAAGCTCTCTCCTTCTCTGTCTCTCTCTCTCTCTCTCACACACACAGCTGTCCCCTAGCCAATAAAATAACTGCACAGAGCAAATACCAGGTGTTGACTGTTTGGAACGGTTCATCCATTTATTTCAAGGATTCTAGAGTTTGGGGGCTTTTATAAAACCATCCTCATCTCCCCTACCATTGAGAGACAAGGGAAAAAAACCTCACAACATTCCAACAAGGGAAAAGCAACCAGTTACCTACCTCTCGTAACCGTTGTTCTTCGAGATCTGTTGCTCACATCCATGCCAACTAGGTGCGTGTGCCGGAAAGTTTCCCCCCCTAACTGCATTCGCAGGGTCAGCGGTGGAGGCCCCTGGAGTGTCTATAAGTCCCTGCCGTCTTCAGTAAACCCCCTCTCCCAGGCGTTGTCTGTACTAGGTTGCTTTGTGGTGCATTGCCAGCAGCTATACTAAGACTAGGAACACCAGGGTAGATCTAACCAGGACACTGCTTGGACTGCAGGGATGGAATCTGGGACTTGGGCCTCCAGAAGCACAAGCCTCGCCTGCTAGAGTTTAGAGACCAGGAACCAGATTTTAAAAGGCATTTGGGCAACCGAGTCAGCACGACGACCATCCCGGACATTGGTCAGTACCACTGCCATTGTACACATGGGGAACAAAGATCGAGAAACGTGCCCAATACTAACTCAAGCCTCGTGTTTGAGCCACAAGACAGTCCGTTCCTCGCCCTCAGCATTGACCTGTTCCTCTCTTGGCACGGACTGCACGAGTTCATAGTTTTACCTGACTCATCACCGGAGTCCTAATCCTGCATTTACGCAGAGCGCTGCCAAATGTTCACAAGGAAACCAGAAGAAACCAGCCTGAACACGTGCCACCAAGAAGGTGAACCCGAGCAGACTCACCCGTCTGAAAGAAACTGGGGAGACACCAGCCTCCCCTGCTAGCAACCGATCAAGAAAAGGAAACTCCGCTCATGAGCACAAAATTGAGGAGATGCCAAATAGACTCTACCAACCTCAGGAGCCCCGTAGAACTCTGCTCCCTCACAAGGTAGAAATTCTCTCCCAGATTTTCTGCTAATGCACGGGGGTGCTAACGAGGCACCAACAAATGAAATCAAATCAGGTGACACAGGAAGGCTGCCTGCTCCAGGCACTGAGAGAGGATTCATAGCAGCTCAGCTTATAGACTGCTAAATGTGCCTTTTCCCCTTTCTCTTGCAATGCCCTGGCAAGTAGCGGGAGGGGATGTTTCAAGGCTCTGTTTAAACTGGGGAACTCTTTTCTCAGCCTGGATGTGCTGAATTATTCTAGACATGCCACTTCTGGACAGCCAAGTGTGCAGGTACCAACACGACGCACCCGAACGCAGACAGCTCCCTTTAATGAAGCAGCACAAGCTGCGTCATCTTTTCCACGGGTGAAGTCTTTACCTACTGCAGTAGTGCCCGAATCCCTGAAACTGTATTACCCAAGCCAATGGCGGAGAATGAAAACCCACACAAGGCACCTCTCCCAAACCAACCACTATTTTACCATCAAGGGGGGGAAGGAGGCCAGAATTGGAAATGATAAACACACCTTCCCCGAACTACACCGTTACAAACATGGATGCACACCTCAGAGCCATCCTTGACATCAATCTAGTTTCACTGCTGTGCCCCATCTGAGTTAGTATCGCAACTCACTGCTACAACCCAATGCCACGCTCATCCACGCTACTGTGTCTTTAAAATACAAGCTCCCTTGGGGGAGGGGGATACTGTATTTTTAAAAGGTCTGGAGAAGAGAACTGGATTTCTATTTTACATGCAATATAAAGGCAAACCCATGAAAAACACACACACTACACTGCCCGGTTAGGAGACGACCCCCAGAAAAGTTCCAAAGAGGAGGGATCTAGACTGTTCTCAGTGGTACCCGATGACAGAACAAGGAGTCATGGTCTCAAGTTGCAGTGGGGGAGGTTTAGGTTGGCTATTAAGTGAAGCACTGGAATGGGTTCCCTAGGGAGGTGGTGGAATCTCCTTCCTTAGAGGTTTTTAAGGTCAGGCTAGACAAAGCCGTGGCTGGGATGATTTAGTTGGGGATTGGTCCTGCTTTGAGCAGGGGGTTGGACTAGATGATCTCCTGAGGTCCCGTCCAACCCTGATATTCTATGATTCTGCCCTATGAGCCACCTCTCCTCCAAGTCATCAATTCCTCTGTTTTAAACACAGAGACAGACACATTCACCTGTTTTCCTTTTTGCCTTGATTACTGAAAGTTGTATCCATCCCCCTCGGCCATCACAACAAACAGGTGTGCATCTGATCTCAGTGACCTCAAATGGGTGACAAGCTCGAACTGCGTGCACTACGTTTGGAGTAACAGTAGTGAACGTTCCAGGGGGACGGTCACAAAATAACAAAGTATTTGATTGGAAAGGGAAAAGAGCAAGTCCTCTAATTTAATGGAAACGACGCAAGTAAGCTGCAGAGAGAGCGCGCGCACACACACACACACACACACACACACACCACCCTGGCATAGACTGATCAAATTGTGAAAGCATAACACGTCTGCGGGTTGCTTGTAAAAGTATTAGCCTTATGAATATCATCCCTTTGGGACAGGTGATGCATGCCACGTTTTAACTTTATGGTATGTACATTACAGGAAGAAAGGACTAAACTTACAAGAAGAAATAACGGCACATCTTCAAGAGACCTGCAGCAAAACCTGCCTAATTCCCCTCCCAACCTGACCCAAATCTAAGGTTTCTCGGTGCGTAATAGAGCCACTAGCAGTTACTGCATATGATAAACACTGAGCAGCAATCTCTAGGAGAGAACATGACCGAGAACTTGTAATTCCCACCCACGCACTTAAATTATACAAGAAGTGGATACTATTAGTCTCAGACTTCCGTGAAAACCACATGGCCCGAAGGAGTGACAGCTGAAAGAGTCACAGGCATCTTGTCAAGAACAATACAAAAGCTTTTCTCTGCAGGAAATTAAAAACAAGGAAACAAACACTGGCACTTGCGTAAGCCACAGACCGGCCCAGACAGAAAATGATTTCAAGAATGTTTGTGTTCCAGATCAATGGACTGATTGCAGGGGCAGGCAATTAACACCTCAAAATTATTCAAGCAGACGAGGTGATGATGGAGACGAGGAGAATAATAATAGATCGTCACAGTTATGGAAGTCAATACTTGACTCCAGAAATCTCAATTGAATACGAGTAATAACCCACGCCATTGTAGGAACCTTGCCGCCTGACGTCCTTGCAAGTTGACCAGGCAGGATGGAAAAAAAGATGGAATGCAGAGATGGGGGGCTGCTAAGACACAGAACTGATGTGGTACAGGGAGAGGAGGCTGCTACAAGTGTAGGGAAGGGAAGGAGAAGAGAGGAGGATGCACCCAAATGTAGAAAGCAGAGGACGTTTTCAAAGCAATGATTAAGGGGGACTAAGGATACATTTAGATTAGCACTGTGTAAACAAGTGAGGAGACCACGTTCCAAGCTGGGGACCAGCCTGCATAACTCACTGCAATCAGGGGGTTGTAAAGAGGACCTGTGACTTGGCTGTATGGGGTATGAAAGGCAGGCTGGCCCCATCAAAAACCTGGACAGCAGCAGGTCAGTTCATCTTGATTAGAGCTTTGCAACCAGCTGAGCTCCAATTGAGGAAAGCACCCTCAGCCACGATCACCCCTCAAGTGGGAGCTGAAGGGCCCCACTGACATCCAATTCTCTCCCTCTTTTTATTAAATTATGCTTCTAACTCGGCACCCGACCGGTAAGGTTAATTTTCCGGGGTGTGACACAGGTGTCTGGCTAGTCCAACACGGCGTTTGAAAACGGTTAGAATATTAATGGCAAATAAGTGAAGCTGTTGTGTGATTGTCATACACGTGCCTCTTGCGTCTATGCACGTAACGTGTTTTGTCTTTAGTTTCCAAGGTAGGGTGGGGAATAACCCTGAGGTTAGCACGGGGTGGGCAAACTTTTTGGCCCGAGGGACACATTGAAGTTAAAAATTGTGCGGAGGGTCGGATAGGGAAGGCCCCACCCCCTATCCGATCCCCACCCGCAGACTGGCCCCCTCAGAACTCCCGACCCATCCAACCCCCCCTCCTTCTCCCCTGATCGCCCCCTCCAGAGACCCCTCAGCCTATTCTGCCCCCCAGGACCCCACCTCCTATCTAAGCCCCCCTGTTCTTTGTTCCCCGACAGCCCCCTGCTGAGAACCCACCACCATAACCACCCCCCCCCGGAACCCATCCCCAAAGCCCCCCGCTGCTTTGTTGCCTCACTACCCCCACCCTAGACCCCCCCACCCTAACCACCACCCACCAGGACCCTTCCCCACCTAGGCGTACTATACTCAGCTGGGTGCTCCAGCACTCGCTGCTCTGGGACGGACCGCCGGGCAAGGAGCGCAGGGCCCCACGGCTCGCCGCGCTGGGCCTGGCCATCGGGCCGGGAACATGGGACCCTGGGGCTTCCCTCCTTTGGCTGGCCGTGGGCCAAGTAGTGCGGGGCCCAACCCCCAGCCAGAGAGGGCAGAGCCCTGCGGCACGCCGTGATCGGTCGACCTCCCGGCTAGGAGGGCAGGGCCCCACCGCGCTCGCCCGGCCCCTAGGCCAGGAGCGCGGGGCCACTGGCTTGCGTTCGTGGGCCGGATAAAATTGGCCAGCGGTCCCCACATGTGGCCCATGGGCCATAGTTTGCCCACCCCTGGGTTCGCATCTAATTAGAAGGGTCAGGGGCATCCGTTGAAACAAGTCACATCAAATCCCCACACTTACCAAGAGCCAACAACTCGCTTTGCCCACTTGAGTCCTTATCCCAAGAGTGCTGACATCACTGGGGCTCACTCCATTTCCATCACCGGCACTGGGTCAAGCCCGTGGACTAAACTCAACTTTTACTGTGCCATTGAAGCAAGCTTCCCTGGGTGCTGGGACGAACGCGGGAATTTTCTGCAACGTTGTTATGAATGACAAGCAGGGCAGTGACCGACGTGACAGGGGATTGCTATTCAGAGGGGCAGAAGGTTTGCGCATGCTGATCCCAGGGCAGAGCAGGAGACAGGAGCGTTTGTGTCACATAAAAGTGTCTGGATGATATGAATGGGTTCGAAGGACGGGCTGAAACCAACCTATAGACATGGGGGATCATTCAGGAAGACAATGAAAACCCAAAATGGCCGAGACATTCACACCAACAGCCAAGAGGAAGGAGATTTTCTCCATCCCTCTGCAGGGCACAGGAGAAGGAAGGGGAACAGTGTCAATGGCCGCGAGAAGAGCGGAGGTCACTGAGTGGTCTACACAGCAATTAGACACCCCTGTGCCAGGGCTCTGCCTGCTGAACTCTGGTGTAACCGTTCAGGCTCAGGATGTGGTCAAGGCTCTAGGATCCGAGCTCCGGCTGGGGCCGAGACGTCTACACGGCAGTTAAACAGTCCCGCCGGCCAAGTCAGCTGGCGTGGGCCAGTTGTGGGTTTTTAATGGCGCTGCAGATGGACCACAGAGATAAAGGAGGCTCACGCCGGGGACAGAGAAAGGGACAGAGGAGACAGGAAGCAAAGATGGTTCCTCCAGCAGCACGTCTCAAGGGAGCCCTGGCGTTGGCCGCGCTGAACTTGGTCTTTGCCTTTGTTTCTCTAGTCCGACCTCAGGACTTTCCCCCACTGCACACCGGGTGACTAAGAAACCGCCACCTTGTTTTGAAAAGGCCCCTGCGAATACGCACGGGGGGCCCTGGGCCCTGAAAGGGGTGGGGACAAGCCTCCCACAGGAGTCAGAGTTGGCAGGACTCTGCTGCATGGGGCCATGGAAAGGGAGAGGTATTGCTGGTGCCTGAAGGCCCAGTTGTGGGGAGGCTATGGGTGTGCCCCCAGGGGAACTGCATGAATGCCTGAGGTCCGGCACCCTGAAGGGAGCACTCCTAAAGGCCGGTGCGCAGGCTGGGACCTAGCCCAGCCCCCGTGAATCCGTGTCAGGTGTGCACTTCCCTTGTCACTCCTGCAGGCCCGGAGAGCAAAGACGTTCAAGGCTGCAGTAACTGCAGAGTTAAGCCCGACTCCTCTGACAGGTCCCCACACCTCTATTATTAAGCTATGTTGAAAGCACCTCTCCTTTGCCCATGCGGTCTCGTCTAATGTCAGGAATGTGTTTATATCTAATCTGAACACGGGAAAGGCCAAGTGCAAAATTCTTGCAAGCACAGATGCTCTTAACACTTTGAAATCACGCTGATCTGATAAGTCAGGCAGGGAATTAGCGGGTAAACAAAGCTGGTTCCTGATAGGAGCATTAGCGAGAGGGCATTCCACATCTTTAGCTCTCCCTGGGAGGAAGCAGCAATAATGCTTTACATTGTTCCCTACCCATGCGGTGCCAGAGAAACTCTGGCAGGGGATTTGGCTGCCTTCAACAAGGGGGAAGTCAGAGCCGGCCTTGACCGCTGTTTGATGTAGAAAAATGAAACACCTGCTCCCAGCAAGGCTCACCCGAGGATTAACATTGTGTTGCAACATATCCTGCCCCCAGACATAGATAAAGAGACAGACACACTATAAATGGGGGAGGGGAGTCGCCCCAGGAAGGAAGAGACGCCTGTAACCAATGGGGGATGTGGGAAGGAAGTTTCGACAGAAATCCGGTTTTCTCATCTGTAGCATTTGGCATTCTGATCACACCCCGAACCCCTCCGGCACCCCACTCCCCAACCCCCGCTGAGCCCCATACCGTTCCCTGCCCCCCAAATCTCCTGCTGCACTCGTCCCTGCACCTCAAACCCCTGTCCTGAGCCCCCTTGAACACCTGTACCCCTCTTCTGTCCCAGCCCCTTGCCCGGAGCCCCTCCTGCACACCACACTCCCTCCCGCACCACAACCCCCTGCCCCACTCCTACATGCATGGCCCTGCATGCCCTTTCCCCATGTTTGCCCACCCCTGCTCTGGAACATCCCCGGGATTCCATGCAAGAAGGATGAAGTTCACTGGCCTAGGCTGCAAAAATCTGCTGCAACTTTCAGCAACATTTTAGTTCCTTGATCTCTCTCTCTCTAACTATTAATTGTAACCATCACAACGGTGCCTAAAAGCCCCAACTGAGATCAGGGCCCCATTGTGCGGGGTGCCGCCCGTGCACTAGTGAGTGACAGGCCTTGCTGCTCTAATTGCCAAGACAGACACAGGGGAGTCTTTAAATCAGTAACTCAGCCCGAGGGGATGGATCTCTTATGGGAGGAAGTGGGAGAGGGTCTGCGGCCTGCAGTATGCATGAGGTCGGCCCGTGACAATGGTCCCTCCCGACCATTCAAGTCCCTTTAAGTCTATGAGGTGGACACGGGAATCAGCAGGGTGTGACTGGCACTCTGAATTATTTGGTTCTGGTCCGATTTACAACGCCTGCACTGAGTGCCTGCTCCCGCAGCTTCCCTGCTCTGCAACCCAAGCCTGCGGGTTTGACGCTGGCTCGGAGAGGTCCACTCAAGAAAATCGCGCCCTTGGACTGGAGGGTAGACATACCCCAAGGGCAGCAGAAGGGATGCAGAGACTGTCAGTGGCCGAGGCAGGAACTGAACTGCTCTCCAATGCTTTATCCTCTGGATCACTCCGAAATCTCCCCTTTCGGTTCTTCATTTCCAAGCCAGCTTTGATCTTCTCTGACATATGGGCATGTATAGAAGAAATGAAGGGAGGTGGGATTTGTGACCTCCGGAATGGAAATAAAGCCAAGCGTTGAGGTAATCCAACATTAAGTGCCAGGGAAGCAGCAGCACTACTCATAATTACAAATGAGATTCCAAAAGCCTTCCGTGGCTTAGGAAGCCCCCAGTTCACCCAAACAGAGTTACAGCAGGTCAGACTTCTTCGTCTTTTCCCTGCCCCCTTAACCGTTAGATCAACCCAGCCAGCCACCGAAGAAATCAGCACCATTCATTTTCACCGGGATAGGTTTGAACCTAACGCAGGTTCTTCATGTCCCTGCAACGTTCCAAACACCCCGAGACGCACACAAATAAGGAGCGGCACGGAAACTGGAAAATAAATAGGAGCTACTCCCCCAGAGAGACCTCGAATGAGCGCTGTGGTGAAGAAATCAACCTCCCCGGCAGGAGCAGTGAATCTTGTGTGGCAGAGAGAGCTCCCGGCCTGCCCATTTGTGGGAAATTAGAGGTATAAACAAAACATGAGGAAAACCAAAATGACTTCCGTGGGAAACCTCCAAATGAGGAAGCGCTGACACTGTGGTAGCTAAGCCACATGGAGCAAGGGGCAGAGGAGAACGATACAACAGATGGACCAAGGAAGCAATGTTCTGACGCAGACTGGGCTACGTCTGGGGTTAGTATTAGGACTTGGGGTCTGGATCCGAGTTCGACAAGCAAGCCAAGCTCATGAGATTTTGGTCCTAAAACCAACGATAAAGAAACCGTCAATTTTTTCAAAAAGTTGCTTATTTGGATTTAAAATCATAAAAAGAGGCTCAACCCCCAGGCACACGAACATCATTAGCAAACACAATAAAATCCCAGGGGCATTCAACCTTTCAACAGGAACTCAACTAGCCAGCCATCTACAGAGACTCCTTCCCACCCCTACATCCTTTCTGAGGGCACAGTCTCAGCCCTGCCCAAAACCCAGGGTGACCAGATGTTCCGATTTTATAGGGACAGTCCCAATATTTAGGGCTTTTACTTATATAGGTGCCAATTGCCCTCCTACCCCCTGTCCTAATCTTTCATACTTGCTGTCTGGTCACCCTACCAAAGCCCCTATCAAACAGAGGTCTTGCAGAATGCTCACAAGGTTACGGACGTGCACAGGAAGATCCTCAGTTCAGGAATCTCCTCCCTGCCCCTCTGCCCCCCAGAGAATGTCCTGCCAGCTGCCCCACCTATAAATTTGTACATGAACTGAATGAAAGTGGGCAGCAGCAGGCAGGAAATGAGACCAGGACGTTAGGGTGGAGCAAATCAATGGGGAATTTTGAAAATAAGCAAGGAGATTTTCAGTTGAATTTGGAAAGATGCAGGAAAAATGAGGTGACCCGTGTCCTACTTCTTAGCCTGAAAACGTTTAGCATCATGGCCCACATGACCTCCAGGCTCGAACCTTCTGGATGGCTGACAGGAAATGATTAAAGCACAGATACCGATTTTGGCAGACGGCCCAAGGTCAAGGCTAAGCGATAGAGATGGGGTGTGAAAACTTCGCTCGGGCCAAGGAGAACATCAAGATTTCTAGTATTAAAAAAGAAGTTAAGGAGAGTGGTAGACACATGACAAAGAGGACATTTCACCCAAGAAGAGGGAGTCTGGCTTGGCATAGGAAGTTAATGAGAGAGGTAGGATTCCAGCCAGAAGACAAAGTACCCAGGGGGGCTGGTTTCCTGCTCTAGGCATGCATGAAGGTGAAGTTGTTGAAAACAAAATGGCACAAACACGACTCTTCAATCCAAAGAGACTGTCTCCTTGGTTGGAAAAAACCCCAAGTGCTCCTGCTTCTCATGCGTGGTTCTCATGACACATCAATTACCTGCAGTGCAACAGATTGTTGCTATAATTACAACAGCTTTGTCACAGCAGCAAATCCCCAAAAGTTCAGCTGCATTCCTCCAGCCCCCTGATCAACCTGGGGATGAGTTTTCCTAAAGAGTGATAAAACCTACAGGATTCCTTGGGGAACTAAAACACGTTCTCCCCCCTTTGATTCTGTGGAGTGTTTTTCAAATCCAAAACACACCATCTACTGAAAAGGAAAGATGTAGTGCATGCAATTTACATGATAATACTCTTTGATGCAAAATAGGAATGTGTTTTTTCCCTCTTCAGAGGCCCCACTTTTGAGGGCTGGATGAATTTTTAGCATTAACCCTCAAGAATTCCATCAGCTAAGAAAGATCCACCTTCCGCATCCACCCCTCCTTTTCTGCCATGTGAAGTCTCTGTTTAATCAACTTTAGCACTCTGTGTAATGTCTCAATAACACTCTTGTTGGTCACTCATGGTGACCAACCTCAGGTCCTTGGCAACCCATCAATGATGCTGCCCATCTAAAATGACTAATCCTAAAAGATTAATTTGGAGACCTCATTTGAATATTTAAAGATATGCAGGGGTGACACAGAGGTCCCTTTGCGGTTCACCACTCTGTCAGCAATTCTTGTCAGGCCTGGGATACTCACTATATAGGGGTGACCAGATGGCCCAATTATATAGGGACAGTCCCAATATTTGGAACTTGATTTTAATATAGATATGGGCTGCTATTACCTCCCACCCCTGATCCCGATTTTCACAGCTGCTGTCTGGTCACCCTATCACTACATCTCACACACTGCTGCCATGATCTTCATTTAAAAGGGGACATGTAATATACTGTTTGAAATCTACCACCACATTGGTCACTAACGCTACTGTGAAATGCTTGTAACAATTCTTAGGTGAAATTGCGTGTGAATTCTTAGGTTAAACTATGCTGCACGCCCTGGAGACTGTAAACAGACAAACAAGAGAAAACAGGTTCCTCTTTACATAAAGGGGAAAGAAAACATGGTGGCAGAAGACATCTAGACTGGAAAGAGGGGTCTGACCTGCTAGTGGCTAATTCTCCTGCAGCTTGGTAAAGGGGGAGGTGTGAACCTAAGAACGTCCCCAGGCCAGCGAGCAAGGGGCTCCCGCGGACAGAAGCTTCAGCTGGTTTGACCAGCATAACCCAGCTCACTGGCCTCATGATCTGTATCTAAGAGGTGTCATGTTCGGGTTCGGGCTGCAGCCCGGGCTGTGCCAACTGCCAAGGCGGGAGGGTCTCAGAGCTCAGGCTCCAGCCCAATCCCGAATGCCTACACTGCTGTATTTAGCTCTGGGGCGTAAGCCTGAGCCAGTTGTTCCGGCCTGCTGCAGGGGCTGGTTTTTTGCTGTGTAGACATAGTCACAGGACCTGCAGGAACATAAGAACGGCCATAATGGGCCAGACCAAAGGTCCATCCAGCCTAGTATCCCATCAACTGACAGTGACCAATGCCAGGTGCCCCAGAGTGAGGGAACCTAACGGGTTATGCTCACGCATTCTCTCTCCTTCCATCCATCACCCCTCTCTGACAAACAGAGGCTGGGGACACCATTCCTTACCCATCCTGGCTAATAGCCATTAACGGACTTAACCTCCATGAATTTATCCAGTTCTCTTTTAAACCTGTTCTAGTCCTAGCCTTCACAGCCTCCTCAGGCAAGGAGTTCCACAGCTTGATTGTGCACTGTGTGAAGAAGAACTTCCTTTTGTTTGGTTTAAACCTGCTTTCTCCAAACCACTCAAATTTATATACCTCTATCTTAGCAGGGAGGAAATAAGATTGGAAAAGGGGGACACAGAGAGAGAGTGAGGAAAAGGGATGAGAAGCAGGAAAAGTAGGAAGGAGGAAGAGACCAATATGGTGTCGATGCAAACCTTGTTTATTCCTCAAAGTCTGTAAAAGAACGTTTATCTGGAAGGAGAAACCTTGAGAGGACGCTAGTTAAATGGTTCATTGAATTGGAAGTTATCTTGGAGTATATTTTTAGTTGGCACCAACAGCCATTATATAACAGCTATTATATAACAGCCCTACAGACACAAATATTCTGTTTAGTTTGGTAAAGCATAGCATGGTGTTGTCCAAGCAGAATTCCTCCAAGCATGGCTTAAAAAAGAAAATCTCCTTACTGGAGAGTGGCTCAATAAGTGCATTTTCCATCAACCGAGGGAGGCAAATCCTTATAAGAAAATCAAATGGAGTAAAAATATTGTTGCTAAGCTCGCTAGCACTCCCTTCTCTTGGCCAAACTCAAACAGAATTAACCCTTCCTAAAATAGAAATTCCACTAAAGCTTATCTTGAGTTTAAAAGCCACATGCTGGGATTTTGTGCATACACCAAAATTCTCAATATACAGGGGGTTTTAAATCTCCCGACAATGGCACAAAAAGGTTATTTTTAAAAGGAGGGGAGGAAAAATTGGTACTGAAGGACGTTTCTTTGCCTGGGTACAGGATCATCTCAAATCTGTATTCCTCAAATTGTTCTTTAAAAGGTTCCCTTGGCACAGTTTTTATTATTCTTCCTACCGGCTGTACAGGCTGAGCAACAGGAACTATTTCTTCGAAAACTAGGGGTTATTAAAAAAAGCCACACTAAAAGAAATCAACCTTTCAAAGCCACAAATATTCCTTATCCATCAGTTCACATCTCTGGACCTAAAAATTGCATGGTCAGGTGCTAAACTCAGCCTCTGACTTGTGTGAGGATGGGGTGGGGGTTGGCATGATCGGAACATCACGAAGCCGCTCTGACACTCACAGCGGTGTGAGTAACTCTGTCCTTTTAGGGTCAAGTCCCTTTTCAAATAAACGAGCTGGTTCCGAGAAAGACTGAAAGAAAATCGTATGACAAATAACTGGTCCATAGCTAGGAAGCTGCTAAGGATTCTCCTCTTTACTCTCCAAACCCCACTTCTCTCCCGCCCCAATCCAGCACCTTGCAATGCCTCTGCCTCTCATACTTTAATGATTGGCCCTAGGTTTAGAAATAAAACCAACCCTCCAATAGCTAGATGTGAAGGAGACCAGACAGGTGCAACGCAGGTTGTCACACAGTCTGTAAAACCGAACATTGAGCAGAGAGAGAAATCTCGATGCCATTGTTCGCTATACCCTGAACAAAGCCAAAGGGGAGCTGTTTGGCATTAAAGGCTATCATGGCACAGGGAAGACACTGTTAAGGGAGCTATTGCCAGTCAGGGCTTTGCAGAGACAGTCATGGTCCTATGACGGGGGAATGTCTTGTAGGGTCATTTAGATAAGCAAGAAATGTACAGCTGAAGCTGTAAGGAGCAGCACAGGAGAATAGGACAAAGACAGCAGCATTGTGTGTGCAGAGAATGAAGCAGGAGCGTGCGCAAAATTACAGCTTTAGTCCAAATGACGGGGAAGAGGAAGATCAAAAGCATTGAGGTACGTTACGATAGGAGGAACAGGAACCTGACATGCCCAATAGCCTCTCCTAGCGCTAACCACCGGGGCTAGGGCCCTACCAAATTCACGGTCCATTTGGGTCAATTTCGTGGCTATAGGATTTTTTAAATCATAAATTTCATGATTTCAGCTACTTAAATCTGAACGTTCACACTGTTGTAATTGTAGGGGTCTGACCCAAAAGGGAGTTGTGTGTGGGGAGGAGAATGGGAGGGGAGGGGAGAGTTTACGGTACTGCTACCTTTACTTCTGGGTTGCTGCTGCTGGCAGAGCACTGCCTTCAGAGCTGGGGGCCGGCCAACAGCCGCTGCTCTCTGGCTGCCCAGCTCTGAAGATAGCGAAGAAGTGAGGGTAGCAATACCACGACCCACCCTAAAATAACCTTGTGAGCTGTACCCACCCTTTGGGTCAGGACCCCCAATTTGAGAAATGCTGGTCTCCCCCCATGAAATCTGTATAGTATGAGGTAAAAGCACACAACGGACCAGATTTCACGGGGGGAGACTAGAGGTCGCAATCTGTGATGTGTTTTCCATGGCCGTGAATTTGGCAGGGCCCTAACTGTGATCTTGAGTAATTAACAACAAAAGAGAGTGAAAGAATTTGACAAAAGCTGATGCAAAAGGTTGCTTAGGTTTTATCTAAATATGTAACACACACATTATAGCAAGATACTTCCATTCCACAGTACTCTACACTTGCTCTGTGCTCATCACTGAAATCATATGGCACTTTATTGTTGGAGACTGGCAAATATTAGAGTGGCACGTCTCAAAATAAGCACGAGGCCAGCGCTTTGGTTGCATTTGCCTTGGTTTTCTTCTCCTCTAGAAAAGCCACTAATGGATTTTTAAATATCTGATCACTCAAAGCACTGAGAGATGAAAAAGCAAAACCCACCTCAAGAGAGACAAAGGTTTCCAGTTCTGAGGACCAACAGATACTCATAGGTCATTTCAAACCTGCAGAGTTCGGCAAGAGAACAGCCCTAGGTGCCGCGATAAAAGAATTTGACAAAGCTTGTGATGGATGGTTTCTTCTACTGTAGGGATGAAGTTCTCCTTCACAAAACTCTTACTTTCCAGGCAAGCGCACGAAGCGGTACGACCGCTATGTCCCTTCTTAATGAACCCGACAACGTGGCTGTGGATATGCATCAATATCTGCTCACGTGCGTGCATGTGAAACGGAAAAGGCATTCTTGGAAATAAACAGCGAACATATGGTCGGGGCGCTGTTTATCAAACAGAAGATCGCAGTTGGTATTACAACGCTTCTGTTTTAGCCCGCAGCAATCCACCCGCTGTAAACCATGCCGGAACAACAGGATGACAAAGAATTATTAATCAGCTATTGCATTTTCCAGTCCCAATGACCCTCTCCAGCCGTGAAGCTGTATTGTTAAAAAAGTGGCTTCATTGTAAGGATGGGTCCACTGTATTTCACAGAAAAGTCAAACATTCAACTCGCGTAAATGGTCCGCAATAAATGAATAGCATTAAACAGATGAAGTTTTGCAAAAATATACATGAACTATTAATCAGACACTTTGCAATCACTAATGGTCAGCTGCTGACACCCAGCCAAGGAGAAACGGAAGCGTGGTTTCAATCATATATATTTTTTAACTCACTCTATCTGACACAAAGACTGCTTTGGTGGTTGAAGCACTGGATGGGACCACTCAGGAGAGCGGGGATCAAATCCTGTGTGATCCTGATTAGGTCACAATCGCTCTGTACCTCAGATTGCAACCTCTAAAGTGGGAATAATACCTTTCTCCCACCTGCTGTCCATCTTTACTGTTTAGACTGCAAGCTCTTTGGGGAGCTCTCTCTTCCTATGTGCACGTCTACACTATGGGGTTAAGTCAACTTAAGTTATGCAACTTCATCTACATGAATAACAGCTGGAGTCGACGTAGTTTAGGTGACTTACTGTGGCATCTACACTGTGTTGGGTCAACGGGAGAAACTCTCCCGTCAACTTATCTTATGCTTCTCTTTCCAGTGGAGTATCAGGATTGATGGGAGAGTGATCTGTGGTCTATTTAGTGGATCTTCACTGCGGACCTGCTAAATCAACCCCCGTTGGATCGAGCACCACAGTGTCGCTCCATAGTAAGCATAGATATGCCTTATGGGCTGGTCTACACTACCAAGCTAGGTTGGCTTAACTACATCGCTGAGGGCTGTGAAAAATGTCATGTCCTTTGCAATGTATTTAAGCCGACCTAAGCCCTGGTGTAGATACCTCTAGGTCAACGGAATTCTTCCATCCACCTAGCTCCTGCCTCTTGTAGATTTACTACAACGGTGGAAGACCCCTTCCTGTCGCTGTAATAAGTGTCTACAAAACAACGCTATAGTAGTGTAGCTGCAGTGTTTCTAGTATCAGAATAGCCTAAATCAGGGGTAGGAAACCTATGGCACTGATTTTCAGTGGCACTCGCACTGCCCAGGTCCTGGCCACCAGTCCAAGGGGCTCTGCATTTTAATTGAATTTTAAATAAAGTGTCTTAAACATTTTAAACTCCTTATTATATACAACAAGCGTTTAGTTCTATATTATAGACTTGTAGAAAGAGACCTTCTAAAAACGTTACAATGTATGACTAGCATGTGAAACCTTAAATTAGAGTGAATAAATGAAGACTCGGCACCCCACTTCTGAAAGGTTGCCGACCCCTGGGCTAAATATTTATACCAAGCCTAGCTCAATGCGTCCCCAGTCTTCATGGAGACCTCCACAGGCTCCCATAATTCAAACAAACGGTGCACGTGACGTACACCCTAGAACCAGTCCATCAAACTCGATCTAAGACCCTCATCCAGAGGGTGTTCTGAACCTGCAGGACTAAGATATGCCATGTATCCTTCCAACCAGTGGCCCGTTGTTAATTTGGCTGGGAGAAATATGTGCTTAAATTCTTTCATAATTAGCAAATTGCCCGGCATGTTGCAGAGACAAAATGTTACCCTGCCTAGTGGCAAAGCTACATAGAATGAATCTGACAGTTTGAAATCGTTACTAAAAATGTGCTCTATATTACAAAACAAAAATAGTGCAGAATAAACCGGAGCTTCTCCAAAAAAATAAAAAAATGAAAACAGGGTTTACTCTCGCCTGCCATGCGGTGCATGCTATTTCTACTGCTATGGAGCATTACCACTGGAGGCAAAAGAAAAGCAAATGTTTTAAGTGGGAGTAAAACACAACTGTTTGGAAAACTAAGCTGCTAAAAGGGTTTAAAATGGGTCTGTCTGAAAAATTATCTGTTGATAAAAGGAAACTGGTAAATAGTACTCATCCAATGCCAATATAGCAGTAGAGAGACAAGGTGGATGAGGTAGTATCTTTTACTGGATCACCTTTTGCTGGTGACAGAGATAAGCTTTTGCGCTAACACAGAGCTCTTCAACAAAAGTTGGGTCAATAGAAGATTTTACTTCCTCCACCTTGTCTCTCTCATATCTTGGGACTGACATAGCTACAACAACGCTTGCATATAATGTAGCTATAACCATGTAAAGGGCTCAAAAGTAGTGTGGACTGGTGATTAGAGTGGATTGGAATGGAACTGGGAGTCAGACTTCCCGAGTACCAGTCCCAAATCTGGTTCTGAATCACAGCGTGACTTCGAGCAAACTACTAACCCTCTGAGCCTCAGTTTCCCCATCTGTAAAATGGAGAACATAATACTTCCCTTATTTCACAGGGGTTTTAGAAGATCAAACTCACTAATATACTTGTATAGCTCCTTGAGATCCTCAGATTAAAGGACTTACACAGATCAGTGTTATTACTACAGTCAGAGTACCCAAACCTCTGGAGAACACTGAATACATTCAAATCATCTGGGATGGAAAGACAGAGACAGATCTATCCATCTACTGAATCATCTATCATCACAGAATCTGAATGGCAAATATATTTGCAAGGGACATTTGGATAATTATGATTCTTATGTACAAAGGACACCCAGAAATATCCTAGAGACCCCTATTCTTTTCCCCAACTGCTAGAGATTTGGAATATAGCAAACAATCAGGACGTCTGCTGTTAATTATTGGCACTACATTAATACCTAGGAAGCCCAATCAGGGCCTTCTTGTGCAAACGACAGTAGAGTCAGGTAACTAAGAAGTTAGCTCCTGCCCCAGGGAGCTTAGTCTCCACATCAGACAGGATACAACAGTTGGATGAAAGGTACCACGGAGGGTGGGAGGTAGCAATCAAATGCACAGTGATAGCAGAAAAGCCAAAGGCAGAGATTGTTGCCTGCCAAACCAGATTGGAGTGATCTGATCCTACTGACTGAAACTTGGATTCTATCACCTCTACTACTTGCCTGACATTGACTTTTTTTCCAATTATTTATAGGTCACCCAATGTCTTAAAACATGAGAAAAACGTCAGTGTTCTAAAGCAGAGCAGCCTTTTGTTACTTTCATTTCTGCAGCCTCAAATTCTCATTTGTCAAGACATCGAGGGTGTGGGCCTACTTGGATTTTTCACAAAGCTTTTCAACTGTCCAGGTTTGGGTGGATTTTCACAGGCATGGCAAAGGCCACATGGCTGACACACAGGCCAGATTTCAAGTCTCTTCTGCCAAGCATGGGTACCATAGGCTTGGGGAGGCGGTACCTCTCCAAACAGCCAGGTGTGGCCCCACCCACTCTCCGCTCCCAGGCCTCCCCCAGACCTGCTTTCCACTCTGTGCACGGCTCCAGTCCCGCTATGCGGTGGCCCCACTCGGCGGTTCACACGCTACCTATGCATGGGGACACTAGAACGTTTCAAAGAAAAGGTTGCCAGATTCTTGCCCCAAACTTCCAAAACAATTCAGCCTGAGGCAGACACCCAGCAGAGACATCAGGCCAGACCGTTAAAGTTCGGCAAATTTATAAGCCACTGAAAAAAACAGGGTGTTATAATGGAAACTGTCAGACAACCTTAATACTAATAGCCCCGCCCATAATCATCTGCCTTAAACTTCTGCTGATACAGTTCATTATCTTCTCAAACAAATTGCTCCAAGTGAACCATGACACTAGTGTGCGTGATTCCCCGGTTGCTCAGGCTATGAATGTTTAAGATGCAATTAGAACTAAGGGTGGAAAATAGCCTTTGCAGAATATTTCTCAGACCATTAGTTTAAAGAATTTTCCACACAATTTATCTCTGGCATTTTATAAGTACAAGGGTCTTCTTTTTATCACGCGCTTCCCCATTCTGCTAAGTTGTATAAATTTTAGGCAGAGTGGCTTAGGCCTCTCATTTAATGAGCTTCAGTGATCTGGGCTCTTATTCCAGAACCTTGCAAAACCTGAGAGAACGTAGCAGGTCACAGTAAACCTACATTAACAATAGACAGCCTTGTTTTAGTCCCCTCACTGGGAAAAGGCTGCATTAATTTTATTCTGTAAACCCACAGAGTTTCCTTCTCTCTTTAGCCAAACCATGTAAAAGCTGCAAACATAAGCAGAAAAAACAACCGATTTCTTACCCTATCTAATTATCACAAAAATTATACCACTTCTAGTAGCTATCGGGCTACCCTGTGTGCTCATTATTGAGCAATCCTTTACGCCTGCATCTTTGTGTATAACTAACTCTTATATTAAGCCTCTTTTCCTTGTAGTTTGAAATAAGATGCCCTGTTATGTGATCTATTGAATACCCTTTCTGCCTCCTAGAACACATCAGTTGCAATGGCTGCTCTGGAAGCAGAACTCTCCAGCATATTTAAAGACAATCTATTTAGTTTTAAGAGCACAGCCTGTGTTGTTTAAATACAGTGTTTGAAGAAGCTACACACCACACTTACCGACTCCAAAGAGAGACGCCCAAGAAACTGACCGGAGGAACTGTATTTGGAACAAGTTAATAAATAATAAATACTGTTTGTATGGTGGTAGTGGCTAGGAATCCCTCTTAGGGACCAGGACTCCATTGTCATGAGCTAATTGAAAAAGAGGGGGGGGGGGGAAAATAAAATTTCCGCTAATTTAAAAGCCATTTTCATCCAGCTGCTTTATAGAACAGGTTGAAATTCTGTTTTATGGAGGAAGAACCCCTCAAAACTTAATGAAAAAAATAACTCTTTTTTTAAGCCATTTGCCCAGAAGTACATATTTAAATGTTGAAATCCCTGCCCTAAATCCAGGTAGCCCTTTATGCTTACCAGAGAGCATCAACTGGTGATAGGCTTCCCCTATGGTGCCAATTCAGGAAATCCCACTTTGGAAGGTGCTTAAGTATTTGCCTGTGCTAGGTCTTGATCTGTGCAAGGATTTAAGAGAGAGCTGACAAACCAAAGCTGCCTGCTCAGCAGGGACATTAAACACTCCACTGGCACTTTTCATAAGAGCAAGGCTTTGCCTCAGTTTCCTTGTTTAATTTTCCCTCCTCCCAACTCTAAGGAGTCTTGTTTTGGTCCACTTGCCTGCCTCCATCCATCTAGGGTGACCAGATGTCCTGATTTTATAGGTACAGTCCTGATTTTGGGGTCTTTTTCTTATATAGGCTTCTATAACCCTCCACCCCCTGTCCCAATTTTTCACATTTGCTGTCTGGTCACCCTACATCCACCCCAGAGGTAGTTGCGTTTCAATGAGGCCATATGTAGTAGGTCTTCACTCACATGCAAATAGTTCATTGGCCTCAATGGGATTACTCACATGCTTCAAATTAGGTAGGCTCATAAACCTTTGCAGGATCTGAGCCCACGGCTTCTAAAGCTATTGCTATGCAAGGAACATTACTATTAATCCTCCAGTCTTCTTGGGTGTCTTTCTTTGTAGTCGGTAAGTGTGTCCTGTAGCTCCTTCAAAGTCTGTATTTAAACAACAGAGACTGTGCTTTTAAAACTAAGCTGTTTTAGGACTAGTTATCTCTTACCCCATTGTGAGACAACCTGAGTAGCTGACAGATTGCCTTGGGTTTCCTGAACACACAAATATACTTCCCAGTTTGAGGCTTTGAGGGCAATAAAAGTACACACAAACCACTAAGAACAGGAAGCACTGCGGCATGAGAGTGCGTTCATAGAAGTCAAAATGTGTTTATACAAATTCCAAAAACAAATTTGGGTGGAAGGAAAAATATCTTCTCCCTGTTTGGAGCATGGGGAGGAACTGTAAACATCCTCAGAACAGGCCCGTCTGTCCACCCCAAACAGCAGAGAGCTTGTGTGTATGGGGAGGTTGTTTTGATTTTTCCTTCCCTTCATTGGCAGAAGGTGCCAGAACAAATATCGCCAGAGACCTATCCACCCAGGTGACCCAAATACACCCTCCAGCAGCACGGAGGGAGGTGGCAGTGTTTTCACACTGAGAACACAACAGCAAAAGGCAGAGGAAGAAAACAGCCCGGCAGACACATCCATCCACCCACCCACCTACCGCACACATCCCAGCTGGGTCCCCTCTGATGCATGTTTCAGCCCCATTCAAGTAGGCCCAGCTCCTTTTCTAAACCTCTCTGACTCCAAGCATCACAATATTACTTGCTCCTCTCTTCTTGTCATTATGGTCTGTCCTCTGACTCCCACTGCTGGGCGTTCTCTGGTCCCTTCTGCTTTCTTTTCTGTCTTTTGCTGGTTCCACCTCCATTTCAGCCTTCCCACCAATGGTCACTCTTTCTACAACCCCTCCAAAGAGGGGGGAGAAACAGGAAAAAAAATACAAGTCTGAAGTGAAGATCTAGCAGACTCGTTTTGTCGGGACCCGAGAAATTATTATTAATTTAGAGCCAACAATCGGTTAGGTGCTGTGCAAGACATACGTCGAGTGGGCTAGAGCACTGGCTCTCAACCAGGGGCCCGGGGCCATCCAAGGGGCCCCCGTGCTGCTTTCGGGGAGGGGGGGGGCCAACAGGACTTGCTGGGGCCCAAGGCAGAAAGCCCGGAGCCCTGCCGCCTGGGGCTGAAGCAGAAACCTGAGAAACTTAGCGTCTTGTTGCCCCCTGAGAGGGACCTACAGTCCACATAGCTGGTAATAGCAACACCTCTAGCCCACTGAGAAGAGGACTTTAACCCAGGTTTATGGAACTGTTTCATGTACACATTTACACTCCAAGAGCTACACGCAGTTTATCATCGCTGCAGAAATTAGATAACCGACCAACAGTTTCAATCGGAGGATGGAGCAAGGCAGCTTTGGCGGATGATGAATCAATACAGCTTCAACGAGCCCTACAAAGTGCAATTATGCAAACCCTGCTGAAAACCAGCCCAGCAGAAAAGGAGCAAAACTCAGGCTCATGCAAAGCAGTAAACACGTCTATTGCATGATTCTCAGGGCCATGGTGCTGCTTGCGTACTGCAAAATGCATGGGGGGGGGGAAGGTCCGGGGGGGGGGGGGGGGGAAGGAAAGTGCAAGGAGCTTTCCATTCCTTTACACAGCTATCATGGGGACCAAACAGGAACACCAGGGCTGCAATCTTTAATCGTGCAAGTAGCCCTCTGGCCACTGCAACTGTTCTAATCACGGCGCAGTCTTACGTTCGCAAACAAGTGTCTTTACTTCAGTTTCCATGACTTTTATACAGGAACATGACACTTGTGGAACCGTGACTGTATCTTAAGACATGAAGATGTTTCTTAAGCTGTAAAACTAGAATGAAAAGTGCACAGCTGCGAGAACCAGGTTTTCACTAGTATTCTTCAATTTGGGCTCTGTAAGTGGAGTCACAACGGGAGTAAACTTATGAGATCGTGTTTTTACTTCACGGTCCAAGAGACACAGACAAGGTTTTCATCTCGAGGCCAAAAGACCCAAAACATCAAGACACTGGCTCATGGTCTTTGATAGTCCAAGAGACTAAAAAACAAACCAACCCAAAGTGATTTATTAATACTTCCCCCGTTGGGATCAGTGAAGAATGGAGGGTGAGGAGTTCGAAAGATTCCCCAGTAATCATTTCCTGCCAGCACGGAAAGGAATTTAAAAATAATCGATCTGCAGAATTCAATGCTTAAAAACTATCATGAGCACAAATCCCAAATCCACATGCATGTAAGTTAATTTCATCCTAACACATTTCCAAATTGGATAAATGACTTGGAAGAACAGTTGACTTGTATGTTGACTTTTATTAAGGCCTGATGGTGCACGGAATGCATCAGGCATCAAGACAACATTTGGGCAGCTCTGTGGTATAATATAACCCCTGACAACCTTCAATTCTCAACTACAGCTAAACCTTGCAAGTATGCTTTCTAATTGCCTCCTTGTATCCAAATTACACTCCAGACTCAACCCAGCATGTCCTGCTTACTGGAGCACGTTGAATCGGCAGCACTTCTGGGTGATTGTTGCAGCTGAAAAAGAAACTTATTGATGACAAATAAATGGGAGAGAAAAGTGTTTTAACCCAAGGGACACTTGAGTTTTTGGTTAAGGCCCTGTCTACATTACAAAGTCTTTGCAGTCAAAGCCCCCGAGCCTAGATGCAGCTTAGGCCAACAGAAGGAGTTTTTCTGTCGGCTCAGTAATACCAGCTCCCTACGTGACATAAGCACTCGTCTTTCAGCACAGCTGCATCTACATTGGGGTTTTTGCCAGCATAGCTATGTCTCCTAGGGTGGGTGTTCCCCCACCCCCACCCTCCCAAATCCCTGATTGACACAGCCCTGTTGAGCCAACTGTGTAGTACAGATGTGCTCTAAGAAGATGAATGGTGAGCCTGATCCGCTAGAACAGCAGTTCTCAAACTGAGGGTCGCGACCCCATTTTAATGGGTCACCAAGGGCTGGCATGAACCTTGCTGAGGCCCAGGGCCAAAAGCCCTAAGCTCCACTGCCTGGGGCGATAGCCCAAGGACTTCAGTCCTGCGTGGGCGAGGGAGGGGGAGCCTTCAGGTTACAGGTCTCCTGCTGGGGTTGAAGCTCTTGTGATTTGGATTCCCCCACCCCACACACACACACACACCCAGAGCCATGGGGCTCTGGCTTTGGCCCTCCAGCCTGGGGCAGCAGGTTCAAGCAAGGATGAATAAGGTTTGCAGGATCAGGCCTGTTAGTTTTGCATGATGCCATGTAGTAATACACAACAGTTTCTACTCAGTGGTGAAGGATAGATCTAAGATACCATCCGTGTCACACGGAACATTTGCATGGCCCTCAGCAAGTCATTTGTCTCTCTGTGCCTCGGTTTCCTCATACACAAAATGGAAAAATGAATTCCTACCTCCCAGGGATATTACAAGACAGTCAACGCGTAGGCTCGTAACGTGCTCTGAAGACGAGCCACCCATCGTCACTGCATTTGGCCAAAGGAATACAGACAAAGCGAGTTCTCGGAATAGTTGCTACGTCTGTCCGCAGCGGAAAAAAAGGAGCTTCGCACCCTGTAAGAACGGTGAAGAGGGACAAGTCCAGGTCATGCCGTACAGGCTGCCCTCTCCTTTCCTCCAAGGGACAATCACAACGTATCACTGAGAACAATTAAACCGGAACAATCTGAACCTGATCCACCACTGCAGTTGCTTAGATCATTTCCTAGGCCAGGCCCCCCACCATGCACACGTGCGCTCTCCTGGGCATTGCGGCATTTCTTCCCTCCGCTTTACGACAGAAAAGACATTTGGACACAGCTCCATTTCTGTGAAAACCTTCGGAAGGTTTTTGTTTTCATTCCAGCGCAGAACGAAAACAAATTTCGAAACCTCAGAAGTTGCCAGCAAAGGGAATTGTCATCCCCCCCCGGGCAGCTGTCCTCACCGCTCCAGGCTACGGAGTTTGATCCAGAAAAGAGAAGGGAACGTCTCCCCTTTGATTACAATCACTGGAAGGTCTCATGCACGTGGACGATGTGTGTGACTGTGGTGCACACAATAAGCACGATACCCGCTCTGAAATGCCCACTCTACCCCGTACAGTGATGGAACACCGATTCCTTCCCAAGCTATTGTGCGTTGCTATTTGCTTTTAGACAGGAAAGCCCTGCTCAATACTTTTTCAACATCAGAGTCAGCAGCCAGCCCTCAACGACCCATTTAGTGCCTCACCAATGAATGGTTTTTCACAGTCTGAAGAGATTAAGTAGGTTGTTTATGGTAATTAGGGTACACAAATTGCAAAAATCAGCAGATTTCCCACCTCCTGACATAACTCTCTGTACATATCTTGGCAAGGGCTTTGCTCACAGAGTCTGCAGCACCAGTGAAAGAAAAAGCCCAGATTTTAGTGCCGGGTGGAACACTGAGGACATGTACTCTCAGGTTATTGCTGGGAAAATATAACATACACAATGTCTTTCTAACAAACAAATCAAAAGAAAAAGACAGACGTGGATACAGTCTGACTCGTAACAGTTGCCGTTCTATCAGCTTCTATTTTCCTATTAAATATTTTGCAATAAGAAAAATTCATCTTTTAAAAAAATAAACGGCATTTTAGACAAAATTTTGCTGGACCGGCACAAAGATTCTACAAGTCCAGAATGTTTCTAAGAACTAGCCAATACATTCCTGGCAGGGTGTGGTTTAGCATTTGGGCGGCTCAAATCTAACGGACTCTGCGGTCAAATCCCACACAAGATTTACACAAGTATTAAAAGGTATGAGAGTATAAAAACCAAAACAAACGCTGTCATTATTTTCTTAAAACAGAGTTCCCCACCCTCCTCAAAATAGTTCTGCTTTGCCGGGGATCAGACAGAGAAGTCAGTGATAGAGCTGAGAGCTCAATCCAAGAACCCTGGCTCCTTTTCTAAGAGGTGGATACCATTCTCTTCTTCCATCATTAAATCAGTAATGCTGTTTGCTAGGAAATGTTTTCAAGGAAGACTTAGTTATCCAGTTAACTGATCCAGCCCCAAACCAGAACGGTAGCACCTTAGCGTTGCAAACACATCAGGAACGGAGGCTGTTCGTAACTCTGAACAAAATGTTACGGTTGCTCTTTCAAGAGCTTACAAATTAACACTGACTTAATACAGCTTGAAACGTTTCTATGCAGAAGAAAAAATGCTGCTTTTAACCCGCTTAATTTAAACAAAACAAGCACAGAAACAGTTTCCTTCCCTTGTCAATTATTTTTAAACTTTCCTGTAACTTTTTTAGTAGTTTACGTTGAACGCGGGACTTTGTTTTGGCTCTTGCTTCCGGTTCTAAGTGAGGTGCGTGGGCTGAGCGGTCAATTCGTAACTCTGGTGTTTGTAACTCACGCTGTGGCGCTCCTGTATTTTCTAAGACCGGTGAAGCCAAAGCCCGAGAGGGCAGTTGGCCAGCCACAGGGACGGCATACGGCCATCATGCAATCAGTGCATGGGAAGGAGAACACTGCTCCCCACCCCAATCTGTTCTTTTATTATAGGAGAATTGGCTCGTGCTGATGGCCTTTGCACGGGCTACTGCTGCTAGCCTGGACTTCAAAATTCATCAAGAACGGGCCTCTGAAGTCAAAGACCCCTCAATAATTAAACCGCTGACTCTATTGTAAGACGAGGCAGAACCCGCTGTGCTAGAGGGTTGACCCCGAGTCACACCACAGGGAAAGGCAGACTCTAGGCTGACAAAAAGCTGCTGGAAAAAGACCTGCTGACCTTTGCTGCAGTGAGAAGTTGGTAATAAAACTCTGCAGGACTGTGCCGAGTTTTATCGCCTCGCAAATCCCAGAAATGCAGGTGCTATTGGGGTCCATCTAGCTGCAGACAGGAGGGAGGGCCGGCCGGCCGGCCTTTTCCTTTCAGGGATATCAAGGAGGGTTCCCAAGTCCGCCAGCAGCGGATTGTTTTGGTCACTTTCACAACAGCATGCTGCTCCTTAGCAAGCCCAAGGCCTGGAAGCCCCCTTCATAGCCAAGACTGCTGTCCTAAAGAACAGGCCAGTAAATCCAATCAGAGAACAGCCCTCAACTCCCACAGAGCAACTGCCACAGACGCGCCACCCCCGGCTGTGCAAGAGGCCAGACGGCGGAGCCTCCTGCCAGTCTGCCCTGTGCCGGAAGGATGCTTTAGCAGTTATGAGGCGAGCTCAGACTTTGGAGACCGAAATTTCCTTCTCACACCGGCCTCCTGTGTGATTTTGGGCAAGTCACTTAGCCTGTGTGCAGGAACAATCTCTACAATAGGGGTGCTGAGAGCATTGAACCAAACTGTTAACACTCTAGATGATGGGAACCAGTTCAAGCCAGGGGGTGCGGTACCACCCCTAGTTCCAACACCTCTCTGTGTGCCTCAGTTTCCCTCTGGAACTTGGGGATGATGACACTGCTCTGCCTCACAGGGATGCTGGAAGGATAAATTTAATAAAGATTGTGAGAGACATGGTGGATGAGGTAATTAATCTTTTACTGGACCAACTTCTGTGGGTGAAAGAGATAAGTTCTGGAGCCACCCGGGTACTTGAGCGTCACAGCTAAATACAAGGTAGAACAGCTCACTAATCATAAGGAGTTATCAAATGTCGCAAGAGACCATTCAAGGTCGTAAGGCACTCAGATACCACAGTAATGGGGGCCATATAAATACCTAATGGAGACGGGTATTACAAAAGGTCTTAAAAACACTACCCGCTTCCTTTCCCAGTCATCAAGTGCATCATCCCCCTAGACAAGCGCACTATCCCCCTAGACTGCCTCATTTCCATCGGGCTGGCGGGCCGTAGCCTCTTTACTGATGCAAATATAAACAAAAGGATCTGCCCTCCTCTAAATCCCTGCCTAGAAAAATCCACCAGCGGCACAGCACACAAATGGCCAACCACTATACTAACTAGCTAAACATGCAAGGTTGGGTGTCTCATTTCCCATCGGTTTTTCTCTCCCAGAAGCCTACCTAAATTTCCAATAAATCGTTCCACCATTTCTGTTCTAACACTTTTTAAAAGTCCTTCATTCCTTAGAATGAAGAGATGAACAGATACACCTGGCATCTATTTATCTTGAGCTTTGGAGAGAGTATGGAAACTGCAGAGATTTTAATTAACAAAGGAGGAAGTCATGGCCAGCCGAGTGCTTCAGGAAGAGACATCTGGCTTGCTCACTGGGGTTGGGAAATAAAAATACGTATCAGCACACACCCGCCTGCTGGAAGGAAAAGTGAAAATATCTATTATTCGTACAGTAGTTCTTGAAATAGAGGCAAGGAGCGGAAATGGGTCAAAAGACTTTATGAGGAAAGTAACAGACATAATAAATAATCTTTGCAAACATTAATTAAGTGCCACAACCCCACTGTGAGGCAGGATAGTTTATCTCAGTTTTACAGACAGGATAAATTGAGGAAGGGTGAAGTTAAGTCTCCTCCCAAGGTGACACAGGACAAAATAAGGAATGTAATCCATATTATCCTTTAACAGCTACATCCCGGTGCCTCCTGCAGAACACACACAAATAACAGAGGGAAGAAAGTAATTTTCCAAACAAATATTTCTGCCTAGTCACTTGTCAGTTCCCAACATGTTCAATTTGCATTTATACCTTTCTTACCCCATTATTTGAAAAGTACACACACAATCCAGTTAGGTCAGTGAAAAGACCAGAGAGATAGAGAGTGTGAGAAAATATATTCTGCCTAGCAACTTAGAGGCACTCCTACTGGCCAGAATGTGGTGAACAGGGGAAGGAATTTGTGGTTAGAAATGTTAGGCAGCAAATAAAGCAACCGTATCTGAGCTAAAGGGCTAGTCACTAGGCAAATAAAGGGAGGATATTTAGAACAGATTTTTAAAATCTCTTCATCTACTAGCTTGTTTCCCCCTTGTGAAGATTTTTTTTTAAACACTTTGAACTGAACGAATAATGCTTCATGCTTGTATTAATTTATAGGCCTGGTTTTTTTGTCCATTTTCTACCAGAGGACTGGGAAGGATGTGAAAGCAATGCAATGTTTAACTTGTACTATGGTAATGGCTCGAGGCCCTAACTGAGACCCGGACCCCATTGTGCTCGGTGATGTAGTGAGAGACCTGCCCTGAAGAGTTCACTATCTCAACATGGCAGGAAAAGGGAGGGAGAAAATGATTATCATCTCCATTTCACTGCTGGGGAAATAAGGGATAAAGGAGATTAACTGACTTCCCCAAGATCACACAGAAAATCTGGGAAACTGAACTGAGCTCTTCCCAGGCCCAATCTAGTGTCTCAACCACAAGACTCCTTTCCCCTTCTATTGCTCAAACCCAGAGCAGGCCAGCAGAGTTATTATCCTTTAGTGACCTACATGAAATGAGATTGGTGATCTCAGTCTACTGCCCAGGAGGCAGAAGTCCACAGCCCATGAACTGACCCCAATTTGGCACTCGCTATTCTCCTTCTCTGGTGAGCCACAAGAACACCCAGCATTGGCTCTTTGCTTTAATTCTCACACCCACCTGCAACACTCACTCGAGGTCAAAGCCACCTCCCATCACTTCGGCAGGGAGACGGGAATTTGCACCAAGTCAGGAAACTTCCAGACAAAGCTTTACCAAAATGAAAAGCACAGTAACGGTGTATGTAGATTCCCAAGCATAGCACTTCACCTTCTGCCATGTGCATGAGGATTTCACAATACTTATCCAAGCGCTCCAGCCCTTGACATACTCAGACACCTATTTTCACACAGGACAAGCTCCTGACCAAACTCTTTTTTGCTAATATGCCTCAGCAGCAACTCAAGAGTTTTCTGTGCATTATCTCCCTGCATTACCAATCTAGTGCAAGGACTTTCCCCAGTAAGAAGGACTTTTCCCCAAGAAACCCCCATTGGAACCAATCAGGATCAGTGTTGATACAATCCCCACACCACCACCAGGGAATTAAAGCAATTAAAGCAAAGAAGCTGGCTAGAGTGGATTCATTCCATCCCAATGAATGCTTAGGAATGTTAGGGCTTTGAACGGCGGTCATTTTCCGGGGTGGAGCGATTATGTCATCTTTACTAGCTTGCCTCTCTTCTTATTCCCAGGCAAGCCAACTCCTCAGATGCCTTTTTCAGTCAGAACAGGTAACAGGGATTATAGCACGTCATTAAGTGTGGAGTGCTAACAAACATGACAGCCTACAAAAATACCTGTCTGGATGGCTCGACAGGGTGTTGGGTGATGGGACAACCTCCTTGCTGTTGCATTTGCAACGTCTTGCCCTGGGCAGTTGACACAGACACACACAGACACACACAGACACAGAGAGAGAGAGAGAGAGAGAGAGAGAGAGAGAGAGAGAGAGAGAGAGAGAGAGAGAGAGAGAGAGAGAGAGAGATCCCCCACTTTGTGGAGAACAGCAGCAGGGATTGGTGGCAGGTCGGTCCCCATGTCTGGAAAGAACCCGTGAGGTCTCCTCTTTGGGGAGTTCCTGCCAGCACTGCTTGCCAAGGGAAAAGATCCCACCTGTCAACTTTGAGTTGGGTCCAGGCACCTCACAAGAACTACTTGAATCAAAACGAGAATTGCAGGGGTGATCAGGGGCCAAAACACGTTTCCTCAGTCTCTGACTGGTTACACATCCACAGCAATTTTCCTGGGAGTGAGTCACGCTTTGTGGATTATTGCAATCTGACTCTCTGTAAATACCATTTAGATGTAATAGCTGATACAGAATGCAGTTACCTACTTGCTTGGAGAAGCTACCCACAGACAACATGTTCGAATACAGAGAATGAGAAAACATACGTGTGGATGGATGAATCCATTCGAGATCGTCTAGGCTAAATGCCATTTTAATTATCCTCCTTATACCACCAACACTTAATCCATTGTCATTGAACCCTAAGTGTTAGTAGGACGGTCATCAGAAGACATGCACATGTATGGAAACAGGAAAGCAGCAATATGCCTGAGAAGGGAAATTAAGTCCAAATCATCAAATCTGAAATAACTTCTATTTGAATGCGGTGGCGCTGTCTGACTCACCCAAGTGTCCTGGGGCAATAGTGACTCATGAAGCTACCTGAAGACCAGTGTCGGTCTAGACTGAAGATTTGCTCTGATTACATCATTGGTATAATTACTCCAGTGTAACTCCTAATGTAGAGCCAAGCAAAACTGCTAGTTTGAGTTTACCTCCGTTGCAAGTAAGGGTAATTTTCACTAGTGCAAACAGAAACTTTGCCTACTTACACTAGGGGTTGCACTGGTGCAATTACAGCAGGGGCTGTGGTCACCAATGGCTGGAATTGGGGAAAATCCTCAGTATAGACAAGGTCAAAGAACTACTCCCATATGGAGATTACTGCCACATATGCAGCCCTGGCAACGGCCAGGTTATCGATGGCAGCATATTTAGAAAACCAGCCTGGGTTTGGTGATTCTGGCTCTAGACACCGGGGCTCTCTGCCTTGCTGTGACACGGACATGCTCTGTCTGTCTCTCCCATTAGACTAAGTTTTTCAGGGACAAGGACTATACATTACTCTGCTGAGGGTCAGATCTCAGTTGGGATCACCACAATACAAACATTACAGAACCATCATAGGAAACACATTCTGAATCGGTAACTGTGAACATCTGCTCCAGAAACACAAACATACGCATTCCATTCTTCCTATCAGGGAACAGAACAGTAGCACGTGACCTGCGTCTTCCATCAAAAACCAACATCTCTCGTGAACACATTACAGACCAGAGAATACTTAATAAACTATTTAAACCAACAATTTATAATAGATGAATACAATCAAGAAAACTGAGCACCATTTATGACTGCTCTTATAAAAAGGCTGCAATTCACTAAAATAATCATTTACTACAATTTATTAATCTATCACTAATAAGGATGACATGTAATTTAATTTTTCCTCCTAATGCTTTGATTCTTAAGCCATAAACACTCACAAAGACTACTAAATATTATGGTGGCATTAGTAGCAACTCCACAATTATAAGTTTTGTAGAGAAATAAACTCCTGTTTCACATTTTAATAACTGGATTTTGTCTTCAAACTTGCAAAATGTGTAACCTTTCAGTGTGACCACAAAGAGCTGCTGTTAAATAATAAATAATAATAATAATAATAATAATAATAATAATAATAATAATAGCAGTGCTACGCTTCCTCAGTCTATCCCCTAAACACCACTGCTGCACATAAAAACATCTCAAAATGGTAAACCCCATTACAAATGATTTCCACTTACAAAACCAAATGTTCTTTCCATTAAGCAACTGTCCACGGCCACACGCTTAACACAACTACAGCTCGCAAACACGTTTGGCAACGCAGGGTTGATGAAACATTACGAATAGTGAGAAAAGATCAACGTCTCCCCAGGGCACAGGGTCCGAGCGGAAGGCAGCAGGCAGCTGGTGTGCTCTGGGTGGCAGAGATGCAGAAGGTGACACCGTGATTGCAAGGGTTGGGTGAGGAGTTAACGAGCTATGTCTTGGCTTTTTATAGGTGTGGCGGTTATAAAATATTTATCTTGGAGTACTTCTTTTGATGGGGGGCTCAGGGCGAGGAAGAGGAGCAACGTCTGATATGCTCATGGGGAGCGGATGATGAACTAATTCAGTAGGCAACATGCAGGTAAGTGTAGTCTTCCGAGATGAAGTGTATAAACCCCATATCACTGGAGGTGGGGTTAACGAGAGCCTGAGAGCTGCATTAGCTCCATCTTTTAACACCTGGACGGTGTTTTCTCAGGCTCAGGGAGGATTCAAAGGAAGCAATCCAGTCAGTGCAGTTGGGAGGAGTCGCCCCGGGAGAGAGATGGGTCTGGAGTTCTCTCTCCGTGGGAAGGGCCTGAGAGAAGCCAGATGGAGGGAGAAGTTAATATGGACCCGGGTCCTGTCTATACAGCATTTTGGGGTGAACGGGAGCAAGCCTCCCAGCCCAGGTAGGCAGATGTAGGCTAGCAGGGCTCCCGCAAGCGCTCTCAAAACAGCTGTGTGCACAGGGCTTTGACACTGCAGTTTGGGCTCAAAAGTTCAGGGCGCTGTCCACACAGCTGTTTTTACAGTGCTAATGCGAGCCCTGCTAGCCTGACTCTGTTGACCCTTAAAAGCTCGAGCCGGGGGTGAGCAGAGTTTGCTTAGTTTGCGTTTTCATTTGGTTGACTCCTGGGAGGAGCGGGGCAGTGTTGATGAAATGCCACGTCACACCATGAGGGGGTGCTCTGGGTCTCTGGAAGACTGATCGCTGCCTTTCCAGAAGTCACCGCCACTGTACGTGGTGGTTTTCTGGTTCACCCCCCTCCTCTCAGAAAAGCTCTCTAATACGCCTTTTTTTGTTTAAGTTGGCAACTTGCACTACAAATTATTCACATTCCATCTGTGAAACATCTTTTACAGCCGACCAGTGGAGACGGGCTGCTTAAATGATCAAAGCATCTTTCGTAACTGTGTTGCTGGTATTTACAAACAGAACCGTCATACAAACATTTCAGTTTAGGGTCTGATCAGGAGAATGACAAAACGGTGAACATGCCTCCCTCTGCCCCCAGCTTGGAGGAGAAAGCAGCAGGTATTGCGACTTACCTAGAAACCCCTCTTCATCCACAATGATGGTATAGTCCTCTGGTGTTTCCGTGAGACTGAAGAACTTGCACCTGCATTGGGGGAACAGGACAGTAGCTCTATTAGACAATGGACTGAGTGGAGTTATTTATGTTTATTTGAAACAGTACCCACAAAACTGCCTGCTCTCTTTGTAAGGAATCAGTGTGCCCAGCCTAGAGGGTCAGGGGTTCAATTCCTGGATCTTCCACTTACCTGCCGAGTGACCCATCGTCTATCTATCCAAGATATAGCAGCCGAAGTGATCTTCTTTGTCCATTGATCTGACTATATAACTCCCTTCTTTAAACCCCTCTCAAGGTTCTACATCCTGAAGTGGACCTTTGAACCCCTCCGCTCTGCAAATGATGCCCTGACAACTCCTCCTCCTCCATCTCAGAGCCCTTTGCCACCTTGCCCCATGCAGAATGTCCTCCTCATGCCATCTGCCACGCCACTTCCCTATCCCTCATTCCAGGACCTCCTGGTGACTTGCTTTCCAGCTCTGATTCTCAACACAACTGAGTCAATAACAGCAGCATTAAGTCAAACACAAGGATACAAATCCAAGACATTTCCTTCTCTGAATCACCCAGTGCATCCTATCTTCTCTGTGCCTGTTTTTGACACTGTGAGCCATCTGGGCACAACCTCTCTATTTTTGTGAGCACCAAACACATTGTCATCCCTAGCATACACATGAAATAAACAGAACTTTAGGATCTGCCATTCTGGATACGTAAATGAAAAACGATTAACAGCATGCAATGAGATCTCTCTCTCTCTCTCACACACACACACACGTATAATGGTCTCTAGACTCAGTGAGTTAATCCAGACATTATCTGGTTGCTTCCCAGCAATGGCAGAAACACTTCATATTCACTGCATTATTCAAATATGGGTCCTCCTCCCACAGGAATCATAGTGCGGTGAAGCAGCACAATTCTCTCTCACTACACGGTCACTCAGACTTTAGGATCAGAAGGAACCATCGTGATCATCTAGTCTGTCCTCCTGCACACTGTAGGCCACAGAACCTCACCCACCCGCTCCTGAAATAGGCCCCAATCTCTGGCTAAGTTACTGACATCCTCAAATCATGGGTTAAAGACGTCCAGTTACCGAGAATACACCATTTACACTAGTTTAAACCTGCAAGTGACCCATGCACCATGCTGCCGAGCAAGGTGAAACCCCCCCAGGATCCCTGCCAAACTGTCCCAGGGGAAAATTCCTTCTTGACCCCAAATATGGGGGGAAATATTGGTCCACACTTTTCATGGAAATAAAAAACATTTTTCAACCCACTCTACGATATGAAAAACTGTCCCAATATTTTCTAAAGACTTTGATATAGTCAGGTATGAATATCTATGAGCACTCCCAGTAATCCAAAATATTGCAAATTTCGCATAATTTGTATTTCTCATGGAATATTCTATACAGACTTAACAAAAGCTAGGGTGCTGCTTTTACTAACTTTGGCAAATACTGTGCCAGATTCTGATCTCAGTAACACTAGTGTAAACCTCAAGTAACTCAAGAAACAAGTGGTTTCACTGTCCACTGAAATCAGTAGTTTTAGGATAGCATAAATCGAGATCAGAATCTAAACCCATGTTTTAGTTTGAAATGTCCTAAATTATATTTTTTAAGTAGCTTTTATGCATTATAATCAGTAAGTTAGGCATAATATACAAATACTACATTCAAAAATTCCTATTATAAACATTGTTTAGGTTGTGAAATTAAATACTCAAAAGCTAGGAAATGCTAGATTTAAGATTGACCATGTTCATTACATTTGGCCAAGTTATTTGTACCCCCTTCATCATCCAACAGCTACACTGGAAAAGGTGGGACCCTTCGGGGGAAAAAGTATGTGATCATGTAATTAACGACGGTGTCAAATACATAGGCAGAAGGTGACAGAGTTAAGGATGAACAAGAAACCTTAAATCTGGCGTTTTCCAATTTTCACATTCCTCTAGTCGTTCAATAATGTTCTTTTAATAGCTTTTTGTTTGCAATTTCCTAGGAAAAAGGTACCATTTTTTTTTTCTTATCTAGAACCATATCATCCCACACCATCATAAGCAAAGATCTGAACCATGAATTTTCAGCACTGATTGCTACCACTTGAGCTACCGGACTAAAAACTTTTATTAAAACTAATGTTTAAAATCAAGTTTACACAAGGTAAGAAGGAAGGTGCTGTACACCTGGGGGCAGGCTTGGGTTATGAGGGGATTACAAGTATCGGTTTACAAGGTTTACGAGGTACGTACATAGCACATAACCAGCATAGACCCAGATTGGGGTGCGGGAGTTTTTAAAGCGTCAGTGAATAAGTGATCTCGGCTATGTCAGCCATAGAGGGTATTGAGAGTCCAATGCAGTTGAGTCAGGCCCGGTGGACGAATCACCAGTCAGCAAACCTGGTGAAGCTGCCCTCGGGGAGGAAGTGGTTGCTGGCATCCCACTTGCTGGACACCTCAAACACCTTGCCTTGGTCCAGCTTTCACTTGAGGTTCTTGGCGTAGTGGCAGCAGAAGGGGTCTTTCGAGGTCCTTTCCAGCATCGTTCTGGCGGATGGTGTGGTCTGAGGTTTTTATGTGTGGCACCGGTACTCCTCACACCACTTCCAGCGACAGCCAAGCCTCTTTTCCAGACATCTCAAGGTGTTGCGGGCACAGGACCAGAGAGAGAAACACTCTTCTCCCGGGGTAGGGGTGGTTTGCTGAGTGGTCGTGGGGAGCTAAGGTCTATTCTCTCCCCACTTCCCCATGTGGTGCCCCCAGATGGAGGGATGGGTCACCGAAAGCATGTGTTGGTTTTGGTTTAGGGTAACCTGGTCCAGTTTTCCACATAACAGCTGCTCTGGCAGTTCCTGGACATTTCCAGTGCAGCATCTGCAGCTGCTGCTTTGGGTGGATGCTCTTGGTCAGTTCTTACTCTGACAGGCTGCCAAAAATGTTTCCTGAGACACGCAAGCAACTGAAAGGAAACGGCGATATTCAAAAGTTTATAGCTCAGCAAAACTTGAAAGGAATTCCAAGGGACAAAGAAAAGGCACTTCTTTAGCCCCAGGGCTTTCCTTCTGCCAAATTCCAAAGGTCTATCTACTGCAGCAATGGAGGCGACAGAAAGTCTAATAAAAAAAAGAGAGTATAAGAATAACGTTTTATAAATGGAAAGTGCTAGACAGCCTAACTATAGGTGCTGTTAACAGCTTCCCCTATAATTTGTCATCTTGAACCTGACTATGAGACCTCATGCTCTCCTTTGTATCACCCTAGACTAGATTTATTGCCCTAAGTAAAAGAGTTGTCACACAACACTGGATATCTATGAATTAACATCTCGCAAGGATTTTTTTTATCTTGCTTAAAAAGGAAACTTTTGATTTCTGGCCAAACAAATTTATTACAACCCATAAAACAAGTTACAATGCATTATGACGCCACCTAGCAAAACTGGAAAGGGTATATGCATTTTTAATCTACTATATATAAGAACACACCCCTCCATTTTGCAGGTAAGGGACATTCTTGTTGGATTCACTTTACAGGAACTTGGGTTTACAGATTTTTTTTTTATTCATTCATACAGTACTTTACCTCTAAAGTATAAATAAATGTTCAGCTTATATTCACTGTATGAATTTGATATGGATAAAATGGGGGACACCTGACTGGAGATCAGTTTTCTGTTTATCAACAGGATGAGGTAACATAGGCAGAGAACAAACTTTCCTCGCCTTCCCCCTACCTGCTTTCTGGGGGAGTTTTGCTCTTGAGTTCTCTCTAATGCAGGCACACAAATATTGACTGCTCCCCCAGAGATTTCATAGATGCATGGCAGATGCTATTTTTCTCTGCACTTGTCTAAATCAAGCGATGACCTTCAAAGAACGGATCTAAATTAATTTTGAGTGTGATGTAAGGATTTTTACCCCTCGGAAGTCTCATCTGACTGACTTTGCTTCATTTTGAGACTCACTGGTGATACAATGGACTCTTAAACTCCTGCTTGACGAGAGAAGTAACGCTAAAATCAACTTCTCTTGTGAGTAAGTGAAGAGGCATCTGACGTTAAGCCTCCGACCTCCGAGCAGCCCCGCGCCGGACCCCCCCGCTCGCCCAAGCAGCCCCGCGGACCCCCCCCCCCGCCCGCCCAAGCAGCCCCGCGCTGGACCCCCTGCCCGCCCAAGCAGCCCCGCGAACCCCCCCGCCCACGCAGCCCCGCGCCAGACCCCCCGCCTGCCCAAACAGCTCGGGCGGGTGGTCCGGCGCGGGGCTGTTTGGGCGGGCGGGGGGGTTCGCGGGGCTGCTCGGGCGGGGGGGTCTGGCGTGGGGCTGCTTGGGGGCTGCTCGGGCGGGCGGGTTCGGCGCGGGGCTGCTCGGGCGGGCGGGGGGGGTCCAGCGCGGGGCTGCTCGGGTCCGGCGCGGGGCTGCTCGGGCGGGCGGGGGGGGGGGGGGGTCCGGCGCGGGGCTGCTCGGGCGGGCGGGGGGGGGGTCCGGCACGGGGCTGCTCGGGCGGGCGGGGGGGGGGTCTGTGGGGCTGCTCGGGCGGGCGCGGGGGTCCGCCGGGCTGCTTGGGCAGGCGGGGGGGGGGGGGTCCGGCACGGGGCTGCTCCGGTGGGCGGGGGGGTCCGCAGGGCTTCTTGGGCAGGCGGGGGGGTCCGGCGCTCCCGGCACTGTGGGCTACCTACCCACAGTGCAATGCGGGCTATGTCGACCCCTGCAAAAGTTTACGGACAGACAGTGTCGACCACTGTCAACCTGCTGTCCTGGTGGGGACACACTGATTCGATTTTCTAAAGTCGAGTTTAGAAAATCGAATTAAGGGAAATCGACCTAGTTCTGTAGTGAAGACATACCCTTACATTGGATTCCTCTTCTACACAGTGACACATGCTGTGTTGTACATCAGACACCCTCCACCCAATGTATACAGATGATCTTTCTTTCATCTTATACCAGTTCAGGAAGAACATCACACTCAAGCCAATCAAGGAAAGGAAGCTACTCTTCATGGACCGGAGACGTCAGGCAATCAGTATCACGAAGTGCGTGTGGAGAGAACACATTTCAGAGGGAATATTTTTAGTATACTAATAACCAAACCATATATAGAGTCTCCTGGATTTTTGCCTTCTTCATGTTTCAGCACATTTCCACTTCAGCACTGTTGTTGGCTCAGACTGCCTGACAACATACGTCTTTTTCTGGCAACAGAGTAAATGTAGACCATTCTATTATTAGATGACATCGTTGAATCTGTCCAACTTACTGTGTGTGGAAGCCGAAGCAATACTGAAGCTTGCATAAAGCAGGAAAGCGCACCTTGGGTCGCAGCAGCGTAAATTTTGGCTCTCTCAAGTGGCACTTAATCTACGGGTGGGGGAAAGAAAACTGAACCAAGCATTTGTGTTTATTGTCAGCCTAACTAACAGGTGTGTATTGCGAGCCTTACGTTTGGGAGGTGTCCCCAAGATACTTGGTCTCCAGGCCTGCCCAGGTCCAAAAGTGAGTACGTAAGGCCAGTAGGATGGAACCTGGAATTAGAACATGACCCGAAGTCCACTGAATTCTATATGACATCAATAGGCTTTCGGTCAGGCCCACCTAACCACACTGTTTTGGAACCAGTCGGGCATCAAAAGATCAGCGCAGAACATGGGCTGTCAGAGGAAGTTGTAAGTCCAGCCTTCGTGACCGGAAAGAAATGATTTGTTGTCAGGAAAGGGCGAGAAGGGGAGTACAGCAGTTCGGTCTGTGGAAAACAGCACTCACATGATTAAGTGAGCTGCCCGCATCTCCACATATCAAAGAGAGCGGGCACAGGCGTGGGTGATCTGAATGGGAACGGAAGACCGGAGCTGAATCAATCAATCAATCAACAAAGAAAAATATATCTTTTCATGCAGGAAGAGAGTCTCACGCTCACCCTCTTGGCTGGTCTTTTGGCAATCTCCATCATTTCACCGCTTCTAAAATAATGACAAGGTTTGGATTCTAGCATGACATACTGTGAAACTTATTTGGAGCAGCAAAGAACACTTCTGCTGTTAATACATTTTGACACATTTGTGTAACACGTTAAGTACTTGACACCATCTAATTACTATACTGTACAGTCAAATAGTAATGAAAATTGCAAAAAGAGACTTGATTAGCGGTCTCTAAATGCCGTCTTTATTTGCTAGTCAAAACACTTAGCTGCCTTGCTGGCAAGAGTAAAAGAAAATGCGCAGCTCAATTAACTTCAGAGGCAAAAAAGGACCCTTCGCGGAGGCGTCAGTGGGAGCACACTCAGTTTGGGGCCTAAAGGTTGCAGGTTCACGTCTTATCAGGTTTAGTTACTGATCCCCAAAACTCACGGTGCTGTGTTGTACTAGAAGGCTGCTATTCTGTTAAAAGGGCCACCCATCAAAAAAAAAAATACATCAAATTCCCTTCTATAGTCGCCGTTGGCTGTCCACATGAAAATTAAAGATGTCATGGTGCAACTGGAAAATAGCTGGAGAAGAGGGGCAGACCCTATGTTCTGGTTACAAGTCCCTCTCACATCCACGGCTGCGTGAGAGCAGTTGCCAAACCCTAGAACGGCTGCAACGCTTGATGACAGTAGCACATCATTACAAAAAGTTAAACTTTTTCCCAACTGAATGGACAACACTACTAGTTATTTTCTGACATATCAAAGCAGGAATTTTCAAACAGGAATTAATTCAGGGAAGTTGCATAATCTATTATACAAGCGGCCAGGCTAGATGAACATAAGGGTCCCTTCTGACCTTAAAATCAAAGAATCTAGTTACTGACGCGCTTAAAGCACAGATGTTAATGAGAACAACTGAGTTGGGACTCTTTGTACAGCACCTGGCGTAATGGGGCCCATGACTAAGGCTCTCGGGCACTAGAGTAATACATATACTAAACAACAACTAATTGGAGGAATCAACACATAGCTCTTGTAATATATGCTTGCAGATGGGGAAATAGCTAAACCTTCATATAGGCTCCAAAATTACCGACAGCAAAGCAATAGGACCAGGACCTACATCACCGAGACAGTGAAAATCTTAAGGGCAAATACAAAATAAAATAAAATTTAAAAAAGGGGATACAACAGAAAAGATATTGATTTCATCTGTGAAGAGACCCTACTAACCAACCAAACATGCACATGTTTTAAAATGTCAACCTGGCTCGGACCCTTGTTAGTCTCATTAGATTAACATCTACCCTGGTTCAAGTCTTCAAGAAAGCAATCCCATCTCGTATGGACTACACAAGCGCAAGCAAGCCAAAATACTTATGCAAATGTATGCAAAATACTTATGCAAATGAATTAATGGTAGCTTGAAATGATTATGACTGGTAACTGATAAAATTTCCTTTTTTTATTTTGTAATCAGATATGGTCAACCCTAGACTTCCCAAGTTGGATGAGCACAACCTACTATGGTGGAAGAATTCAACACCTACCTTGCAACATAACTACCAAGCAATCTTCTCTTGGCCATAACACAGACATATTTGGTTTAAGTTGTGACACTAGTGAAGCCCACATTATGGTGTTTTCACCTTTCAAAGCAGAAAATCTTTGCCCTTGACCTGAAGCCAACAATGTGATCTTTGTTTCACTCACCACACCAGATTTTTTACACATACCCACTAAAAGCAATCAGGCGGGAGAGTTTGAACATCCCGTTCTGGCTTTTACAGGTGGGTTGGATCACAGAGACTCCCTTGGGGCTGCCACCCAATGTGCTCTGACTACCTCTGAGTCTGTTTGCCCTGCCAGTGTAGGACTTCAGTGCCCTGCCTGGTTTGAACCAGACACTTGTCTGCGACAAACCCAGACCCAGGTCTGAACTACGTCCCCTAAAAGCTGCAGGCTTAACTGAAAACAGCTTAAGAAGTGTTCTTGTCTCCTACACCAGATGCCCCATTCCCAATGGGGTCCAAACCCCAAATAAATCCGTTTTACCCTGTATAAGCTTTATACACAGTAAACTCAAAATTTTCACCCTCTATAACACTGATAGAGAGATATGCACAGCTGTTCCTCCCCACCCCCAGGTATTAATACATACTCTGGGTTAATTAACATGTACAAAGTGATTTTATTCAATAGAAAAAGTAGGATTTAAGTGGTTCCAAGTAATAACAGACAGAACAAAATGAATTACCAAGCAAAATAAAACATGCAAGTCTAAGCCTAATACAGTAAGAAACTGAATCAGGAAGGCTTGCAAGCAAACAGAGCCATCAACAGTCAATTGTCCTCGTTGATGGGAGCCACCAAGATTCCAAACTAGGAGAGACAGGTGAATTGATGATGATGGGGTTTGCTAAACTGTTTGCCTTTCAATTCACTTTTTGAACCACCATTCACGGCCCACACTTTGCATAACTACAGTAGTATAACCCCAGAGTTATATTTCATATTCCTAGTTTCAGATACAAGAATGATACATACATACAAACAAATACGATGACCACATGGAGTAGATTAGAAGCTTTGTAATGATACCTTATAAGAGACCTTTTGCATGAAGCATATGCCAGTTACATTACATTCACACTCATTAGCATATTTTTATAAAATCATAGTGTGCAACATCACAACAGGCTTCCTCCATCTTCCCTTCTGCCAGGAAATCCACCTCTCCTAAAATCAATGGGAGAGGGGGGGTGGGAAGGGGAGGGGAATATTCTTGCTACATTTGAGAGGAGAAATCGGAAGCCAAATTAAAGTCAAGTGCTAGCAAATGTCTAATAAATGGACACATTAAGTGAAAAAATTAATTTTCAGCATGCTCTGAGGTGAAACACAATATAAAGCTCCCCTATGAAAGGAAAGGCATTTGCTAATCCCTTGAGCATCATAATGCTGTATGTACTAAGAACTTTAATTACACACAAAGAAAGGATGAGAAGGTCCAAGGGTCCACTAGTGCTGGCTTCCTTAATTTCAGATAAATCCATTACGTGTGATATGAGCAAAAGAAGTATCCCACCACAACACGCCAGCCAACGGGCAAAATACCTGCAGCCCTTACCATGGCACACTGCAGGGAATGTAAATGCCTTGCATCGTTAGGTGTCACTGCATTCACCTCACATTTGTCCATAGAATACTGAAGGAGTTAAATGTACACAATTCCTCACATAGTAAATGAAAACAATGTCTTAAGTGGTGGTGTCTGGTTAGGCCTGGACATGCCGGAGGGCAACACATCCGCTTTCTTTATCCATGTCTTGTCACGGGCCTGGACCTGAAGTAGAATTTATTGACCTGAAAAGCTCTCCCCACTATTTCCCCCGACCTCCCATCGCATACACTGTTTCCCATAAGATCTACTACGTGGTTTCTATTGGGAACACCACCACTTACGACCTACACTAGATCTACTGGAGATGGGCCAGCATCAAAACTCTACAACTGAACTTCACTTCTCCATTGTTTCTTAGGACAAGTTGCTTGGCAGCCTTATTCAACACTATATGAGACAGACCACATTATAGTGTAAACACGTCACGCCCATGGTCTCATTTGCTATCCAGGGTCTGATTCTCAAGGGTATTATTCCAGTCAATAGGAGTCGAAGGTTCCCACTACAGGAACAGAAAATACGGCTGGGTGAAATGCTGGCCTAGAAAAGTTTATTTCTGAGAACAAAAATGTTTGTATTTTAAATTAAAACATAGTTGAAACAAAGTAAATTTTCATTTCAACTGACTCAAAATGAAGTACACATTTTGAGGAGGAAGGGAGGTTTCTCCCTCCCCCCCTTTGACAGGGATCAGTTGGGAAGACAGAGAGGGTAAGGAAAAAGGGAGAACAAAAACCCCAATAAGCCAAAATCAGGAAAAAAATAAATTCCATTTGAAACTTTAAAAAAAAATTTAAATAACATTTTTTACTTAACCAAAAAATGAAAATGTCTGGGAATGTTTTTCTAATTTCTTTCAAAAACACTCCTAGAAGATATTTACTGTTTTTCAGCCAGCACTAATTGGAAACACTCAGGACTTTGGAGGATCAACAAACCCGTGGGAGAAGCCTCAATGCCTAATCCCTCATTGTTCAGAAACGTATGTTCATCTCAGTTGTAACCTACAACAGGAAAACATTGCAGAGATCATGTGTCAGAATCTCATACAGAAGCGAGTTCTTCCACCAGTTGTAAAGCAAGAATGACCAAAACAACAAAGATTCATAGAATATCAGGGTTGGAAGGGACCCTCAGGAGGTTCTAGTCTAACCCCCTGCTCAAAGCAGGACCAACCCCAACTAAATCATCCCAGACAGGGTGTTTTGCATTTGGGTAAGAATTTGCTCAAGGTGGAGGGAGGTTACAGAGTATTTTTCTATCCTCATTTAGGACTGTGAAAACAGCTCTCGAGTTCACAATGATTATATCAGTGACTTCCATATAAATCCATTCAATGTACAGGTTTTCTTAATCGTTAGCACTTGCTAAGCTTAACCTGGAACAGGGGACAGGGAGGCTTAGATAGGGGGTGGGGTTCTGGGGGACAGCGGTCCCAGGAGTGGGTAATCAGGAAACAAGGAGTGGGGAGGGTTGAGAGTTCTGAGGGGGGCAGTCAGGGGGCGGGGAGTGGATGGGGGCAGGGCTAGGGTGGGGCTTCCTGGGTTCACACCCTAATGAGATGTGCCGCGCACATCTATGCTCATATGTGAAGCGCATGTCATTTTGTAGCGCACAGGTAGGGCGTGTCCAGCGCCATTACACCATGTTACGGTATCAGGCTGCTGCCCCCCTCCCACTTGCAGCCTTAGGACTCCCTTTGATAGCATGGGGTGCAGGCGCCCAGTGCTGTCACTGCTTCCCGCTCCATGTCCTATGTTGCTGATAATACAACCAACCACTTCCTTTAGCGTGCGTGTAAAAGCAGATTGCTGAACGCTCCAAAGGCAGGGAACACAAAGTGGAAGAGAATTACAAACCCATTCATCTTCCACTGGCCCCACAAGCTCCGAGAGCTACTACACGCCGAAAGACGGTGTCTTTAGCGGTGGTAATTTTAGACTCATTTCATCAATGAGTGAGCAAAAAACTCAATGAACCATACAGGATTGAGTGTTTGCAGACAAAGAGGGAACCCTGATGGTAAATAATAAACTCTTCCTTCTACTCCAACAGCTTGATTTCTTATTTTGGTCACAATACAAATTTAGCACCTCCGAGTTTTATGGGGGGAATAATTGCTAGTTGAGCATCTATAACTGCCTAGGAATCAAGATGTGTGGAGAGCTTTGATTAAAGGAGAAGGCGTACAAGCCTCTCTCACACCTCTGGATTTCTTGATTCAATCAGCGCACCAGACAAAACCACAGCACGCAAGCTGATGTGATTGGCAGCTGCTGCAGAGGGCAAGCCTAGGTCGGGAACATTAAGGACTGCTTTAGGTCTGGATTGAGGTAAATTAGCAAAGTAGGTAGGGGAAGCATACAGAGTTCGCTTGCTAGTTAAAGCTAGGCAATATAGAGACTAGACTCTTGTCTTCAAGAACACTGGAATGTGTGCACGTCTGTGTCTCCCCATTTCCGCATAAAAATCAGTTCATCTGCTTTGAGTCAATGTCGCCTAGGTACTTTCCCTCAACACAACAGACTGGGGAAGAAAAAAAAGACATGAAAAAGGAAGAGGAAATCAGTAAAAGCACCACTCACATCTGCCCCAGCTTTAGCTCACTTTCCTTAGCATCCTGATGGTAACATGGAGATCCGTTCATAGCCTCCTTGGCTCTACAACCAACTCCCTTTCAATGCCAACACACAACTATCCACAACCAACACATTGGTTTCTCAGGACCGCCTACAAATGCACAACCTTATATCCAGGAAGAGGGTATGTTATGTAGACACTGGAAAGGATACAAAGCACTATTCTACCTAGCATCACGGTCAGAGTCGGCGGAGCGCGGCTTTTGAGGACTTGGAGACGTGGCCTGTAGAGGGAAGAAAGAGGAAACTCAAGAGGAGTCTATTGTGAAGATAAGAAGTTTCCTGCTTTCTCTCGTGGCCCAGTCCATGACTGTTGCTATTAGGAGCTGTGAGCTGGCTGAGAGAGGTGAAGTTACCTGACTACTGGAGCAGGTGGCTCTGCTATGGAGAAGGCACATTCGCTATCTGGCAAGACTCCTAAGACTCTCACTGAAATATTGTATCATTTCAGCAGGTCTGTATGGTGTGGTCTGACAAGCATTTTTGTCCTTCTGCTCCTACTGAGCAGATGCCACTTTGCATTCCATTGCATCGCTCTGCATGAAGACAACCTTCAAAAGGAAGAGAAGAAAAGCTTAACGCTGTCCCGCCTCAGTTCAGCATTTAACGAACATGCCATTCGAAGCAACCAGAGTCGACGCAGGCACATGTGGCTGAAGCATTCCCAGCAACTGGCCCAGATGTGGAATCTGGGATTACTTCCTTCAGTTTGTGCAAGCAGAGTTCATCTTGTGCTTTGTAACAAACCCTACATATGAAAGAGAGAGAGTTCTTCCCGTTTCTGGAAACTTGCGGCGCTTTTCCTTCTCTGCCAAACAAAGGACACGTGGCTGTGTAGAATGAAGTAGTCTTAAAATTAAACTTCGTTCAGGGCACTGTGTATGATGCATAACACAATGCTAACCATGGTAGGTCCAAGAAGCCAACTTGGCGGCTTAACACTCTCCGTATCTCTCTGTATTTTACAAACTGCTAAGCACAAATCATGAACACTACTGCTGAACTTCCTCCAGAAGAAAACTCCCCTGGCTTATCTACACTGCATTTGCTACCTAGGCAGCTTTGCTTCACTTTCGCACTCATGAAACTAAGGCAAAATATGAAGTGAATTGAAAGCCACACTTTAGCAAACCCCGTCATCATCAATTCACCTGTCTCTCTGGGTCAAAGGGAAGGAAACCTCGACAGATTTGTGTTTGCCAAGTTACAGGCTCTGAGGGAACAGAATGTGCTGATGCTAATTTCACCTTTTGGACAACACCAGGCTATAGGACTATATTCTGCGGAGGCGAAGCAGAACACAAACAGCAGGTTTTTATTTTGAGCTTTTCAACAGTCGGTGGAATTCTCCACCCTTACCACATTAGACAGACTTGGATGATGTGTTACCAGAACTCAATTTACAAAATGGACCAATAGAGCGAGAGAGAGAAATAACATTTTAGATAATGCTTTCTTAGCCAGAAGGCCGAGAAGCAATACTACTGCCTTGTGAAGCGGGTATGAACTTAAAACCAATAAGCAACAACAGGATATAAAATCAAGTTTGAAGCACACACAGCAAATGTGCCAGATTTTTGCGAAAGAACAATCCTAGATATTTTAAATGTGGTTTCATGAGGCATTTCACAGGCAGCCTTGAAAGGCTGCCCAATCGCTGAATACAACACGTGTGTTACAGTTTACTCCGATTCCCATCACAAGACAATTCCCTAACACAACAAAACACAACAAACCTGAGACGACCTTTATCCAACATAAATGAGTAAAGGGTACAAGCAACTGGTGATTTTTTACAGAATTGTGCCTTTAACACATGCACCAGAAACAATCCTACTAGCATGTCTCGGAACGACACGAAATGTGAGTTACACTCCTCCCATTCGCTCTCTTAACCTTTTGCTGAAGCGCACCCTCCATGCCTTATACAACCTGCTGCCATAACTGTTACAGGTCCGTTTTTTGCTGTCTACGGTTCAGTTTTTTGCTGGTTAAGAAATGTCAACAGGTTTTGTAATCCAGCACGACACTGCTGGGACATTACCTTGTGTATTCACCTTAAAATGAAATGCCTGGCAAGGCACACTGCCACACCACAAGCCAGTCCGAGTCACTAACTGCTCAGTTTCTAAGTTAGAAGATCCACAGTGCCATTGAAAATAGGGGAGCTACAGCTTTGCCTATAGCAGCAGACATGTCTCACCCGCTGCTGACATCCATTCTGTCCCATTAATTATAATTGCTGCCTTATTCCACTGTCCTTCTGCCATGAAATAAAGATGCACTATATAGTTACTCGTAAATCATCAGCATCCTTTGTGTACTTGGGGGTTTTGCACGGAACTGTTTGTGTCTGTGCACATTACAGCTGGAAGGTAAACAGACAAAAAGCCAACAATCAAATTAAAGACAGAATAAAAGAATACGCCCAAACCAGAAGGAATGCCTTGGAATCGGTTTCCTAAAACATTTACAGTTAACGAAGCAACAGAAGCTAGGTTGTAAGTCCTGTGCGTGAGACTAGAACTCTGAAATTGCCGCTTGTCTCATCTCACTACGGAAAAGAGGTAGGGGTCAGCAACCAGTAAGTGATATCGCCATCCTGTCCTCCTTCACAGACTGCTAGAGATCCCAGTACTGTAGGACAGATAGGCCAAGCAGGTGACAGAGATCTGCCCCAAAGAGAATCCAGTCTAAGAAGCTGATTCTGCTCCCATTTAAACCAACAGATAAATTTCCACTAATTTCCTGAGCAGAGGCAATGCATAACTATTGATAGTGTGGGGAGTGAAGGGGGCAAAGGCAGGGGGAGAATGTATTTTGAACCCACTCCCTGCAAACAAAGGACATAAAAATAAAAATATAAACCCTGACAGAAATCTGTGGGGCGCGTGACCGCACGTGCCTCCTCTCCCCCAGTGTCGCCGGTGTCCCTGGGTGCAGGGGGAACCTCATATTGGCAATAAAAGTGATGTTACAATCCCCAGTTCTCTGACAGGCCCAACTCCCAATAATGGCCCATCACAGAAATGTTCAGAAGAGGAAGGATATTTAGATAAAACACCATCTATTTTCCTCCCTCTATCTGAAGTGCCAAGTTACATGCGGCTAATAAGAACAGCGTCTGTGAATGAATAAACACACACAAACGAAATACTCAGTTGCTCACAGCCTGGCGGTATTTTCACTAGTGCGTTCCTGTCAAAACTCCATTCAAATCAGTGATGAATTTGGTCCACGGACTTTAATGGAGCTAGTCTACAGGAAGGGACAGCAGAATGTGGTCCAAAGAGGCAGAATGGCCCAGTGGTTATGTTGCTAGGCCTGAGACTTAGGACACACACGTTCAATTCCCCGCTCTACTACAAGTTTCCTCTGTGACCTAGGGCAAGACACTAAGTCTCTCTGTGCCTCAGTTTCCCATCTGTAACCAAAGGATAACAGCACTGGGCTCCATCAAAGGGGTGTTGTGAAGATGAAATAAACCAAAACAAAAAAAATGTGAAGCACTCAGATGCTATGGTTATAAGGCTATACAGAAATCCTTCGACAAAGTCTTCACAATCCAGTGTTGTTTATTGTTGCTATTTCTAATTTTGGAACCAACAAGTCCGACTCCAGAACACCACAGAAAAATCAGCTGAATATTTCACTCTGAGAAGATGCAAAAATCATCACAATTATTTGCGAAGCAAAACTACCTTTGAATGTGCAGCAAAACACTGGCTGACGTTAATATCCTTCCCTATGGATAACTGTACAATCGTGCATCCCTTTTTATCCAAGGATTTTCATCTGTTCCTTCTGACTGGATTTTTCCCCTAATGCCTCTAATATATTGTTTACATTTGTATCGCCGCTAATGACTGGAAGGTGCCCATAAAGTCCTTTTAAAAGAATCTCTACAGAGGGACAACAAATACGAAAATGTCAATTTATCCTTGCTCTGCAAAGAAGGTTGTAATGAAATCTCCAAAGGTGCAATAGATAGGGAATTATTAATGGCAAGGAAACCGTTTGCATCTGCGTTGGGAGACAATTCATTTCTTGCCGAAGTTAATAGAATCAGACAATTGATGCAGACACATCTTTCCCTGCCCTTACACTGACATTTTAAAGAGCCCATCAACTCAGATGCAACATCTCCGCACAAAAGATGCGGTGGGCACTTGAATTCCTTTCCATTGCAATACTCTCCTCTATTTCTCTATGGGGAAGGTGGTATTTTAACAGCTTCCCCTCCCTTACCCAGATAATGACATCCTCTGAACAAGTCTTCAAGATAAAAGCCACCGGAGTGTAAACTCAGCGCAAGACAAGAGGCGGTGGACTGAGATATGGGATTGATCCAAACCCCATAAATATCCTCAACAAATTAGAAAAGAGATGAGAAATACATTACAGACATGGCTGTGGGATTTAAGGTTTACAGCACAAAAGACAATTTAATATCTAACGAAGTCACAAACAAATTTAGTGTTTACTGATGAGATCCAGTAGGATTATCTTGCACTGACAATGCAATGCAGAAAGAAGTAAACAACATTTCCTCTCCTCTCCCCCCAACCCAATAAGGTAATACACATCAGTATTAGTGTTCATCTCTGCCTCTTCTGGTATTTCTTATACCTTCTGCTGCAAAACACTGACTTTGAAATCCTACCAGCAATAAAATGCAATTGAGTATTCATAAATACTGAACTACTGCACATTAGGAATGACGTTAGTAGACGAAGCCAAACACTCTAGGTATGTAGCTGATATTATCGTGCTCAACCAAAAACCAAGGGCTCATTATGCAGACAACACTGAAAGTTCACAGCATGTGCTTTTTGTTCCTACGATGGAAGAAACTAAAGTTTGTCCGTTTGGGTGCAAGAAGCTCTCAATATTGGTCAGAGATGTAAAGCGAAGCAGAAGACATGGCAAAATAATTGTGGACTAGAATGGCTACCAACAAATGCATTTATTACTCCTGTGGGCATTCTGTGCCACTGCACATGTGCAGAATTTATGTTCATTGCAGGTTTCTTTGCTTCCCTGCAGAAAAATGACTTTCTGATGGGGAAGCAAAGGAAAGACACAAGAGCAGTTATGCGACCCTTCCCAGCAGTATGTTTTAGGTGCACAGGGCAGCCAGCAGAGAAGTAAATCACGGAGGGGCAAGACTGTGGAAGAACCGGCTAAAGTCTCCTACTAGCAGGCTAAGCTGCTAGTCCTGACTGGGCTGGGGAGGATGGGACTGCCTCTTCCCATGCATGGCATCCAGGGCCACGTCAGACCCACCCCCAGATTTCTCCCCCAGACATAGGGAAGCTCTGCAACCCTCCTACCACACACACACACACACACACACACACACACACACTTCCTGCACCCATCACTCCTCAGCTACTAAGAAAGGATTTCTGTACAGGGAGCTGCTCCCACATCGAGCCAGACCTCCTCATACTCGGACCCTGCAGCCAAGCCTCTCTCTCCCCACACCCAGACCCCATGGCTGACCTCTATCCCACACCCCACACTCACACCTCCCCTGCTGAGCCCCAACCACCTTCACCTTGACTCCCCCCCCCTTCAGAGTCCCATTACCGTTGCACCCAAAAAAAAAAATCAACAAGCCCCTGTGCATCCAGGTCCCCACTGAGCCGCCTGCAGCCAGACTGCCCCACACAGACCCCTCTCAACCCACACCTGGATCCCCCCACATTAAGCCCCTCCACACTTGGATCCTGCCTTGCTGAGCCTGCCTGTCCACAGCTGGTGCACCTGGCCTGGAGGGATGGGGCCCTGGGATATTTCTGGGGCAGGCCAGTTCTTGCACTGGGGTTGGGTGCAGCCTCACCACTGAGTCTGTGTCCCGGCGTGAGGGGAGGAAAGGGAGACTGCACAGTGATCTCCCACCTCTGTGCAGCCAATGGCCTGTGCTCCCCCGTGGTATGCTGGAGCCTCCAGCAAGGCACTGTCTATTTGTCAATTTTATTTGACAAATAAAATTGGCAGAATTTTTCATGTTTTGGCACAGAATGCCCTCAGTAGGAATTTCCCTGCAGGAACCAGAAACACGATTTCCCCCACATGGGACACCATCTCTCTTCCACGAGTCACTCAAATCTATTCCCAGAGCTCAGTAAGACAAAAAAGTAAGGTGTTGAAGCTGGACCAGACAGTATCTGCAGCATCAAAGCAGGCAATAATTGAGAATAATTGTGGGGCAGAAAGAGGCGTACTCCAGCAGCAGGGAACAATTACCACATTGGCAGTTGTCACCATTTTCAAAAGGGTTCCATTTGCCAACTACTTCAATAATGTGAGTTATAATCACGTCCACAGGGAATACTGCCCGAGATTCCACGTCGGACATGATTTTCGTGTCCATTAACAGGTGAGTGTAAATATGATACCGGTTAACTTTTCTCTCGGAGCAGAGGGAAGGCTAATGTTCTAGACTGGCGCCATTATAGATGGAATCACGATCCTTCTTAAACAGGAGAAGTTTAATAACGACGCCAACACAACTAAAGACATAAACAGGCCTCTACGCAGCTTGAGTGCCAGCTTTGTGTCTTGTGTTTGTTTGCCCTTCTGGAACATCTAATGGATGGACAGCACACTGTATGTGAACATCTCAAAACAGGGAGGGGGGACTGTGTGGGGGATGACTTGGGGAGACACCTACAGAAAAAAGCTCTCCTATTGGTGATTGCATGTACCAGTCTATCGCTCTGATTTGCCATCATTGTGTGGCAACCAGGAATCTACACGGGAAAGCCACATTAGGAAACGAGTTATGTGCAGTGGACTTTTAGTGCAGTTTAGCAGCTGGCGAAAAGGAGGAGTCAGCATCATGTGACCAGCCAGCACTCCGTGAGCGCCACAGAACCTGTGTCCTAAAGACTGAAGGGCCTTCCCACGACATGGTTTCGTACAGGCAGGCTGACAAGAGGAGAGCAAGGACACACACTCAGCGGTGTTTTCAGACCAGCCTGCTCACTCCTTCAGATCAAGAGTCTTATAAACATCATCAGTGGGACAAAATAAAGTGGTAAAATATATGCTCTCGCTCTCTCTCTCTCTCTCACACACACACACACACACAGAGAGAGAGAGAGACAACGTGCAAAGTGCTGGGTCACATTATTTAAAGAGTGCTCTACCAAAAAGCGAACCCTTGAAATCCGTCCCTTCGAGCAGGGAAAGGAGCTGACCCTGTGTCAAAGGGCCTGGAATTCCTCAAGACCCCAGGGTGCGCCTGGAGTGAAAAACATCCCCTAGGACAGTGATGGCGAACCCGTGGCACGCGTGCCGCTGCCGGCACGCCGAGCCGTCTCTGTGGGCACGCCGTCAAAACGCCGGAGCAGAGGGGCGGGGTCAGTAAGAGGCGGGCGGGCGGTGGAGGAGGAAGTGAAAGGACGGCCGGAGCCCGGGAAGGAGAGCGGAGGCGGGGCCGAGGCAGGAGGCGAGGCAAGGCAAGAAGGAGAGCGGAGGCGGGGCCGAGGCGCGAGGCAGGAGGCGAGGCGAGGCGCGGCGCGAGGCAGGAGGCGAGGCAAGGCAAGAAGGAGAGCGGAGGCGGGGCCGAGGCGCGAGGCAGGAGGCGAGGCGAGGCGCGGCGCGAGGCAGGAGGCGAGGTGCCGCGCGGCGCGAGGCAGGAGGCGGCGCGAGGCGAGGCGAGGTGCCGCACGGCGCGAGGCAGGAGGCGACGCGCGGCGCGAGGCGAGGCGAGGCGACGCGCGGCGCGAGGCGAGGCGAAGCAAGGGGGGAGGGAAGGCAAGGCAAGGCAAGGGGGGAGGGAAGGCAAGGCAAGGCAAGGGGGGGGAGGCAAGGCAAGGCAAGGGGGGAGGGAAGGCAAGGCAAGGGGGGGGAGGGAAGGCAAGGCAGGGGGGGAGGGAAGGCAAGGCAAGGGGGGGGAGGCAAGGCAAGGCAAGGGGGGGGAGGCGAGGCAAGGCGAGGGGAGGGGAGGGGAGGCAAGGGGAGGGGAGGCGAGGGGAGGGGAGGCAAGGCGAGGGGAGGGGAGGCAAGGGGAGGGGAGGGGAGGCAAGGCGAGGGGAGGGGAGGCAAGGCAAGGGGGGGGGAGGCAAGGCAAGGGGAGGGGAGGGGAGGGGAGGGGAGGCAAGGCAAGGGGGGGGGAGGCAAGGCAAGGGGAGGGGAGGGGAGGGGAGGGGAGGGGAGGCAAGGGGAGGGGAGGCAAGGCAAGGGGAGGGGAGGCAAGGCAAGGGGGGAGGAGGCAAGGCAAGGCAAGGGGGGGGAGGCAAGGGGAGGCAAGGCCGGGGGGGGCAAGCCGCGCTGCTGAGGCCGGGGGGGGGGGGGGTGAGCCGCGCTGCTGAGGCCGGGGGGGGGGGGGTCCCGAGTCGAGCGGGGGTGTTGGCACTTTGAAAAAAAACACGTCGTTTTGATTTGCAGTTTGGGCACTTGGGCTCAAAAAGGTTTGCCATCACTGCCCTAGGAATCGGTTACAATCAGTCACGAGTGGAGTAGGATTAAAGTCAGTAGTTTCTGAATGTTGACACTTGAATGTAACAGCCAGCTCAACAACAGCCAAAAGAAAATCCAGAGCTTCACGGAAGGCAAAGCTCACCGATTCACCATGAGCGAGTCGCTGTCAGAGGGAGAGAAATCAGACCTGGCAGAGGTGCAGGGTTGGCTTTCAGCACCCCTACTATTAAAAACGTTCCAGTGCCACTGGGACATGGTTAGTGTTCCACAAACTCACAGTCATTTCCATTTGTTGTTTTATCTTGAAAAGAACATTACAGCAATTCCAGAATGCTCGGCCTCCCTGGCTTCCCGTTTCAGTCTCTGCAGGTGAGGTCCAGTTTCAAGCAGCACATCATCTGAATGTAATTAACCCCAGAAGTGCTGCGTCGGTATTCTAGACCAGTGTTTCTCGGCATGGCTTGCTGACTTCCTAAGCTGTGGCAGGGAGATCCGAGGGACTGGCGCTGGTCCACAGACCGGTTGTTGAGAAACACTGTTCTAGATGCTTCCAAAATTTCAAGGAGTTACTCGTTCTCTTCTTTATTCGGGGATGGTAGGTTTACCACACTTAGGAAGCAATGCTGCGACCCTGGAAGTTGCAAGTGGGAGCAGGGAGCTGAGCCCAGCCAGTCCTGCAGGACGGGAGCAGGGAGCAGTCACTATAGTACACACATTATAGTACACCCTAGCCACCATAGATGAACGTAGGCTGTTTTCTCAGTCCAATTAAAGAGCATTTGCATAGGAGCAGTCTATGCACGCCTTAACTAAGGCCGGTAGATTTTAGCTGGAACAAATAAAGTGCACTTACATGTTGGGAAAACCTTTCCAACAAACAGGAGGGAGGGAACAGGTAAGGTAGAGCTAAGAGTAATGTCTCTGGGCACAGACAACATCTTTCCATCTCCAATTTTCTCAAACAGGACAAGCATTTTGGAAGCGAAGAGAGATGCCATGCTGCAGGCGTGTTTTAGTACTTGAATAGATTTCCCACCCTCCCTATTTTACTTTGAAATGTTGCTGAATTGTCATGAAAAAGTCAAAAATCCCTTTCAGTTAATATGTTTTATTGCATTGTCCAGCCCCTTTTGGAGAGAAAGTTCTTCTCTTTGTAATTGGCAAAGTCCAAGAAAACATCCAAGCAGACACTGCAAAATGATCAGGCCTTATGAAATGTCAGTGGACAAACCATCTACACTCTATCAGTGCAGGATTCTGCTGCTATTCAGGCCCAGTTAAAGTGACACGTCTCTCTTTAAAGCAAACAAACAAAATGCTGCAAAGTCACATAACCCTCCTGTTAAGCATAAGAGCTTAGACAACAAAATCACCACAGAGAAATTCAAGTATACCAACCACTGAAAAAACATCAAACACCAAACACCCCGGGGGCTAAAAAATAGTGAATAATGGCTGTGACCTTTCTATTTGTGTTCCTACACACAAGCCTACATTAGGACGAAATGGGACGAGCACAAGGCAAGGCCTGTGGAGTAGAGGTGGTTGATAATACAGCTTCTATCCGAACTGAAAAGTAGTGACTGTTCCTAATGTCATTTTTTCCCCCTTTTCAATCAATAGATTTATCTGGAAAGTGAAAGATGGGCTAGACACATAGGGAAGTATAAAAACATTCATCAGTTGCAGTTATCTGCCACCTCAGGAGAGAAGGTCCAACCACCAACCATTCCCATCAGCCAAGGCGGTACACCACCAAGCATGCTGTATCGCCTGCAGTCTGGTCGTAAGATCCCACCCGATCATGTTAGCAGGGCCGGACTCATTCGCCATTTAAATAGACCACCTCAGATGAAAAGTTTAGGTGCTGTTGGAAGTAGCCATTGACTTCTGCACCCACGGGCAAGCCACTGAACGACTTTGAGCCGAAGTTCACCTGTATGTAACATGAGGACAATAATACAGCTCTTCCTCCCACCCAAAACCAATGAGGCTTAACTCACTGCTATTTGTAAAGAATATTTAGGTTGTCAGATGGAAAGAACCTTAAAATAATACAACAGAACTTTCATTTTACAAAGACCAATCTTATGGACAACCAGTTATGCAAACCATTTTTCCTGATTGGGGATGGGTGGGTAGAGAAAAATTGCATAATGAAAGTGACGTAGATGAAGAACAAGTTGGCATCTTTCGTATTTTGATGCCTTCAGTGCATTGGAAATCGTTTTGCGATTGTCCGAGGACAAAAAGAAAGCAATGTGATGGATCTATTGCAATGCTTAAATGCTCAGTTTTATAAACTTTGTTTCTATAAACCCCTCTCATCCTCAAAATGTTTGTAAAACGGTGTTTCTGCTTTAACAATACCCAGCTCTTCCATAGTGCTTTTCATCAGTAAATCTCGTATAGGAGATTGCATTATCCAGCTTCACTGTATTATTATTTACCACCAGAAGATAATAGTGACTCTCTCCTATAACAATCAGATCTCTTACCCTGCCAAGGACCAACCCTGGGGTGCCATGACAAATTGAGGACACAATTATTCAGGCAGGAACCTTAACATGCAGTGGAATTCCTTCCTTTAATGTAATAAGCTTTTTCTGTAGCCTAAGATTTGTGATTCTGTATTTCTGGTTTAAGTAAGTTTTTAGCAACAAAATTGAGAGGACACCAAATCTGGGTGGAACATATATAAGGGTGAGACTGACACGAGCAATTGTCCCTTAAACATGCGACATTTGAAAGGTTTAGGAATAGTTGGGTTCTTCTCAAGGCAGGGTTTAAAAGTAACATGCTTTAGCATACAGAAAAGCAATTTCTTTCATAGTCTATGCAAACTCTTCTGTCTACTGCATTTCAGCACACTAACTAGCATTGTCATGGGAAAGAGCATTGTTTGTTCATCTGTGCGCCACATTTTATTTTAGGTTTCCTGAAATCCTCATGACTCATCTGTTCTGCTGGGGAATCAAAATTCATGACAAAGGAATACAGAGGAAGCAGCACTGTTAAGCTGTGGGAAACACAATACAAGCCAGTAACGCACTAAAGGATGTAGAATGACCCACATGGTACCCTCTTCTCCAGAGCTAGCAAACAACAGGGATTAGCACTACGAGGAAACATTCTGTTTTTAAATGTATTCAGGTGCCAGAAAATATGAAAATGTCCTTAGGAAGCATAAGCAAACAAACAGACAATCTTGTGCTAAGACAATCACAACTGGAAGGAATGGGAGACCATGTTAAAACTGGAGAGCAAAAAAAGAAGTTAATCCTGGTTCGGGGGGGGGGAGGGGAAATAAATTACCGCTTTTCACGAACAAAAGCAAAATGATCTCTGGGAGGTAGAACAGTAGCTAGTGCTTTTTGTGAACAGATCTCAAAGGAAGATAATGAGGGAAGTACCATTTATCCCCATTTTATTGCAGCCCCGCTTTGCAGAGTGGGAAATGTAAAGTAGTAATTCTCCCTGGCCTCGCACAGTCCATGCAGATCTGAATTCTCAGTCCTCTTCCACCAAGTATGCTCATGGAACAAAAGTCTTCTTTAAATGTTATATAGTGGTTGACTGATTGGAGGGTAAGATCCTACGAATGGAGCGGATCCCTTTGATGATTTATGAGGCTTTTACTTTGCTTTTAGCACATTTGCATTTTTACAGCCAGAAAGGAACGGAGACAGAACAGTAGAGCACTGATATGCCAAAAAGACTACTGGTTTAGGAACTAGTGTATCACCCAGATCAGTATTTCTCAACTGAGGGTACATGTGCCCCTCGGGTCATACAGAGATCTTCCAGGGGTACATCAACTCATCGAGAGATTTGTCTACTTTTACAACAGGTGACAAAATCCACTAGTGAAGTCAGTGTGAACTAAAATTTCATATGACTTCTTTATACTGCTCTATATATTATACACTGAAATGTAAGTAAAATATTTATGCTCCAATGGATTTATTTTATCATTATACGGTAAAAATGAGAAAGTCAGCAATTTTTCAGCAATAGTGCGCTGTGACACTTTGGTAATTTTATGTCGGATTTTGTAGGCAAGTTTGGGGGGGACACAAGACAAATCAGACTCCTGAAAGGGGTACAGTAGTTGAGAGTCACTGACCCAGACAATCAGATGGAAGAGTAACTGCAAGGCATAACCAAGAGGAGCACTTAATCTCTCAACTCCCCACATAAGCACAAAGCCAAACTTAAATAACGGTAAATGCTGGATAAAGGTCTAATGTGCGAAGACAGTTGTTCTCAAACTGTGGTCTGCAGACTCTAGGGGTTTGCAAAAGACTCAGACTGAAAACTGACTGAACAGAATTCAACTACACACACACACACACACGATTTCCACAAGGGGCCGCACGTCTATTTGAAATTTTCTAGGGGTTCGCAATGAAAAAAATGCTGAAAACCACTGCACTAAGAGCTTAAATTCAGCCTTGTACAGGAGGACCAGCACAACGGATGCATGACTTAAGTCCTCAAAACAGGGGTAAGAGGGACTTTATTGAGATCCAAGTGGTACATAGGCCTCACATAGATTTTACCCTCAAGTGCCTAGACTGTGTCAGCAGTGGAATCAGTTTGGTGATCCCAGTCTAGCGTCTGAAAGCTTTAGGCTACGTCACAAGATTGTTTCTCAAAATTGGGCCCCATGGGACCAATTCATGCTTGACTTAAACGGGAGATTCCCTGTGGCTGAACTTGATCCAACAGGAACACCACATTCAAAGAAGCTGGAGGCAGGAATGTGGCCAAATCAAGAATGTGGCCAAGATGTAGAAGTCCCCCCCTCTCCAGGCCAGTACTTTGACTCCCATATTTTCAATCTTCTTCTCCACCTAGTTAAATATCAATAGAAAACACAAATTAAATAAGTTAACTGCTAAAATGGGCAGCACAGTGTGGGTCTGGATCCAAATCCAGATTTGGGGATGTTCCGATCCAAGAGTTCAGTCGGGCCAGTTTTGCAAATGGAAGCCAATGGTAAGTTCCAATCCAGGTCTGAATCTTTCCCCCAGTTTGGGGGTGTTCTGAACTAAGTCTCTCTCTAATAAACTCATTTCCTTATACAGTAAAACCCCGATTTAACGGACTTCGGATGCAACGGACAAAATTTCCGCTGCATCCGAAATCCGTTTTTTCGTGGGTCCCAGCTGCGGGCGGGCTGCCGGCTCCTGGGTCCCGCCTGTGGGCGGGCGGGCTGGCGGCTCCCGGCGGGCGGGCTGGCTGACAGCTTCCGCCCGGGTCCCGGCAGTGGGAGAGCTCGCTGCCGGCTCCCACCCGCGGGCGGGCTGACGGCTCCCGGCCGTAACACTCCATATAATGGACTAATTCGGGCGAGGGGTGTCCATTGTCAGCCAAAAGTCCGTTATTTAATAATTTAAAAAAATTATTAAATAACGGACTTTCGGCTTTAACGGACACCCCCTCACCCGAATTAGTCCGTTATATCGAGGTTTCACTGTACATCTAAAACCCATATTCCCACTGAGTCACACTATATCTACAGCCAGTCCTTTTCTCAGATTCCTTTCCTGATTCAATGCCTAACGTACCAGTGACATTTCCCTCGCATGATACTGGGTGGAATTTTATGGCCTGTGTTATGGAGGAGGCCAGACTAGATGACCAGAATGGTCCTTTCTGCCCTTAAAAAAAAATCTATGAATAATCCAGTTCCAGACGGGGCATCTGCACTATGTACTGATGCCACCATCTTCTCTTTTATACATCGCACCCCTGGGTAGAGAACAGATTCCAACGCTGCTGCATACCAGCTGCCCAAGCATCCTTTCAATGCAGGCATGCAGGCATAAAAAGTGTTGATAGAAGAGTAAAAATGTTTTAGAAACGTGACTCCCTAGTCTTTTTGGGTAGGGAAGAGACAATACGGGAAGGGTAGCTCTATCTATGCTTCAATAATAGGTTTCTAAAGTTATGCTGAGCCCAAAGGTTTACATTAAGCCAGTGCTCAGGCTTTGTTCTGGTAGCATGTTAACTGGCTTAGTCACCAAAAAAAATTTCCCCTGCTGCCGTTGACCTTTGGCAGCAAGTAAACAGTATGTTTTTCAAGCAGACTCCGAGAGCTAAACTGGGGAAGCAACTCAAAGAACAGAAAGAACTTATATCAGAAATGGACCTTTGATCTCAGCACTGGCTGCAAGACAAGGAGGGGAAAGGCAGATAAGGAACTACGTGACACATTGACTGGTTACTTCATCACTAGATACCCAGGGTTCAAATCCTTTCCGTAGGTCAGAAACCCAGGCATATTATCCTCCTTCGACTATAGTTAGAAATGCTTCACAGGCTTTTCAATCCTTTTAAAAACACAGTGAGTACAGCTGAGCAAGCACCGGGCAACCCTTCTTTCCACAGCAGTACCAGGGCACCCACCTGACTCCCAACCTGTAAAGCCCCTAGATTAGGCCATGGCACCACACAGATACGCCCATGTACCTCAATCGTGAGCCTGCAGCACTGCCCTACTCATCCAGTCCAAGGATACACTCAATTCTGCCAGTGCACCTCAGTCCAGATCCGCAGCACTCACTGCTGTTTTGATCCAGGAATCCCATCCTGGATCTGCCAACACACAATTCTAGCTGACTACCACATGCCATTCTAATTCACATCCTTTTCATGACGCAGCAACCCCTGCCTGGTGATGGCCACACTAGAGCACCCAGTTATTGCTTACTGTATGGTTACCATCATGGGGAAAGATGATAACCCTTGTGCTAGGATTACAAGTACCTGGGAGCAGGGACCATCTTTTTCTCCTGTGTCTGTACAATGCCTACCCCAGTGGGGTCCTGACCCAGAGCTGAAGCCCACTGGCACTACCATAGTATCAACAAACAACAACAACGTTGCTGAATATACCGAAACAATGGTTACAACCGAGAGATGGCAAAGGTCAAGAAGACATATTTGTTGGGTGGCTGTGGTGATTACTGTACTTATGCTGATTTGGAAGGACCAAAATGGCCTTTATTCATTATTTTTATTTATTCATTAGATAGATAGATAGATAGATAGATAGATAGATAGATAGATAGATAGATAGATAGATAGATAGATAGATAGATAGTTTAAAGTTTGCTTAACCTATAATAAAAACAAGTCTAAAAAACACCCTTTACTGAATATTCAAGCACTTAATTTACTATGCAAACTAAACAACATCATTTTTTTCCTGGTGGGTAGTTTCAAGATCCACTTACAGCCTTTCATAAACACATTTTGAACACATCAATCACAATTCCAACTACAGATTGATTGATTTCCCTCTCTCCCCTACCCCCAAAGCATTTAGTTGAATAAATCCCAGAGAGGATATGCCATTAATTAATTCATTTGGCAGCAAGACCCTTTCCGTTTTCCTTTTGTGTTTCTTGTTGGCAACCTTAGCTGCATGAAACACAAACACCCTTCTTGTAGTGTGGGCCCCAAAACTGGACACAGTACTCCAGATGAGGCCTCACCAATGTTGAATAAAGGGGAACAATCACGTCCCTCGATCTGTTGGCAATGCCCCTACTTATACAGCCCAAAATGCCGTTAGCCTTCTTGGCAACAAGGGCACACTGTTGACTCATATCCAGCTTCTCAGCCACTATGATCCCCAGGTCCTTTTCTGCAGAACTGCTGCCTAGCCATTTGGTCCCTAGTCTGTAGCAGTGCATGGGATTCTTCCGTCCTACGTGCAGGACTCTGCACTTGCCCTTGCTGAACCTCATCAAATTTATTTTGGCCCAATCCTTTAATTTGTCCAGGTACCTCTGTATCCGATCCCTACTCTCCAGAGTATCTACCACTCCTCACAATTTAGTGTCATCTGCTAACTTGCTGAGGGTGCAGTCCACACCATCCTCCAGATCATTGATAAAAATATTGAATAAAATGGGCTAGGACCGACCCTTGGGGCACTCTGCTTGATACCAGCTGCCAACCAGACATGGAGCCATTGATCACTACCCGTTGAGCCCGATGATCCAACCAGCTTTCTCTCCACCTTATGGTCCATTCATCCAGCCCATACTACTTTAACTTGCTGGCAGGAATAGCAACTTATCAGATGTTTCCAATGTTCCAGAAGTTATTAGCAACCTAAATAAAATCAGCTTCCTTTGTGGTCAGCCAAATGCCTTTGCTGACATGAGCCTGAAGAGTCTGAACTTTGGTCCAAAGAATGTTCTCCCACTAGGCCCCCCAAAGCCCTTGTTACTTCCTACCCAATCAGCCTCTTTTGTGAGGAAAGAAAGGACTGGATATGTATCAAGAGATGTCCCAAGGACAGTAGCCAACCAAGACAGACAAAGGAGAGCAATTTACCGTGCAGTAGTAAACCAGAACCAGACTCTATGGGAAATGACTAAATCAGGGGTAGACAACCTTTCAGAAGTGGGGTGCCGAGTCTTCATTCATTCACTTTAGTTTAAGGTTCCACATGTCAGCAATACATTTAATGTTTTTAGAAGGGCTCTCTCTAAGTCTATGATATAACACTAAACTATTTTTGTATGTAAAGTAAATAAGGTTTTCAAAATGTTTAAGAAGCTTCATTTAAAATTCAATTTTAATTAAATTCTGCTCAGGTCCGGTGGCCAGGACCTGAGCAGTGTGCCACTGAAAGAGTATTTGAAGAGCACCAAAATACCCATGGAAGCGGCACAACCTACAAGCAAAAGGACTGAGACGTCTATTGCCCAGACTAACTCGGCTGAGCACACCGAAACAGTCTGTGGGCTGAATTCAGTAGATGCATATGTGAAGCCAGAGCAGCTGCCAAAAATAATCAAGAGGTTTCTTAGCCTGATCAAAAAATCCCCACGCACATTCAGCACATTGCTTTATTAAAGAGCCACTGCATTTTTTTTTTATTTTGCAACAAAACAATAGCTGGGCAGGAAGTCCAGTACACTTTGGTCTATGCTGATGGAATCTGAGGGCCTTAAGGTTGCCCTGGGTACAGCATGAAACTTACACTCTGCAGATGTGGGATTGACATTTTCAAAGCTGACTAGGGGATTTAATCAAACAGCTCCAATTATGAAAGTCTGTGCTGAGTCGGGACCCACCAACAGGTGCAAAGGCAGCTGCTAAATTCTCAGATGACTCCTTTGTCTTCATGCCTGGTTCTCGGATAAGGAGCCAGTGCAGGTTAATGAGAAGAATGGAAAGTGGGGCTTATTGCATTCCAGATCCAACGAATGATTATAGAGAAGGAGACCAAGGGAGAATGTCACTGGGATGTGGACCTGCAAGGTGCGTGACAGAGTATTCAAGGACGTTGCACTCGAGAGCAAGCTCGAGCTAAAGTACAATTAATTGCCAGGCATACATCCTCTGCACTAGGCAGTGGTAACCCATAATCCCCCTGCAGATCTGCTCTTTACTTGTAAACTTGCAGGGAAACAACAAGGGCAGGGAATGGACAGAAAGGTTTGTCTGAGCGACTGGTGCGTGGCATGAGGCTAATGAAGTGGTTAGCTCTGCGCCTCCCCTCGTAGGTCTCTCCCCAGCTGTCGGGCGGGAGGAATTTGGTGGCTGCACAAGAGCACTCTCAATGCAGAATCAAGTTCATCCTACTCATTGCTTTTTACCTTGTGCTTATATGCACAACACTCTGCCATTTCCTTAGGCAGCATGGCTGTCCTAGATGTATAAGCCAAGACCGAGATGTTGCAAAGGAGAGGAGCAATACAGATTCTACCCAGCTCCTCTTACCTGGGCTTTTTCCTATTCCTCTTCTTTAGAGCAATTCACCCTCATATGTGACATGCTAACCCATTACAATCGCCCTGTTTCTGGCCAACCCCCCTGAATCCTCTGCACAGAAACACAATGGAGTTTTGCTCCGATTTATAGCCTGAGGAGTCTTCATTAACAACTCCAATTCCCTCCCTCTCTCCATGGCTGGTCAGTATCCTCTCTCCTCGGGACCCAAGCAGAACAGTGCAAGTACTGGGAGGGGAGGGGAGGGGCGCGATGGCAGGAAAACACAAATCTTTATTGGACCACAAGATCAAGCCCATCAAGTCCCTGGGAATTTAGCCACTGACTTCAATGGGAGCAGGCTATAGGGGGAGGAACCAGAAGTCAAAGTTTGCTACTCGCTGATTCGGAACAGCCCAATCAAATTAGATCAATGCAGTAGAGCTGATGGTGAGCAATGGCCTCTTAACTCCTGAACTAATACGACACATCAGTTGAACACAGCTGGAGTTTGCACTGCCGGAGCTGAAACAAACAACAAATCCCAGTAACAAATTTAATTCTAGCGTGGGGTTTTTAAAAGGTGGAACAGCTTCGCCCCCCTCCTCATCCGATTTTACTTCTCCTTCCTATTTATTCACATGCATCTACTTTGGTGAATTCCGACCAGCATTGTCAAACCTGCGTGCTGGATGTTAGGTCCCTAGATCTGAATTCAGGCACATAAATAGCTTGTTTTTTCAGAGGTACAGAGCAGTCAGCCAAAGCCCCCGGATGTCAGCTGGACCTGCAGATACTCAGCACCTCTGAAAAAAAGAATCCGACCTCTTGCCTCAGTATTGATGTAAGCATTGTCTTTGGAAAATGTTTGTCCCCGTTTTTAATATTCTGCCTAAGTCCTTGGTAGTAGTGAAACACACAAACACAAATCTATTGCAACAGCAACATTCGGTGACCTGGGAGTCTCACTGCTAGTTGTAGTCTCAAATAACTGTCTACACAGAGGGGAACAGAGCCGGATTCTAAAACACATTACCCCCGTGTATCTCAAGACGCTTTACAGAGGAGTGATTGAGATGTAGCACCAGGATGTGCTCGGCAATAGCTCCCGCTCAATCTGGGCATTAGCTCAGATTTTACAGAAACAGGGGCTGCTGGTCAGGATGTTGGAAGTTATCACCTGCCCTTTGACTCCATATAAGGAACTCCTCAGGATTCAGGAAATGTGGGACTTTTAGATGGGACATTAAAAACTGAGCTCCTATCTGCTGTGTGTCTACATGAACGTCCCTACGGGACATTTCAACAGCATAGGAGTTTATACTATTATCCTTAACCAAAACCTCCCCTCTTGATCCTTCTGAAGAGTGGTGTCCATTAGCTTCCACATGCAGCCTATGGGTCAGCGGCATTTCAGTGGTGCTGTAGGTATATGGTTTATACAGCCCTTTTGGATCCCTTGGGGTGACAGATACCAGAGAAGTATATTATTTATGTGACAGTAGCCCTCCAAAGCCTGAATCAGGATTGGGGCCCCACTGTGATATATTTACGCTGTACAAAAGACTGTAGTGCCCATCTCAAAGAGTTTACAGTTTTTGAACATTATCCTTATTGTCTAGTGACAAAAGAGACCTTTGGCTTAACACCTTACCAAAACAATGGCACATCTTTGTATCTAATTTAGGTATTTATATGGCCCCGGTTACCATAATATTTTAGCATCTCAATGTATTTATCCTCATAGCACTGCCCTACCTTACAGGAGTGTTATTACCGCCCCACAAAGACCTTCCTGCCAAGGGTCCTAGCCCACAGAGATCAAAGTGATTCTAGCTGGAGAACATCTGTTGATTTCAGCTGTAGCAACGTATCATGGGAAGAAAGATGGTTTCTCAGGTAACCTTGTCTCAAACCATTTAGGATTTGATGTTAAATAGTGTGCGTGGGGTTATCAAAACACTGTCTTTTAAGAGTTTCATGGAATGGCTTCATCCAAAAAGGTCGGTGGACAGACAGGCTATTGATTACAAGATGTCTTGATCTATAATGATGGCTCCAAAGAGAGGGGAGATATAAATTCAACCAAAAGAAAAAATCAGAGAACAAAACCCTTTCAAAAACATACAATTCCTCTGTAGGACTTGCATTTCCAGCTCTGTGAGCCATTAATTCTATAAATCTAAACCTTTAACATTCCTTCCTTCCAATAAAAGTCTTGCTAGATCCTTTTGCGCAATAATTTCACAAAACCCTGATGCTAGATAATGGACAGTAGATCTATCCCACAGGGAGAAACTCAGCCAATAAAATACATTAATGATCCATATCAAGAATAAACTTCATGAGATGCCTCTTCTGATGATTTTGTATATTGCTCTTCTGTCTAGTGATTCTGGACAGATTAATAATCTGCTAATAGAGTTAAAAAAACCAACAGATCATCAAAGCACCCTCTTCTTTTTTTGCGCTTTACATCTGGTACACATTTAACATCAAAATGAATCTCTGTTGAATCCTAAAGCACATATTCGTCTCTAAAGTGGTTAATCTTTAATAGATAATTGGAAGTATCATCTCTGGGCTTAAAAGAAGGCATCTCTTGTTCTTGGCAGAACCAACACTAAATCCCTTTCCAGTGTTCCTGTCCCACTTCTAAGTGAACACAACTGTAAAAGTCTGAAACGCTGTTGTTTCTTGTGACTCAGCTGCTTGTAACTTACAAGAAAAAAAAGATTTTCAAAGACTGATGAGATATAAAGTGAAGGGGGCTGGAGACTAGGTTATGGAATGGATATGTTCCCCTTTAGGACATTAGTTCAAATCTGGACCAAGCTGACAATAAATGTAAATTCCTTGCCATGTAAGATCTGTTGTTGTCCCACGTACAATAAGTTGGTATTTGTAGTTTAGTGTCCAGATGACAAATTCTACTAATTCACCCTCTTGTTGCCATCAGTCTGAGCAAAGAGTCCAAGAAACGAGTGAGCCACGGACTCTGAAGAGACAGAAGCTCCAGTACAGAGTTATAGGGAAGCTCACATTGCCACGGCTGGGGCATAAATAAAACAGAAGAATTAATAGTCACCTCTTCCATCAATCTGAACCTTTCACAAAACACATTCTAAAAGGAAAATCGGGACAACAAATCTTGTGTGTAAGCAAATTATTCTTCCTGCTTGGAAAACATATGAGTAGAATTCTGAAAATTATTATAAGATGTAGAACACAATGCTGATTTCAGGAGACCTGTCTTCTGGACAAAGATGATCATTTTAAAAACGTATTCTGGAGAGCATATGAACAGCAGGAAATACTCCACAGAGACTAAGGGTCTGCCTCTTCACTCACACTAGTTTCATACCATTGACTTCTTGGAGTGACTCCTGATTTACTCCTTTCTGCGTAAGGAAAGAGCCTCATTGGTCAAAGTCATCTTAAGAGACTGCCGGCCTAGCCTATGTCAGATGTGTTCTTTAATTAGAGCAAACTGGGTAAATCAAGCCCACTCAAGAAAGGATCTAAGGAAGTGGGGTTGAAGGACGTTCTCACACCTAGAAGGCAATTAGCAAACTGGGTAGTTAAGATTCAGAACTAAAGAGCGAGTCTTGAAAATTGCACTGTACTCCTTGACACCCATGCTCCTAAAGATACTTACCACACCTGTAGGAACATGAAAAAAAAAAAAGGCGGGGGGAATGACTGAGCAGAAATGAGAAAGAACCAACAAAGTCTGTTCCTCAAAAACACGTCTATACAATCACAAAGACGACCAAGTCAACGTAAACCACAAACAAATGCGGCACCGCAAAACCATCCCCCAGCCTGCAGTTCAAACCGAAGAACCCAAGACACTCTGTGGGCCTTTTTTCATATCCCCTCCTAGGTGCAAAGGGAAGGGGACGTGGTACTGTCCCTGAACCCTGGCAAAGAGCCTTCAAAACAATAGCTACCACTTAGCTCTCTAACTAGATGCTTGCCCTGTAGTTCACCTTCATGTCCAAGCTTACTGGTGTAAGCAAGAACACTTTCAAAGCTTCAAAATCAGCAGCATGTCAAAAACGTCATCCCTGCGTTTCCATGGGGACGGCAGTGATTACACATTTAGCAGCTGTAAAATGATAAGCCCTCGTGCCTGAGTGGAACACTGATTGCATGGACAGCAAAACAGCCACAAGCACCTGAAAGTCGGAAAGGCAAACAAAACAACAGGCAGCAAACACCGACAGAAGCACTTTCTGCGCCACAGGAACGAATGAAGAAGTTTCCTATTAATTCATACAACTCCTGAGATCTGCCAAGCAAAGTAACTCCTCCGGGTTTTCTTCTTTTAGCAACCCAAAAGGAAAACAAATATTTCCATGTCCAGAGGAGCCTACACCCACTCCCACTCCTCCTCGTCAATTCCACACAGGGCAGGAAAACAATTTTCCATTCCAATATCGTAAACCTTGGCTGGCGGCACCCAGCGCTAGAGCAACATTCTTAGAGCAGTCATTGAATGCTTTTTTATTCGGCTGAATTACCAGAGCCTTTATTTATACCCAGTAAAAAGAACAAGACAAAGCAGTACTGGGACATGAATAAGAAGGAAAAACCTTTCCACCAGTCAAGACCACATAGGCTTGCTCTGTTTTAACACAGGGTTCCAATTACCTCTGCACATGTTTATGCCAATAACTGCATTTTAAATAGCACAGGATTTGGGGCTGGAGGTTGTTTATCATATCTTGTGCCTTACAAAGCAAACAAGCCATTTATAGGGCACTTTAAGACAGACAGACAGAAACACCGAGTTATAATTGGCTCGGTCAAAACAAATTTAACTCCCCGTTCCATTTTTTATTATATTACTTCAACAGCAGAATAAATGAGAGGTTTCAAAATCAACACCATTTGCTTGGGCACTGAAGTTCATATCTATGGTTTACATAATTATACCCCTGTGGCAAAGCTGTAGCATTAGAAGTCCTGGTTGGAAAAGGGGAAGAGATAAATATACTACTGCCTGCCAGCCCAGAGATCCAGGGGAAGGGCTCCGCACGACACTACAGAATGGGACGTGACGGGCATAGCAACAGCCGGTGCGGCCTCATGCTCATGAGGAACGGTGGGGGAGTAACGAGCTCATAAAATGGAAGAGCATAAAGGGAGCGTCCAATATGACTCAACATGACCAGTTAATCATGCCACCTACCCCTCACCAACACTTCCCATTTGTAAAAGCACTTTACAAACGACACCTAAACCTCACACCTCCTCGCTGAAGCAGGGGAGTAAATATCATTATACATGGAAACTGAATAATGGAGAATACGCTGTTTGCCCAGGATCATAGGTCAGAGCCAGGACTAGAATGTAGGAGCTTCTGTGCCCCAACCATGTGCTTGGACCATCCCATCCCGAGCCTCTGTGGTGCTCTGGTTCTACCTCTCTCATACGGGCAGTAAACATCCTGCTAGGCACATGGGGGCTAGAAATATCAGAGCACTACAGTTTGCCATTGAGCTCGGTCTTAGCTAAAGGGCTGTAGCCCTGCTGAAGGGCTCCAAAAGGAGGAGGACATCTGTAACACCATCCAGCCCCAAGAGCAGTGGGACGGGAAATGGGGTTTAAAAGATTCTGCAATAAACGGTGCCATTTCTCAAAACCCTTGAGAAACTGTCAAGCTCAGGTAACAAAGTCCTGTGGCACCTTCAAGACTAACTATAAAGTTTTGAAGCATATAGTTCTAGTTAGTCTTTAAGGTGCCACAGGACTTTGTTACCTCTGCTATTCCAGACTAACACGGCTACCTCTCTGATTCTTGACAAGCTCAGTGGTTTAGCTACACACTGAACAGGAGGGTGTTCAAGGACGGACCCTGGTGCTTGGGTTTCTGACTATCTTCTGGACCAGGAAAGCAGCAGGAAGGGTGAGGCAGGAGAACAGCTGGCACTCTGATAACTCAGGACACCCTCATGCAGGAGAAAGCAATGAATCTGGATCAGCCACAGGTTTCTAGACAGCAATCAATGGATGGGAACGGGGGGGAAACCCTCACCTGCATGGAAATTCATCAACTGTGGCCTCGAGGGGGAAATGCCAACGCGGTCAGTTGGCATAGTCATTTCAGTGGTGTTTCTCCAAAGCAACCCGCTTTTCCCTACCCCCTCCCACCACAAGACACCTACACATAGGAAGGGGATGACACTCATTCCCTCCCTGTAACACCTTCTCAGCCAGCTGCCAGCTCAGCGAGGAGCTACTGCCAGGGAAGAAAATGAAACACCCCCAAGGTGTAGAGACTGGTGGGGGGATGAGTTCCACAGCAAGCCCTACAAACATGGACACTGGAGGAGTGGCGGCTGCAGCCCTCCCAGCATTCAAGCCCAGGAAGCAGATCGGCTGTGGCCTGTGCTGACAAGCAGCCAAGGCACAACATGGTTGTCAGCTGCAGAGCCTGCTGCTTGCTGCTTTCCTTCCCAGATTACAGCTGCCGGGTAGTAAATGTCAGCATAATTAGAAAGATGGGGAAAACACAAACAAATACAACATAGCAGGCGACACCAGCAGCATCGCTAGCTGGGAGACACGGGTTCTGAAATCATTACTGCGTGGTTTGTTTTCTGGTGCTGCCTAGAGAGGCTTCGGTGGAGATCAGTGCTCCATTGTGCTGGGGGTTGCACATACACATTGTAAGAGAGAATCCCTGCCCTGAAGGGCTTACAGTCTGAGACGGACAAGAGAGAGAAAGAGGGTGGGAGAAAGGAAGGATTATTATCCCCATTTTACAGATGGGGAACTGAGACAGAGAGAAATCAAGGCCCAAAATTTCAGACTTCTGCTCCCACTCAAGCACTGAAATAAGTGACCACATTTTTAAAAGCCTGGTATGAAACCCTGACCCCACTTAGGGATTCTGGGGGCTTGAAAATCTGGCTCCAAGTGACCAGCCCAAGGTCAAACAGTGAGTCTGTGGCAGACTCCCAAGACTCCCAGATCTCCCAAGCCCTGATCCAGACCACCTCAGGCACACAGGTATCTTGCCTGTGTCCCCGCATCGGGCATCCAAAGAGAGACCACGGCTCCTCTTGGCACTGACTAATGACAACCTGGCTGCACCCCAAGAGGTTTTTTTTCTTTTGCAAATATTGGAGACTATTTCCACTTCACGCAGGCTGCCGGGAAGACAGTTATGAGCCGCACCTCCCCCCCTTAGTGGATTCACTACAATTAGGAGATCTATTATCCTGGTGACTGAATAAAAATGGGGACAGAAAAAGGGGAGGTTCTGCTCTAGAGGAGAATGTGAGGCATTTGGTTCTCTCATTGTGGGCATGGGTGAGTGACTTGGGAATGTTTGCACAGTGACGGCTCAGTCTCTCGCACCAAGGCTAAATTTCTCTAGAGAAAGGAAGGTATTTAAATTCTCCCAACGAGGCCACATGTGCCCAACCATTCTCTTGAAAAACCACACACGACAAAGCCACTGAGGCTTCAATTTCCACCTCCAGGCCACATTTTTAAAATTACTAGGGAAGAAAGTGGCTACTCACAAACACTGAATTATTTAATTATTACAATGAATCCAAGCAGAATCATAAAGGACACACACAAGGGGAGCAATTTTACCCACCTATACGGTGAATCAGCCATGCAATTCTGCACTCTCCCCTGTAGTTATGTTGCTGCACATTTAAGCAGTGTTGCTACAGGAGAGCGATTATGTTGGTCTCATTGTTATATTCACATACACTGGTGTAACTCCACTGAGTTATTCCTAATATACAAGGACACACCAGATTTATGCCCAACCTGCCACTTTATATTGCGCTCATCTGGGCACAACCTGTTCCTTTTACTAAGCAGCCAATAGCTTTGCTTTGCAGTGAATCATAAGCTCTCAGGTGATCAATATGCCGCTTTGGAGAACTGAATTCTACAGATTACTAGAAGTCACTGGCTCCTGCCATACATTCTTTGTCTCCTAGCCCAAGTAACAGGACCAGCAGCAACAATCTCACACCATAGCAAAGGAAGCGGATCATTTCTTCAAATGCACTAGCTACTCAGTCACATAGTCAACATGCAGCAAAAGGGAGTTCCAGCTAACATTCACATTGCATCTCCCAGACTACTTAACACTCCCCACCATGGTAATAAATATCACTGCAGAGTAACTCCAGTTTTCCTGTAACATGATCTTTGAAATGCAGTTGACTCCTCTTGGAAAGGGAACAGGCTTTCTATTGAGCAATGTGGCAATGGTTAGCTATAAAAGTAAATCCCAGTCCTACCTCTCAATATTATTCTGAAGGTCACAAAAACCTCAGCACACACTCTCATGAGCACTGAGTATTTGGAATTCACCAGGCTTAAAATTAACTTACTACCTAGTCACCTCCTCTGTTAAATGCTATTGGCTCAAATGGAGGAAGGAAATTCAGCACGAAGGAGCCATTGAACACAGTTCTAATAGGCAAGGGGGAATTTCATACTGTACTTCATTCTCAAAAGGAGGAGCAAGAACAGACTAATACTGTAGCTCTTACCTCCAAATATTGTTTGCCAAAAAAAGTCGGTTTGCAACGTAGACCACGGAGATGTCAGTTCTATTGAAGCCACTCATCATAAATCACACCCTTTTCAGCAGAAAGGCGAAGAATCAAATGTGCCCCTATAGTGAATGTAATAATATGCCTCTGGGATGGGACGGTAAATCAGGGGTCTCAAACACGCAGCTCATGGGCTGAGAATTATTTCCGGCGGCCCATCATAGGCATCGACTCCATCGACCCGGGGCTGGAGCACCCAAGGGGAAAAATTAGTGGGTTCTCTGCACCCACCAACAGCCAAGTTCCCCTACCCCCCGAGCACACCATGTCTCCGCTCCTCCACCTACCTCCCAGTGCTTCCCACCCAGCCACTGCCAAACAGCTGTTTGCATGCTCCGGGGGGAGGGGGAGAAGAGCGGGAATGTGGCACACTCGGGAGGAGGTGGGGGAAAGGTGGGGCTGGGGTGGGGATTTGAGGAAGGGGTTGGAATAGGGAAAGAGAGGGGGCGGAGTTGGGGCGGGGAAAGGGTGCAAAGAGGTGGGGGTAGGGGCAGGGCCTCATGGAAGGTTTCAGTGATGTAGCCCTCGTGCTGATTTGAGTGAGAGATCCCAGATGTAAATGCTGAGCACTACACATTCAGCCCTCTCACTGCTCTGCTGGGGCCAGTTCAGGGCTGGGATACAAGGGCAACTGTATTGGCCCGGGAGCTCCAGAGAGGAACACGTGACTTTAGTCCTCAGCATCAACAATCAGGCACCTTTCACCTGCACTAACCTCCCTCCTTCAGCCAGTTTAGGAGGAAGGCCTCAGAAAGTGTTTGGTTTTTTGTATGTGATGTGGGTCAAACACAAAATCAGGTTCACTGTAACACAGGGGTCTCAAACATGCGGCCCGGGGGCCACATGCGGCCCGCAAAGCCCTTCCCTGCGGCCCGCCAAGCTTCCTGGCGCCCCCCCCCCCCCATAGCAGTTTGCAGGACGGAGGGGCCAGAAGTGGAGGCTTCTCTGCTGCCTGGCTGGGCCGCGCGTGTTTCTAGCTCTGGACTTCCTAGATTGCTCTTGCTTTGTTTGCCAAACAGCTGTTGGTGGTGCCTAGCGCTTTCCAGGAGGGAATGGGGAGCTGCGTGCTCAGAGGAGGAGGTGGGGCAGGGGTGGGACTTCTTGGAAGGGGTAGAGTGGGGGCGGAGCCTGGGCAGCAAGGGCGGGGTGTGTGTCAGTGGTGTGGCCCTCGGGCCAGTGCACTAGTCCTCATGGAAGGGGTGGAGTGGGGGCAGAGCCGGGGCAGCGAGGGTGTGTGTGTCTGTCAGTGGTGCGGCCCTCGAGCCAGTGCACTAGTCCTTATGCGGCCCTCGTGTCATTTGAGTTTGAGACCCCTGCTGTAACACAAGCCAAAGGCCACACTCTGAGAAGCGAAGGCCAGCATGGCATCCTTGGGAGCACACATCCGAGACTGAGCACAGGTAAGGATCAAGAGTGTCGGCATTAAAGCTTGGTCCCTTGGAGGCTCGGAGTTCGCTGCTCATTTTTCCATTTCAAGCATTTCTCTTTTCTAGGGATCCTCCAGCCTCCCTCCACAGATCGATTTCACCCTGTGCTCCATATCAAGTCAATGCCACTTCTGGGTGGACATGGATCCCTTCGGAACCTGTTGATATCACTCCTAAGCTAAATGAAAGGCTCATTCTTGGACAAGGTTATCCACTCCCATTCAGAGGTCGCGTGTTCTCCTTTTATAACGCTAACGATAAGTTGGCCAACCTCAAATGCCTCATCTGATCTCCTTTTGAGGATATGCTCAACTACCCTTACCTAGACCGTTGGGTTGGACCCCTCACACTGTACTAGACTTTGAAATCACACCAAAGAGAATATAGCCTAAACCAATATAAGGTGGTTCCATTGTGGATTTGGCCCTTAGCTCATTCCTGAATAGCCTGCTTTTAAATGGAAAGGGAAGGACCAATCTGTGCAAGGTTATTTTGTTTTTGCCAGAGAGATCAAAATAGGGTTTTTTTAAATTTATGGTGTAGTTTCGCAGGTAAATATGTATTTAGGCTTGTGTAAATGTAGCTTTAAGAACAGGTTAAGTATGCACTAGGGAGCAGTGCTAGTTTCTTACTGACTTGGTTAAATACGTACTTTGCTTCCCATGTTATTTACCCAGACTAACTGCTCTCATTTTACAACCCTGTATCTTGGCATTTAATCTGTGCATGCTGTAATCCCTCTGGATTACACACATACATTCTGGGATTTGCACTGGGTCACCCGAGATATACTTCACCTGGAATCCCTCCTTTCCAGTTTGTACACAAAACTAAAACTCTGAGATAAATGGAGACATACAGTTTATCTTGTCTCAGAACTCAGCCCTGTGTCCACAAGGTGCTGCACGTTTGCTGAGACAAATATTACAACACATTAAAGACATCTGAAAAATATTATATTTAAATACAAATAATTCACTTATTAGCACTCTGGATTTTTACTATGTACATGGAAGGAAAAACAGTACAGTAAAACCTCGATTTAACGGACTAATTCGGGCAACTGGGTGTCCGTTAAACCCCAAAGTCCGTTATTTAATAATTTAAAAAAAAAACCCCAGTCTGCCCAATTAGTCCTTAATTCGAGGTTTTACTTCCCCTCCGCCGAAAAGCCGCCGATTTTTAAAAAAATTAAAACGAAAAAAAACCTGCCCTGGACCCCCATGCACCCCGGCCCCAGTCCCCGCTGGCGGCCGGGGCTCCAGGCGCCGCGCTTCCCGGGGCTCGCGGCTCCAGCCGCCGCCCGGAGAGCGCAGCTTGATCCGTGCTCCCCGGGGCTAGGGGCTCGCTCCCCAGGGCTTGGGGCACCAGGCGCCGCGCTCCCCGGGGCTCGCGGCTCCAGCCGGCAGCCGGACCTGGACAAACGGATTTCGGATGCAGCGGACTTTCTTAAAAATTTTGTCCGTTGCATCCGAAGTCCGTTAAATCGAGGGTTTACTGTACACTGTTTTAGTTTAAATATTGAAAAACAGGACTAAGCTTCTACTGAAGACGCTGGAAGCACTGCATGTATGTCTCAAAGCATACTAAGAGGGCAAAATGCTTTGGTTTGGGTTTGTTTTTTATTTTTTTAAAAAAACACTTAACTTGTCCTTTAAAGTATTAACAAGCTTTGCCATCACCCCTCTGACCAAACGTGCTTCTAGGAAGCAGAAATTATTCTGAAATTCACATCTGCTGAAATTTGTCATCAAAATGTTGTTGAAAAAGCAAAGGAGGAAATTGAAGACCAAGGGGAGGGGGAATTTCAATCAGTTCTATGGCTCATTCAGTTAATTATTTACATGGCCCCCTGTCTCTGAACATCGAATGGATCCATGCTTTGGTCCTGATATTGCCGTTTAACACACTTTTAACACTACCCCAGTGAAGCAATAGCAGCGGTCTGCCTGTATGCCGTAAAATCACACAATCCAGGCCTTAGAAATGTGGAGGTCCATAACTACCCTCCATGAGCAATTTTTGGGGGGACAAAAATTGTGTCTCTGTGGAAATTTTTCATCTTGGTCCAAAAAAAATTTGGTTTCAACAGGGGGGGATATAAAAGGAAGGGGAGAGAACTGAAACCACCATATTTGTTTGTTTAATTTTGTCAAAAAAACAACCACCCCACAAAATCCTAGAACAATCTTGTCAAGAGAATTAACTTTTTTTTCCACCATCTTAGCTGGGTATACTTTCTGCCAAGGCCAACAACCGACAGGACTGTGACTGCTCAGTGTATTCATTTACTTGTTCGAAGGGCACACTGGACTTCACTGACAGGGTTGATGGAAACCAGCCACATGTGACTATGTCAGATTCCTTAGGAACAGAAATGAATAGATGCCGTCTATCATATGTTCTGCTTCTCAGCCCTCATGTTATCAGGATGTAATTTTATTCCGTTCTCCTAATCACATTAACAAGACCGATCTCTGCAGCTAATTAAGAGGCACTTTGGCCTGGATTCCACAAGCTGTCCCACGTGGGCAGACAGCTGGGCTGATGTAGAGTCCAAGTGAAGTCAATGGAGCAGGGGTCTGTCCACATGAGCAGCTTAGGACAGTGGGGTTTTACCGTGCCTCCCCCCGTGGGCTCTCCAAAGTCCTCCAGAGACATTTAAGTGAATCCTCACAACCCCACTGTGAAGGTAGGGAAATTATCCCATCTTCCCAAAGGGAAAAAAACGGAGGCACAGAGAATTTACAGGAGACCTCCGAGGTTACAGAGCAAGTCAGTTGCAGAGGTGGGAAAAGGCCTAACTGTCCCATTGCCCAAATTTCCACTGTAACCACTTAGGCTTTGATCCTGCAAGCTGATCTGTACCGGCAGACCAGCAATGATTTCAGAAGGCTGCCTCATGGGTGGAATCCCCATGAAATATTTTATAAACCCAGCAGTAGGATCAGGGCCTTAGTCAGCAAATGAGACTTTCCTTTTAAGCCCGTTTCCCCAGTATCTGTGTTACAGTCTCTCTGTACTTCACCACCACCAGCAGTTTCCCTACGCTTCTAGCGGCAGATTTCTCGGGCAGGCGGAAGAGCTAGCATGTAGTCTCTGGGATCACATGGGAAGAGAGGCTACTTTTCAAACGGGCATTAAGCCCCTGATCCTGCAACTTGTTGCATGTGGACGAACTCATGCACCTGCAGAGTTAATTGCTGGATACCTGGACTAAGTCTGCATGTTTCAATCAAAGCACAAGTGCACCATACATCACTATTCACACATCAGCAACTCCATGCAGATCTACAGAACAGCCAGTTGGACTTACAAGGAAGGATGGGGAATTATTGAGGTGTGGATGCTCTTTAAATCATTCTGCATATACCTCAGCTTAAGTCACATATCAAGTTACAGAGAAGAGCTGCTCTTTCATCCCTCCCTCCCCTTCCGAAGTGTCCTGATGATTTAACCAAAAAGTAAAAATTCAAACTATTTTAAGAGAATATTTCCCCAAATTCATCTCATCCTGCAGAAATCCCGAAACATGCCAAGTACAGCCTAATGGAAGATCTCTTCTGCTACAGAGCTTTATAAGCCGTGAGAATGAAGTTAAGACAGGTTTCACTGCTCTGAGATATCTTTTGAGTGGGGATTTGTGCCTTAACACATCTGTGTACTGTATAAATAAATATGATGTATAAAGGTGAAAATTATAAAAAGGAGAGTATCTGGAATCTAAGGCTATAAACTCAAACAAGTTGATAGAAAGTTCATAGAGTACATGGGGGAGGAGGGCTGATTACCATATTTTTCGCCATATAAGACGCTCCGGCATATAAGACGCACCTAATTTTAAAGGCGGAAAATCTAGAAAAAAAAGATTCTGAACCCCCTCCGCCGAAAAGCCGCAGATTTTTTTAAAAGCACCGACCCCCCCCCCTTGCCGGCTGCACCCCTGCCCTAGTCCCCGCAGCGCTGCCAGATCCACCTGCCCCCCCCCCGCCGTCTCCGCCGCGGGCGGGCTGCCGGGAGCGTCCCGGTTCCCCCCTCCCCGCCGCGGGCGGGCTGCCGGGGGCGTCCCGGTTCCCCCCTCCCCGCCGCGGGCGGGCTGCCGGGGGCGTCCCGGTTCCCCCCTCCCCGCCGCGGGCGGGCTGCCGGGGGCGTCCCGGTTCCCCCCTCCCCGCCGCGGGCGGGCTGCCGGGGGCGGCGGGGAGGGGGGAACCGGGACGCCCCCGGCAGCCCGCCCGCGGCGGGGAGGGGGGAACCGGGGCGCACGCGCGGTTTTTATTATTTTTTTTTTTTTGTGACCGCGGGCGGGCTGCCGGGCAGTATATTCGCCATATAAGACGCACCAACTTCCCCCCCCCCCGTTTTGGGGAAGAAAAAGTGCGTCTTATATGGCGAAAAATACGGTATATGCATTTATGCTCATAATGTCTTTAAAAATTCAAATGCACTCTGCAGAAGAAATTGAAGATCCCACAGGAAATATGAATCTACAAGAAGAGGGTCTTTAAGCGCTAAACACAAAATTATGTTCAGATTTTCAATTAGCCCCCCCCTTCTTGCTCCCACCCGCAACCATCTGTCAAAAAGAGTAAGAGGCAAACTTGTGAACGCTGGGTCTAAGTCATGACATTCTGATGCCAAAACAATGCCCACGTGCAGCAGAGGGAAACAAAAAGATCTGATGCTCTGGTCCACGCCCACTTAGAGTGAACACCCATAAAAGTCCATGCTCCCATAAAAAATTGTTGTGAAAGGTGCCAAAGGGATTGTGTTAGACCTTGAAATAAATAATGGACTGCACAAGCAAAGCAACTGCAAAATAAAATAACCTAATCAACCAACCTACCAACAACCCACCTGCTGCCCCCGAGTGTGGCGTTCCATTGGTAAATGTCACATTTACCTGCAGTTCATGAGTTCATGTGCCACGGGGAAGGGGGAGCCTACACAAACACCACTGTGGCAGCCAAATCAGAGGCCTGTGAACTGTCAAGAACTAGCACCAGACAACTGTGCTTCGAGCTCAAATTGCCCCTCCTTCCCCAAGTATTAATTTTCATTCATTCCCTTTTTATTTCACTGACCTCCGTGTGACACTGCACCCCATCTTCTTCACAGAGATATTATTACATATGATTATGGCATAATTATGATGTATTTTATGCAAGCTAGGTCATGGGAGATATTCAGTAAATCATAACCTTTTCAATTATATGATTATCCTATTTGTATCATGTATCATTTTTCTATCTGAAGTTAGGCATATCGACTACATATCTGAATTAAAAAGGTGTTTACACATCGGGAACACCCACTAGACAAAAGGCTCTCAGTCTAGATGACTGGCTGGGAAGGGCTCATTCAAGTTAATGAACTGTTAGGGAGAACAACAGGCCTTAGGAAAAAGCCTATTTCCCACCTGGAGAGCCTTCGGGAGGACCCTGCAGACAACCTCCAAGTAATGGCTGCTACATGGGCAAGTGACCAGGTCATCCGGTGCTGGATTCCATCTTGTATTTTTCCACTGATTGACGTGGGAACCGAGCTTTGGAACAAAGGGTTCCGCCCATATGCAGAAGCTATGCAAGGCAGGGGAGTGACATCGTCTGTGTTTTTCTCGGATTCCCCACCCAAGGAGACTCCTGGAAACACCCGGGGAATAAAGACCGAGCTGGGGGAAGTGCTAGGCCCAGGCTAAAGGGATTTTTAGCCTGTGAAAGGAACACCTGGGGATTCCAAGCTGTAAGCAAGTGACTCTATACTTACGTTGCACCACAATAAGAAAAAAAACCAACAACTTAAGATCCATCCTTCCAACGACACTTCCTGTTATATGAGCACATGGCATCATATTCTTTTCCTATGGCCTAGCAAATCTCTCTGTCCGCCTGAGCAGCCACCATTCATACATGTCCATATTGTATCATGCTGTTTTTCCCCCCCTCTAATCCCAGGCCTGTTCTGTCTAGAACAACAAACCAGCTATTGTAACCTGCAAGCTCACCTGAAGGCAAAAGATGGTTAAACATTAAACCACAACAGAGTTTTCCATCCAGCTCCCTACACGCAGTCTTGCTGTAAAATGCTGTCTCGAACGCAACCTACAATTTACACTCTCTACACCCACCTGTGAGGTCACCACCACTTGTTAAACACAACCAGTTTCAGCTGAACTAACCCCTTTCTGGGAACTGGGGGACGGCCTTAGTCTTCAAAAACAGCTCCTGGAGCCAAGAATTTCTAATAAAAGATCGCCAGCAAGATGAGTCAGACAAGAAGCCTTTGTATGTGCTCAGAAATTGCTCAACCACCCTGGACCAGATCTGTACCCATTCCATAAAGCAAAATATTAAAGGGACACTGATGAGATAACCAGGCTTTTCAAACTCTTTACCTGTTATTGTTATTTTGTATTATTGTAGCAGGTAGGAGGCCCAGTCATGGACTAGGACCCCACTGTGATCGGAGCTGTACAAACTCAGAACAAAGCTATTGTTTAAGTTTTAATATAGTGAAAAAAATTTAAAAAATGAAGATAAAAGGCAGGAACAATCTCATTTGCCATTCACTGTTTTGTGGGGCTGGTTGAAAGTTTTTTACAGGAATGGTTTTCTGTCAGAAAAGGCAGTTTTACTGAAAACTAAACGTTTTATGGGAACACAATTTCAGTGACATTTCTGAAGGAAAAGTACTTAAATGAATCACTGACTTCTGATTTCAATAGGGTGAAACATTTTCTTTTGATAAGATAAAAATCTACGTTTTGACTGATTTCATTTCATTCTGACATATTTCATACTGTGTGTATATTTAACACATTTTAATTATATTGTATTGTTTCAACAGCATTGAAACAAATTGATTCAATGTTTTTGAATCATCAATGGAAATATCTTTTCATCCATTTGTGAATGTAGGCTGAAACCAACATTTACCAATAAAAATCTAATCCTTCCATGCCTAGTTGTATGGGAGGAGGAGAACAAGAGGATACTTGGAGAGTGGCCAGGAAGTAGGCAATTCCCAGGCCACAGGGGTAGAAAAATTTAGGATGTGCACTAAAATATTAATAATAAAATTAGGAGATTTTTTACATTATATAAAACTAGGTTAATGTCACCTTATCAAAGCCAGAACAGCAACCTGGCACAGCAAAACGGGGTTCCTTTAGAGGTTACAAGGCAAAGAAGATGTTCATACAGTCACAGAACTTTATGAGGACAAGAGCACCATGCGGAGATATGCTACAGGGTCTGGGAGTTACCAGTGTGGCAATATCTCCTACCCATAACATCATGTTTTTAACCCCTCTCCCCCCATCTCTCCCAAAAAACCCATAGAAATCGCCAAATGGCAAAAAGACAAATTGTTCTGTAAGTGCATTTAACTGTATATCATCCGACTCGCAGCAAAGCCAACTTATTTTAAATATTCGGACAGCAAGGCTGCCAGTACCCTTTGGCCATTATCTCACTGACTGCTGGGAACTCTGCCTGCTGCAAAGGACAGTGGGACATTTTCTCAGGGTGGGAGTTGGGGGGGGGCAGGAGGAGACTGTCTATGCCTTTAAGAGACAGCAGCTCAAAATTATTACCCTTGTGCCTCCTGCCTGACACACAGTGTTCACCTATCTTTGAAGCACAACCCGTGGGTTAAGGCTATCGCTCTCTACCATTGAGACAACTGCACAGAGAACAAAACTCTCTCTCGACGGTGGGTCTTCCATAAGCTGTAGAGTGGCCTTGTGACCTGTGTTTCTTTAAGCACGTGACATGCAGGGCTCCTACTAGGTCACCTTTACACCATTTCCATACTACATTTGCAAAGTTAACAAATATAAAATGGGGATTTCCTTTAACTGCCAGTACTGAAGGCTCAACTGGATTTGCTAAGGGTAACCCTACACTACAATCAGAGGTGATTGCAGGTGTAGACAGACCTGAGCTATCTTTGATCTAGCCAGTCTGAGTAACAGCAGCAGTGAAGTTGCCGTACCACAGGGTGTATAAGCTTCCCCAGTATCCTGGGTTTGCCCTTGAAAAACCAGCTCGTATTGCTGCCTGGTCTGAGGCAGCTTCCCTGCTATTGTTACCTGACCCAATGAGATCAAAAACATGTTGACAGGTGTTTCCGTCACACCTCTGACTGCAGCGTAGACATACTGAGTCATGCTAGCTACTTGCTGGGTTGTGCATCACCAGTCATAACGAAAATTCTGCAAAGGAATTTAGTTATCGATTTTGTAGAGGATGCGTGTGCCTGAATTCGACTCCCTCCTGTACCAAACAGGAGTAAAATCTCAGTTTTAAGTCAACAGTTGGCAAATGGCAGGATAAGACGATGCTAATTTTATAATCAGAGAGGTAGCCTTGTTAGTCTGGAATTGCAGAAGTGACAGAGTCCTGTGGCACCTTAAAGACTAACTAAAGTATAGAAGCATAAGCTTTCGTGGGTTAATACCCACTTCATCGGATGCATGCAGTGGAAGTATCCAGGGGCAGGTATCAAAGACAGAGAACACACAGAGCATGTCCATCCAAAACCAGTATGGAGAGCCCACCATTGGTTTGGTGAAGCAACATTTAAAGCCCAGGGAATCAGGTATTCCCATCAGGAAATGTTTTTACCCCCCAGAGCGGCTATTCTATTCTAAAGGGCCAATAGAAACTTAATTTCTAACAAGGAGAATAATAATAATAAAAAATAATAAGAACAACAACATTTTAAATGAGGTGATGGGGACAAAGAAAAAACTCACCAACTAACTATCCTACTAAATAATGGTCATAATAGGCTAAAAATAACTAAATAAACGAGGTGCTGCTCAGTGCCAAACGTGGTCGAGAAGGAACTGAGGGGAGGGGGCTGGTCACACAGCCCCAGTTTTCTGCCTAAAGAGGCACGAGATGGGGACCGCGCATGCACGACCCACCCAGGCACTGCTACCACAAATCTCCGATTACGAGCACAGGGGCACACAGACATCTGAAGTGGAGCACCCACCGGGACAGCTCTCGAAGAGCCACCATATGATTGTTGTTCCCATCAGATCTGTGTTTACTGAAAGGGTGGGAAATTAACCGATTCCTTTCAATTAAAATAGAAATGTAGTGCAGCCTATTATCTCCGCCCCGCCCCCCCCTTCCTATGTTTACGGACAAAAATGAGATTTGGTGATCACTGAGCCAACGGGGAAAAAAATAAAAATTAAATAGCAGCGCTTATCCCAAGATACAAAATAATTGAGCGGGGTCCAGGCAATGCTGACCTCACCATCTGGACATGTGGTCATCCCAGAGCCGAGGCATTTCCAACATTATCCTCTATAATCAAGAGAAATTGTATTCTGATGAGATGAGCCAACAATCCCCTGTTGCGAGGACCCAACTGATGACTGCAATCAATCACTCCCCTTCACTGATCCCCACAGAAATAACAACGGTAATACAGAAATGAATACTCACATTAACTAATCAAGCCTCACAACTCCTCTGCAAAGCAGAGGTGTTTCACTATCCCAGTTCCACAAGTAGGGGAGCCTAAACAGAGTCTAAAAGGTTGATCCTGCACACCACTGAAATCAATGGGAGCTTTGCGCCAACTAGCACAATATCAGGCCATAGGGGACCTACCAAATTCATGGTCCATTATGGAAAATTTCCTGGTCATAGGATTTTAAAAATCTGAAATATCACAGTTTCACAGATTTAAATCTGAAATTTCACACTATTGTAACCATGGGGGTCCCATGAGGTGGGGGGCGGGGGTGTTGCAAGGGAATTGCAGGAAGCGGTCACAGTATTGCCAGCCTTACTTCCGTGCTGCTGCCTTCATAGCTGGGTGCCCGGCACCAGCAGTAGGTTTCCAGCTGCCCAGCTCTGAAGGCAGCACAGAAGCAAGTTTGGCAATACTGCGGTCCCCCCTACAATAGCCAACTTTGAGGGGGGAGTCCAGATTTCACAGTTCGTGACAGGTTTTTCACTGAATTTAGAAGCCTCCCTGACAGTGGTAGGATTAGAACTTCATTGAGTTCATAGTTCATTAGACAATACTGCCAGAGGGTATCATGACTCCAGATCAGTGCCTGTGACCAGTAAGCATGATTTCTACACCTCCCCTCCTTGATTCCACCGTGCTCTTCACAGACACAATGGATCTTTGATCTCACAAAGGTGGCTCAAAAAAAAAAAAAAATCAGCACGGGACATCGTGCCTTTGAGAATCTGAACTCAAGAATCTTCCATAAAAATCATGGCCCGCATGTCCAAGTGCCCTGCTCTGGAAACTATGAAGCAGATCTAGATTCAGTTCACACTCCAGTACCATGTGCCTGTATGATCAGTCCCATGGTATTATGCTAAGCATCTACCCGCAGGAATTTCATTTCTGCGGCCCTGACTACAGTCTAAAAAAAGTAGTCGGGGAAAGAGATTATCTTGGAGAGAGAGCGAGTGAGTTTTGGCTCCATAGGATTCCTATATCTTAAGGTCAGAAGGGACATTGTGATCTTCTCCTGCATGATCAAAAACTCCCTGAAATTCTTGCACCAAGCCCATAATTTCTATTTGAGCTACAGCATCCATCCTGCCCACTATACGATTGTTATTTATGATTTGCATTACAGTAGTGCTTATACTCTGGAACCCACTGTGCAAGCACAGAACAACAAGAAAGGCCCTGCCTCAAAGAGCTTACAATCCAAACAAAGCATTTTATAAGCACTATACTAGTTGCTAGCTGTCTCACATGAGCTGTAGAATCCCAGGAACAGCTGCTGATCTCTTTACCCAAATCAACATAAGCAGCATTTCTTTCTCTGAAGCATCACAGTCTTTGGGTCTAGCTGAAAGAACAAAAAGCCTCAAAGACATGAATAATAAAGGAGGGATGGTCCAAAAAGAATGACCCCATACAGAAAATATAAACATCTATATCAACACAACCCTCCTGTACCAGGAACCAGGGACCATATGAAATGTTTCAACATATCTTAAAACAGGTAACCTCTCTTATTTAATGTCTTTCGTATCAGAAGACTATATTGTCAGTACAGAAAAACTTTCAGCCAATGAAACTGCAGCAAATTGAAGGCTATTTGCCAGTTGAGGAAGTGAACCCTTCTGTTACAAAACAAATCCCCAAGACTCAATCCCAGAAAAGAACAGACTTTTAAGAAGAGAATGACCCTCTAAAGGGACTGTCCAAAGCAGAACAGACTTGGATAAGAACTCGTCAGTGGCTTCTCCTATCCAAAGTGGAAAAACCCATTTTCAAGAGCTCTGCTATGGTCTAAAGATGAACAAATTGCTTTACTGAAAGAGAGCGATACCAACAAAGATAAATTCTGGGTAAAAGGAGATCATCAAAATAAGGACGGCAGAGTTCTTGGCAGTCTGAAAACACAGTGATGAACTTCAGATAACCTGAAGGACTGGAAATTTCTAGGGAAAAAATAAACACAAGGAGGTGTCCTGCTTTTCTATTGGACTTTTCACAACCTATTCACAAGTGTGCTCATTTGTCAAGGATTATTTAGGGGAGGAGATTTAACAAATGGGGCACACTAGTTCTCTACATGGCATTAGAGGGATAGCATTCCTTGCCGTCCACTTGCCGAGAAACATGGAGAATCCATCTCATTGGGCTCCACGGATTTAAACTTCTCAAAGGGGGAGAGATCACACTGCTAGATGAATCTACAGGCAAAAATACTGAAGCCCACCTGGTACAGCTGTTACTTGAGCTGAATTCATTGAGCACAGGCTTAGGAAGCTATCAGATCTAGAAGATAGGCTGATTTCCCCCTGTAAATTTATTAGTGATGAAGAAGGGAGGCATCATTCTTTTCCTGGGCTAAAACTAATTTTCAGTGGTACAATTGACATGTTTTAAAGGCCAGATTTTTAGACAGTATTTAGGTGCCTAGTGGGACTTTCAAAAGCATCTAGGTGCCCAACAGCCATTAATTTCAATGGGTTTTAGGTACTTAGATGCTTTGGAAATCCCACTAGGCACCTAAATATCTTTTAAAATATGGCTCTAAGTCATAAACAAACTTCCTTTCATCAGAAATGTAATAGAGGATCAAGGTTCCAGAGCTGATCACTGCCAAGAGGAGCAAAGTGGAGCCAACACACATTTCAGGAGATCTCCGTAAAACCAAAATCTCAGCTGCACTTAATGATGTGGCAGCGAGCAAATTGGAATCGCTACAGTGCTTCAATGCTATGCACAAATCTATGGCATCTCTTTAATCTCCATTTCTGTACTTTTGGAAATAGCTAACTGACAGGCAGCATCCAAACCAACCAAGACGCCTACCCAAAGAGGAAGCTGTAAATAACTTGACTAGGTGCGCTACGTGTAGGAGAAATAATGTATGGAACAATCCACAGATTAGGCCAACTGCATTTTTCCCTATTAAGTCAATGGCAAAACTACCATTGATTTCAGCAGGACCAAGATTCTTCCTAGTCTCATCATTGTCAAGAAAACCATCCGATACCAAGCCAGGCTCCTTTAATCCTCTTCCTTCAATTACCCCAATACAAACCAGGCAAATCAGCTTGTTTCAGTGCCAACTGTAATATTACCGACACAAGGTAATTCAACCTTGATGGATGGACCGAATGTTCCTTTTAAATGATAAACTAAATAAGGACTAGAAAAAGAAAATAATCACAGCGCGCTGTTTTTACCATCTGTTAGAGTGCTTTCAAACCACAATCCTTCCTGATCAAACACAAAGGTAATGTGTGATGATCAACAGCACCACAATCACAACTGGTCACTGACTAAAACTTCCTCAACTAAACCCAATAATGGATTTAAAACTAAGAGTCCTTTTTAGGCCATGCTTATCTTTATATTAAAAAACACATTTTTGTACATTAATGCAAAGCCACACATGATAAGACAAACGTGCATAAAATGAACCGGTTGATCAAAAAGGGGTGGAAATATTGTTTCTTTAGTTTAAAAAAAAATTACAGTGCACTCAATCAGCCAGTTTGACAAGGTGATTAGTTCATCTCTGGGATGACGTGAGAACAGAATGATTAGCAGTGTGAGATGGCAATGCTGAGCAGCCGGGTCCTGGAGAGCTGCTTAGTTATTAGGCTAAACAATGCATCACTGTTATGAGCAAGTCAAATACATGAACTGCAATTTCCTTTGCAAGCTGAGCAGTGCAGGATTACACTTGTCCACTTGGAGACTCCCTGCTGGCAGGTCAGTATTCTGTTATTGTTCTGAGCGCTGCCATCTAAAGAGCATTTTATATAAAGCAGCCTGAAGATGTGTTCTTCATAGTCATCTGATATTGGGAAAGGAAACATCCTCTGTCCTGATGCACAGCTATTAGTGCCCCTAAAAACACATGGGTTTGTTTGTCATTGGTCACCACCTCTCATTTTTAGTGGAGTCAGTTTCCATTTCAGGAGCATTCTGACTTTGTTCTTCTTCGCTTGTGCCTGGAGAGATATTCGGGTAGAGTTGAAAGATGTTGCTAGAAACCCAAATGGACAACAGAAACCTTCCCCAAAGTAATAAGAAGCAGAGCTGCAAACACACCCCAATGCAGTATGTGTCATTCCAAAGTCAGAATGCTCCTGAAAGTACTTCCCCACTAATGAAGCTGGAAGACCTAGGAATGTGAAAGGGGACAAAAAGAGGCTAGCGTTAGAGACTCAGATGGCTGGTAAAGAAAACAGAGAGACTCCCCCCACCCCCCCACCCACAGATGCACAAAACAAAAGAGGATATTCTGTTGGAGAAAGTGTAAGAGTTGGAGACAGGACACCTCTGTTCTATTCCTGACTCTACCACAGAGTTGTTCGGAGAGCTTGGGCAAGTCGATGACCCTCTTTGTGCCTCAGTTTCCCCATCTGTAAAGGACAGCTGTATTTCCTTACCTCTCAGTGAAACACATATTTGCGATGTACCATGAGATCCTCAAAGAGGTAGGGTGGGCAGAGAAGTGTAAATGTTTATTACTGAATATGGTAGTGGTACCCAGAGGCCTCAATCAGGGTCTCATTGTAGGGGCTCTGTACAAACACATAAGTTTAAAAGCATTATTATTTAAAAGATTGACATTAAGCTTTCCAGACACTTTAAGCTACAACTACGAGAGGCTGCGGAAATATCATCCTTGCATTTTCCTTCATTAATTTATCGCATCCAGATGAGACACGAAAGATGGATCTCTAGCCACCAATCTGGCAGGCAGTGCAGATCTGGCCTCAGGGTCCAAGTATCTTTTTGAAATGGGGGATCTGGTTATTTCTGAAAATTTTGCCTTATGACTCACAGTTTGATATAAAATGAACATTAAAATGTTATCAATACCAGGTTTTCTTCCCACTAAAGATTTGACAAATGCTTAAAGCGCGGTTTAAACGTTATTTTGTACAAGGGTCATTTAAGTAGCACCACAAAATCCTTTCATTGTCCTTTTCCCTATGTTTGTCCTGCACAGAATATGTAATCAACAGTGTATTTAAACATGATGAAGAAAAAAAAAGTACTGAGCCAGTGTATTTTGAGTCCAGGAACATTGGTAGTCCTCTCGGTGAGTTTGCCAAATATTGCAATCTTAAAAGAGAAAGAAAACCTAATTTGTCTCCATTGGATTTTTAAAAACAAGACAGTAGTGAAGACAGGCAATACTCAAATCAATATACTAGAAACACTGATGAGCCAGGTATGTAGGTAGATTCAAGAAAAACATTCCTCAAACAATTCTACCAAAGCACAGTCTCCATCATCACATGTGGTAGAGCCTAAATCAGTCTCACAGGCAAAAGAGGCTGTAGCCTAGGACAGCTAATAACCAAACATCTAGAACCCCACTTATGACATTTTAGTAGAGTTTTAAAAAACATTACCATGCTGTTCTAATCACTGGGAATGATTTAACTGGAAAGGAGATGAATATGATGTTGTGCCATAGAACATTGTCAAAAGCCAAGGGCACTGTGGTTTAACACCTCAAAAAACTATAAACAATGAGGAAAAATCAAAGTTAAAATGTACGCTCAAGTACATACTCACACACCACGCACAGTGTTCTGCATTTATTATACTTCACATCTTGCACTATTTTCCCCCACTCATGGCCTTATTTAATAGGCTTTTTCTAAGGGCCAATGATCACATTAACAATTTGAAGCCCACGCAAATGTCCACTTTACTTCATGGGACCATTAAAAATCTAGTAATAAGTGATCCGTCACTGATCATATAATTTGGGGACTATTTCATATTTAAATTATTGTCTACTGTATGGATCTGACCTCCACCAAAATTAACAGGGGTCTTTCCAATGGACGCAGTCTCAGGTCTTTAATGAACCAACAGGAGTTCCTAAATCGTAGACTTGGAGGACTTCTTGTGCATCATTCATTTCCAGGCTCCTTTCCAATAATTGCACAAAGGGGACACAACTTGAGTTTTATTGAGCTGTGACAGCTTCAGAACTACTGATCTGTAGGGTGTCAACTATATTCAAACCCTTCCCTTAAAGACTCTGATCCTTTGTTTGGCCAAGGATTTCCCTGCCATAGAATGACAGACTTGCAGAACTGGAAGGGACTGCAATAACTCATCTAGACCAGGGTTTCTCAACCTTTTTGCTACCAGGGACCGGTTTGGTGCCTCCCTAAACTGTCAGGGTGATCTCACGGACCGGCTGTGAGGGAAACACTATTTCTAGTGCAGTCCCCTGCACTCAAGGTGAGAGTAAGTAATAACTACATCAGCCCTGACGAGTGTTTGTCTAACCTGTTCTTAAAAATCCCACAATGATGGAGGTTCCACAGCTTCTGAAGGCAAGTTGTTCTAGTGCTTAACCACCCTGACAGTTAGGAAGTTTTTCTTAATGTCCAACTTAAACTGCCCTTGCTGCAATTTAAGTCCATTGCCTCTTGTCCTATCCTCAGATGTTATGGAGAATTTTTTTTCACCCTCCTCCTACGCCTTTTATGTACTTGAAAACTTATGTCCCCTCTTATTCTTCTCTTCTCCAGATTAGACAGACCCAGTCTTTTCAATCTTCCCTCATAGGTCATGTTTTCTAGACCTTAATCATTTTTGTTGCTCTTCTCTGGACTTTTTCCAAATTCGTCCACATCTTTCCTGAAATGTGGTGACCAGAACTGGACACAATAGTCCACTTGAGGCCTAATCAGTGTGGAGTAGAGTGGAAGAATTACTTTGTGTTTTGTTTACAAGACTCCTACTGATACATCCCAGAATATTTGCTTTTTGCAACAGTGTTACATTGATGACTCCTACTGATACATCCCAGAATATTTGCTTTTTGCAACAGTGTTACATTGATGACTCCTATTTAAGCTTGTGATTTACAACAAGGAAACTGAATGCTTACACAAGGAGTACAATACCCACCCAACAACATGTGAACATGGAGTACCTTGTTTCTAATAAGAAAACAAAGGAGTACATTCTCTGTGATGTGTGGTTTCATCACATGACGTATCACAGTAGGGTTTCAAGAAGTCTGCATTAACCAAAGGATAATTATTGCTGACGGGCATATCACTGCAGAGCCAAACCAAGACAGACTAGGATGTAGTGCAAATATTCTATTTGCTGCTAAATTATATAAAATACATACATAAAACTTCCAAGGAACAGTTAACTAGTTAGTTTGACTAATGTTGTAGTCAACTGCAGTAAGAAAAACACCAGTATAGAACCTTTTCAAGTTAAAATCAATCAACCCACACAATATGAGTGAGATGGAGATAACATTTACCCCCATTTCACAGGTACAGAAAGAGACACAGATCCTCTGCACCAGAACTCGGTCCCAAAGCTCCTTTAAACTAGTCCAATGCCCAAGAAGCCAGGGTCTGATCTGAGCTCTAGTTTAAGATAGGAGCCTTGAAAATGCTCTGTAGCATATGCTAGTTTTTAACAGCTCAGGGACTAGGGTCATGCAAAAATGAACATAAGGAAACTCAAAGACCCAAGAAACTAGGAAGAAGGCAGCTTCCCCTCCCGCTTCTTATAACTCCAGCCTTTCTTTGAGCGTCCATCTCCAAAGTCAATGGTGAAGTTGTAGAATCTTAGCTAGAAAATATTTTTGCATTTGTTAATGGAGATTAATAGCCATACTTAATGATATTGGATGGAAAGTAATACCAAGTGAAACAAACTGCTAGGATATCATCCAGTGAGATCAAGACTATCTCAACATGCCTGAGTGATAACGGGGAACCACACACATCTCAAAGTTACATTAAAGTTTACTTCTACTTTTTTTAATAGCATTTTGTATGGAAGTGGTCTGACTCCAGACCTGGAGCTGAATCAACAGCACTAGATCCCAAGGCATCAATATTCCAAAACGAGATTCACTGTCAAAGTCCCGAGTGAGACTCCCAAGTGGTTCGGAGACATTTCTGCTGATCGACTTGGCTAAGCTTGTACCTCGTCACTCTGTTTTTTCCAAGAAAACAATCAAGACAGGTTTCAGGTCAACCCACGTTCTCTCTAACCTCATTGGCAGTCAATTGATACGACTGTGCTAACTACTTCTAGAGAGATTTGTTCACGGCAGTCATTAAGCCATCCGAATATTATGATATGTGCATGTTGGTCAGATACAAAGTGAAAAGAAAAAAATATTTCCTACATCCTACGAAAAGGTCCACGTATAGATTCAAAGAAAATCAACTACACTCTGTGATTTACTAAGCCTCTCCGATACATCCTTTGTTGTTAGAATCATGTGCTGCCTCTGTAGGTAGATAGTCATCAGGATTCTCACTGTTCTATCCCATTACTAACCAGCATCCTCCTACACACAGTGTAGTTAATCCCAACTCCTCACTGCACTGTGGAAACCCAGAAGAATGTGTTCATTTTATTCCCAGGGAAGCATTTTCAGCTGGAGGGGATGGGATCTAAGATGCTACAGAGAATTCTTTCCGGGGTGTCTGGCTGGTGAGTCTTGCCCACATGCTCAGGGTTCAGCTGATCGCCATATTTGGGGTCGGGAAGGAATTTTCCTCCAGCACAAACTGGCAGAGGCCCTGGAGGTTTTTCGCCTTCTGCTGCAGCAGGGGGCCTGGGTCACTTGCTGGAGGATTCTCTGTACTTTGAAGTCCATAAACCAAGATTTGAGGACTTCAATAGCTCAGATATAGGTGAGAGGTTTATTGCAGGAGTGGGTGGGTAAAATTCTGTGGCCTGCATTGTGCAGGAGGTCAGACTAGATGATCATAATGGTCCCTTCTGACCTTAAAGTCTATGAGTCTATGCCCCCAAATTTAGGCCCTTCTAAAAATACCAATACAAAATAAACTGATATCTTAATGTGTCTTTCTTTGGTTCATAGACTGCTAAATAAGTATTTTTAAAGGCCTTGCTCCTAACTCTCACCTACAGTGTAACCATATGCAGCTTTAGGAGCGAACTACCCAAGTGTGCACAACTTCATACCTTGCCTAGGGGAGCACACATGAGTGATCCAAAAACACTGTTTAAGACAGGGGTAGGCAACCTATGGCACGCATGCCAAAGGCGGCATGCGAGCTGATTTGCAGTGTCCTCACCACTGGTCTGGGGGGCTCTGCATTTTAATTTAATTTTAAATGAAGCTTCTTAAATATTTTTAAAACCTTATTTACTTTATACATAACAATAGTTTAGTTGTATATTGAAGAATTATAGACAGAGACCTTCTAAAAATGTTAAAATGTGCTACTGGCCTGCAAAACCTTAAATTAGAGTGAATAAATGAAGACTCTATACCCCACTTCTAAAAGGTTGCCAGATCCGGTTTAAGACCTGGTCAAGCTCGTGAACAAGACCAGGGGCTAGGAGCACCTCTCTACCTTCAATATTCATATGGCCTCCTCCCCATAGGATCTGAGCACATCACAATCTTTAATGTATTCATCCTCACAGTACCCAGGTGCTATCAGCCCCATTTTACAGATGGAGGACTAATGCCCAGAGAGACTGAAGACCAGACTTCTAAAGGTATTTAGTCATCTGAAAGTTCAGATAGCCACTTAGTGGGATTTTCCATTAAGTGCCTCAGTACTGAACTTCCATTGATGTTAATGAATTTTAGATGCCTAAATACCTTGAAAAATCTGGCACTAGGTTAGTTGCCCAAGGTCACACAGAAGTCTGTGACGAAGTAGGAACTGAAGCTGGATCCCCCCAGCTCTAGGTTGATACGCTGACCAGTAGGCTCTTCTTCCCCCACCTACAACTCGGAGGAATACTCAGGTGTCGCTGTGACGAGCATACAACATGGCCAAGATCCTTTGGCACATGCTGCTATTCTGAAAAACCCTGGGACAGAAAAGACAGTGATGTTGTCCCAGATATAGTTTTATAAAGCCTGTACATTCTTTATGACTTGTTACATTTGCAGACAGACAACCACACCTGAGTTTTAACTAGCTTACCCACCTCCCAACTTGTAAACATTCCTATTTTTAGTACTAATACCTGTGAATCCCCAACCTGTCAGAACCAGCAAGAACCTCTAGGTTCAGAAATTCTACTGCGAACAAGTAAATTAATTTTTTTTTAAATCAACCCACCTATTTCAATACTTTATAAGGAAGATTTTAAAGCTACATTTTATGACAACTTAGCTGGCACTGTTTTGGACACACAAATGTCTAGCAGAGGTGCCCAAACTTTGCAACAATGAGAAAAACACCCACAATGCATTTGGAATCACATTTATTAAAAAACAAAAACAAATCTACATGCAGCCTTTTCCTATCTTCCTTGACACCTCAGTACAGATTGATTGTGGAGTTCACTGACAATGACAGCCTGCAATTGCTCCATCCCAACATCTCCCTGTAGTTACAGCATTTCATGTTAGTCTGCATCTTAAATGGGGCTTTGCAGTCATATTAAGCTTACTCAATTGGTCTATCATGATTGAAACACGCCGCCTTTCTGCCCATCAAGACAGGTCCTTAGAGATTTCTATAATACAGTAAGTGTAGTTCACCAAAGACACACCCAAAATGGCTGAAAATAGTTTGACTATCACATGAATCTAGACTCCATCATTTCTAGATTCTACCAGCTTGAGCTAAACAGCACTTTTGACATCTCAACATTAGCAGCACAAGCCTTCTAAGATGGACTGCTTCTTAATTGTAAGCTTTTATTTAAATCTTTAGTTCTGTATATTTAACAGATGAAAGTGAGGAAGTGAATTCTGGTCTGTAAGGCATTAACAGCTTTATATGGATGGCAGAACACAGCTTTGTATCAAGCAGTACAAGATGTTTATTATATATCAAATCTCAAAAGTGAACTTAAGAGTCCAGATGCCATGGCCAATGCAGTAAGTTTTGCATAGAAGGCCTGCAACGAATGGGAAATTGGTTAAGTCTCTTTCGCAACCGAACACTCTTTAGTGCCTTTACGCTATAACAAAACATGTTTGTTTGTTAATAGTTTTCTCTCTTAATAACGATATCTTCTAATTAGTTACGCTAAAGTGAGTGGAGCTCTGGAAAAGAAAGATCTTTCGACTTAGAAATGACAACTGCTACTTACAAGTTTTGCTTTGTTGATTTTAAACTGAAATGAATAGAGTTATTTCCGCAGTAACATTCTTGTTGTGTAATTCTTCCTTTACCAACATTCAATTATCAGCAGATCAGCACCGGAGTTTACTAATGTTGGCAATAAACAAAAGAATAAATCCATGCTGTGTTTCCTCTGAAAAAAGAAACAGCAATGCTTGTCCATTAAGGTATTAAAACAGTAACACAGAGGCATGAGAGATTAGTAGGAAATGACGTATTAAATACATAAATGAATTTCTACGCCCAGCAGATAATTCCAGTGTAAAAAAAAAAAAAAAAAAAGAGAGAGAGAATGGTTTGTGTTTTTATAAAAAAGAAATGAGGTATTGTTACATAGGTGTAGGCCTTAAAAACTGGACCTAACCTTAAACTATAATACATTCATAATATCCTATTGAAACTGTCAACAACTTGACAACATTGTCACTAAGAGGTCATCACAAAAACACAACAGTCACAGTTCACGCAAGACAGACATGGTGGGTGAGGATAATCTTTTACTGAACCAACTTCTGTTGGTGAGAGAAGACGCTTTCAAGCTCACATCCCACTCTTCTTTCAGCCTGGGAAACTAAGGCCGTGTCTACATTTCTGCGGCCAGGTAAGTCGAACCAAAATACTAAGAAACTAAGTTGCATATCTCAGTTCGAACCCTCCCCATAGTGTAGCCCAGGCCTCAGTTTCTCTTGATGTCTGGAAGACAGCATCTCTCTCCAGCAACACAATGCTTCATGGCACAAAGCTGGGGATTTGAATGTTTCAACTGAATTCCATGTAGGTTCTAGCTAAGTGTTCCTCACAACTTCTTAGGCCACGTCCACACTACCACTTGCGTCAGCAAAACTTAGGTCATTCAGGGGTATGAAAAAACTCCTCCCCCAAGCGACGTAAGTTTCACCGGCGTAAATGCCACTGTGCACAGAGCTTCTCCTTCTGACAGAGCTACCACTGCTCGGTGGTGGTGGTTGCTTTATGGTGACGGGAGAACTCTCTCCCCATCAGCACAGACCGGCTCTACGCAAGATCTTACAGCAGTGTAGTTGCCTCGGTACAGCTGTAAGCTCTCTCGTGTAGATATGGCCTTACATGGCTCAACTTGCGAGGTCTGACAGGATACGCAGGTCAAGGCTTCAGGCAATGGTAACCACAAACAATGACACCCTGGCCTTACATCAGAAGAACAAAGGAAGGGAGGTGGATGAGAAACAATGTTTGTAGATAAACTATAAAAAAAAGACCAGATCAGCAGAGAGGAAACCTGTTATTTTCAATGTCCTAAGTATTATAAACAGTGGATAATGTCCTCTAAGAGCTATCGATGGAATTTACCCTTCGTAAGCATAAATGGCTGCTATTCCTAGTTCAAGAGCCATGTTCTCAAACCAGCAAAGTGAAATTCATTCTCTACTCCCGCCGAACTTACCTGCAATGTGGTGCAGGGCCTCGCCAGCTAAGTTCAGGACTGTACACAGCCCGTGCTCTTGGCGGCAATCAAGGCCTGCAGATGCACATGACACAGTGCTTTGGGGAAAATCACTGAACTAGGAGGGGCAGAGAGGAGAAAGAAGCAATTTCTCAGTAGGCCTTTAAGGCCTAACCTATCCATCACCCCCAAGCCTCAACAATGTGTGGTCACAGTAGATCGTGCAGGAGATAGATTAGACGAATAAGTCACAGTCCTTACATTTCTGATGTCACACACAGGTTTACAATACAATGAAGGCACATAGATCCTTGAAAAATCTCCTCCATACCAATATTTACTGGGGAGATGCGGGAGGGAGGCCCAAACAAGCCCAACCGCCTACCAATGTTTGGGGATTAAATGTACTCTCTTCTCTGTAGAAGCCTTTTGGTGACGCCCTAGAACAGGGGTTCTGAAACTGTGGAACCCCTCAGGAGTCATGAGGTTATGACATGGGGAGGGAGGGTAGCAAGCTGGTAGCCTCCACCACAAACTCCACTTTTCCTCTGGTATTTATAATGGTGTTAAATATATATTTTTAAGTATTTTTAATTTAGGAAGGATGGGGTCGCACTCAGGGGCTTGGTATGTGAAGGAGGTCACCATTACAAAAGTTTGACAACCTCTACCCCAGAACCTACAGAATTATGGAACTGTAAGGAAGAATCATTGAGTAGCAGTAAGAACTTGCCTTTGGATAGAAGATCTAGCATGTGACAGAAGTTGGACACCATCTCTATCTCACAACAGGGAATCAGACATAAAAGGGTGACTTGCCACGGTTTACACAATGGCTGATTTGGAAATGGACCACAGTTCTCCTGCATACCAGTTCCTAACATCTAGAACATGCTGTAGTGTTCCACCATATGACATTACTGGATACATGTTGAGATCTTCTTCACACTACCGCATCACAAGGACTGAAACCTGTTACACCATCTTCCATTAAATTAGCTCAGACATTCATGAGAAAAACAAGTGATCGTGCAAAGAGAAAACATTTCTATTCAAAGCACCAACAAATGTGTTCATTTGCAGGCCTGTGAAGATTGGTTCAAAGAATAAACCCACATCTCTTCTGAAAAGCTCCTTCTATTTAATCTCCCCAATGAGAAACCAATTTTGACACAGATGTGTAGTTTGTTGTACTTGTCTCCTTGCTACATTGAGTAACCAAAGTTTAAAAACAAAAAAAACCCATAAATAAATAAATAAATAAATATTTTGGTTTGTAAACATACCCTCCACTCCAAGTCAATACATTTTAACTTCTCTCTGATTACAAAGTAATGTTATTCCAGACCCAAATTGAACCCACAGACTGGTTTATTTCACTCCACTACTAAAGCTTGGCAGCAGAAAATTAGGCCACTGATGGGTTTAGAAATCTTTACAGAAACTCAATAAATTAATCCCATCAATGTTACCTACGTCAAACTCATTTTTCTTCTGGTCTCGCTTGTTTTTGCATTTGGGAACAGTCATATGGGCTTGCATGGCCAATGTTGCATATGAGGGGTTTGGCAAGGTTAAAGATCATCTTATGCTTAACTTTACCCCTCTTGAAAAACCAGCACCCATGAATTCTCTCATTAATTAGCTGTTTGAGAACTCAGAAGGGATGGGGTACATGTTGACCCACTGACCGCAGAAAGTTGAGAGTTTGAAGCACTGTTTAGAAGCCACAAATATCAAGACCAATAAAAGATATGTAGACACACATGTACAATGTGCACACGTATATACAAACTCTCAAGACATTGTAAAATTGGATTGGATCATGAATGATAAGAAGGGAAGGACTTAGACTAATTGTCATGATTGCAGGATGAATCTTTGCTCAAAAAGTTTGGAAGACACCCACCACCACCACCCTCACCCCCAGATGTCTGAAAGGACTCACCTCAACTTTGACAGTATTTTTAAATTCATTCAAAGGACAAGACACCTCTGCCTTCCTTCTCCCTAGTACCTTCCTTGCTAGTGCTTAGGGTAGGTATTTAGATTCTAACTCCTGGCCAGGAGAGGAGGATGTAATTAGAACATTTGAAGCAGGAGGTAAGCGAAGGTGACAAACAGAGCAATGTATCAACCAAAGAATAGGTATTGTTAAATTGAAAGCCCGCCCATAAGTCATCCATGGTACATCACCTCATTGTAAGAAGCAGTTTAATTTTTCCGCCGCAGCAGGAATGGGAGATGGAGGGGAGGGTTATTTGGTGCTGGTGGAATGGATGCTGCTCTTTATACAGCACAACACAGGTAAATGTGCATGGGGCTTTGCAGATATACAAGAAACCAGCTCCCCGAAGAGCCTGCATTTAAAAAGACAACATGCACAAAAAAGGGGGGGGGGGGAAGGGGTGCAATATTAAAAGCAAGAAATTGAGCAGTGGTGGCCGTGATTTTTGCAGCATCCAAAAGCATGCTGTGTGCTTTGCAGAATACAAACAGACAAGGTCCCTGCCACCAAGAAGTTTACAAGACAAATTTAGACATGATTGGGCTTAGGATAATTCAGGGTCTTTTGGTTTTATAATTTTGATGGATGATATTGATGTTTATTTTTAAGCTTTTAAAAACGATTCTTAACTAAAATTTTCACAATTGTGCAAAAGTATGGACGTTAAACATTTTTTAATTTTTATCCATTTAAATTTTCAGAGTTGTGGAAAATCACGGGGGGAAAAAGGCCAGCTAAATGGAGGGAGCTTTTTAGGAGGGATATGACCTACTTCCTCCCTCACTCCTCCCTCTCCCCCAAAATTATGCTATTCATAAATTGTTCCAACCATTCCCCTGAAACAATGGAAGGATTTCACAGTATCAGATGTATGCTTCAAGATTCATCACAGTGCACTCATCTTCCCCCAGAATGAGAATCTACCATATTTTTCGCCCTATAAGACGCACTTTTTCTTCCCCAAAACGGGGGGGGGGGGAAGTTGGTGCGTCTTATAGGGCGAATATACTGCCCGGCAGCCCGCCCGCAGTCACAAAAAAAAAACCAAAAAAAAACCCGCGCGTGCGCCCCGGTTCCCCCCTCCCCGCCGCGGGTGGGCTGACGGGGGTGCTCCCGGCAGCCTGCCCGCGGCGGGGAGGGGCAGCGGCGCAGATGGCGGGGGGGGGGGGGTAGGCGGACCCGGCAGCCTGCCTGCAGCAGCGGGGACGGGGGGGGGGGGTAGGTAGGTGGACCTGGCAGCATATAATGTTATTGTTTATTAAGTGCTGGCCATAAGCTTGCACAAAACACGAAGAAGGCCATAGACCTTGCCTTGCGAAGCTCACAGACTGTGAAGACCAGGTATGGAGCTTTTGAGAACCTGATTAACAGGGAAGGGAGGTGAGCCCATTGTGGCAGACACATTGAACTAAAATAACTCTGTCCTTCCTCAGCAGCCACAGAGGGCCCTGCCAGGAGGGGTGAGAGGGGGGGCAGGTGGATCCGGCAGCGCAGCGGGGACGGGGGGGGGGGGGGGTGCAGCTGCGGGGACTAGGGCAGGGGTGCAGCCGGCAAGGGGGGGGGGCCGGCGCTTTTATAAAAATCTGCGGCTTTTCGGCGGAGGGGGTTCAGAATCTTTTTTTTCTAGATTTTCCGCCTTTAAAATTAGGTGCGTCTTATATGCCGGAGCGTCTTATATGGCGAAAAATACGGTAACTGTGAGGGTGAGTGTGAAGAACTCAAAACCACCGATCTAAGGATATGGATCATTTCACTACTAGGTCCCTGACTGGAATCCATCCCAGACCCATGTATACCAAAAGTCATCAGCCCTTAACGGCAGCATGGTGGCACAGGTGAAGACTCACTCTGAGGTCTCACTGGACACATACACAGATAGTAAAGGCTACCATTGAAACAGGCAACTTTAATATCTCTGCACAAAGGCTTAATGGGTGTGGAGGTTCAAATCCCCTATTCATCCTCCAGACTGGCTGCTCTCAACGGAGGTTCGGTAGCACTAGTGGGAAGGAGTAAGAACCTGTGGGTAAGCAGAGAGCTTTGGGCTCATGATGATCAAGCCACCATCATATTCATTTTAACGAAGATCAGAACAAGTGGAGGAGGAAGTGCGTTAATAAATCAACCCAGTTATCTGCTCCCACTTTCATGCCTGACCATTCATTGTAAGGACTACCTCCATCAGAACAGAAGCTCCTTGGGGGTAAGGACCTTAGTTTCCTAAGCACCTGTGAAACATGGTAACACTATATACAGAAAACATTACTTAAGGAGTGTCACCAGAAGAATGATGTTACACTGGTGCCACCTTCTATCTCTAAACCCCTACCAAGAGAAGATTGTATGTGTGTGTGTGTGTATATACATCTATAAATGATTAAAATCTTTTTTAAAAAACAAAGCATAAAATCCCCCCCCCCAAACCAGAATTGTGCCCCTGAAAAGGGAGACGTAACAGAGACTCCATGAGGATTCTTAGGGACTTTACTATTGTTTCTAATTATACATGGAAGGAGTTCCAATACCACAGTGATGGGCAGCAGTACAAGACCCGAAGGTCGATAAACTGTTGCCAAAAATGCAAGATAAAGTACTGCACACAAATGCAAGAGACGCATATTGCAACCCTGACTCTATTCATGGTTGCCCAATTTTGTGGACAAGAAATGTAACTTCAAACTGGAAAACAACCGGACAATCCTTGAACTTGAAAAAACAATCTATGTTAGGAGCCCCAGATTTAAAGGTTCAGGATGTTGACATTAACATAACATAAACGATTAATGATAATATTAATATCTCACCCACCTTGTGTGTCTAATATCTGGGACCAACAATGGAAGAATAATGCGGACATCAAGCATCAGAAAACAAAGTGACTTGATTAGCAATTAAATGGAACAAAGGTTAGCAGTCACTTTTAATTAGTAATGAAACTGTACATTAAAAAAAAGAAAGACACTTAAGATTTAAGCCTTTAATAGCCTGTTGAGTATTCAGAGGCAGCAGTGTATACAAGGTGCTTATATACATTTCACTGCAAACAATGCCAGTGTTGAGCCAACTGGGATGAGCCTTAAATCAGAGTGAAATCTCAATGAAAGAAGTTTAACTGTAAGAGATAAGGAACTGCAATCAAATGACACCACAAACAGGTCCATTCATCCGTAAGCATTACTGAAGAGAGCAGATTGAATTACAGAATAGATTGAAACCATATAGAAAAATAATGCTAACATTCTCTCTCCTCTTGCCTGCCACAAAGTCCCCCGGTCTTTAAACATAAATGCTATTGAGGATGATTCAGTGAAGAAAAAGTGAAATACAAATTATCAGGCTCAGAAAACCAAAAAGAGTTTGGGTTATTTACCTCCCACTCTATGCACATAAACCAAAAGTCAACAACCGGACTACATTTTTATTTAGATATAGTATGCATTTGCAATTCAAATTGTTTTTCCTCTGAGGCACCCTGGCAGAATACACACACAGTTTTAGAGACTGGCCAAAATAATAAGAAAAAAAATAGTCGCACACACTGCCTGTCACTACATTCCCCCCCCCCCCCAGATACCTCTCACAAACCACAATGCTTAACAAATAAATAAAAATACAAGACTGTACTATTGCAACAATGCAGGCACTTCAGTCCCTCCTTACTCCAGAGTACTCCGCATTTTAAAAGCGCCCTTAAAAGAGCAAATCGTGTAGGAGATGTTTGTTTTAAATAAGTGGGGGGGGGGGGGGGAGAGAAAACAACAACCAACCCACACCACTCCTCCTCCTTCTGCTCTTGTCTTTGTTGTCCAGATCGATCGCCTTTTTTATTTACTTTTCTTTAAATTAAAAAACAAACTTTGCATGGCTCTCCCCCTCCCCCCCCCCCCCATTCCCCACACCTGTTTTCATTCATCCATTCATTTTACAAGGAGCAGCTCCCGGCCGACATATGCATGTTAAAAGAACAGAACAGCAAAACAAGGGGACAGACTGAGGTTGTTTTTTTTTAAAAGAAAAAAAGCAAAGACAAAAATAAAACAAATCAGAAACACATCCACCCACCCTCCAACGTTTGGAGACCAGGAAGAAAAACATGCAAAGGAACGAAGTTGTTTTCCACCTCTCTCCCCCCTCCCTCCCTCCCATCCCCAGCCCAGCTTCTGCAATGGAATTAGCCAAGAGAATCGGATCTCACTTGCAGCCTCTTTCCCCTTTCATGTTGCTTCCCCTTCGTGTATTTATCTGGCACTTACCTGGTCTTGGAGGAGAGGAAAGCAAGTTTGATTAATCCATAGGTAAACAACTGGATGCTCTCCTTGGCTATGCTGGCTACTTTGAGCCTGTGCTCTAAAATGTGCAGCTCCATCTTTTCCTTTTTCTCATTTGTAGTTCATCTATGGCGGGGTTTAATTTTTTGTATTATTTTTTTAAATGGGAGGTTGGGGGGTTTTGTGGGTTTTTTTTTTCTTCTTCTCCCCCTTAAGACTCCAGGAAAGGGGAGGGAGCAGCCAGGGGGTGGGAGAAGCCGATGTGAAAGTTAGAGAGAGATTCAAAGCAAGAGAAGAGGGGGTGAAGGGGGAGCTAAGCAAAAGACCAGGGGCGAAAGGAGTTAGGGGAGCCCAGAGGCAGCAAAAGCTCCAGAGTGCAGAAAGCAGCTGGTGTTACAATGTAACAAACAACTTGCCACTCAAACTGACCTCCACCGGGCATGCGCTCTGAGGTGGAGGCATGCTGGGAGTTGTAGTCCATGGGGGGGGGAGGGAACCTGTAGCCTCGGGCTTCTAAGGGTTTCATACAGACAAGGAGCAGAGGGGTCGCATGAGTGTTTTCAGACCTCCCGTGGGAGCAGTGTGTTTGAGCTTTATTCTGCGGCAGTTTTGGAAGCATCTTCCTCTAGGTTTTGCTGTAGTTTTCAGCCGGCTGACTGTGCACGCGCTAGGGTGACCTGATGTCCTGATTTTCTAGGGACAGTCCCCATGTTGGGGTCTTTTTCTTTTATAGGCTTCTATTACTCCCCCTCTCCCCATCCCAGTTTTGTACATATGCTGTCTGGTCACCCGTGCAAGTATCTGTACTACACTCAGTTTCTCTCTCTCGCCAGACACACACATCTTGCAAAAACTGTTTCTACACTAATGACCCCTATCCAAAAACAAGAAAAATTACACAAGTGATCCTACAGACTGCAATGGGGCAAGTTATGCTGGTATGTAAAGCAGTGGTTCTTAACCTGCAGCCCAAACAACAAACAGCTGAGGCCCATGTGATATCCTCAGGGACATACACAGGTAGTATATATATATTGTGTGTGAATAGAACCCACGTAACTTACAGAGAGCTGTATATGTGGCCCACAGTGGTAAGCAGGTTGAGAACCACTGATGTAAAAGTAAGACAGGGCCTGAAAGACTGCTAGAAGATGCCACTCACCAGAAAAGACAGAGATGGGAAGACTTTGGAGGCTTTAAATAAGAAGTTATGACATTTCAAATCTATCATCTTATTCTCACAATCGTGTTTAATGTGTGTCACTTGCCTGCTCCTACATAGAGCCAAAATATGTGATTTACGTACCAATACTATGGATGCAGCAATTGTTTTACACACTGGATTTCAAACTATTTAAATCAATCATATAAACCGCTATGGAAGTGGCCCCTTTCGTGTGTTACAGTCTATACACATGTAACATATAAAAAACCATGGCATCGTCCCCTCGGACAGATCCTGCAGATTGTCCCATTAAAATCAATGGGCAAATGAGCTTCCAGAGGAAATCAGACAAATGCAGAAACTCAATCACTTATAGAAAGTCCTGCAAAACCTTCCTCTCCAAGAATGCATTTCCTCCATTATCAGAACACCACTGATAACGTCAACCATTCACTTTCCCATTTAAAAAGACAAACATGTCCCAAGCAGCACAAAAAAAGGGAAGAGCCAAAGATCCCATAAATCCACTACAGATTTTATCACCCATCTAATTAATGTAGGCAGTGCTCAGAGATGGCAGTGATGGGTGACTGTACAAACCCATATGTAAGGTCAGAGAGGGGCCTTCTGCAGCAGGTGAATCGTCAAACACTTTCATGCCACCTATGGGAAAGGAGCAAAGGGACAGTGAGTTAAGTCACCTGGACCTAGAAAACAAAAGGCGCTCTCAGTCTGAGAGCTCCACATCTGATATTCTCCAAAATGGCAATTGCTGTGCTTCTCTGTTTGGTCTGACCAGCTGCCAAGATTTCCCACGCCTTTAAGAGAATGCCTGAAGGGTTTTTTTCAGCTGGACATGCTGGCCTCCCTAGCTAGGTGAACTTTCATATGGCTGACTCTAGAAGTCTCTCTTTGGGAGGTATTTAAAGAAAAAGTGTGCCTAGCTCAGCAGGCAAACTGGCAATTAGCCACATCCGGAAAACTCTTCTGGGTCCCTCTTATTGTTATTAACATTCAAATTCAAGTGTCTCCTATCTGACCAGATAAAAGGCTATATATAAAGTGAGGCTTCCCCCTGAGTTTTCATTCAGGGAGCCAAGTGGAAGATACAAAAAGATTTAACAGTTTCAAATTGTATCCTTGTCCTTCTTTATCCGTATCACTATAGTCTGTGGGCCTCCACTAAAGATCAGCATCCCTTGTGCTAAATACCCACACTCCCTGTCCCAAATAGCTTACAATCTCGGTTTACAAAAATAAAAAAGGAAGACACAGAAACTTCCATCCCCAAGCACTGTGCAGAACGAAGTCCCAACCTATAGATAAGTGTCATTCCATCAACCACTGAAATGCAGTGATCCCCAGAGTGCAACAAAAATGGACATTTTAGAACAGGAAATGAATATTAACAACAATGCCTAACTCTGCTAGAGTGGTTTTCGCCAGTATATTTCAAAGCACTTTAAAAGGAGGCCTAGATCGTTATCCCCATTTCATAAATGGGGAAATGGAGGCACAACTATTCCGGCTAAACCTTCCAAAAAGGAATTCTTCTTAAGCAGGATGCAATTACCCAAAGTGAAATTTCCCCAGGTTTAAAACTATGTTCTTTAAAAAGGGAATATTTTTGATCACATGAGCTACCCTTACTCCCTAATACCGTAGGATATAGTATAATTTTATTTAGAGACTTCCATCCTTTGAAGTCCCTTTGATGTTGTAAACCACTAAGTTACTCTGATTAGTCAGCAGAGATGCAGTTATCTGGCACCGTTTAAGGATAGATTTCAGGATACAATATCTAAATTCACAGCCAAGGCAATCCTGTTTTCAGGAAATAAGTCAAGCATTATTTAGAACAAAAGCCTTTCGCATGATTTGTCTGATTGCATACTGCTGCAAACCTATGTCCACCTCCTTCTCTTTCTGCAGATGTCAGAACAGTGTTGTTTTGATCTCACCAACAGCATCTTGACCTCTAAATCAGGAGGCTTATCAGCTTCGGAGATCTAAAAGTAGTATAAGCAATATGAATCTTAATATGGACAATGCAATGACAATTTTACTATCTTGGCTTAATATGCTCAAAGCAGGTTTAATCAGGTTTTGTAAAGGGCTTTGAGATCTACTGACAAACAGCGCTATATAAGAAGTATTATTATTATTCATTGCTTTGTACTAATGTGTACTTTTCCATGGTAAATGCATAGACTGTGCACTGGTACAGGACATACACACTGTAGACAAAGAAATACTTCACATTTCTATAGTGCTATTATAACCCCTGGGTCAGTGTGTGTTTATGTGTCCCAATTTACAGAGGACAAGTGTGTAACAGTCCCTTGCTATGGAGTCTGGCTCTTTAGCTTAGGCTATAGAGAGACACGCCTTTAGATCTGGAGGTCTCCCCCAGTGACTTCCCTGATGTTCACCAAGATGGAAGCCATCAAGCTATTGTCAAAGTGGTTTAATAGCATTAACTAATTTATTCTCATTATTATCGTGGAACACTTTACAAAAGTTAAACAAGCCCCTCAGTACCCAAGTATTTTACAGATAGGTAAACTGAGGCTCTGAGTAAATGCCACATCCAAAGTCACACAGTGAGTTGGGAACAGATCTTATGGGCCACTGCCCTAACCACTAGGACATATGGCCTTGGTGAAGGTGTCTCTCAGGCTGCAATGTTGTACTGCAATTACAATTAGCCTCTTTAAGTACATCGATCCTTTCAAAAAACAAAAAACAAAAAACCCTTCCATAAAAACTCAAAAATCTTCCTCAAATGATAGGTTCTCGTGAAAAAATAGCCATTTAATTGAAAAGAGCAGTTTATCACGCTAATTTCCTTACAGCAACAAGAGACCTTTCAAAATCTGATTGTTGCTAATATGCCAGTGTTTCAAAGTGTTTTAGTCAACTATCCAATAAGATAATGAAGACCTTTAATTTACTGTTCAAGTACCAAATGGGTTGAATAGGTCAGGCATCTCCCAGGGCAGCTGAGATGAAAGTTGATTTTCTCTGATGCAACACCGCTTGAGAAACATGCAACTGTTCCAGTGGAAGATTTAGGGAGGCAAAGCTGGCATGTGAATGGTACAGCATGTTCAGAGGCAGTTAACAACACTGGATTAAGATCATGTTTTATCTGACTCAAAACAAGGGCAAGCAAGATAAAATGACTTCAATGAACCGTTAAGAACCCAGCTTGAAAATGGGAGTCGCCTGGGTAAATTCTCTAGTCAATTTTGGAAATCTCAGTTCAGCTCTAGTTCCTAACTTCTGTACTTTGAACTTCTATAGAGCCTTCAATCCAAAGGAGAGCTTGCAAAAATTTCCAGCTGAAACTTTTTTCCTGCAACAAATGCAGATACAGTGACCCAGAAACTTTTTGCAAATTCTTGTCAATTGTATCTAATTGTTTTGGTAAAAAAAGTTCTTAAAATTCTGAAAAACGGACATTTCATTTTGGGACTTTCCTGACACTTCAGTTTTTCAGTTCTAAATGACTTTTTGTTTCAAAATTCTCTTCAATTTTATTTTAAAAATTAAACAAATGTTATAAAATCTCAAAAACAAAATGAAACATTTAGACCAACCGGAAACAATTTTTTAAACTTTTGATTCACCAAAAATTTCAAAGAAATTCATTTCCAGTTTGACTTAAAACGATTTTTCCCCCCAGTTTTCTGAATGGCCAGCAATATTTGCACAGCTCTAATCAGATAGGATTCGTGCTGTCTGGTTTGGGATCACAGCATTTTACATTTGGTATAAGACAGGAAGTAACATTGTCCCGAAAGTGGTGATGGGGAAAGCAAGGAATAGCACTGGTAAGTGACTTGCCAAAGCTTACATGGTTTATGAGTGGCAGAGGTGGAAACAGAATCAAGGTGTCTAATTGCCACACATTGTGGCCAGACAATATAGTCTCAGTTGTAAACCTCTCTTAGGCATCCCATTCATGTTGCAGCAGTACGGTACTACTGCAAAGGTTATTGGACTGCCTTTGTCAACTACTGCACGCTGTTTATCGTGCTACTTAAGTAGCAAAGAGAGTTTTTTAATAAAACACAGTAGGGTCAGCTGAAAGCCTGTCTCCTCCCCCCAGTCCCAGTCCCAGAGCTTCCTGTATTTTCCCTCCCACACTCTACAGAATTCAAAATTTTAGTTCAAAGAATAAGCAAGCACCACTATGAGAGGCCTAGTGGACCAGGCACTAGACTGGGACTCAGGCAAGCTATTCCCGGCTCTGCCACTAGTCTGCTGGGTAACCTTGGACACGTCACTTCCCCTCGACATACCTCAAATGACTCATCTGCAAAAATGGGAACAAAACACTTTGAGATCTGATGAAAAGCACAATACAGAGCTAGGTATGATCATCACTCATTTTGCTGGGCATCTACAGACTTTTCTCTCAATATTGTTGCCTCGTTAGCCCCACCTAGAAGAAAACGTTCTCACGTCACACAGTAGACAAAAGCAACAAACACAAAAAAAGCCACATTTGCCACAAGTGGATGCAGTTGAGAGGATTGATTTCTTAGAATAGCTCAATTTGGTCCCTGATCTCTACCCTCTCCACTCTGCTTCCAGCCTTCATTTACCTCAATGAGGGGCTGGTTTCTAGAAGGATGGAGAAAAGAGGGTCTACTCTAGGAAAGAGAGCTACATTGAGCATCAGATCTCCAGCCTACAGCATGGCAAAAGGGCTATTTACTGTTAACTCTTCCTAAATTCTGCTTGATGCAGAAATACGTTGCCCTTTCAACCAAGGACTATGTTAGCAATGCTTTCTCTTCTATATAATTCTGTAACACACTCTCACTGTAGTATATGCATGTCCTAAAAGTCCTGGGAGGAAAAAAAACTATTAATCATAGAATCATGGAAATGTAGGGCTGGAAGAGACCTTGAGAAGTCATCCAGTCCAGCCCGTTGCACTGTAGCAGGACCACATAAACCCAGACCATTCCTGACAAGAGTTTGTCCAACCTGTTCTTAAAATGATCCTCCAATGATGGGGATTCCACAACCTCCCTTGGAAGCCTGTTCAAAAGCTTAACTACCCTTAAAGTTAGGAAGTTTAGAAAGGGGAACAGCGTAATGCATTTTATTAACCCAATAAATGATTTATGGGACAGCATAAGAACTTCAAGGCCAACAAAGATTCTTGTCCAGGTGCTAATCATTGAAGAAGAAAACAGTTTCTATTATAATGTGAGCTAGATTGACCCACCCTCTGTGATTTGCATTGACATCATGGGCCAGAATCAGCACTGGCATAGGTAGGAGAATTTCACCCTTGTACCCAAAGGCTCTGAAGTCATTAGAGCTGTCGATCAAGGCTAAATTTGATCAATTGTGTGTGTGTGTGAGAGAGAGAGAAAGAATGAGCGAGCACATTTCAGTATCTGGAAAAGACAAGTTAACAGCTACTGGGACACATTCAGCCTGACTTCATACTCTCTCCTACTGCCTGTAATGGAATAGTTAAGTGAAGAAAGGATCAATAAATCTGCAACTACGTTCTGCAAACCTAAGGAAAGTAATCCAGATTGTGGCCTGCCTTATCTCCTGTTGCTTGCTGAATCACGGCATATCACATGAATTATTGTTTAAAAAGTGCGGGTACAGTAACTAATGTGGCATTAATGATGGATCAGTAGAGATCTGTGACGTTGAATAAATACCGTGTTTGCGAGAGCACTTTCCCAACAGATGAAACAGGTGACCTTGTCTTTAAAGGGTTACAAAGTGAAGTTAATGATCTGCAGAGCTAGGATACAAATCTTAGTGGAAATGTATCCACAGATTCCTCTTAACCCTGCCATGGTACCACAGTACATTCAAACTGAAACACCCTGTAAGTGCTGTATGGAAAACCAGCTGAATAGTACAGTCCAAATCCTGCCATTGCTGGCACAGCAGGGAGGAACTGACCATTGAATCCTTTGCAAAAGGTCTCCTGCCAGGACTCCAGGGGGAAGGCCTGGGAGTGATGCCCAGATGTACCTCTGCTGCTCCTCGAAGCAAAGAGCACTCTCCTTTCTAGGGCTTGCGGTGGTGACTGCAGCACAAAGGGTAGATATCTCTGGAGCCATGGCCTAGACATGACTCCTTGCCTACACACGTGCTCCTTTGGGGACCTCCCATACGTGGGCCGGAGTGCTAGCACACAGCCTCTCCCAGAGTTGTTTTACTCACTGTGGAGAGATTCCATCTTGATGGCTGCATGGGAAGAAGATCCCTTATGCCCTGTTGTGTGATGCTGCAGCACAGGGCAGAATTTAGGCCCCGGGGATGAGGTAATGTCACAAACGCTGGAAAATTCCTGGCAAGCCACCCCTCAGATCTGTTTGCTGACAGTTCAGTATAAACTGTTATCCACCAGAGCTTCCCACCAGCAGGTAGAGGTATTATTTTTTGCTGCCCTACTATTTCTCTATCTGCTGGTACCATGGTAGTACGTTGTGATGGGCAGGGGTCCCTCTTGTCATTGTTTACTACCCCTGTGAAATCTCTAATTTACATTTGGCTACAAACTAAACAAGATTTTTCTAATTTAGAAAAATGTATGAATGTAATAAGGTGTAAAAACAAGGATATTTGTTGTGTACATTTTAGTAATTGTTTTAAGACCAGGCATCTAAATATATTCTTAGAAGCTAAGGTGGTAGAGCAGACCCATTTTATCTCTCTCTTTAAATGGTCTCAGTGCCACTAGATGGGACAGAACACCACACCCAGGAGGTGTGTGGGTTACAACGGCACATTTGTTGTTTTGGCGATACTTGTTATAGGGAAAAACAGGATTAAACTCAACTCTGCCCTTGTCAACCCCGCATCTTTCAGCAGTACTAAACTCCTATCTGTATAAAAGGTCAGGTAATACTCGTATTACTCCTCTTTGTGTGGATGGGCTACTTTAGAGTGGGTTCTTTTGCATCCTTGGGACTGCGAGGGTAAAAGAATATCAGTCGTCCTTTAAAAGGCAGCTTAGCTGAATCAAATTGAGTTTCCAAAGCAACAATGAAGAAAAGTCCACCATCACCTTGAGTCTGGTCCATCGGTTAGCATTAAAGACTGAGTCACTGCGATTTTAGAAACCTTATTGGCTATTGGCTCCAATTATTCAGTCCAAAATGTTTGCGAGCTTCCTATAAGCTATAGCTTGGCTATAGCTTTTTGTGCAAAGATAAGGATCCTATATAATTCAGGCACTCATGTTGACAAACAGACATAAATGTACTGGTTTATAACACTGGTGATTTCCTAGTCTAAAAATAAAGTCCAAAACCGCAACAACATGGGGTAACAAATTGTGAGTTTTGTGTTAATTGACCTACTAGAGAAGGTTACATCTAAAAGACAGGAGTCAAGGAAAACAGACTACAGCTTGATGGTCAAGGCAGATTCTAAGGGTATATCTTTACTGAAAATCAGATGTGTGTTCATAGCATGGATTAGTTCACTCAGGTTAAAATAATAATGAAAACAACAATAAAATAACAATGGAAACATGGCAACTTGGCTTTTAACTTGGGTTAGAAGCTCAGCTTCAACCCCAGTTTTAACAGGAGCAGCTAATCAGAGTGAAAAGCCTGTGCCTTCCTGGCTATTAGCCAAAGTTAAGAAAACACTTTGTCTTCATTGCAAAACAAACAAACAAAAACATACCCTAAAAACATACTCTGATGCTCTAAAATGACTCTCAGCCTCAGGATTTTGACAGGTGAATTAAGCATACCAGAAAAGTTAAACTTCTGACTGATCACAAATAGCTGAATACAATCAACATGTCCAGAACTTTGTCATTGGCTCTGCAAGCCAATGTAACTTCTTTTTCCTTTCAGAGAAGTACCGATTCAAAGAGGAGCTCCTGTCCAAGGTTTTTGATGCCCCTTCCATAAACTGCAAGAAGAAATTATAGCAAGTTTGCTTTGCTTTAAAATTTATTTTAAAATGTCCTGTATTACAAGACCATCATTTTGCAAATGACTGAATAAGTGGACTACAGGGTGTGTCTCGAACATTGACCTAATCAGTATTTTATTGTGTGAAGCGAGGAGATTGCATGGGGCTGCTATTCAAAATTAACATAAAACCATGTTATAGTTTGTAACAGAACAGCATGTCCCTGAGAAAAGCGATATGTCTTCCTCCTCTTGTCCCTTGGCTCTTGATTGTAATGTAAATTTAATCCTAAAGCCCTAACAGGCAGATGGAAGACACACTGTTCAAGCTCTGACTGGCTTCTGCAAAGAAACATCAAATGAAACCTTTTTCAGGCCGCCGCTTCGTATTTGTTTCTCATCTGCTCCAGTGGCTAGTGGAACCTTTTAGCAATGAACTCAGGCAGCTGGGATAATACGGTTAATATTCCCTGTCCCTTCCCTGAGTCATTTTTGGGCATTTGTTTATTGTAGGCTTATTCAAATATGTGCATTTTACGGGATAGCCTCACCTCGTGTCAAACAGTGTAGTTCCACTGACTTTAGTGGAGCAATACTAGTTTACTCCATCAGGAAATCAAAGTGCAGTGTAGAAAACAAGCTCCTTGACTAACTACATCAATAAAATTCAATCTTGCCTCGAGAACTCTTTTTAAAAAAATTCCTTCTTGGCAACTAACAAGGTTTCTACCAGGGTCTCGCACATAACTTCCCACCCACCTAGAGGTATATAATAATATCATGACAGTCAGGGAAATGAAACATCACACTCCCTGGATATCTGATATGCTGCAGTTAAAGTAATGTAAGAAAAAACATTGCAACAGGGTTTACTCACCACTATGCACTTCCTCAGGGCATCACAGTGTCCTTGTGGGGTAGCAGCCCTTGTCAACAGTCACGCTGGGCCCGGCGGGCCATCGGCCGGACTCCGCCCGCTGGCCCAGGGGTGGGGTGAAATGTCTCGAAGGCACCGCATAGGGAGTCCCTTCTCCGTTGGGGGCCCTGCTGGTAGGGTCTGTACTGGTAGGGTCCCTGACAAGGAAGGCAAAAGGGGCAGAGACATTAAAGTGCTGACGCGGCAGCACTTTAACATCCCTGCCCCTTTTGACCCTCCTCCCGCCCGCCAATGCCTAGAGCTGGCTCCAGCCTGGTCCTGTACTGTCTATAGTTACTTTCACCCCTGAACAGGTACAAGTGTCATGCACATCAGAGATCACTGATGTATGAGGACTGAGGATGAATCTCTATAGAAAGAGAGAAAACTGAGCATACTTTCCACCCTCCTTTCTTTTTGGGCTAGATTATTTTCAGTAGTCAGTCCTGTTTTTCTTCCTCAGGGTGACCTCTTGAAAAATAAAATCTCCACATCATCTAGGACCCCAAAAGTCTTAAGGAGTTAGATACAGATCTACACTACAACCACCCATCGCCTCTGCATCATGCTTCACTCCTGCAACTTCAAGGGACTATGTCACCAACGTTGCTCTCAAAATGAATCTCAGACAAATGCAGTGCTCTGTGGAAATCAGACCAGAACAACGTCTAGGGAAAACAAACAGTTCCACCAAGGCCTCAATGTGGGAATCTACAGCTCAGCTCCTACATCCACATAACCCATCTGCAAGCAGGTGAATCAAATGCACTAAGAGCCTCTACATGGATTTGTCCATTTCTATCAGTATCCTAACTTGGTTTGCCTACTTTATCAATAGTGATTATTGCAAAACACCTGAATGTGCCTTAAGAACTTTGGAAAAGACAAAAGAGCTAACGTGCTAAAATATTAGATGAGTAGAGGGCTATGACTAGGAAGGGAAAGGGTAAAAAAGAACGGTGGTAACAGCCATAGGGTTATGTGCGTGTCAGAACGGTCCAGCAAATCTAACAAATGTGAGGAAGATAATGAATACACTTGACTCATGGATCATGGCCATTGACCAAAAAAGTGAGGTCGTAAGTTACGTTGCCAGTGAGATCACCATACCTGAGGAGATCAAATGATAGGTGGTAAGGTCAGACGGTATCATCATGAATGTCTAGTCAAACCCCATGTTCAAAACCTCCACTCATCTAACATGACATATTTTTCATCCCTCTCTCACTCTGATTTGGCCTTTGCCTCACCAATCCACACTCCCTTGACTATATACCCCCCAAGAGAACATGAATGATGGAAGTATGACCAAGTGAGCCATATATATGAGACTATATATATTCTATTCAAGGAGAAAAAGAGAGAGACAGTGGTGCTGGAACAATTTTTATAGCGGGGGTGCTGAGAGCCATTGAACCAAACTGTAAACTCTGTATATAATGGGCACCCCCCACACCACTAGTTCTAGCACCGATGGAGAGAGAAATATCAATATGTAAAACACGCCAGCCAGGGCCATGAACAGTTCTGGAAGCTTCTTGTGTTGCTATTTTCCTGATTACATTTTATCTCAGAATCCACCCTGTAGACCTGATGTGGAAAAGTACTGATTGCCCATTGAAGACACCGAGAGAATCAAAGGTTTTCAGCAGCTCTCAGGATCAGACCTTGAATGTGACATTAGTGCTGACTTAACGGAGGAAATATACAAATAGCTACTTACCATCTGCAGCCACAATAAAAAGGAATTGTTGTCTTAATTACTCTCTGCAACCTATTTCCCACTATTTACATGCACATTGAAGCTGGTAAAAAAAAACGACTGAACTTTTCTTGGAGAATAAAAATGGCTTTTGACAAAAGGGAAATTTTCTCATGAAATTTTGGGTTTTGTCAACTGTGAGCAGGTTTCTGTTTTTTCAACAAAAAGCCCGGAAAAAAATATATAAAGAATTTTGATGGAAATGAAGATGATGGGTCTGCAAAAATTTTTCATGGCACATACAGATGTTTCTGCCACTCTAGTGCATATTAATAGAGCAAATGGCCATAAGCAATACATCTGTCCACAATGTGTGGAAATCTTTGAAAGGTGCAAGTGGAGACATGCAGAGGCATGAGGAGACTGTCCGGATGCCATCCAAGGCAAAACTCCATCTGACTGGTTTAATTGTAATAATTTACCAGCAGGGGTCAACAAACTTTGCAAGACCACACCCAGTTTCAATGTAGCTTTGGTAGGAACACACACACAAGAGTGTGTGCAAGACAGTGATAATACAGTGCTCTCTTGTAGTTGTATTTTCCTTGATTGATGGACAATACTTGCTTGTGTTTGGGAGGTCTAGCCATATTTGCTCCCAGCTAGTGAAGTATTGTCAAGCCCGAAGGCCAACATTTTTAACTGGTAATGAAAGAGGTGCTGGGGCTGAAGCAATTTTTTTTTTTTACTTTCATAACTGATGCTGCAAGTTCAGAGGTGCCAGGGCTACGACCTGCCAAGCCTAGAGGTGCCAGAACAGGCGCTGACTTTCCAAAAGTGCCAGGGGGTTCTCTACCCCAGGCTCTGTTCCAAGCTCCATCCCCCACTGTAGCCCTTCCCCCAAAGCCCCACACCTCTCTGCTTCTTCCCACCCCACTCCTGAGCATGTCACGTTCTCACTCCTCCCTCCTCCCTCCCAGCCTCCTGCAGGCAGCTGAACAGCTGATTGCGGGAGGCATGGGGAGGAGGGAGAGGTGCTCATCGGTAGGGCCCACCAGTGGGTGGGAGGCGCTGGTGGGGGTGAGGGAAGCCAATGGGGGGGCTGACGGTGGGTGCTCAGCACCCACCCTTTTTTCCCTGTGGGAGTTGGCGCCTATGGGTGCTGGGGCTCAGCCCTGGCACAAATTAAGTATTGCCAATAAACAAGCACTTTAGACCAAGACTGTGGGAGTGAATTCCACAGTTAAAGTCTCTGATATAAGAACTTTTCAATTCACTTTTGGGGGTGGTACTGAATACAGCTGAGGCAGGGGCTCACAGTGCAGATCACAGAATGTTTGCATGAAATGCTTCCAGCAGGATTCGCTGTACCGCAGTCAGCCGCTTTCTGTATCTGTGACATTAGTTAATTCCAAAGTATACATTACCCCTCGAAGAGAAACAACTAGAGTTCTCTGTATAGAGAATATCTCTTCTCAGTAGATTTATAGGGATTTAAAGCTTATAAAAGCAGATAGAAACAAAAACAATGTGCACCTACTAGCTAGTTCTGACCACTGACCTGCACTCAGTTTGGGAGGAAATACAGAGCTCTGGTTTTGTATTTACATTGTTGGCTACATTCGCTGGACAGGTCTGAGAGCCAAATAGGATTTTTCATTAGCAGGGCTGCCACTCCCATGCAGGGCAGAGCTCTCACTGGTTTCAATGGGACCAGGATTTGGCTCACAGAGTCAAGTAACAGCCAGGCCACAGTGCTGCAACTCACACACCAAACAGTGGGAAGGAAATGAAGCAGCTAGTACTGCCAGTACTTTGGAGGGGGAAAAAAGAAGTCAGCATTTTGCAGGAATGTCCCTTCAGATATACATGTGTGTGTTTTTCAAGGAACTTGTTCCCCACTGTATTCTCTAGCTTCTATTTGGTATGCGTAGTTCTTAGGTTTGACCCTCAATAATACCTTTATAGATGTGTTCCGATGGCAGACCTTTAACATATAAAGTAATATTAATATACATATCAACCAATTCACATCCAGAAAAGTTTATGGCTCTTGGACTGGGGTTTCAATTTGGATATCATTTCTAGCAACAAAGTATTTTTGGTGTTTATACTTCGTGCTATATAGGGATTAAATCCCATCTCCCTCTATTAGAAAAGCAGCAATTTAACCAATGTAAAAAACTCTCTCTAAGGATTAAGGGTTCCATAGTGGAACTGGAAGGGACCTTGAGAGGTCATGTAGTCCAATATCCTGCACTCATGGCAGGACTAAGTAGTATCTAGGTTTATCTAAGTCTGAGGTTTTGATGAGGATGTAAGAGTTTTTTAAAAGGTTTGCTTCTGCTAATCTACATACAACCAATGTGTTTTTGAAAACCAACTCCTGTCTTGAATATTTGTCTGTGTTTTCAAATGCATTACAAGACTGATCCCTTTATCACCCTAACATGTCGCTTTATATTATTTGCTACAAAAAGAATAACACAGACACTGCATTTGAGTCTACACTTCTTTTGTGGGCAATAGGACTGGTAATTAATTAACCTGTGAATCAGCAAAATGCTCAAGCTTCTGTTTAAGCACATGTTTAAGTCCCACTGAAGTCACTAGGAACGAAGCATGTACTTAAAGCCTAAAGGTTATGCTCTATAGGGATGGAATTACACAAAATTAAGTGCATATTGTAAGTGCTCGAATGAATCATGGCCTTAATTCTTGGAGTACAACTTGACTTTTAGAGACAGCAATCAAAAATAAATAAATCCTAGAATACCATACAACAGATGTTTTTGGACACTGTCAATTAATTCTAGGCCCAGAATGTAGGGTGGTATTTTTTGTTAAGGTGGAGATAGGACATCATGAGTGATTTCACAAATTTGATATGAATTGAAAATTCTTTGTTTTTGAAAAAAATATTTTGATGAAGCTGATTTTATGAGTCTATGAAGCAATATTTTTCTGTGCTCTGTCACAAAGACTGTATATGTCATTCCTTTTTCACAATTTCTCTTAATATAAAATAGATCCAGGTAGTCTGAAAATCCTGGTTTTGCTCCTTGTGTATGGAACCTAGCTTGAGTATCAGATTTTAGTTTGAATCTGCAGGAACGCAAGGAAAAGAAATCAACTTTTGACTTGTTAATGGGCAGATTGGATTGGGATGTCACTAAGGCCTTGCCTACATGTGGAAATGGACAGACATAGCCGTTCTACAGTAACTATTCCCATATGATTTGGGTATTTTAGAAGCCAGCAGTCTCCCATATGGAAACACTATTCAGGAATAAAATATTATTTTAATGTCATTATTATTCTAGAGTAGAGCATATAGGGATCTATTCTTGAATATCTTATTATGCAATAGTTATAACGGTCATTTCCCAGGTAAACAAAGCCTAAGTATGTATTGGCTCCCACCACGTCACTTTTATACTGCCACTTGCCAGATAGCCCCATGATCAAACGTAACGGAGTATTAGAAGTTAGTTTGCACACTTTTCTATTCTAGCGTTTATATTGCCGGCCACTTCAACAATAGCCTGAACTGGGCAATCAAATGCTGAGACAGAACAGTAATGACAACAATCAGAGGGTGCCTAGGTGACTTAGGAGCCAAGGGTGGGGGTATGTTTTGCCTTCAATCACAGGATGCGGCTGAACTCAGTAGAACTACCTGAGCCAGTTTTAATCTAGCTAGCTTGGGCTTCAGCACTGGCTAGCCCCAGGAGTACTTACCCAGGGTTCTAGGCAGGCTTGTACAACCTGTACTGAAGCAAATGCTCCAAGGCTAGATGTCTCCAGTACTCAAACAAGCAAGCTACACGAGCTGTACCCACCCGGCGTGACTGCAGTGTAGACAGACCGCTAGTTCCATTGTCTCTCAATGAGATCGAGGCTCCTAAGTCACTAAGACACTTTTGAAAATGTTATCCTTTGCCTTTTTTTAATAAAAGGTTTCCTCCACCAGGGATCCCTTGAATTTGATATTCTTATGGGAATTGCATGGAAAAGTTCAGGAGAGAAACTTACTTCAACCATGCATAGAAAACATCCCCCTTTGTTTGCTTCCATTACCCAGGTAGGTAAGGAGCTATGTTAATAAAGAGAAAACTAATTCAGATATGAAGTTAATATAGGTAGGATGTCTGGCCTGATTTTCAAAAAAACTATTAAAAGTTATTATGTTAAGTACCTCTAGCACCCATTGACGTCAATGGGACTTGGTCACACAGCACTTCTCCAGAAATCAGGCTACCTAATTATTAGCAAGAAAAGACATCATCTTTATAAGATATACATATCCAGTGTAACATAGAATTTGCATCTCACTCCATTGCATTTAGTTAACATGTTGTGATTTATTTCTTATGTTTTTTGTATAACTCAGCATTACAAAGTCTTCTGTTGAAGAATGGTGCAACCTTTTGTTGGAAATGCAACACTCACCTGCTACATTAAGCACCATGTAAAACAGAGCCCTATTAGCTGTTTCTTTCCCTGGCCTGTGATGAGAACGTCTATTATCCAAACAGCTTTCAATGACCTTGACCTCTCAGTAGTTATTTACAGAGGCCCCCAAGAGACAGATAGTTTTGACTACAGACTTTGAGCTCAGGTGCGGCAGCAGGTACAGTATCTCTCTCCACACTGAAATGACCATTGTTTCTTTATTAATGAACCATGGATAACCTTGAATTTGTCAGTCTGATTAACGGACTTTTAGATTGGGAGGCAAACACTGCTGGTTTCCATTTTCCTTTCTCCCTTACAATAAATCATTATGCATACCAGATAGCACCCGTCACCCCCATTCTTCTTTAAGGAAAGCCCAAGGGAATCAACTCACTGAAGTTCACCAGAAGCCTTGCTTTTAAACTTCTTTGCAATTTTAACTTTCCCTTTGGTATGTGAAAAGGACCCTGGCTCTTCTTACGTCTCAATTAATGTTAAGTCCTGTCATGTCTTCAGAATCTTTGCTTATTCTCAAAGGAAGTCTTGTATTATCCTTTTGATGCACTTAGCATGAAAAATGATATTACCTGATTTATGGACAAGGGTTTGTATTTATTGTTTCAGATCCCAAAGTAGTAACAGAATATTCATGTAGATTTTAGGGGACATTCTAAGTTAGAAAACAAAACAAAACTCAACCACCCACCTCAAAATAAATACTACAAAAATTTCCTTCCTTATCTTGTTAGTATCAATGCTGTAACAATAGATTTATTTGCAGTACATTATTCAGATATTATATGTGTCTCCCTCTCCTATAAGAATTATAGGTGGGGAGTGGTACTTGGTAAACAAAAGACAAAACTAGAACTCAAGCTGTGTGGAAGACTGGTTATTTTGTTTGTATGTGTGGTTTTATATAATAGGTATCTCCTGTCTCAGACAGCCTCTGATTCTATTAGAGCTGGTCAGAACATTTTCATCAAAATGAAATTTCACTGAGATCTGCTGCTTTGTCAAAGCTGAAATGTTTTTTGGAGGTGCACTCGTTTCCACAAGATGTTCTCTGGGAAAGTTTTAGAGTCAAAGTGAGAGACATAGACAAACACACTCTTGATAGCTGGGTGGTTTGCATCCTGGCCTGGGAGATGGGATCAAGCTCCAGGAGTGATCTGGGATGAATAACTCTGCCTAGAATCAGGCAGCACAGGTACTTGACTATGTCTCCCTCATCCAAGGCCAGTAGTGTCCCACCAGGCTACAGAACGTACAACTGACAAACATTCATTTCATTTTCCAAAGCTGCAATCAGCACTCACTCAGGCCCAGCCACAGAGTTACATCCCTGAGGAGTCTAAAGCCCTGTCTACATTACCCTCCGGATCAGTGGATAGTGATTGATCTATCAGGGATCAATTTATCGCAGTTAGTGTAGATGCGATAAATTGATCCCCGAGTGCTCTCCTCGTTGACTCTGGAACTCTACTAGTGTAGACCTGGCCTTAGGCCGCGCTTTGCTGTGAGTGGTGACTGGGCAGTTACAGACTCAGACTGACAGTAGGCCTCCAGACGTTTGCTCACCCCTCCTCACGAAAGGTTAGAACCAGACTATAGCATTGTGAGTAGGGAACAAAAGGTGATAAGGGCACGGGGGTGGGAGGTGAATGTCAGAGTAGGTGCATTTGTGTTATGAAACATGAGTGCATCATTTCATTATTGAGCATATGAAAGAGGACAGTCACCCCTGGAGTGGCATATTTTTAATATGTATAAAAATCCAACAGAAAACCCACAGGATAACTTATCTGGAATTCAGTATATTATACAGAAAAATGGATTACTTGATTTTGGCTTCTGAATACCTGATATTGAGTGTCTTAAATAAAAGCAGCTAGGTGGCTGACACTTGCCTATTAAAAAGTGTCAAAGCTTTGTTAATTTATTGTGACAAGCTTGTGAAGAGCTATATCACTAACAGGAAGTAAGATCTGTGTTGAGTCCTGGAATATTCTGAAATGCTTCATAGGCCTCATAGTTTTTAAATACTTTAATGCTTTGGACTTGGGCCTCCTGGTTTGCATTAGGTTTAATTGGGTTAGAACAACAACAGGGAGTCTGGTAGCACCTTAAAGACTAACAGCTTTGTTAGTCTTTAAGGTGCCACTAGACTCCTTGTTGTTTCTGTGGATACAGACTGACAAGGCTAACCCCTGATATTTGGGTTAGTATAGCGATATGTATATATCTAAAAGGAATTCTTTTCTCTTATCACATGCCAAACAATAGAGGGACGAGGTGGACAAGGTAATATATCTTTTGTTGGACCAACTTCTGTTAGTGACAGAGACAAGCTTTCAAGCCACACAGAGCTCTTCTTCAGGTTGGAGGAATGTACTCATTGTCACAGCTACAGACAAGGTGGAAAAGACTGTTAAGCATAAGGAGTTAACACATGTTGGAAGAGACCATTCAAGGTGAAGTGGGCAGTCGTAGGACAAAGGAGGGTTAGTGGGGCACAGATTGCTGTACTGAGCCATAAATCCAGAGTCTTCAGCATTTAGAAGGCAACCAGACTGATCCTAAAATGGCACAGATGCAAGTTCTAATGAGGCTTACGAAATTGCCCCAAGCTCTCTTAAAGTTCAGTGCACAGGAAAGTATCACATCTGCAAGGCCGTCCCACTCCAAAAAGTAAACTCATCATTTTCAATATTAGACTTGGCTGCCCTTTCAAATGCTCAAGGCTGAAAACTACGGCAGCTTCCAGCTTTTTATCTTCTAGTGCTTCCTCCTCCTTATCAGGTGTTTACAGACAGCAGGAGGGTGATAGACAGGCCTCTGCTTTTTCTGCCTCAGAAAGAAAGAAAAAAAGAATCCCAGCCTGGCTAGTTTACAGTGAGTTCCTCACTCACCCTCCTGTACACAGCCCTCACCATCAGAGACCCAGTGCAGACTGCAGCTTCCTAAGCCTCCATGGATAGAAATTACTCCACAGCTTTAAAAATCAAGGAAAAAAGATTTTTTTTTAAAAAAAAGCAAAACAAAAAGAGCTAATACAATATTTTCCCGTCCTTTCCATAAGACTCAAAAGGAAAGAGTCAGAATGATTTCAGTAACTAGAATGTGCCTCTTGTGGCAGGGTGGGCTTGACCCAGCCTGCTGCCCCTTTAAGAGGGAGAAAAGCCCTCTGCAAACCCCCAGTGCAGCAAGCCTAATTAGCCACCTGGCTTGCAGCCTAATCAACTTGGATGGGTTGCACCTGGCAGCCTCCTCTGGGGGATATAAGGCTGCCAGGAAGGAAGCCAGTGTGGTGGTGGTGGTTTGAGCTACTCAGAGCTGGTTTGTATGTTAGCTGGACTATCTAGAGCAGCGGTCGCCAACCAGTGGTCCGCGGACCACTGGTGGTCCGCGAGAAAATTTGGGTGGTCCGCGGAGCCGCAGCCGGAGGAGAGGGGCGGGGTCAGTAAGAGAGGCGAGCCGGGGAGGGGGAGAAGAGCGGAGACGGAGCCGGGGCCAGGAGAGAAGAGGCAAGCGGGGTGGGGAGAAGAGCGGGGGCCGGAGACAGAGCCGGGGCCGGGGCCGGGAGAGAAGAGGCGAGGGGGTGGGGGAGAAGAGCAGGGCCGGAGACGGAGCCGGGGCCGGGAGAGAAGAGGCGAGGGGGTGGGGGGGGGGGGAAGAAGAGCGAGAGCGGAGCTGGGAGGGGAGAGGAGGCAAGCCGGAGGGGGGGGGTGGGGGGGAGGTAAGTGGCGGGAGCCCCGCATGCCTGCCGGGGAACAGGGTGCTTTCCCACTTTGCAGGGAATAGCTACCATCATCTCTATTTTTAAATTAGCAAATTGCATTTTAAATAGTTTTCAGGGTATTTAAAAACTTTTTTCTGTAATAAATGAAAGAGTAGTGATATTTAGATGAGTTGTGTGCCAGGAAGAGAAAACCACCAAACAAGGACCTAAAGTGATTTTGAAAAGGGAATGGGGGGGGGAGGGGGGGCAGAGGCGCAAGGTAAAAATTTTGCCAAGTTTGCTATTTTATAGCAGCTTCCCTCTCCTGCAAATCTGGGTCTGTTTCCATTGCTCCTTTTTGCTGCTTCTCTCTGGTCTGGTGCTAACCCCTGAGGGTTATGTCTGCTCTTAGCCCACTTGACAAGTTTGATTGTCCTTGATCTGTCTCTCCTTCCTCATTCACACCTCATTCATTCAACAGGGCACTTGATTATAAAGTGTGTGTGTGGGGGGAGATCTTATTCTACTTCTAGCAGAGACATTTTTCTTTTACCTTAATTATACTACCTTGGGGGCTATAACAGATTACCAAAGTTCAATACAGAGTTTCTGAAACAAGGTTATATGAAAAGGCATAACACAAAAGTCATTTAAAAGTTAAACAACCCCCCCCCCCCGCTCTCCCCCCCCCCCCCCCGGGCCTTTTTAAAAAAAATTCATGTTAGTGGTCCGCGGGATTCAAAATTGTGAGTTTAGTGGTCCCTGAGGTCCGAAAGGTTGGCGACCACTGATCTAGAGTCCCTAGAGCTGTGTAACTGTTAGCTGGACTACATAGAGTCCGTAGAGCTGTGTAAACTGTTAGCTGGACTATATAGAGTCCCTAGAGCTGTGTAACTGTTAGCTGGACTATATAGAGTCCCTAGAGCTGTGTAACTGTTAGCTGGACTACATAGAGTCCCTAGAGCTGTGTAACTGTTAGCTGGACTATATAGAGTCCCTAGAGCTGTGTAACTGTTAGCTGGACTATATAGAGTCCCTAGAGCTGTGTAACTGTTAGCTGGACTACCTAGAGTCCCTAGAGCTGTGTAACTGTTAGCTGGACTACCTAGAGTCCCTAGAGCTGTGTAACTGTTAGCTGGACTACCTAGAGTCCCTAGAGCTGTGTTAACTGTTAGCTGGACTACCTAGAGTCCCTAGAGCTGTGTTAACTGTTAGCTGGACTACCTAGAGTCCCTAGAGCTGTGTTAACTGTTAGCTGGACTACCTAGAGTCCCTAGAGCTGTGTTAACTGTTAGCTGGACTACCTAGAGTCCCTAGAGCTGTGTTAACTGTTAGCTGGACTACCTAGAGTCCCTAGAGCTGTGTTAACTGTTAGCTGGACTACCTAGAGTCCCTAGAGCTGTGTTAACTGTTAGCTGGACTACATAGAGTCCGTAGAGCTGGGTATTAATGAGCTATCAAGAGCTGAGTGTGTGTTTGAGCTATCAAGAGCTGAGTGTGTATTAATGAGCTGTTTATTAATGAACTGTTTAACCTGTATATATTGGTGGTGGGGTCCTGCACTGTAAATTAAAGGGCACTGTTGGAGCAAAAAAGGGTTTCCTGCCTGTGTTCCTGAGGGGGGTGAGAAGTCGGTCTGTCACACTCTCAAAAGCACGGAAACACGCCCTTAGCAAAGAAATGTGAGTGGGCGCAATATCAACCGGAAAAAAAGTTTCCAAATCTGCAAACGTGACCCCAGCTCCTCTCAATCTGCCATCATTAAATGTCTTCATAAACAGCACGGGTTGAAGGTCAACGGGACAGGAGTTAGGCTTTGTCAGAGAGGACAGCAAATTTCTGCTTAGGACACCATCTGTACAGCTCCTGCAACAGAGAATCTTGATCCTAATCCTGCAACAAGCTCTTCTTGTGTGGAGCACTACAGAATTCAGTGGAGGGTTTGCCTGAACGAATCTCATTGCATGCCTGGAGCTAGAGAGACAGACAGTTCTGTCACAATCTACTAACTAATCCTGTTATGGAATAATAAAAACAACAACAATGAGGAATCCTTGTGGTACCTTAGAGACTAACAAAAGCTTCTGCCCAAACAAGCATTTTAGTCTCTAAAATGTCACAAGGATTCCTTGTAGTTTTTGCTGATACAGACTAACACGGCTACCACTCTGAAATGTATGGAATAATGGGATTCAGGAAAAAAGAGAGCAATTTTTCTGTGCCAACTATCCACTTTTTTTCTCCAACCAACTGAAAATATGATGTGATATTAAAAATTATGTGATTTTTTTTGAAAACACGATGGCAGTTCACTTCGCTGGTAAATACAAATTCAAGATCAGGACTGTTGTAGATAGAAGGGTGAAGTGACTTTTATTGTGTAAATGTGTATAGTTATTAAAAAATCCAAAAGCCAAGAAATGATTGCAACCTTATGCCCCAAAGGTTGAAGGGAGTTTCTTTTGCAATCTTACTGGACAAAGAGGATCATTTGGCTAAGCAGCAGTTCTGCAGAAAAGGACCTGGGGATTAAAGTGGACAAGAAGCTGGACATGAGTCAGCAGTGTGCCCTTGCTGCCAAAGCCAACAGCATATTGGGCTGCATTAGTAGGAGCATTGCCAGCAGATGGAGGGAAGTGATTATTCCCTTCTATTCGGCACTGGTGAGGTCAAAGTTGAAGAGCCCAGAAAAGAGGCGGCAGTTTTAGTTACAGATGGGTCTTTGACTGGAACCATTTGTCTGTAACACGCTCAGACACTAACTATGGATGGGGGAGGTTCAGATAAAGTGGAATCAAAATCACCCCTGTGAAACGACCCACCAACATGGAGTCAACATCCTTATCCGGGTCACAGGTGGTGCTTAAACCTAGGACTTTTCATTCTTAACACCACCGGCTTCCCCCAGGCAAACTAATACAGAATCTGCATTAGCTGGTAGCCATTCTTCGATGTAGAACAGCCTTTAGAGGAGGACACAATACACCTTGAGGACTGTTTTCATCCAAATTTTAGTTTGGGTTCAACTGGGGAGTCTTTTTCAAACTCTTCCTCCTTCTCCTCCTGGTATGTATTCTACAACAGCTTTAATTGCTACCATGGTTGGGCTAGATAATGAGGAAGGAATTGCAGTAGGCCTTTACCTTACCATCTGATATCTTTCTCTCCTGTGCTTTTATTTCATAAGCACTTAATGGATTCAATACTCAGGAAAGCAAGGCCTCTGACAATATGGTAAATGCCCTTTTGCTCATTTGAAAAGGAGGACTTTTCTGAACGCCTTTGTGGGACATGACATCAAACAATACTGAAGAAACTTTCCCTCTGCCTTGTGTACTGAGTAGGCAGAATCATAGCTCTGCCGCAAATTCAAATATTTGTGGCTGAGTGGTGCTAACTGGCTTGCATGCAGAGGGATGAATTCTCTGGAGGGCACTAACTTTTATTTGGAATTTAATTCCTATCTTCGCATGTGTGGCAAGCAAGCAAGCCTTTTCTTCTGGCTCTTCTTTTGTATACATTGAAGCCTGCTGTAAAGCACGAAGGTCTTAATCTGTGTAAGCACAGCCTGCATAACCACACAGAGCTTCCTCTCAGCACAGAATCTGGCCCAATTGGAAATACTCGTGTTCTGTTCCTTAAAGCACCCAGTTAAAGCACTTTAATTCACCGGGCCGCCCTCTGCCAACTCCTGATCCCTTGGTGTCTGCAAAAGATGTCATCCTTCAGCCAGTCCCCCAAAAGACTCCAATCCAATCTCTAACTGTAGCTGGCTTCAGTTCACTTCCTCTTTCCTTCTTATTCCCAGGAGCATGAAGTCCCTTCCTTTCCACCATTCCTCCTTTCACACCTCCCTTGCCCGTGCTCCCACCTCCTTCGTGAGCCATGCCTCGGCAGCCCTCACGATCTTCCCCATCAATGTCTCCAGGGAAACACAGATAGTAGCCCTGGTGGATCATGTCTGCCTGCTGTTGGAAATGGTGGGAGACAGAATCCGAATCTCTGAATAAACCAGAGCAAGACAAGATCGTTCAGTTCATGGAGATTTGTTGGATGTTGGCAGTGAATACAGGGTCTCCATTCCTTCCACATGGTTTCCTCTCGCATCTACTGTCTTAGCTTGTCTGAACCTATGGACTAGCTGAGTGACCCCACTAACAAAACCACCTTATATTTAAAGAATAGCTCTCAGCAGAGAAAAACATGGCCAATGAACCCAGCCAGAAGGGAGTTCTCAGATTCATCTACTTTGCAGTGCTGCTGCCCCGTTAAGCAGAGAAGTCTCAGCTGTGGTAATATGAAGAGTACACACACAGCGTGTCCCTCTGTCAGCTGAGAAGTCCATCAGCTTGCTAAGTTCATCCTAATTTCTGGTGAGGGGCAGAGGTAAATAGGGTGAGTATATTCTGTGGAACTAAGCATACCAGACAATTCCTCAGAAATTTCCCGAGTTTTACTATTATTGTGCTATTATGGCAGGCATGGAACAGAGAGGGCCCTCCTGACCCTGGGAAACCATCACATGCTGACCTATGTGCCAAGATGGTGCAGGCACCCGTTATTCAGGTTTTTATGGTAACATGCAAGAATCACGCCCAGTTATGTATACCCCTGCCTATATTCCATGCCCCATGCAAACACGGCCCTGGCATTTTTAATGATCTACGTCCGTTTTCCTCTCCCTCTGCACTCCAGCTACAAATGACTTCATCAGATCAATGAACACATTTCCTAGTGACTGAACTGGAGTGATTTCTTCTCAATGAAGTCATGGGCTTTTAACAGAGAAAGGGAATATACAGTGTGAATGATGCTAGCAGAATCTGCCCTCTCTTCCCCCTTTTGACTGTATATTGCATTTAATTTTGATCTTCTCTTAGCAGCTCCTTGAATCTTTTTGATATGGGGTGGATGCATCGCAGTGTGTGTGTGTGTGCGAGTGTGTGCTGTCCGGGGGGGGGGGAGGGGATTAAAAAACATTCTTCACTGGCTTTTGTTATCCTTTCAAGATTTATTTTTTTTAAACCCAGGTACTTTGCTGGATCTAGGTATGATGCTAACTAGCATCTCTCCTCTGCAGAAATGTCTAACCTCTTCCTCCCCATACTGGAGTTCAAATTTTAACTGATTCCTCAGCTAAGCTCAGCTGATCAGATCTGCAGCAAAGTAACTTGTTAATGCTTGTTGAGACGTTAAGAAATATACAGAGCAGAAGATAAAGCTGGTGGTCTTCCCACTGGCCAATGATTCTATGGGTTTCTGTGTGCAACTGTACATATTTAGTTGCCATGGAAGACGTGGAAAGATGGGCTACTATTAGTATTTAGAAAAGCTTCTCCAAATATCTTGAAAAGGCAATGCTGTTCATATTCAGAAGGGATCATTATTCATATAAATATAAATGTATCTTTTGCAATAAAATTAGAGGCTACCCCCTTGGTGGGTGTATGGTTAGATTTTAGGGCCCAGTCTTATGAATTTTCAACTTGTCCTTGCACACAAAACTCATTTCAGGACTAGAGCCCTTGCTGTCAATGTAATGAAGAAATTAAATCTTTGGCAGTGGCGAACATTATATATATATAAATCTCCAGATGTCGATTGGGTCCTCAGGGTGCTACTTCGATTGAAAGCTTAAATGATAATACAGATCTGAACAGGCCTGAATTATGGCATTTTTAAATTGCAAACTTCACACCTGCAGCCCATTCTTGGTCTTGACTGCTCCTTGTTTGTGCTACTGTCTCCATACTAGGAAGTGTGCCTGTACAGTCAAGAAACAACCAACAGATAGATTCTAGTCAGCCTTTGAATCTGAGCCACTCCTATTGCCGCTCCCAGAGCAAGATTTAGAAAGCGATTGTAATCCATTAATAATATAGGACTCATTAAAGACATTCCCAGTATCTTTTAGACACAAATTAGCCTAATGAGATAGCAATGGCTTCAGTATTATCTAAAGAAATTGTCAGTTTATTTTGCCAAAAGTCCCTCCCATTCATCAATTTATAATACATTCGTAGGAAAGATAAGTAAATACACAAGTTACATTATTTAGGTTCTCTAGTGCATTTTCAGTACGGTACATGATAGCTCCTTCAGTTTAAATTTCTTCCTGCTGAGTGCAGCGAGAGAGGATTATCATGTGCCCCACGATTACATTTCCCTCTGCGTACCTGCCTCAGAGATGATATGAGCTTGCTTTAGCTCCCACCTAGGAGACCTTTTCTGTCCATTTAAACTGCAGAAGCTCTTAATTCTACAGATCCTGGGATCATCTCCCAGTGCTGGCCAAAAGGAAGTCATTGCTTTATGGAAGCTAGAGGGAGAATGTGTGTACAGTAGACGTGGATACATTGTGAAGTGAGAATAGGGGAAGAAGATATAAAATACCAAAGTAACTGTTCCAGTATCTACAAGGACATCTGTTTAATCCGTGTTTAGCAGCCCACAGATTCAGATAACAGCCTTAACATGAAGTACATGCACCTTCAATTTCTTAAGCAGAAAGTTGTCGGAGATGCAAAACCAAAGGTTACAAAAGACTATTAACTATAAAATAATTCAGCAGCTGTTTGCCCCACAGAGTTAGTGATACTGGTCATGGGAAATGACTCCTCACCGACTCTGGGCTTGGGATAGGCCAGATGCTTTACATTAGCATTTTACAATACATTTGGCATTAGTAGGTCATATTTAGAATGATCTACTTCTGCTACCAAAGCAAATGACTAAAGAAAACAGCGCACTGGGGCCCTAACAGCTGCTTGACTGCAGATACCAATACACTACAATATTTAGATCAACAGGAGAAGCTCGGAGATACAACTCTGCTCAGCAACAGGTATGAGTCCTCTGGATTTGGTTGATGAATCTGGTGGGCCCTGCAGCCCACCTTCACACTGGCCGCTACATGCAATGAAAGATGAAGACTTCAGCATTCCTTGCAGAACGTGCACTTGGTCGCCTCCCCTAAACCGTCCTCTGCAAGTTGCCTCACGTTTTAGGACATTAAAAAAACCACCCCAGTGATATCTGCAGAGCAAAGGCTCTCCACGTTCATATGATGCTGACATCATCATCTCTGTCGCTTATGCCTGACAGAGCTTGGCTAATGCCTCCTGTAGTTTATAGCTAGCTGTGTTAATCTCTAATAGACAGTTGATCTAGCCTACCTTTGACTATGGTCAGAGGTGTTTCCTGCAGAAAAGACCATTGAAACATCTCTTTCCCTTCCCCCCCAGTAGTCCCTTATGCATAAGGTCCACAGGTAACTTGGGATTGTAACACACCTTGTGATCAGACCATTGAGTTTAAAATAGAGTTCAACCAGAGTTTATAATGTACAGGGATATTCACAGTGTTTATATTAAACGGTTTACAAGTATTTTGTTTGAGACAAGGTAGGTGAATATCTTTTATTGGACCAACAGAAGTTCATGGAAGAGACATTTAGCTGCTTCCTTCCCCAGACCTGAAGAAGGGCTCTGTGTAGCTTGGAAGCTTGTATCTTCTGCCAGCAGAAATTGGTCCAATAAATAATATTACCTCAGCTTCCTCGTGTCTCTCATATCTTGGGACCAACCTGGATACATCAACACTGCAAACAAATATTTTGTTTGAAAAATGCATGCACCAGAAACTCACATCTCACTGTCATATGAGCTGCAAGAATAAAATGAGAAACAGCTCCAGAACTGCTTATCTATCATCTGTCTAATGGTAGCACTTGGGTATACGTTTTGCATATGAGTTAAGCAATCTTAACTCTAATTTAACAGATTCTGCATGGGAACATGGTTTATAATAGTAATGCCTAGAGGCCCAAGTCAAAGAACAGGCTCCTATTGGGTAGACAAGGTACACGTGTGAAACAAGAAGACAAGCTCTGTCCCAAAGAGCTCACACCTTCAGCAAGCTAACCAAACTGAAAGTGATGAAAGGAATTGCCTGTGGTTCTTTCTAGACATCAGTGTAACTTCTTGTTGGAGGCTCTCGGAGAAGCTCTTGTAAAGATATTTGCATAGCCTAGAAAACAGGCCATAGTTGCTGGTTGCACTTACTTTAGTTTAAGTGAGTGTTTTTGAAATTCATCTTTTTTGTCTGTTATATTTGTTTGGACTTTGCCATTTTTACTGGGGGGGAAGGGGTTGGCTGAGTCTTCCCTGGATTTTTAAGAACCACACTGAATTGTACATCTGTGTTAAGAAAAAAAGGAGGAGAGAAAGGGGAAGAGGATTTTTAAAGTGATGCAACTGTTTGCTTTATTTGTTTGACCTTTTTATGGCATATTTATGTGATTTAACTGTCTGTGGCTTCCCAAAGAATTTTGGCAAGAGAGAGAACTTCATGAATAAATATTATTTCATGCTCTGGCAGAGGACAGCAGGTGGAAACATGAACGGATCCATGTATTACAGACTCTTGGTACATAATCATGTATTTATGGATCAGGCAATGTGTCACTGCTAATCCGGGCAGCCACCAGCTGGGGTTAGATTTTGGAACTAGAACAATAACGTTCCGCTGAAAAAGCTGGTAAGGGCAAGGTGTTAAGTGGTCTAGAGTTCATGAGGGTGAGTGCCAACTTCAGGGAAGACCATCAGGGAACAGGGCACAAATCCTGAATTGGTTTCATGCTCTATAATTAGATTTCACCAAGTAACAAATGTGAACTCTTAAACACTAGAAGAGCCTTAACATGGAGTCACAGACAGTCCCCCTGGGTACTCTTGGTCTATCTCGCCACCCAGGCAAGCCTCAATTTAAGATAGATGACCCCTCACATTAAAAATCATGACAATATTCAGGTTACTCCCAGTCTCAAAGGGTCAGTCATTTATACCTCAGATCTCAAACCCAAGACAATGCTTGTAGCCAATCCTATAATACTAACTAAGGAGTTATTAAGAAAAAAAAGAAATGAGAGTTATTTGCAAGGTTAAAGTAGGTAAATATACACACACAAAGGTGATACAATCTTAGATTCCAAAAGGTAATGGTAGCTGCTGTAATACACATATGTGTCCTTTAGGGCTAATCCAAGCCAAGTCACTTGGGGATCCCTTGCTTATGCTTAGAAATATTGCCCTCTCTGGATTCCAAGCAGTATAATGATACAATTCCTTCTTGCCTGGTATTTTTATTCCTTTCCCCCAGAGTTCAAGGTGCTGGGATGAATTCACACGCAGGTCCCCTCTCCACTGGGGAAGGCGGGGTGGTGTGTGTGGGTGGGTGGGTGTGTGGGTGGATAGAGGAGAGAAATCAGCAAAAAGTCTTTGTCTTTGAATGTTTCACAACGACTCATTTGGTTTCAATGGGCCTTCTTGGGTGCAAGAACAGCACTCCACACTAATAAATGCTTCTTTCCTGTTTGGTGAATTACATAGGTTTGCGGACTCAGTATATCTTATACCACTAGCAAGGTAATCCAACTCCCCCCCCTCCCCCATCTGATTCTCCACTCCTTGAGTAGTTATTTACCCCAGTGCTAAGCAAGGATGTGGAGTGGGGTGAAAATGCTACTGAATCAGAAGAGTAATGTCCTACATCCACTTTGTGCAGGGGTGACTGAATACCCAAGATGAAAGAGGCCCCATATTTTGAGTCTATATTGAAGAATTGTTCGCCACTCTGTATGTTCACTTGAACTCCTGGACAGCAAGCAAGGCAGGAATTGGGTCTTTTTGTTCTGTATTTATATGGCATGTAGCTCAACAGGATCCTGATCTGTAAACAGGGCTGCTAAGTGCTACAATAATACAAATAATAAATACTCAAGTGGACCATGTTGCCCTGAAATTGTTGCATTCAAAGCTAGCTATAAAATAGAAAAACAATGATGAAGTTGTTTCCATTTCACATGGTTTGAAACAGACTAGTTGGTTAAAGAAAAACGTTGAAAAAACTAGTCATTTTAAACATTGTTGAAATTGTGATAAGAAATTTTTTGTTTACCAACAAAAACCAAGCAGTTCCCACTCCTGCCTCTTGGGGTTAATATCCAAATTTGATTTAAATGCATTGCAAACAATTTTGCAGAGAAATTAAACATTTTTTTAAAAGTCCATGGTTCTTGGCAATATTTTCTGTTTTGGAATGAAGTCAATTTTTGGATAACAAAAACATTGTTGTATGAAAAAAAACAGCTTTAGTTGCACTCTGGTGCATGTTCAATCCCTCTGGCGACAGACTGTGTACATGGAACATACCAGTAGCACACACTACAATTAACCACAAGTTCTTCAATCTATAGATTGTATTTGCAAAGAGCCAATCTTCTCCCACTCACTGGATTGCAAATACTAGTTTTAAATTGTACTAAATGAAACTACAGTTAGTGCAGCTGAGAGAAAAGTCTGAATTTCCTAAGAAACAGTCTTGGAAATATGAGTTCAGCTCAGTCAGCTCTCCTGCCAAGAACAGAATAAGGGTGGATATGCCAAGCTTCCCTCACGCCAGTGGAGGAGCGCTTAACCTTTAGCCCTTGCAAGTCTTAATCCACCCTCAACTAACTGACTTCCAGGCTTAATCTGTTTTTGTTTAAATAAGTTGAAAAAATACAACATAATCATATCCCTTTTGCTGCCGGGGAAACTGAAGTGCAGAGAGGTGACAAATAATTATCCTCCTTTGCCTCAGTTTCCCCAGCTGTTACACAAAAGTTAAGTGACTCACCTGAATCGAAAGTCCACTAATATAGTCCAGAACACCTGGCTCCAAGTTTTCTTCTCTAATCACCAACCCATACTCCTTTTGATATTATGACATGCTGCAATGCCGGCCATTTGTCCCTGAACTAAATACTCAGTACAAGGTAAATGGCACAGGTTACAGAGTAAGAGAAGGACTGAGGTATGCCAAGTATGGGATAATGAAAGCATATGGATTAGTGAGATGTTAACAGGGAAACAGGTGCACTAAAGTAGAGACAAGAAGGTAAGGTGAGGAAATAGGGAAGATGGAACACAGTAACCTTAATCTAGTGTTTAATTGTTACTTGTCTGTATTACAAGGAAGATAAAAAGGGAAATAAATTAAACAAAACCAGGTAAGAGAATCTATACTATTGCCCTGCTTATCTGAATCAGAAATACTCCAGACACTCATAAAATAAGATTGCATGGATGTGTTATCTTTTAGCAATAAAGTCCTGGACATGAAAGACGGTGGAGGTTAAGTCTTCTGTTATTTCCCTGCCCTTTTGCAATCCATTGGACATCACTCATAAAAGGTTAATCCGCTTAATATCTTCAATGCAGCCACTAGGATAAGAGGTGTGCATTAAACACAGATAACCTGCAAAGAACATTTCTGTATGTCTCTTTCTTAGCCATTTGTTCCTAAACCTCACCATTTATATTGGGCATGCTGATAAGGGACTGATCTTTATTTCCTGGTCCCACGTGAAGTGGCTCAGGATTGCACAAGGCAGCAGCCAGTATCTGTGGGCACCAGGAGTTACTGTTACATTCCCATCCTCAATCCCATTTGAAAAAATACAATGCAAGAATACACACAAAGACGTGCAGAGAATGGAAGTCACAGGTATAGAATGGAAATGTATCTGTGAAATTACCATCTCTGAACATCCATGACTCCTGATCACATGGACACTTCTCATTCCTGTGTCTGTTTCCCCTGACTCTGGCTGGTTCAACAACTATGGGGATCAGCTCCCTGCTGCCTGTTTCCCATCAGTTACTTGGTGGGCATGCATTACCATTTGGCTGGGGGTGCTCATGCTGCTGGTGAAGTTTATATTATATTCTGGCCAGCTCATGCTAGGCTGGCCAGAATATAATAAATATACTAGATCACCATAATGCTGCCGTTATAGAATTTTATTGTGCCGTCATTTTGAGGTGGAAACTGGTCACTTGGTTGCTCCGATACTATGATGATGAACCTAAATAGATTGAAATTCATTTTTAAACCCAGTGAGAGCCTATTAAAGAGATTGGGAACTTGGCTTTTGAAAGAATGGATGCCATACTAAAAGTACAACAAATACATTATGCTACTGACACCACCTTTGTAGGGTAAAGATAACCCATCTGACTAGACAGATTCATCACTACATTACTCTTTCATTCAGAAGGCCATGTTCTGAAGGGCAAACCGACCACTCAGCTGCTGTTAGGCTACCGCTGACAGCGCGAGTGCATTCAGGACAGTATGTTTGCTGAGTGCATCTCTGAGCTTTCATTGAATCTTTCAAATACAAGGCTTTCCACTCAGCAGGCATTGTCAGCTTGTTTGGGCAAAGCAGAAGCGGGAGCGTTATCCTTGCTAAAAGCTCAGAACCCAAGATCCGGACTGCTGGATTTCTCTTCTTAGTTATTTGAAATGCTGCATGGAAAATATAGCACCTTCTGTGCTGAGCTCCCACAGGGCTTCTTATTTGAAAGCAACCTGTCACTTTCATTACACAAGACACATGAAAATATATTATTCCCAGACAAATTTCGCAGTGCACATACATTTATTGCGAGTACCATGGTCTTTATAGCCAATTAAAATAATAGCAGTGATCTAGCAATGGAGTTATGCTAACTGACAGTTGTGTGCGCACTTGACCTGCATAAAACAGAGCTAATTCGTTTATTGCCGCCTGCAGGAGATGGGACTTAAAATGGTTAGGTCAGCATTGCAGACATGGAAGTTAATGTCTTTTCAGTATAAACACATGAAAAATCCTTTAGATTTTTCATCAGCCACTTCTCTTGAACCAGCCTTGGTCACTACACATATTCACCACCGACAGAACTTGAAAATGATACAACAAATAATACTTGCACAAAAGGCCCTCAAACATTTGCCATTTGCAAATAAAAATCTTATCATTTGTACTTTTTAAAATAAATCTTTATATTTTCTAACCTCTCCTTCTTAGGAACTCACACAACAGTTAATGCAGCAAAAGGCAGATTTTATTGGCAATGTCTACAGAGTGCGCTACAGGCAAAAGATTCTCCACACTATTGCATTATTTGTATACCAGGATATTTCCACTGAGGTCAATGAAATTACACCCACCTAAACCCTTGTAATGGAATGGAGACTCACGCCTTGCATCTTAAAAGTGCAACGTGGACTTTAATTAGCACATCCACTCAACACCACTGTGTTTTACATTTTATTAGAGCGATGGGAAACTCAGAGACAGACAAAGTGATTTCGCCACTGTCCTAGAGCTGGGAGAGGTCCTTAGGCAATGCTGCCTCTTAAAATAGACAGCCCATGTATGTTGTTTAGCAGGAAAAGGCTGCTGGATTTAAGTGAGTACCTTGAGTAGAAAAGATTTTACTGTCAATTATGTCGTTGCATTCTCTGGAACAGTAGCTGTAATCTATGCTGCTTAGATAGCATTGATATGGTATAGCTATTGCCTGCTCCCTCCTTTTTGCTGTGTAGGAAGGGTATATGACAAGATAGCTAAAGAGATAAAACAGACCAAACCAACCTAAACACTCTGGAAAAGAGTTAATCAGGTGAGACAGCCAGCTCTTACATTTATGGAATATTTAAGAGGACTAGGATGACCAGATGTCTCAGTTTTATAGGGATAATCTTAATATTTGGGGCTGTGTCTTATAAAGGCACCTATATCCTCCAAACCCGTCCCGATTTTTCATACTTGCTATCTGGTCACCCTAAACAAGTCTCTAATATGGAACTGCCCATACATGGACAATCCATTTTAAGAACAAAAGTTCTCTACATGTAAACAAACAACCTCCCATCCCGCCCACAAATCCTGATATTATGAAGAGGAACTTAGTGCAAATGTACACCAGTGCCCTCTACAGGACAGTGATGGTTTACAGTTAACCGACTATATTTATCTAAATTGGCCACTAAGGGTAAATTAAAATTTATAGAAACAAAACCAGGATCAAGTGCTACTCCAATGTCTTCAATGATAATAGGATCATATTTGTCCATATGCAACACATCTGGATAAATTAGAGCTGGACGAAAGCACCAGCTGGTGTGTTAAGTCAGGACAGACCTCGTCCAATGCTGTCAGCCAGATGTGTTGCTTGTCAACAAATGTAATCCCTTTAGATTTACTGAGTCCACAGCTAGCAGAAGTTGCAGCATTAGCCAACACTGTGCACACATGAAGTTGCACTAATACCATTTTTCCATGTCAGGGATAAATATGTAGAGACACTGTACCACGGGCTCCCACATATTTAACAGGAGTGAAGCAGTTCAGTCAGACCTCTGGTGGTGAACCATTTACTCCTCCCTGGGACTATCCAACAGCATGGATAACATGAATGCTAAGGGGCAATCAATGCAACATCTAAACTCTCCAGCTTGTGAATTCCTTACACTGGTGAGCAGGCACCAAAACTCTTTGCCAAAGGATTCACAATCTGGCTCTAAAATAGCAAAGCTCTCCAGATGATTAAGAAATGGCAAATCCAGTTTCGCTTATGAAGTCAGTGGCTATGACTGCAGAGTCTCTGCTGAAAACAGTGCAGATTAGATTAAAATGTCATGACCTGACTCACTACTAAGACTGCAAACTCTTGGGGGCAGGGTCTCTGTTTTGGTTCTGCGTTTGTACAGCGCCTTGCACTAGGGGGTTCTGGTCAGTACCTGGGATTCCTAAGCACTACGCAATACAAACAACCAAGAATAATAAACTGTCATTCTGGGTACATTGCCTTCAAGCAGTGTCTCTTGATGGACTTAAAGGGAATACTATCCTTTGCTATGGACGCTTACAGAACTTGTAACACCTTCCACACAATATTCATTTATTAGTACTTCCATTCCCCTCTCCTCCCCAAATCAGTTTCAGAGCCAATGAGAAAGAGAAAAATGCTCAGTGAATGGAAGCTAGAAAACACAGGGGCAGTGAGGTATATGTGGTACCCATGCTCCAGGAATATTCACCAATGTTTGGGGCCAGGTCTGTCCCCTGGCCCTGCTTGCTGCCCCCGCATGATTCCCCCAGAGTGTCTCCCGGCCCTGTCTGCTGCCCCCAGGCAATTTAAAAGGACCTGGGAGCCCCCAGCCCCCTCCACCACTGCCAGTGCAGCAGGGATAAGGCAGCTTCCTGCCTGGCCTCCAAACGTGCCACTTCTGGAAGTGGCCAGGAACGGTCCTAGAGCCTGGTGTGTGTGTGTGTGTCTCCACGCGCTGCCCCTGGACCGAGTGCCGACTCCACAGCTCCCATTGGCCGGAAACTGTGATGACAGGGAGCTGTGGGGGCGGTGGCTGCGGATGGTGGTGTAGAGACCCTCTGGTGCCCCGCTTAGGAGCTACCACCAGAGGGGTGTGTGCTGGTTGCTTTTGGGAACACCTGAGGTAAACACTGTACCCCTCACCCTCTCCTGCACTCCAATTCCCTGCCCCAGCCCAGAACCTGCACCCCCTCCTGCACCCAAACTCCTTCCCAGAGCCTTAGGCAGGCATGTGTGCATTTTTTTTGGGGGGGGGGGAGAGGGACTTGGACCTGTTCTGGGCATCACCAAAAATTATACAAACCTGCCACCCCCGAGAGGACATTCTGATGTAATAATCAAGTTCCAGATTCTGCCAGATTCTGTTCATGCTGCATAATAACTTATGAACTGTATTTATTTCAGTGGGGCTACTCACACCGTACAATGCCACTCAACCCAAACAAGGGTGACAGAATCAGGCCCATAGCAAATTCACTTATAATATGAAAAAACTAAACAAACCAAAACAAAACCCAACAACATTGCAATACACTCCATAATGCTTTCTGTCAAGGAGATTTTGATTAACAGGATTGTGGCCACTATCTCTACATAGCTCGGGAGTTAGAATAAATTGTTATCTGGGAAGAAAACAAACACTAAATCAATCAAATGAACTAACATTGGCGGGGAACATTTTTGAGAATAGTCTATTTTTAAACACATTTTTAGTAGTATATTATGGTAAACTGTTAACGTGACCAAATGAGAAATTTGTATTTTGTCCAAGCAGATTTCACTTCTTCGTATGTGCTCAATTGTCAGATCCTGTTTTTAAATTAAAACTGGATGGATGATTCAGCCCATCAATTAAAAAGGCACGATTGCCCTTCTTTACTCTAAGATGACTGCTTGTCTTGTAACACAGACATGCAGTTTCTCGGCTCTCACAAGTGTAACTTGTATCAGGACGATGGTAGCAAGTTGCATTATCTTGACACAGATGGCATTTTTATCTAATGCTGCTTGTTAGACGGGACATACTGAAATCATATCTTCAACTCACAGGGAAGAGGAACAACTGAGCAACTTTTACCTCGACTGGAGTTTGTATAAGTTTCCTTGTGAGTTTAACTTTCCTTAATGCTAAATGTGACCTAAACCTCTTCCACACGTTTATTCCTGAATTATTAAAGATGGAAAGAGGTTACCTCAGGGCAAATCAAAGAGAGGAGTCATGCATGAAGATCCCAGGATATGTTAACAATGAGGGACACTTCCCCTAGCAACTCTGCAAAGTAGCTGAGCAAAACATCTTTTTTACAGTCAAATCAGCAGGGCTAGATTTAAGGGCATGTGACCTAGGCGACCACTGGGGGGGGAGGGGGACGGGGGGGCACCAGGCTCGAGGTGCTGTCTTTGTTGTTAGCGACAAAATTGAAAAAGTACTAGGTTTCAGCGGCATCGCATATGTGGATTTATTTTTCACTCACCTCTTGGAACGTTCTGGACCTTTTCAGAATCTTCCGAGAGCTACATTTCCCTCAAGCCTCCTAGTGCGTTGTCAGCCCTGCCCTAGTGGGTGTCTGAGGGGCAGGGCATCACCAGGCAGGCAGGGAGATACAAGAATGAAGTGAAGGGCGAGCCCAGCTGCCATATTGTGAACCCTTGTTTTACTGTGTAATTGTGAAAGTGTATTTGTGTTTTAAGACCTGAAGAGTGCAAGTAGTTACTAATAAAGGACATACTTAATGAGACACTAGAGTTATCTACACAACAAGAAATACTGTTACTTCTTTTGCCATGCTTAACACATAACGTTTGACATTAATACATAATGTCCTTCTAAGACTGCTCTCCCGAATATTGTCTGTCTCCCCCTGCAGAAAATAAAAGATGACTCCAAAGAAGCTTTCAGGAGCTTAGTATAGGGAGCGAAAAGCTCAATTCCAATCTAACTTGCAGCAAGGGGCAAATTCGATGGGAAAATATCTGAAACAGAACAACATAGTCTGGGCTTTAGGAAATAGCAATTACTTGAAAATGCCATTGGCCAATCTTTGTTCTCTCTGATGTTGGGCTTCAGTTCACAAGGGCAAAGGCGAGAAAAGTAACCTTTTAAACTAAAGGACTAGGGTTAACATTCTAAGGCTGTCACCTACTGTAACGCTATTGAATACTGGCCCACCCAATGTTGGTGCACAGTTCAATTTCTTGATGAAGTGGGTTTTAGCCCACGAAAGCTTATGCCCAAATAAATTTGTTAGTCTCTAAGGTGCCACAAGTACTCCTCGTTCTTTTTTAAGATGTGTGAATTATTCTTAAAATTAAAACATTTCTATAAACTGAGAGGAAAGAAATTGGGGTGGGGTGCTCTCAAGATGATTCTTGCCAAGGGTGCCAACTGGTCTACGGCCAGCCCTGAAAGCAAAATTGATACATTATAAGATTACGGCATGCACCAACTTGCAAGCATTTTATAGATTCTAAACACTACGCACATTCTTATAACTCTAATACGTATCTTGAACAATACTAAGATACAGGTGAACTGTTCTAGTTTCTAGCTATGAATTTGTCAGTGCTCTGCTGATGCCTACAGTCTTGGCAAGAGCTGGCACCTGGTCTGCGAGTATCACAATATTCTTTACTAGTGAGCTCTGTTTCACCATTAAGGACACGACAATATCATCACAGCTAGCAACCAAATAATCTTAGTCAATTAGGAAATGAAAATACAATGACTTAGAGATGTCACAGTGAACTCTGTGCCAATCACACACATCCATTTGAAAGGCACTAGAAAGCTTCTCAAGAGGCAGTATAAGTATCTGCAGAGAAGAGTAAGATATGGTTTAAGGGCTAGATTTGAACTTCAGATTTGCAGCAAGGTGGAAGCTCAGACAGGAGCAGATATTCAAGAAGCTGCAAGGTCTGGCATAAGCTGTCCATGTCAGATTGCAATTGTCCCCAACAATTTTGCTGTAACTGATACATTTGTTTTACTTTTACAGGGAATGTATCCAACAGCAAAAACCCAGGAGAGAATTCACTTGATTGAAGTCCATCTTATCACTAGGAAAAGTCAGGTATAACATGTACTGTATTGCAGGCTCCAGGCCTGACCCAGTTCCTCTGTTGGCTCTAGTTTAAAAACTAACAAGAATATATTGTGTAACCATGTGCTTCAGTGAAAACATGGAGTTAGGCAACCCAGGTCAGAGCTGCATCTCGGTAAAACAAATGCTAACCATTCGGAAAGGGAGCACTGGCAGCTCTAATAAGCGAGCATGATCATGGCTCATACCAATACACCACTCAGTGAGATCCAGCTGGCATCTCTGTCCAATGTAAATGCCACATTTTTACCAATTGCCATCACACTGGCATCCTATTCCCATTTGGAGAGATGGGATCTCTTCTATCTACCCTCCATCGGTCCTGCATAACAGCTGAGTTGATGACATTGGGAGAAGAGGCTGCCCTACAGTAGCCAAGAAAAAGCAACTTCTGCTAATTGATACACACAATATTTGGAATAGTTTGGAGACTGGGGCTTAAAGGTGGTCCCTTTCTTGGGGGCAGTGTTGGCCTGATCCTGCCAGAGATCATGGTAGATGATGAGACCATGGTGGGATGATGCTTGCTAAGCCAATTAGCATGTGTGCAGGTTCTTTTGTTGTTTTTAATGTACTTCTTTTACCTGAAGAATAAAATGGGCGTACATGAAAAGAACTGTGGGGTAATTCGTAATTGTTGACAATTACTCTGTTACCAGGCTCTGAAGAGAAGGCAAGCCAGCCAACAGCTGTCTCTTTTGGAGATAACATAGTGAAGGCAGGGAACTGTGCATCCTGGAAATTATTCGGTCAGAAGAAAGACACACATGGGTCTCTAGCCAAGAAAGGCAATGACTGGGGAGCTGGAAGCCTGAGATGGGGTGTCCTCACTGGACCAATGAGAGGACACACAGGTGCAGTGACCCTCCACTGTAATTATATAAAGTGCTTAGCACAGTGGGTCACAACTGTTGATGCTACAGTAATACAATGATTAATAATAATTTTACTGAACTAGGTCTTTATTTCTACAACCATACAGAATCTATCCATTAATAACAAAGCACCTTGACTCATGGATGATGACAACCAACTGAGAAATTTAATGTAATAATTCTTAGCATACTAACTTGCATTGTGTATCAGAGCTGACCCTTTTGTCAAGATTTTGATCTTTCCACAGAAGCAACTTCATTCCTACAAAGCAGAGCATTTCAAATAAATCCAAGATAATGAACACATGAAGGTGACAAATTTCTAAACTCCTCTGACCCTTCACCCTTTTGATAGTAATACTGATAGTTCATACTTTGTTCTGCTACCACTCACAGCAAGATGAATCAGATCATAGTTAATGGCTGAAGTTAACCACAACATCTGCGGCATTTGTGTAAAAGCTACAGAGTCCTGACATTAAATGAAATTACACTCATTACACAATTCATTTTGAGGTTGTGAGTAGCCATGCTGCTCAGTGAATGGAATTAGGTTGTAGAGTTTTAACGTATCTAATCCAGCAGCTAAAACAACATTATACGGTGTCATTTATAGCCAATTATAGGAGATTTTAAGTTTACCTTTTGTATGAGTTTAGGGGGAGTATAAAATCTGGTGCGAGCCCTTTGCAAGGGTTGAGTTTCATGCTGAGTTAATCTGAGGCATGATTTTGTACAACAGTAACTCTCTGGTGGTGGTGGTGATAATGGGTATTTAGCTTGTATGTGGGCCTGCTGTCGGAGGGAGATGCATCTAATGTATCTCACCAGCTCCACTTCTTCAGTATAGAACCACAATGAAAAAGAGCATTCGCTTTGGTCCAGTGAGGTTCTTCCTGATGATGATGGTGACGCTACAGGAAAGTAAGGAATGTAGGACTGGAAGGGATCTCCTGGGCTCACTGAATTTTGTCTCCTGCTATTATAGATTTTTTTTGTAAACCCTCGCAAAGGGCCCGCACTAGATTTTATACTCCCCCTAAACTCTTAGATTAAGGAGTTTAAGTGCTACCTTTTGGCTGGTACAGTTCCTCTACAAAAGGTAAACTTAAAATCTCCTATAACTGGCTATAAATGCCACAGTATAATGTTGTTTTAGCTGCTGGATTTGATACGTGAAAACTCTACAATGCTCAATGCAACAAAAATAAATCTACTCATAGGGCTGCAGGCTGAGAACTTGAGTATAATCTGCTCAAATAAGGAAAGGTGATGTTAACTGTGGCTCAAGTGGTAGCCAGGGATGTTTCTCTTCATATTTAAATTATAAATGTGCATCTGTGATACTTACGCAGAGATTTTACTCTACAGATAAACATGCTGTGGACATTTCTTGTTCAAGAAAGTTTTTTTTTAATGCGTCAAGTTCTAAGCTCTCTGAGTCCTATGAAATGAGAAGAAAGAAAAGAGCCACTCATGAGCTGAGGTATGGTATCGATCAAATCTTGTTAGAGTGAAAACTTCTGTTTGTGAAGCCAAAACTCAGAACTATATGAAGGGATTCTGAATTTGTTCCTTTCCCCCCTTGATTTTTAGATGTTTTGTCCCTGCTTTGGCCTGTTTACACTGTGCAAAAAGGATGGAGCTGGGTAAAGGGGGTTCCTTAAAGTCCCTCTTCCAATGCGGCAAGATTCTCCTGGGGCAGGATTATAGAAGTTAGCCATATGGCTCCTTTCCAAAGGATCCGCTCCCAAGTCCTGACATAGGGACCTTCCTGGGGCAGGAGTCAGGACAGCTGCAGTATGTGGCACTGCAGAGTTTCTGGGCAGCACTATGACCAGCCTGAGGATGCTACAGTAACTCAGGCTCACAGGGTGGTCTGATTTATGTTGTGGCCCATGTAGCATTGGGATGGCACAAAGTGTCTTAAAATTCCCACACTGCCCTTTCTCCCCCTGGGCTGAGAGTTCTATATTTAGTGGCCCAGAACAGAATCTTCCCTTTACCTTTTAAACTGACCTGCTTTCTTTATTGAGCAGTGTAATTTTATTTTAATTGTGAATGCATCCGTTTGATTTGACATTAGGTCATGCTGAAACTTTCTTTGAAATTTTTAGAGAAAAATGGGGCACGTTTTAACAAACAATTCTGGGGGGAAAAAAAGTCCTGATATTTTTAAACACCATTTCTAGGTGAAACATGATTTCAGTAATAATGAACAGAATTAAATAACTAATACAAGACTAAAAAAATCATAAAACCACCAATTTAGATAAAAAAGTAGATTTATTAAATTACAGCTATATTCGGACATCCATCGTTTGGGGGAATTCTTTAACAGAAAATAGCTTTTCTATAGAGTTATATTTTTTTCAAATGACTTAAGATGGCTCAAAAGCTTTAAGGACTATCCTTTTTATTACATTTTATAGGCTTTTAGGTATCATTTCTGTAGAACTCTTTTGAAATTCCATAGATCCCATTTGGTTTAATCTCTAATAAATTCTACGCATTTCCATAAGGTGTCATTCTGTATCTCTGGAGCTGACATGCTCCCACACAGTACATGCCTCTCCTCTCCTTTTTACACTGCTGCTATAAAGGTCTTTGAAGTGAATACTAGTTTAAAGAACTCATTTCAAAGGAACATGGGCATTTTTCAAACTGCTTGTTTACAGAAGCACACCCCTGCCCACCCAAAACCACCAAAACAAGCCAACCAACAATCAGAATAGAATCCATCCTGAAATCCAGAATTCCTATTTATAGTAACTGGGGCTGGGTCAGCAGTTGAAGGTAGAAATGAGCAAAAACCTTATTTTTTGGATTACAAATCAGTTGTAGAGATTTCATCACAACGCTAGGTGGCAATACTGCTCTTTCCTTTTACCTTCAGCCTAAGATAGCTAACAACTCATTAGTTTTCACAGCTCCAGAATGACCATCAGCATCAAATAGTGTTGCGGGGTGGGTTTTTTTTTTGGGGGGGGGGAGAGGGATGGTGGAAATTTGTTTATCGAAAACTCGCTGAGGTGGCTCAGTTTTTCCTTCTTTACTCCCACCTCTGCATGAGAGTATCTATGGCTTGGGAGTCTGAATAATGGTATTCTGGACCTTCCTCTTCAAGGCCACATACCTGAATCGAGTCCAAGCTGGTACTAAATGCCAGTGGTTATCCCTGATGGAGGTTGTGGAATGAGTTGGTTGGTTATATGTGCTTCCTCATCCTTTAGTAATGGCTTAGTCACTATTATTTAAAAGTCCTATAGAATTGAATAGGATTCAATAGAAATTCCTCTAAAAGCCTAGAATACTGAATAGAGAATGATCTTCCTTCTACAGCAGTTCTATAGAATAGATAGATTTCCATTTACCTTCTATATGAAGGTTCAAAACCCATGCAGAAAGGTGGTTATTCTTTGTTTAAATTCTTTAGGGATTTACTTTTCCATCAGAGTGAACTTTGTTGGACTCTTGATTTTTCCAACCCCCTAATCACTTCATTACCCGTCTCTAAACATTCTCTGATATGCCTGTGTCTTTCTGGTAAGAAGGTGCACATGGTTAAGTGCAATTTTTAGTTGCATTGGGACCAAAGTTGAGTAGACTGGGGACTGTTCCTCCTCCCCATTCTTTGATATGATGCTTTGGGCCTTTATATTGGCCATTTCTCCTGCCACACTCCATTGCAAACGAATATATAACTTGGGATCCACTTTCACCCTTTTTTCAGCATCTCTTTCCTTTTCTAGAATATTTGTTTCAGGTTATATTTCTCCAGAGGGACACCCCCACACTAGAACATAATGGTTCTAGAGCTCTTACATATCACCTTTTTCCAATACATCTCAGAGCACTTTACAAAGGTCAGTATCATTAACCCTTTACAGATGGGGAAATGGAGGCACAGGAAGAGGAGGGGAGTTGCCCAAGCTCATCCATTAGGCTAACAGCAGAGATGGGACTAGAAACTGAGTCTCAGGACAGTGCAGTATCCTCTAGGACACAATGCTCCCCATCTTGCTGCTGTTCTGCCTGTATCTCTAGCTTATTTAGATTCCTATGTATTATTATTTTTCCTTTCCTGGGTTAAGGTTGACAATCTTTCTCAATGCCTAGATGTTTCATAAACCTGTTAGTTACTGCTTGTCTTTTAACTCCTTGGTGATGATGTTAAATAAGACTGGCGGGAACACCCAGGCCATTGGTAGGTACTCCATAGGAGACCTCCTCATCAATCTTGTTTGATCCTGTTTTCATTTCCTCTGCCAGTTTTGAGCCTGTGAGAGAAACGCTTCACTGAAATCACAACAGGCTGCATCTCCTCTCATCCTCTGAATGGTCAGCATGATCTTGTGGGTAGAGAACAGGACTGGCTGTCCGTGTTCTGTTCTTGGTTGTGATGCTGACCTTGCTATATATGACCCTGAGGGAGACTTTGGTAACTGCTCTATGGTTCAGTCCCCATAGCTGTAAAATGGACACAATATGTCTTGCTACATGTTATGAGAGTAGCATGACCACATGTTATGAAGCATGACCACTTCTTCTGTGAGTTGAAATGTCTGCTCGGTGATTTTCATTTAGTCTATTTAGCCCCCAAGTTTTCAATAACTGCCCATTCCTGTAGAAACAGGGTACCAGATTATGGTGATACTCTCGATATTTGGACGTATTCTTAATGGGGTTTGCTGGGCGAAGGGATATTACAGGTGTTATTAAATTTCTTATGGATGAAGAGCTAAATTCCATCTGCTATAATACATGTAGTCACCAGATGTCTCTCTTGATTCATGAAAGATGATGGTGTAATGAGAAAACACTTGGTCCATATGATCTGCTGGTAAACTCAGTTAATCCCTAGTCACTTTTGTGTGCTGTGTTAACTGTCTCACAGGTGTCTTGGTGCTGGTGGAATATTTTACATTAGCAATTTGGAGTAGAAATAATTCAGAGGGAGGGTGAGGGTGATAACATGGACGGATGCACTATCGTTAATTCCTCAATGCTTGTGATCACAAAAACCAACACATGAAATTGATTGATTATGGAGGGTTGGGGTCCGTCTCTCTCTCTCTCTCTCACACACACACATGAACAGAAACTCATGGCTCACAGGGCTTCTGTGGTTTGCCCAGCAAACTACACGCTAGTCCTCACTAAAAGTTACACCCCTCTGGTGCGTGCTGCTATTACACAATGTGGACAAGTCTTTAAACTTATGTGTATCGTAGAATAATATCAAAGCATGCGTGGGCTTATCTAGAATACTAGACTTTTTTCACCATAAGTGTACGTGTGTTTTTGGCAAGCAATAAGGAAGTCCTACCACACTGTTCGAAACCAGACTGGGACTATTAAACATACGGTAAAGCTCATAGTTTCCATTAATTTACCACATATAGCTGGAGACTGTACTATACTAACATTAGATCACTCCTAAACAGAAATTGTGATCCAGTATCTCATCTGTTTTGTATCCCTTTCTTGTCTTGACTTCACTTCAAAATATGGAAGGTTTTTTGGTGGGATTCCTTTTTTTTTTTTTTTTTGTCCTTCAGTTCATTTTACAAGTTCTTAGCCTCAAGAAGAATAACGCCAGCTCTGGTGCTGAGGTGGAAAGAAGAATAGGAGGTTTGGGGGCCCTTGAATAGTTATAGCTTACCTATAACATGTTTTTTCTCTCTCAATAGGTTCTCATTGGTTGGGGGCGGGGGGAATCTCTTTGTGGAACTTCACATTCTTGTCTGGTGGCCATGCATAGGGTATGAGCCCCCAGGTTTTGTTGAGCCTATGACCCAGAAAAAGAGAACACCCACTGAGGCATACTGGGTGTGGGGTGAACCAGATCGTGCCAACTTGTATGGAACAGAAAAGCTCTCCTCCTTAGTAGGGAAAGACACCAAGAAGAAATGGTTGGCACCATTTGCTCCCATGCTGGATCCCATATCTTCTTTAGTGGCAGTTTGAGGGTCTGAATTTCGTGACTGGGGCCTGGCTGCCTTAGGGACTAACACATCTTTTCTGGCATAGAATAATATCTTCGATTGGCAGGTCAAGCCTTCCCCTGCTGATTGCTAGAATCTTGAATGTCATCTTCTAATGTCATCACTTGGTGGGTACAGAATTAATTGACATGTTTTAAATAGCAACCTGTTGTGTCTAATGTTATACCAAGCTAAACAGTCAGATCATTGGTGTACACCTACTCAAGTTTGCTGAGGTACCTGCCTTCCACTGGAGCAAATAAGCTTCAGAAATGCACCGCAGCCGTGGCATCAGCCAGCAATGTCAAAAGTTTGCTTGCATCGCAGTCGGTGAACTGTTCTTTTCTTTTCTCCTATGACTTTTTCCACCCCTAGTAGAGGCTAAGAGTCGGATACTTGTCAAATGCTATAGCATGAAGTTAAACATTTGACTTGGGGAGAGTGACACATTGACACTTTTCATAATAATTGCTTCCTACACTGGAAACCTCCAGCTGTTTTGGTGGAAATAACGTGATGTGACTGTGATGATAATATAGTCCCTAAGCCCGCAGACAGAGAATAGAAATTTGTAGGTTCTATTTTAGTTGAAAAGTAGATTTTGTTTTTTAACCTGTATGAGACTGATCAGTATGGGTAGCTGGATCCTGAAACCGCAGCAACTTTAGGAAAGCTCTTTCGATTCTCCTTTCACATACAGAATTGCCTAAATGCTGTTGGATGGCATGGTGAATAAATGGCTGCTGTTATGTCTCTGCAGCATGAAACTGCAGGAATATCCTTTAGGTCTCATGGTTTCTAGCCTCTTTTTGCTCTGGAAATTGCATATTGCACGACCTGTGTCACTAGATCATCCTCTACAGTGTTGACAGTGCTCCCATTGGAATGCCCTAAGATTGAGCTGCAAAGGAATCTGAATGACTCCTTGTCCTTGAGGAAATATGGTGGTTTCAGGTTAAATTGAAGGTCATTTTAAGGTCAGTGAGTAAACGGATGCCTCCAGCTTAATGCTTTATATCCTGGACCTCCCATAAGCCCAATCATTGATATGCAAAACTGTCAGGGTCTAATAGGGTATATTTATTTATTTATTGCCTCCATGAAACATTACCCATTGAACAATAAGTCTTAATGAGACCCATAACTTTTTCCATGAGAGGCTGAATATGGTGACTATTTTATTGTGTATTTCCTTGGAAATAATTCCTCTTCTCCCCCTCCCCCCCGCACAATTAAAACAGGATGAACATATGCCTGCTAAATCTTTAATGTCTCTAATGGCCTCTTGATCATTTGCATTTCAGATCCTGCAGCAGACACAGTAGCAATCTGCGATCTCAGAATACGCTGCTGATTGAAGCTGAAAGCACTGGGTTGCTCTCTCCCTGCCACCCTCCTTGCCCCGCCCCCCCATTCAGCCCAAGGATGTAACAGATAAGAATTCTGCTTGATGCCGCTGGAGGAACTAATTTTTGAGACCTCAGCATATAGAGGGTCCAGGCTGTGCTTAATTGTTTGCTGAAGGGAATATAATTGTATATGTCTCTCTTGAATTATAAGAATCAGAGAGGTAGCCGTGTTAGTCTGGAATAGCAGAGGTAACAAAGTCCTGTGGCACCTTAAAGACTAACTATAAAGTTTTGAAGCATAAGCATCCGACGAAGTGGGTATTAGCCCACGAAAGCTTATGCTTCAAAACTTTATAGTTAGTCTTTAAGGTGCCACAGGACTTTGTTACCTCTTGAATTATAAGGATTCAGAGAAATCAGTTTTGTTAGGACATCTTCCTGAAGATTGTAAGAGTTGCCAGACTGGACCAACCCAATGATCCATCTTGTCCTATATCCTATCTATGAACGTAGCCAGTACCAGCTGCTTCACTGGATTGTGCAAGGGACCCTGCAGTAGGCACTTACAGATTAACCTGTTCATAGGGCAAGTTTCTTCCCCACTCTCGTTAGTTAGAGGTCAGCCTTACTATAATATTCAAAACTTACTTACTCCAGGAACACTTTCCCTGTCTTAATGTAAGTATTTTATATTTAACTTGGAAAAGCTTATCCTAATTTGAAATGAGCTCAGGGAAGTCTTTGAAAAATAGTTCATTATTTTACTTGATTTGTCATAGGTTCTCAGGCCAGAAGGGGCCACAGGTTATCTAGTATGACCTCCTATATAACCCAGGCCAAAATAATTAGAACCAAAGCATATCTTGTAGAAAAAACATCCAGTCTTGATTTAAGACTTGTCAGTGATGACATGGCTACTGTGTTCATAGTGTTGGATAACTGGACCGATGCCATAGCCTCAATTTTATTTACTGGCCAGTGACAGTTGGGTGCCTAGTTTGAGAGTCATCCAAAGGGTCTTTCAGAAAACATGGAGCCCTAGCTGCCCGCTGACAATTGGGTCTCTTCAATGTGTGTCAAATCAGAAGCCCATGATCACATGCCACTCGTGAAAGCCACTCCCTTTCACCTCTTCTTCTCAAGATTTCAATGGGACATCAGTGTGTGACCATTCCCCCCCCCCCAGCAAAAACCAGTTGGCTGTTTCGCAACCCTATACTGGTCTTAGCTTCTCATTGACTTCCCTCAGGAGCTCTGGCGTGCTACCCCACCCCTTTTCACCTCACTGAGTTGGGGACCATTGAAGACCTGGGCTGGTGGATCTGGTTAGGTGATCTGCCACTTCTAGGTGGAACAATTACAAATCCCTCTGGATTCAGTTAATCATAAGAGAGCGGATCTCATAAGAGGATTAACACCATGCAGGATCTGGACAATAATGAGGAATGACCAGCAAAGAATGAATTTATGATCTAATTGTTTGCTCCTTTTTGCTGTTAATCTCAAACTAAGATAAGTATTTCTCCAGCTGTGTGGGGAATCAAGTGATTTTTTGTGGCACGGTGTGAAGGGGTTGGGACTCACCACCACAGTACTTCCCGCTGGCACATCTAGGAATTATGAAGGAACGAAGGAAGAATTTGACCCTTAGTGTTAGATTCAGAACCTAATCCAGCCTCCAATGAAATCAATAGCAATATTCCCATTTGCTGGAGTGGATCTGGCTTAGGCTGTGGGTTAGGTTTCCAGCATGCTATGGAGGAGAGGTGATGCGTGCGTGTGTGTGTGTGTGGAGGCATGCATGTGGGGTTACTGCCCCTTCCCCCCCAGATTTGCTGCTTGGCTTGTGCAGAGCATGCTCAGAAACATCTACGGAGGCTGGTAACCCCCCTCACACTATCTGCTGGTACTAGTCATCCTTGCTATGGAGATGCACCCTAGTCACTAGTCATTGAGTTCTAATGCTACCATTTACACTAATTTAGTTAGTCGGTGTTCATTTTCTCCATCTGTAAAATGGGGAGATAACATCTCGGACGGTTTAGCAGATCAAACTTTACTTTGCTTTGGGCCGTGTGGACATTTCAATTGCTGAGCAGTGGCTTCCGCAGGGTGGCTGGATGCTTCTGAAAAATCTGTTACAATTTTTCAGACTGAATGGTGAATAATATTACTAATGTATCGCTGCTGTTGTACTTGAAAATACAATACACAGTGAACAAAAGCAGATAGTATTGTGACAATATAAAGAATTACATAAGATATTACAAAAGAACTAGTTTTGGGTGATGAGAAATGGTAAAGTACTTACTGTCTCAAGCTTCTTGCTAATAAATAAATTACCTGCCTCTGGTGCATATATGAATTGCTAATAACCCCGTTAAAATTCAGACTGTGTATGCTCTGAGTTAACCCTTAAATCACCACCAGGTGCTTGTGTCTCAGCTCTCTCTAGGCTGGCATAGTTTAGATATATTCGTTTTTATTTATGTATTTTACTGCTTAGAAATATTTCCTGGTTTAATCTCTTAAACTCTAGCTATTCTTTAATAAGGACCACTTAAAACAAAATGCTAGGCAGAGGATTAGGCTCACTTGTGCTTACACAGAGAAAATTAATTCAAGGAAAGAGTTGAAACCCCATGTAATTTGAGTCTAGCTAGGCCAACACACTAGGAAAATGGCCCAGGCTTGGACTAGCTAAGTATCCGTGTCCAAAGTCTGCGGAGATACTCAAGCGGGACTAGCTATAAATTCCAGCTTGCCTAATGGCAACAGCTCCATAAGAGCAGTTTCTGTAAACTTGGTAAAGTTCATTCCTGTATGTTAAAGGGGAATTTTTATCTTCCTCAAAGCTTATATGACTTAACTAATTGTTGGTCTAATAGGCCTGCCCCTGTTGCTGAGCCCCTGCTCATGTAAATTACCAGTGCAATAGTTGGAACTGTCTTATGGGATCAAAATTTGTTCTGATTTCCTTCCCATCTAGCATCCAAGTGCTGACCTCCTTTCTAGGCAAAGAATGATCATGGAATGTAGCACCAATTAATCTAATGGTATTTTTTTCCAATCAGACAAGCAAGATTAATCAAGTCTTGATAACATCTCTTCATTGTATTCACATCTCCAGTTAAATTCCTAGTTTGATCGAGTTGCCTCGTTGCTAAAAGCCATAATTTAATAATAAGAGTGATTTTTCACTAGGGGCAGAAGAATCCTCTAATCGTTAAATACAGGCGTAGTGATATATTTTTGGCTGTGCTACAGACTTGGGCCCAGATTTTCAAAAGGTGGTATTGCTGCAATACCTAAGTTTCATTTTCAAAAGGGATTTAGGCACAGAGGCCAAAACATTTACACACATGGCAAATTTTAAAATACCGAAGTAGTTCCCTTGATGACTGTTCATATGCTTCAGTTAAGAGGGGGGTGTACATTTTTCAAGACTGTGGAACAATTTTGAGTGTCTCAGTTTTTGGGGGCCTCACCTTTGCACTTGGAAAGGGGCCTGGTTTTAAAAAAATCCTGAGCACCTGTCAAATCAGGCCTCGGTTTAACGCTCCTCAGGCTGGGCGCACAAAATCACCAGTCACTTTTGAAAATCTCTGTCTTACTATTTATGTAATTTATCTACAGCACCACTGATGTGACCACCGTGCTGCACGCAGAGGGTAAATGAACAATGAATTCTCTCTCAAAATGTAAAGAAAACCTTCTATTTGAAAACACAAAAATCGCAAAGTTGTATGATGGAAAATAGTTTGGTAGGAAGGAAAACGTTCCCCGGGTCTCCCTCTCCTCTCCTCTGCCACTAGATATTGTTTTTTCAGTTGCATACAATCCCCCCCGCAGATGTAAGTAAACAGACTGTCTCCCTGTAAGATATTTGCTACAGTTTGTCACCCGACACAACATCGCAGTGATTTTTGTAGTACGCCACATGCTGAGTTGCTGGAGTACAGAAAGACTGGCAGGTGGCTGCACAGCTTCTAATTACAAAAGGGTAAAGCGAGAATCTCTCATACATGTAGGTAGATTAAATCAGGCAAGCGACAATGGGAAACTATTCTTTGTTCAAGCCAGGCAGCAATAAGTGCTTTGTAAGGGCAAGAAATTAGATCCCAGAGCTCAGCCCTGCCCAAATGTCTCTTGAACACAGCTGACCTGCTGAGTGGGGGATGTCCCAGAAGCTCTTCTTTGGAATTTATATAGCCTTATACCTGCAAATTCAACCACTGATTGGATTTACATGAAAATGCATCCTGTGAATGTATTAATGTGGGAAAGAGATCAGTAAGTCAACTGCAAACTCCTAATTTTAGTTCACTTTCTCTGATGGAAACAAATTGGGAGGAACCCACAGTGAAACCATTTGTTTCAGCCACTAGTCAAAGGGTAAGAGCCACAAACCACTAGGTCAGATTTGTCTGCTAATGTGTAACCAGACGCCAGTTGGCTTGTTAGCAATGCCAAGGCGTTCAACCAATTGAAAGTGGCCATTCTTTCCAGGCGCAGCAAATGGAGCATGCCAACGAAACCACCAGAACAAGCAGTACTGATATACTAATATAATATAACACCAGTTAATCTCATGTTTCCTTTGTGTATCTACAGTAGGGTGCCCAGACAGCAAGCATGGAAAATCGGGACAGCGAGTGGGGGGGAGTAATAGGAGCCAATAGAAGAAAAAGACTCCAAAATCAGGACTGTCCCTATAAAATCGGGACATCTGGTCACCCTAATCTACAGCCTTATTAAATATAGGCAGTAGTTATAGTGAGAGCCACATAGTCCATCCTAGCAGGGCACTGGGGTTGGGTTCAAGAAACCTGGGGTCTATTCCCGGCTTGGCATTTGGCCTGCTGGTTGACCTAGGGCATGATACTTCCCCACCTCTGTCTCCCTATCCCATCCCTTGTCTGTTTTGTAGACTTGAATGATCAGCTCTTTGGGGTAGGGCTGTCTCTTACCTTCTATATGTATAGTGCCTTGTACATTGAGGGTTCATTTAGGCCTCAAGGCATTACTCTACCATAGTTAAAGTTACTGTTCTAATGGAGTATCAAGGCTGGGGAGAATACCCAGAGATACAAAGACATCTGTAGTAGTAAGTACAAAGCAGTGAGCTCTTGCCAGTGTCCCAGGACCATGAAGTGTGAGTTTATGTGTGAGAGACGGGGAGAGTTGTTTTTACTATACTGTATGCTGGTAGGAGAAGGGATGAAATTGGACACTGAGGAAAGCTGCTTAGCAGTATGCTGGAAAACGACTGCTTTAAGCTATCAGGAAAGAATAATACAACAGATCTTGGCAGTTATGGTGTATGAGTCTCTGCCGCCTGCATTTAATAATGCATAATTTAAAGTGGGGTTAATCTGAAAAATTATAGGCAATTTTTGAAAGGAAAAAAAAATCAATCAACCATAAAACAAATATGAATAGTATTAATAACATTGTACTCGATGTCAAAAGTCCACCAAAGTATGTGCTCTGGACCTGGATGTTCTAACCGTGTTTTCTAACCATTTGGAATACTCAGGCCATATGGAAATGCCATAGCTTTACAAGTAGCTGGAAATGTGCTAATTAAAAGTACAATGAAAAATTGTGAAGTCTGGTTGAGCAACGTATTTGACCTGAGGTCTTGCTGAAGAGTAATTTCTGCCTCAAGGAGCAGTGAAGTCACTGAAGCATAACAGCTACATCTCTTTCAGACCCAGATCTTAGTGATATAACATGCACGCCTTTGATTTTTTTTGGTTCTCTCTTCTTTTTGAATAGCAAAACAAAAAAGTCTTCTAATTTGTGTGCTTGTAATGATGAAATAGGTTCCCCTTCCCGCTCCCCAACATTTTTTCCCTAAAAATATAAATAGGCAAAACATGTAGTATGTATAGCCTTAGTAGCATAGCTACTCACAGAGACTATGCTGATTTATAACAAAACTTCTCTGGTATCCTAAGAGACGCTGTATTCAGAGGAAACAGAAACAGAGAGACATGAGATTAATGCACTGGACTAGGATTCAAGAGGTCTGAGTCAATTCTTGGATATGCCACAGATTCTGGGTGAGACCTTGAGCAAGTCACATTATATCTCCATACCTCAGTTTCCCAGTTGTAAAATGGGGATAAAATATTCCCTTTGTCTTGTCTATTTAGATTGTATATCTTCAGAGAAGGGAATTTGTACGTACCACACCTAGCACAATGTGTGTCCTGATCTTAATACACTATTGTAATATGAATAATACTTAATCAAGATGGTAGTGCACCTTTTCCTCTCTGCAGCATAGAGAACTTTAAATTCTTCTGCTTTCCTTATTGAGAAGCTTGCTGGCTCAGCATATTACAGCTAATGGGGTTGTGACTCTCTATCCACAGCAATGTAAATCAAGAGTAACTCCCCTGAATCCAGTGGATTATGCACTAGTGCAAAATTGATGGGAGGAGAGAACCAACCTGCTTTGAAAAATGGGAACAACAGGTCAATGATTATTTTCTTGAGTTTAATTTCCCTTCTTCACATAAAAACAGTCTGTTGTCAACATTTTTCTAATGTGAAGAGAATTGGCCCCTGAAAGTAGTAAGTACACGGCTAAAAGGATCTTTTCTTCTATGAAAGGGAAGCCAGGGAAATAGACTTAATTTACGGCACTAAAAGAAATACCAAGGGAATTAGCCTGTTCTAGTATGCAGCTAAAATGGTGGGGAGCTGTGTTCAAGTTCCCTCCCGTTTTTAAAATTCTAGATCAAATAAGGTCTCCTGAATGTGTTTTGTAATGAAAAAAATAGCATGTTCATGTTTTGGAAGAAACCTTCTCTTGTACTCTTAATGACATTGTCTTGCACAGCACCACATGAATGTGGCTGCCTATCGAACACATGTTCCCCAGCATGCTCATCCAAACATCTTGGTTGTCTGTTCTGATTAGATGTGGATAATGTCTGTGGAGGTGAAGGTTGCATTTTGCTGACAGATGCCCTTGCCACAAGTTCCTTTAAGATGTTACCAGTTAATTATAAAAATAGCAGACTTCCTCCCCTTGCCCCCGCCCAGCCAATGGTTTGGGTTTTTTGTGCAGGAGGAGGAGGAGGGGTGGGGGGAGTGGAGGAAATCTAGGTTTTCAAATCTTGGCATCAGTGGAGGAATACTGCTTAAGGGCTTAGTGCTTCTCTTGAATAGGCAGCCTGGCCGCCATGTAACATGAGCAACCCTCATCTGCATTTGGGTGTCATGAGGCCATAGAGATCAAACGATGGGAGTCAGCTCTTAGTTTTTATTTTGGGTACGTCTACACTACCCGCCGGATCGTCTAGTGTAGACGTTATAACAAGCGGCAGAAGCGCAGTCAACGGGGGTGCAGCAGCGATCAACTCACAGCTGTGTGGACGGCCAGGTAAGTTGATCGAAGATACGTTGACTTCAGCTACACTATTCACATAGCTAAAGTTGCATATCTTAGGTAACTCCCGCCCTCCTGCCATAGTGTAGACCAGGCCTTTGACAATCATGATAGGAACTGGGAACTTGCACCAATTTATGCAAAACTAAGAGTCAGGAAATACGATGCTTGTCTGCTAGTGCTAGTGGCTATTATTCTATCTTTTATATTTTTAAATAATGGGAGTATTTTTTTTAAAAAAAGGGAGTTTTTCTCTCCATTAACTCAGTGGAGGTTGTTTTTAGATATTTGTTTGCTAAGGGCCCAAACTGTAAGCTATGCTGGGAGGACATAGCTTACATTGATTTTGTTTGTAGTAAATAGTCCAGAGGATAATGCACATTAATAGAAAGTCTGAGCTTTAATTGACAGACTCTGACATGAAAACAGAGACTTAACATGCAAAGAGAGACCATTTCTTATTACTGGGCACACAGAAGGGTCAGACTAATTAGTTCTCCAGACAACTTGCTTGCTTTATCATGGGAAATCTTGAGTATTTCTGAACAACACTGGTGTGCAATGTAGCAGAGAATTACCTTTTGAAATCATTACAGAAATAGTAGGGGCTCACAAGCGTAATGCACCTGAGCAGATGACAAGGTTCTAGTAAACCAGTGCTTATTTAAAATAAGATCTAATTTTTGCCTTGATTTAATGCACCTTCATCTCTTTAATGAAGGTCCTTGTGAATTTTAGAAAAGGAGGAACTGAAAGTGACCTGAGATGTGGGCAGAGCCAGGTATCCAACCTGTTGTTCTCTGTACAGGCTTAGCCTGTATTGTAGTCACACCTGCTCGGATTGCCATAAACAAGGGCAGATGTGTTTACAGTAGGAAGCTAATCTCAGCAGGGATGTTTCCCCGTGATCTATGGTGTGAAATGTTACAGCAGGATGATAAGGGCAGAATCCTGACAAGGACAGTTGGGAGCAAAGGTTAGAGCAAAGTCAAACCTGAGGCTGAGTGTAGCAAAGGAGTTCATAGTCTAATGCCAGGCTCGGTTAGATAACCAGGATCAGAGACTGAGTCAGATTTCAGGGCCTGGGTCTGGAGCAGAGGAGCAAATCAAGCTGAAGTTGAAGCCAGGAGTTTAAGAACAGGAATGATCATGGCAGTTACAGGAGATTCACACTGTTGTGTGGGCACTTCTTGGAATATCCCTTGGGTTTATATAGGGCAGGGAGCCAATCAGAGCCACGAGGCTCTGTCAGACTCCTTGAGGCGGGACTTCCTATGGTCTGCATCCACAATGAGTAGTGGAGTGCAAGCTGGTTACCCGCTGGCCCTTACAGGTAATGTGGCTTTGGTAAGCGGGAATTAGCCAAACTTACACATCACTAAATTTGACATGAGAGTAGAGTCTGTTTGCAGAGGTCCTATGATTTGAATCCTCAATGGAACTTAAGTATTAAGTCCTATGATTTGAATCCTCAGTGGAACTTAAGTATTAAGTCCTATGATTTGAATCCTCAATGGAACTTAAGTATTCCAAAAGAGGATAGCACAATGTCTTGATGTTTATTATAGGGGGAGGTGGTAGGGTCTGAAGATGGTTGAGTTTTTCAACAAGACCTTTTTCCATTGTTGGTTCACCAAAACTTCATGGGAATAGTTCAGTTCTGATAAATTTCCTGTTTTTTGAAAAAATTTTGAAAACAAGTTTTGAATGTTTTGAAACATTTTGTTTTGATATTTTCAAAATGAAAAGTTCTTTTCTATGGTCCAGAATGACACTTGATTGCTTAAATTTAAATTAATTTATAGTTTAAAAAAAAGTCAAAATCTAATGCATCAATATATTGAAATGAAATGTTTTGATTGACCCGATCTGAATTTTTTGGAGGTTTTAGGTTGGTGAAAACTTCTTAGTTTCCCAAATCCTGTCTAACTGGGAACAGGAAAATTTTGTGATATCTCAAAAATTCTCACAGGATAGGAACACCATTCTCTGCTCACATCTAGAAGTCAACCCCTTTGACCCTATGACCTCTTTTGAGACTCTTTAACTCTTCCATTGTTTACAGCAGGCTTTATCAATTCAATAGAGAAAAGGGGCATGTGCGTTATGATACAGTCTTTAATTACATGATCACATGCTATTTTCCTCCCCAGAACCTCAGTCCCCTGGTGCACCGGTGCACTGAATGAATATCAATAGTGCTTCCAGGGGCAAAATTAAATGTGGCATTTCCTAGCTACTGACTTTGCATCCTAAACCATGTTCTTTTAACAAAAAATGTTTTCTATTAATAAATGTGTTTATAGTCCATGATGCATCAACAAAGATGAGAGTCCTGTTGTGGGAGGTGATGTACAAACACATATTAAGAATCTCCCATGAAGAGCTTACAATCCAAATAGACCAGACGAAATGGGGAGAGATATTTATCCCCATTTTACAGGTGGGGAACCAAGGCTAAGAGAGTAAATGATATACCCACAGTATATCACCCAAGGATTCTGTGGCATTGGATCCGAGTCTCCGGAGTCTCAGCCCATTGCCTCAATCACAAGACTGTCCTCCTTTCTGTGTAGATATGTTTTGCCCAAAAGAGTTTGTCTTGCTATGTGGGGAATGATGGTTAGTAGATGCAGATCTTTATATAAGAAAATAAGAAGCCTTTTAGTGTTTGGCATGTACATCCAATAGCTCTCCCAGAGCAGTTTCCAGGGTCACTCGTTTTTTACAGAGCTGTACTCAAACTATTTTCCCCTGAAAGTGTATAAAGAGCTGGAGCAATTTAAATCAAAGCCACATGAGAGCCCTGAAGCGCTAGAGCTTTCACTCCAGTCACAGGATCGATCATCTGTGAAATGTTATCTCTGAAAACTGATCTTCTTCTTCTTCCAGGAAGAACTTAAAAAATAGATCCTATTTTGAAAGTGGAAATGTCAAATTTGCCCTGTCGATAGGGCCATTTTAGAGTGAAAAAAGAGCTGTTTCCGCTCAAATTCCTAATGCTGACTGAAATGTGGCAATCTTAGTTTGGGAATGAGGATAGCGCACTCAAAAAATGGTCTCTTTGAGCAGAAAGGCTCTATTTTAGAAAAAAACCCTATAAAATTTAACCTAAATATGGGCCTCAGATTTATCCCATGTCATGGAATGTTCTGCAAACCCCGATGCAAAGATTTCCTGTCACATATATGGCAGTTTCTATTAAAGATTTTTAAGGATCTGAAGAGCTCCTCCTTCATTGCAAAATAGAATCTGGTTTTGTGTTTATGGGTGTGGGGATGGGATTTGGGGGGGGGGGAGGGCTGCTTAACTTTGCAGTTGGAAGTAAGAACAAAAGTACAAAGAACATATTTAATATTTTTGTTGGCTAATCCTTCTCTTATCACCCCTTTTTTTTGGTATATCCCGTTTACAGCTTCTGTTTTTACCTTGACATCTAGACCCTGAACATGCATAAACAACACCTGATGGTGTCAGTGGGATTGCTGCATACATGAGTTTCCTCACAGTAGTGTCCTGTCAACAGCGATGACTTTCCAGCCTTGAATTTGACATTGATGTCTATCCCAAAGACAGCTAAGAACTTGAGTGCATGTGCGTGTGGACGCGTGAGCATATTCAGTGTATTTAAAGGATTTAAAGGATTCTCCTTCTGGGTTTATGCATCTGAATGATCCTACATTGTGTGATAGCAGAAGGTCAGGGAGCTGTGGAAGAGTGCTTGAGGGGAGATATATCAGCTCCAGGCTCATTAGGTCGTGGCTCCCTGTAGACTAGGGAAGCAGGCAGTAGGTTAATTAGGAGCACCTGCTGTCAATTAAGGCCTTAATAAAAACCCCTGCCTCAGGCAGATAGGTGTGGGTGTTTGGAAGAAGTTTGGAAGCGTTGGAGCAGAGAGCAGTTTGGAGGCATTGGAGCAGAGAGCAGTTTGGAGAAGTTGGAGCAGAGAACAGTTTGGAGGCATTGGAGCAGAGAGCAGTTTGGAGAAGTTGGAGCGGAGAGCAGTTTGGAGAAGTTGGAGCGGAGAGAGTTTGGAGGAGTTGGAGCAGAGAGAGTTCGGAGAAGTGCTGCGGTGAGCTAAGAAAGACCCAGACCCTAAGTAAAGGAACACCTGGCTTGTGTAGAGAGAGGGCAGGAAGCCCCCCACAAGCTGAAGAGTAGGAGAGGGAAGTAGTCCAGGGGAAGGAGTAGCCAATCCCAGTGGTTTACCGCTATCCTCAGGGCCCCTGGGCTGGGACCCGGAGTAGAGGGTGGGCCCGGGTCCCTCCCTCTCCACTTCTCCCCTCTAGGATACTAGTGGGACAGTTAAGATCCTGTTCAGGGGCAAGAAATAGGCTCCCTGAATTCCCCACAAGAAGAGAAAGCGCAGGACCCATCAATATAGTGGCAGTAATTTGTCACAATTGTTAAACTAATTCTCACTAATGAAGTACTAATCGGTACTGTAATATATTCTGGAATTATGAGATTGTCTTTCCAGGTAATTAATGAAATAATTTATTTTCTCAGTCTATAGGAGTGTTACTTGCTTTTGCTGTTGAAAGATATAGGCATAGATTTGTAAATTAATTTGGCGCATTAGTAACTTTGTTTTTTGGCCTTTTCAACCAAATTAATAAGAGCCAAATTCTTTAGCTTCATTTTGTCTGAAACCTTTACTACTGTTCTTATAGTTTCTGCAAGGATCACAAGAAAATTAAGTTTCCACGTACCATCAACTGATGTTTATTCAAAGGATATTACTCTTAGCTGTAAATTACAACACAAGTTTTGCCTTCCTATCACAGAGTTATGTGATCTTTGACCTGCATCCATTTTTATTGCACATATAATTTAAATGAGTTCAGTTTCCAAAGGTTTGATATGTGGCTTGTAAAAATTAAGAACCATGTATAATATTGCTTTTTTACTTGATGTGAAATAATGGAAGCCAACTACTTTTTATATTAAGACAATATTCATGGATTATGTATGACCCCCTCATTCATATGGCCTAATCCTGCAGATGCTTAAATTATTATTGGTTAAAAAGTGGGATTCTCAGAAATGCCTTGGCATTTCGGGGCTTTAGAATACCTCACTAGACCTCTATTTGCAACTTTTGGCTCCTAAATGTCTTTAAAAGTCTGGACCATAAAGCTTTTGACTGTTAGTACTTCCACTGGCTTCAGTGGGATTGCTCATGTGAGTAAAGTTATTCATGTGCCTAAGTGCTGGCTGGATTGAGCTATAAAATAACATTTACTGGAGTGATATGGAACTTCTTAAGGCCCTATGGAAGGCATATATTAAGAATACAGAACTTAAATACTAGGGTATATGTTGAACGGTTGAGTGGGTTGAACAAAGTCATGTGCTCCCCCAAATAAAATTACGGGCCAGATCGAATAGAGCTATGCAGATTGCAGAGTTGAGCCTTGATTTTTGTCCCTGTTCAAAGTTCAGGATGGTTGGGAGGAGGGCCTATCCTTATGAACCACGGCTTCCCTCTTCTCTGCTAAACAACAGTGTGATCACATTTATAACAACCTTGAAAAGGTTAGGTTGTTGAGCAGAAGTACAGTCAGAAGAAACAGAGTGACACAACACTAGTATGCAGCTTTTCTTTCACCCGGAGAAAGCAATTCATCAAGCTAGTCCTTACCAAATTCCACCTTCAGGAATATAGATATTGCCATCCAGCTATGAGGGATTTATTGCTGCTTGGCTCATATTTTTCTCTCATAAAACTGACCGTCAGAAGGCATTAGCGTTACAATTTCTGGAAAGGAAGCAGAGGAGTTTTTCCTAGTAGGGGAACATGTAAGCTTCTCAGTGTGTGCAGGTCACTTCCTAGAGCAGGAAGAATGAGAGACCGAGAGAATAGGGGGAAAAGGGTAAAATCTGTTGCTGAACTGTATTTCTATCTGACTGTACCTAGTAACTCATAAGTCCACTGCTTGCATCCGACGAAGTGGGTATTAGCCCACAAAAGCTCATGCTTCAAAACTTTATAGTTAGTCTTTAAGGTGCCACAGGACTTTGTTACCTCTGCTATTCCAGACTAACACGGCTACCTCTCTGATTCTTGACTGTACCTAGTAACTCATTCCCTGGCAAGTATTTTCTGTCGTCATGGCATTACTGGCCAGTCTAGAAGACTGCACTGTAGTTTAAAACCTTCGCTGTTTCATTAAAAAACGGAGTTTGACCATCTCAGTTCACTTCCCAGGAGCAAAGAGTAAAACCTCATTGGACTCACTTCAACCTGGCTACTAGCCCCCTCTCCGGCAATGTTCATACCCTCCTTGTCTCTCCCAGAAGTGGCTCATGCTGACTGCTGGTGAGCACTCACTCCGTAATATTGCTGTTTGGGCATAAGGTCTGGACAAAGTTTTATAGGCCAGATGAAGTATTTGAAATAGGTTTCTTACATTTTTTTTTCACCCCAGGAAAATAGTCACTTTTGAGATGTTATAGGGGAGATGTGTAGGTGGCTTGCCCAGGCAAAAATGTTGAACTGTACATGGTGCTCACACTTTTGTCTTTGAAAAGATATTGCACATAAATAAGCTGTTACTGATCATCTGTTCTGTATGGATTTATCAGAGGCTTCCAAGTTATATTTAACATTTTAATGTAAATATCTAACTTATTTAATTTAGTTTTCTGATTTGAATTAATTATACTGAAAATAAGTTTGACATTGGTTCACTACCTGCCAAGCAACAGCCGCATGCTTATGGCTCATGAGCCAGAGAAAAAGGATATCTTGTGGGGGAGGTAACGGGTTAGCACTCTGGAGAATGAGGTTCGTTCCTGGTTTCTTATGGGAGACTGTCCTTATGTCACTCCATCGCTTTGTGCATCAGAGCCTTATCTATAAAATGGTGCTAGTGATACTTCTTACCTCACAGTGGCCTTTGTGTGGAAGAGTTGGTTCATGTTTGTGAGACAGTCTGAGCTGTGCCAGAGGTCGAGCTGCTATGTATTAATGCTCTGTAAGAATCTGAAGACTGGTCTAGGTTGGCTCAGCTACGTCACTCAGGGGTGAAATGCTTTTGTTCTAAGTAAGTGATACTTTGGTTGGTTGATTGCTAACTACCACTACCGGAGGGCAGAGTCTTGCAGGGTCAGGATGGGAGTCAGACCTACTGAGGTGAAGACAGGTGAATACACAGGGGATTGCATCCCGACACCTTGTCTGAGACTGGGAAACCTGTGTGATTTCATCTCTAGAGAGAGGCATAAGGCCTCAAAGGGATGCCCTTGGACAGACCAAGAGGGGGTTGGATGTGTAGCCCAGTAGCTAGGAGCAGGGAAATAGGAGGAACCTAAAAGATAGGTGATTCTATTCCACAGAGGTTTTTATACTGCCCCTCTTTGCCATCGTGTTTAAACACCTTCCAGCAGTGCATTAAGCAACATGACTAACATCTGCCACATGTGGTTCATTCTTTTTCTCATCTGATGAGTCTTTCCCACAACCACGGGGACTAGAAACATCTTAAAAATGAAAACCAAGATTCATACAGAATCACATGACTCCAGGAGTTGGGCTTTAAATGTCAAGAGGGTCGTGATAAAATCATGGACGTTTGTCAACCCTGTTTGTTTGTAAATAATCCATGAATGAGTGGTTCTGTGAGACTGGTACGTAGTATGAAGTCTGAAGACTCCTTTTCAGGCAGATATTTCAACCATTTTACTAAGCCACAAGCACGTTAATGGCCTGACTCTGCCATTCCTGCTCTTGTTGAATGAGTGGTTCCTTTTAATTTTAAAATGACTACTGAGGAGTTGGGATTCTATTTGTCACAAATAAAGGTGACACAATCAGGCCCTATTGACTTCAGTGGCTTTTGCCTCAGATCCTTATGTGTAGGGCCAGCCCAAAACATTTTGGCACCTGAGGCGGGGAGCTGAAATGACACCCCATTCCCCCTCACTTGGGCCAAAACTTAGAAAGGTTTCTTGTGCCCTCCTTGCTCTAGCCCAACCCTCCACCATCTCTGTGCATCTAGAGCAGAGTGAATATATATGCACCAGCAGCAGACACAATTTTCTACACTCTGAGTCATTGTGGCGTTCCCCCCTTCCCCCCGCCAGTCTGGCACATAAGGCGGCCGCCTCAGTTTCCCACATGATAAGGCCACCCCTGCTTATGTGACTACCTCAAGGTAGCAGAGTGAATCAGTGGCAACTGGGCATGGAACTCCAGAGCCTAGGCTCAAAGTTGTATGCTCCAATTGCTAGACAGCACTGCCTGTCCTAACATAAGCAGAATCTGCATCTGACAGAACTTAAAGCACACAGTTGGCAAATGGAAGCCTCCAGCCTTCAATCCTATAATTACATGCAGCGTGAAATGCAAAACAAATCATGTGCAAAGGTTTATTCAAGAGGCTTTTAAAATGTGGGCTTTCATGACAGAAAGTAATTAGAGGAAGAGGTTCATTATGTCGTAGGCTTTAAAATACAAAATGTCTACGTACATTGTATACAAAGGAGTGGAAACCAAAGGCATTGCACTACAATGGCTAAATTCCCCTCCTCCCACCCACAAACTCTCTGCACATTTTAATAATATTTTAGTATGAGTAAGGACATCATTGTGCACAATTCGTTTGCTGACTCCAGTAATAAAGCATTCTGCCCTTTATTTATAGGACTGCCTCAAGGATCTGACAGGAGGAATTGAGTATGCTGCCAAGATATTAAATGAAATTCCCCTGAAAGACATTCTGTGTTCTAAAAGAGCCTCAAAGGCAGAAAGGGAAGGAAATGGGCAAGGTAAGTCATACATAATGATCTCAGTTGGCGTCCATTGATCTGGTCCAGCATCCTTCTGAGGACGGAATATCCATCAAAGTCTTTTAAAAGTCACTCGACTGTTCTGGTTAGTGGTTGCTGTCACAAACACAGGCTGTACAGGGGGCAGGTTGTTTGTGAAAGGGCCAGTTTCCTTTGACCCAACTAAAGGAAAAAAATAAACAAAACCTGGGATTGGGCTCTTTCACAATCAACCTGAAAGTCCAGGAGAGAAAATGCACTTGAAATATATAGGGGCAAATTGTCTGTTGGACTTATGGCCTCTTTGCATTACTCATTTCCTCAACTGGGGATTCTCCTTGCATGGGTGAGGCTGGCATGACTGGTTCCTTCAGCACCTCCTCATGCAGTCTTTAGTGTAGGAGGTCTGGATGGGTGCAGTGACAGCTGTGCGGAGGATGATAATTCCATTTGTGACATTCTTGGGGTTTCAAATTTTTTTGTTCTACATTGGAATGAAATCACAACCCTTCAAATATTTCCACAAATAAAAGGTGTGTGAAAATGGCAGTCTTGGGTTAGAAAAGCTCAGGTTTTCACTTCATGTATTTCTCTCTCTGATCAAGTGACCAGACCGCGCTCCCCCCCCCCCAAAAAAAAAACACCCCAACCCCATTGCAACAAAAATCTAGTTGAAAGCAATTGTCTCCGCCAAATGTTTCAGCTTCGGCAGAACAACAGATTTCAGTGTTCTGACCAGTTTTATGCGATCATGTTCCAGCTGTTATGCGCTGTCATAGTGGCTCCCTTGGGGAAGAAAGCTAGCCAGCATTCTTCGAAGTAGCCCCCATCGCTGCTCTAAATATTTCCAGGGCTGAGGCGTAGGTGGTTCTGGCCCCAAAATCATGGAGCAACAATTGGCTTTTTTCAGTATTGTCTGCTTTTGTGATTTCATTGAAATTCTAACCATATTTGGGGGGGGGGGTTCTTTAAAGACCCTTCTATTGGGTTCATGTGAACATGTGAGAATCTCATCTTTCATTAAAAAAAATAGTTACTGGGCATCATGGTTGCAGAGACAAAATCTTATGACTTAGGTGCACACTGAAGGCATAAAACCCCAAAGAGAAATAAGAAGAAGCCAAAATTATGTTATTTTTCCAAAATCTCATGATTTATGAGGGAGGAAAAGGGCCAGTTTATGATTTTTCATCACCTGGGGTTGGTGATATGAGCCACCTTCACTCAGCTGCATCCTGCAGAGAATAAATACAGCTGAGAATCTGGCTCAGATTATATGTGGTGAACTACGCCTGATTAAATGTAGAAATTTACTTCCAGTCATCTATCACGAGGACGAAAACAATTTGTGGAAACATCTGAATTTGATGACACCTTGGTTTTGTCAAAAAAATAGCTGGTGAGCTTTTAGGTACGGAAATAAAACTACACTCCAGATACATATGTAGCAAAGGTATTTATATGGTCCCTGTTTTCATAGTATGTGAGCTCCTCAGAGTCTTTAAGGTATTTATCTTCCCAGAACCCCTGTGAGGTGGAAAAGTGCTATTATCCCCGTTTTACAGAGTCTCTGTTCCCTAAATCACTTGCTCAAGGTCACGCAGGAAGTTTGCAGTGGAGCAGGGAATTGATCCCGGATCTCCTAAGTCCCTGGTTAGGCCCGAACCATTGGACAATCTTTCCTTTCAAAGTAAATATATATATTTTATCTGAAGCACAGAGAATTTAATGGAATGATTTCTTCCTCTAAGGTGTTACATTCCCATTCATCACACGAGACCATGTCCTTTTCTCTGTGAGAATGCTCAGGAGTACTCTGAAGAAACTGGATAGCTGGCAATGTATGGAATGGGATGGAATGGGAATATATGATGCCAAATGGTTAGTATTCTGAGTACAGCCATGTTACTGCTTCGTACATTTCTGGGCGTGTTGCATCTCTTGTGAGCCTCAAGGGCCTGATGCTTCTTGGTTGTATTTGTTAGTGAGAAAGAAGGCTCCAGGGGCTAGCCTGATTTGTTAGACCTTTGTTTGATCTCCTGCTCTTTCACAGACTTCCTCATTAACCTCGGACAAGCCACATAATCTCACCGTGCCTCAGTTCCCATCTGTAAATGGGGATAATGGCGTTGGCCAACTTCTTCGGGGGATTGCAAAGATAAATACATTAAAAAATGTGTGAAGCACTTAGGCACCATGTTATTGGGGGCCATACCAGTACCTATACATAGACATCATTAAACTGTCTAGGCAACTCCAGTATCAATAGACAGAATGGCACGGAAGTATCTCTGTATCATGAGATGAAAGGTTCTTAAACTTTGTGTGGAATTTCTCTTATCTCGTAGGTTTAAGGAAGAGATGAATACAGGGATTTGTTGGGTTTCTTTGCCCACTCGGTTTGTGTTTTGAGGGTGTAACATTTTGTAGTGCTAATAAGTGCTCATTTATATGCAAAGGGCAGAGAGAGTTTTTTGGGTGATTACTTGAAAGGCTTTGCAAGCTCCTGGTTGCACAAATATTAAAATTGATTTTCTCTATGTCTTTGGGCCTACACTGCTCCTTTAAGAGCTCTTAGAGATTATTAAAATGTTCTAGGGTGGACAAATCAAAAATTGTACCCCTTTTTCCAGAGCACAAGGCAGATTTCCTCTGAAATACAGGAATGGTATAAATGTTCTTTAATATTCCATATGGCTTAGATTTAAAAGCTAGGAGAAAAAAAACAGATGGCCTGTCTAATAGACTTAAATAGAGGGTCCATTACATTGGTTGGAAATGTTATCCCGGTTAATGTCTGCCTGTAAAGAGGGCTTGAGCCAAAATCCATTGTATTCAATAGGAATAGGTCTGTTCACTTCAGTAGGCTTTGAATGAGTCCTGTTGTGCACATTATCAGTTTCCTCCTTGGGAAGGACTAAGTGGTTCTTCAAAAATTTGGTGCGCTCAACTCTGAACTTGAATGCAAGAATTATGAGTCAGAAATTGTTGGCCATTTTTCTGCCCAAGGGTATACTTTTCAGTCCTGAATGTGCTTTGATGCTGCTTTAGTAATCACCTGACCAGTCCTTAAATGATGTTTCAATAATTTTTTTTTAGCTTTTTTTAAAAAATGCCACATGAATACAATGTATTATTATTCAAGTGGTGAAATGTGCATGGGGATGTACAAAATATAGCAAATATTGAAGTTGCAAGATGAAGCATTCTGGAGACTAGTGAATTCTAAATGCAAACTTTGTTCCAGAAATGTTAATTTGAGCATGTGGACTATGTATCAAATTTTATGTTCCTCTTTCCCTTGTTAAATGTAAATCTTATTTTATTACTCTACATAAACTGGAGAATGAAGTCGACTTATTTTTCATGTTACATCCTTGCCCTTTAAATAAAATTATGTGGGTAGGTGTAAGTTTAAGAATTCAAATAAAGCTGTCTTCTCTGTTCTATTTTTGGTTGCATACTACTATAAGATAGATAAATAAGAGTAACTTGTCCAGCTAATATTAGACTAATATTAGTCTGGATCTGCAAAAGCGACAGAGTCTTGTAGCACCTGTTAGTTTCTGTTAGTCTATAAGGTGCTAAAAGACTCTTTGTCACTTGTCCAGCTAAGCAGTTTGTGTCCTCTTGAACAGCAACACCAGTCATAAAATATATGCAGCCAGAGTCTCATTCTACTATTGAAAAAACAGAAAAATTGTAGATGGGTAGCCCATAGGCTTTATTATATTCACTGCCTTTCCTTCATTATATTCTGTCATTGTATTCAGCAGTAATGAAAGGAATCTATAGGCCAGTATCCTGTAAGACATTATCTTCAGTAGTTAGCATAAGGCTTGAGGCCTATGAATTTTGGCATAGATAAATGACCCAATGGTCACCCAATAATCTATAGAGCAAGGTACAGATGTTCAGTGTGATTGGCTTTCTCATTTAAAGACAGAGAAATATGTAGATTAGCCGCATAGAGACAAGAGAAAAGTAAAATCAAAGGGTATTGTATTCCAGCTCCAACAATATGAGTTGTGCTACTTTCCCATGGAGTAGTTGTTGAGGAATGCTCTTCTGGTAGCAAGAATTCCAGAGAACACCTTTGATCTATATAAATTAAAAACTGATGTTGCTATATAAAGGCATATAGAACCCTTGATACAGAAGAATCCCAAAGTGTTTAACAGACTTAGATGAGAGGACCATTTTGCTCACCAGTGCAATGCAGTCACTTTTGGAAATGTAGAAGTCTTGCTGTCTGAAGAATGCTACAGAACAAAGGACTTTGGGGCTTGTGATGGGAGAACTAAATTACTCAGCTGAAATGACTTTAAATAAACAGAATGCAGTGCCCATGCTGGAAATTTGGCTAAGACACCAGTCTAACACCTACACACACACAAAAATCCCTGTGAGCCATAATGGCTGCAGAGTTGTCAGTGCTTTCTGAAAACCTCTTTGAACTTGGGCAAATACTTCCCTCTGTTCCACAAAACCATTATAGAATTCTTATTGATTGCAGAGAGAGATTTAACTACTGACTATGCTACCATTGTACTACTTCATTGACCAGCTGCACCTAAACTTTAGCAGATGTTTCCCTGTTTCAGGCAAGTAGAGAACTCTGTGAATGTTGTGCAAGGAATTAGGAGCAAATTGTCAAATGAAATAAGTGTTTTTTAAATAACAAAAATGGCAACAATAGGCCCTGTATCATTATTTTAAAAATCAAATTGCAACAAATTATCCAGCATTTAGTCCAGCAAATACTTAGTACTGAATAAAAACTGTAACAAAATACCATAGCTGTTAGACAAACTGCCTCACTAAAAATGGAGAATCTATTACAGCTGGGAAATTGCTTTTGATCTGTCATTGTTATTTCCATGCAACATGATGTGCTGGTGGTAAGGATGACGTGTGTAATCTCAGTTTCAGATTCTGATTTTAAGGGAAAACAACATAGCTAGCAACTCATTGAGACACAGGAAAAACAACACATCTTGCAGGCCTGTTTTGAATTGTTTTGCCATAAATGTCTCTCATGACAAAGATAAACTGTGCAATATGGACTAAGCCTGCTACACTCTGATTGGCTTTTCAAGCTGTCATGACACTCTATAGAAGGAACTTCCAGTTTGTTTCTGTGTCCCTCCATTTCTTCAGGTATCTTAGTAAGTACCATTTCCATTTTTTCCAGGGCAGTTTGATATTTAATAGTCTGTTGTCTTCATTGCCTGCTGCAGGCAGCTCTTTAATATCAGCCTAATATCTGGGGTTTTAACTTTGGTCCCCCTCTTATAAACCATTCATGGTCTTACTCCAGCCTCCCCCGTGAGCAGGTTTTCAGGTAAAGACATTGTGCCGGGAGACCTTGATTCTTAACCCTCCCCCCCCCAAAATATGTGTAGATCAATGCAATAGTTGTCTCCTTTTATTCATAACTAAAAGATGTTAACACCATTAAAGCACTGGACTGTGCTGAAATGTCTGAATATGAGTTAGACTAAACGTGGCATCAGCCCTAAAGGGAACATAGCATAAGGGTTTCCGTCACAAGCCTTGAACATCTTCTGGCTTTTGGGCTGGTGCCCTCCTTTACAAAATTATAATGGACTCTGTTTACGTACCTAGGCCTCAAATACTCTTTCTGTTTTAACAAAGCTAAACCACATTACTCTCTAGAGAGCAGAAAATCCATTGAGAGCACTCTTGAGGGCAAAGGTAGGAAGACCTGTTGGAAATGGAGAAGCTAAACACTATGGGGGTTCCATCCAATAATTTCTTTAATGGAGCTTAATTGCATGGAAGGAACAGAAATTTGCCTTCCTGGAACAGTTACTTAAAATGGCAAATATCTTGATATCTGCTGATTTCCAGGGCCATCTCTGCTGATGCTCTGGGTCTGTACATTGGCTCTAAGGGTTTCACCATCATGTTATCTAAATAGACAGGGATTTGGATTTAAAGGCCTTATTTATCTTTTTGCAAATAGCAGAGGCTAATGATTTATTCTGCTTGGATTGAATCTGATGGTTCGCTGGGTTCAAATAAAAATATATCCTTCAAGGATTTACAGTGTCCTTTCATTGTAAAGGACTTTAAGCCACCAAATGGGAAATATGAAGAATTTGCTCTTGAGGGTTAGAAGCTGGAACTAAATTAATGTGTAACTCTGAAAAGGCTCCGATGTAATCCCTGTTCAGTGAAACAGTGCATTTAAGTGTTTTTTCCCAGCTGGTGGTCCCTGTTTAAATAGCATTTTTCTACATTAGCCATAAATAACTAGGAAGACTTACACCTTGTCTAAACTACAGGGGGAGATCGATCTAAGTGATGCAAATTCAGCTACAGGAATAACATAGCTGAACTTGACGTACTTATTTCTACTTACTGCAGGGTCCACACTACACAATGTTGACCGGAGACACTCTCCCCTTGACTCCCCTTGCATTTCTCATTCAGGTGGAGTACAGGAGTTGACTAGACTTGCTAAATCAACTGCCTACGCATCGATCGCTGTGCATTGAACTCCCAGTAAGTGTAGACAAGGCCTTAGCGTTTAAGCAAAAGATTTTGTTCAACCCTAAATGATTTTTTAAAAAACTTTTGGATTGGCTGAAAATTTTGACACATTTGATTTTCAGATTGACCCCTCAAGAAACTTTTTTCTTCAACTTTTTTGTCTTGAATTGCCAGTGAATCAAAAAAATTAATTGTCCACACAGTTCTAAAAGTACTTGGCTTATGCCAAAACCAGGCAAGCATCAGAACATAGGCCCGAGGAACCAGCTTATTTCTTTCCTAGCTTCTCTCATTTATAAGGTTTGGAGAAATGATTTTTGAAGTGAACTGAGAATACTCAAGTGACCAAAATTAGCATGGTAGCTATCCATAACTAGAGAGGGATGTGACCTGACTTTTGTGTATTTTAATGCTCCTGATTTCCTGTATCCTAATGCACCAGAAGTTTTGGAGTATAGCTGAACTCTAGATCCAAATTTCATAGTTGGCTTTTACCTGAAAAATGATTTGAATTAAGACACTGGAACTATCTGAACAGATCCAGACCTCTCTGAAGTTCAGATATGGGTATACATTTTGTAGGTGGAACTCATCTCTAATCCCATCTGGCTCCTTTGGTTTCTCTTCAACACAGAATCTGTGTTAGATCTAATGTAAGACTAGTGTCTTGAAAAAATTATCAACATTTTAGATTACCTCATGTGAGAGAAGTTCTAGTAAAATGGTTGTCACTTTTAATGAACTAAAGCTCTGAAGACCATTTGCGTATAGTCTGTAGGTCTGCCAGTTTGCCATACTAATACTTTACACAAGCTGGTAATTCTTAAGGAAGTTGCATCATATTTCCAGGTGCAAGAATCACTCTTAATGGACACTACAGCAATTACAGGCCTCAGATTTCTGCTTGCTTGAACTGTTGCTGGGCCAAACTGATGTAGCTAAGAATTCTGGGAAAGTTACATTGAATGAAATCCCTTTAAACGCATTAGGAGCCTGAACTGTTGTCAGTTAGAAGGTATAAAAGCTTGATTTGTATTGCTAAGAGGGTAATTTCTATAGTAACATACATGTCTCTTACAATTGATATTTGCCTAACTAATGTGCAATTACTTCCTGCAGCACTGTAAGATGGTTCTAAAGCTATTAATGCCTTTATGATTATTGAAATGATATTGCCAAGACCAAATGTATCCACTGGGGTCTGATATAATTAGGTAAAAAACATTAAGTCCTGAATAGGAGAGAGTGAGGTGTCTAAACGAAACTGTGGTCCTGAAAGATATTACATGTGAATGAATGCTTTCTTTGTATGGTGTTCTCCATTCATTGTTGTTATCACTGGCCTTTTGTCTTATGAACTTCCTTAGAGAAAGGACTGAAAATGTGAATTGTCTTAAGGATGGGCTGTGAACTGAATAAAGGTAAAAGTCGGGGTGGGTTATATCCTGGGTTACTCTAATTAATGCTAATGGAAGTTTCATAGGCAAAGCTCATGTGTACACATAATGAACCCCTTAGGAGGTTAACATGATCAGCACTAACTACAAAACAATCTCTCTCTCTCTCTCTCTCTCTCTCTTTGCCCGTAACCAAGAACAAATGTATCTACTATGCTCCAGGCTCATGACAAAAGATCACATTTTTCAATGCTGTCCATTATAGAGAGTTTGGCTCTTGAGTTAAACGAACCGAGTCCTATTTGGACTCAGACTTCATGAGACAACCGAGCATGTTTGACTCAAAAGGATTAAATCATGAAGAAAATGAGCTCACTGTAATGCACATAAAAATTGGAGGCAGTTTTTTAAGAAGCCGGAGTCAAAATCCTCCCTATTGAGCCTGATTGCTGAACATATGGGAAGATTGTGGGAACGGTACATGAGTTTATTTTTAGTGCTATTACGACTGTACACACACTCTCAATGAAGCCGTGTCCCATTCATTTCTATGACTATTTAAGAAGTGCAGTAGGATAGACTCCCCTGACCATATCCAGCTAGCATATTCCATGTTGAACAGTCTTCGAAAGGTCTGCTGCAACTTTACTCCTGTTCTAGAGAATCAACAACGGTAATCAGGAGAGTATATTCAGCAAGAATTCCTAGTAGGAATTTGTGGTTCTATTATTTAGATAGCCATTATTTCTAGGTATTACTTTGGTATTATATCTAGGTATTATGATGGGCTCCATATTCTGCGCACTGCCTTGTTTTCGAAGTTGTTTCAATCATATGTATTCATTTCAAATAGGGCTTATTTGCTTCCTAATTCTATGTGGTGGATTCAGGACAGGCTTTGGTGGATTCAGGACAGGCTTCAGTAATGGTTTTATTTAAAACCTTTTGATTGGTTCTGTCCCCATGTCTCCTCCTATCAGTGACCTTATTTTCTTCCCACCTTTCTGTAGCTAATGTATATACCAGATTAATGTCTGTCTTTGTATGACATGGTGATAATTTCTGTTTTCTAGCTTTAAGCCTTGATTACTTTCTTTGGTCTTTATATCTTTTGAAACTGCCATAACAGGCTGTGACATACAGCTGTGCGGTAACCTGTCCTTCTGGTTCGCTGCAAGTCTCTCAGTCTGTCTATGCTTTATACCCTGCTCATCGCTATAGTATTTGAGCATGTGCTTGACCTATTTCTGCATGGTTTGTAACAGCCATGCCAGTGTAAGCTTTATTCTGGTAACTCTGCTTGTCAGCATTGTTAGCCTTTTAATAACCGTGACTACTGTACAAAGCAATCAGTTGAAAGGATACTTAAATCTGATTTCCAACTCTATTTATATCTGACATGAACTCCCTCATCACAAAACACAACCGCTGTACAGAGAAGACACAATATGTTTCTTATCTTGTTTTTGGTCTGTTCTTTTCCTTAATCCTCTAGGACTGGATAACATGATTTTAGGTCTATAACGATTGTTTTGCAAAGGCTCATGCTGCCTTGGAATTGGGTGAAATAGGTGAATCTAATTCCCATTGCAAACAGAGCTTCCTGGGGCCTGTCAAAACCAAGTCAGAGAAAAGAAGGTCCTGTGGTTACCATGGTAACCTTGCCCTCTGGAGACTTGGGTTTAGTTCACAGACTTCCTGTGGGACATTGGGGAAAGTCACTTCATGTCTCTGTGCTTCAGTTGCATATCTGTGAAATGGTGATAATGGCATCACCTTTCCTCACAATATGAGAGCTGGATGGAGAAAGGCAATTGCATTTCACAGAGGATTTTTGATACTTCAGAAGCCGTAAAATTAGCCATGAAAGGGAGTGGAACCCTGGTTCCAGGGCAGTCCGGTTGGTGGGCAGTCCTGGAGCTGCAGACCCCAGAAGGCCAGGCTCCCCAGCTGTCTGACGGCAAGGTGTCAGGTGAACAAGCTTGCAGGAAACTAAACAGGTTTAGAAGTCCACCTGGGTTCTGTCAGAACTTGGTTGAAATTTAGCTATCTCCACTAAATGTTTTGGTTCTGGCGAGTTGACAAATTCTGGCAAACATTTCATTGGAATTTTTGCAACCAGCTTTAATAAATATAGAGTCAGATTGTGAGAGGCTTAATGGGAGCCTTAGAAGTACCATAAATAGGTAGATCATCCAACTATCTAGGCAGATCTGTTTCCAAAATGGTGTACAAGATTATCTATCACATGAGATGAAAGATGGTTACACTTGGTGTGAACCTCTTACCTCGTGGGAGAAGGTGGTTACAGAATTGGAACTTTGTGCTTTGAGGGAATAAAATTCTGTAGTACTAAATTAAAAGGGTTGATTATTAATTCACTGCACAATGTGGCTTGCAGCTCCAATTAGTGGATGCCCTTCAATCTTCAGAGCCTGCGCACACAGTCTAATTCTTTTTTGTAATCTGCAACACGTTTTTAATGGAATTTGGTTTTGCACATTAGGCATCAGTGGGTGTGAGACAGGTATAGAGTCCTAGGACATAAAAAAAAAAAATCTGAGACAAGGGAATATGTTTGTGTGGAATGAATAAAAACCAACAACCAACAAACCTGTAGAAGGCTTAGACATTTAGATGGATACTCAGAACATCCATATTTATTGTTATATAGACAAACTATGTTAGGATTTGTCTACATAGTGTCACTCAGGAAAGTTAATCTGAATTAATTGAAGCTGTACATTTTCAGTGGATCAATTAAATTGCATTCAAACCCTGGGTGAGCACACTTATTCAGAATTACAGTGGCCTTAATTTTTTTTGTCTGTGAATTGAACTAAACCAAATTAAAGCCACTTTAATTCTGAGTTAGAGTATCCACCCAAAGGTTTAATGCACTTTAATTTGTACATTCCTTTTAACCATGTGGTATTGGCGACTGCAAGGAATCCGGTACAGGACTACCTGGACCACTGGTCTGTTCCTGCAGGTAAATTCCTATGCTCACTGCTGTCATGGAGGTGGAACTTCTTAAAGATGAGGTAGTAATAAATGAATTATGCAGGCTGTACATTTTAAACTACCTATGGTTGGCATCTTTGCCCTAGTAAAACTGGCACACCATCCTACTAAGCAGGCTGCATGCCATCCTGACAGATGGCTTTGGAAGTCAGCAGCCAAGAAGCTCTGTATGAACATCAAATGCATTTGTTGAGGGCAGGATACCCAGCCAGAAATGTCAAATTGGTTTTCTGCCTGGAGATGGTGAGCCTACATGCAAGAGAATGTCACTGATACTCCATCTGAAAATGGGATTATCTGTGAGGGTAAGTCCCTAGCTCCAAAACAACATGTTTCTGGAAGAAAAGTTTTAGATAAAAATTAGTTTGCTGCAGGGTTCAGAGAGGAAAGCATATTGCAATGAATGTTCCACTTTTGTAGCTTTAATAGGATCTCAGTGGAAGTGACTCCAATGTTTAGTGGTCAAAATGTAGCTAAATTAGTGATTGTGGCGTTTTAAAAAATCTGATCAGCATTACTGCAAGGAGGGTCCTCTGGCAGGCTTATGTTTAATCACAAAAATATCTAGTCATAAGCTAATGAATAAATGACCATATTTTATTTTGTATGGTAAATTGACAATTAGCATTTTAATTCTTAAATCATTGAAATTTAAAAGAGAATTTAAAAACACTTTTAAAAAGCAGGAAATAACTATAGGAAAAACAGTAGCCTAGCAAGGGATGAAACACAGCTGGCACATAAGGAAATATTATCTGTGCTGATCTGTGGAGCCACAACATGCACTCTTAAATGTGTAATTACATTGATTAGCTGTATTTATGCAGTAATCAGATCAGTGTCTGGTAAAATGAGGCTTTTACTTTGTGACATAAGGAGATTATTTTCAGAGTTTGTTAGTGCCAATATGCTAAAAAAATTGCTGATAGTCATGTGATAGAGTAGGAACATGTTGAGTGATTAGCTGTTAGGTCTGTTCAGAAAGGCACTAATCTCATGAGACATGTTTGATCAAGGACATGTATGCTTTGCGAAGAGGACAGGGCCCATTTTCCCACATTATCTATTTATTTATTATAATGGTAGTGCTTGGAGGCTGTGACTGAGATAAGGGATCCACTGTGCTATTCACACCGCAAAGCCATAGTAAAGAGGCAGACAGTAAAGAGACAGTCTAAATAGCTGAGACACCAGGTGGGAGAGAGGAAATAAATTTCTCCACACTTGACAAATGGGAAACTGAGGCACGGGGAGACTTAGCGGCTAGCGGAAGGTCACACAGGGATTCTGTGGCAGAGCTGGGATAGACCGTAGCTCTCTCAAGTTCCTGTCCAGTGCTGTCTTCTAAGCTTTATTTTCAATACATCTAACTAATGTATATATATATATACACACACACACACACACACACACACACACACACACACAAAAAGTTGTTTAACGTTACTTAAGGTTCCTCTCCAACAAACTAAACCACAGAATATTAGGAAATACAACATTAAGGATTAAAACAGATTAAAAAGTTGCAAAAGGTTCTCAAAATAAGAAACACCAGAATGAACGCTGACCATGAACCCTTAATTCAGTTGCCTTGAGAGTGTGCATTATGAAACAGCCTTCATCCTATGTAGAAGTGACTACTTTGAAGAATTTGGTTCAAATTCCCCATGGCATGTTTACAAAAGAGGGGTCTGAAAAAGAGGTAAGAGATTGAGATACAGACTCTGTAAAACAGAAAAGTCTATTGTGATAGAGCCTAATACGCAGTGCGGAAATTCTGCTGGGCAGACCTCTTTACCCTTGGTATAAATATCCCAGTCCAAATAAAAATATTGATGTGCCCACTTGGTCCGTTTTGTCTGGAGCTATCACTCCATTCCAGCAGAAGGATGAGCTTTGTGACATGGCACCGTGTCAGCCAGCGGATTGTCAGTTTTAGAATCATTGACTTTGACACGATGGCACGGCATGCTCTGATAATTGCCCTCTAAAGTCCCCATTCAGCAGAGTTCTTAGGTTGGTGCTTAACTATAAGCATCTGAGGAATCGCAATGATCTTTCAGTTTTTTATTTACTCCTAGTTTTTGTGAAACATTGTATCAGCCATTTTGGGTTTCAATTTGGTTTTTTTTGTTTTTTCTGTGTTTGTCCTTTTTATGAGGACTGGAATAGACAAAGAAAAATGTTTATGGATCTCATTGTGACAGTTCAACAAAAATAATAAATAAATAAAAAACCACCCAGTAAATTATAATGGACATTCCCCTTGTTTTATAATTACAGGAGGATCTGTGCCTTTTAGTACTTAATCTTATAAGAAATAATTGCATACTTAGATAATTCCCACCTCTCCGTGTAAACAGCAAAAGAGAATGCAGGTTTCCAGCATCCATTTAAGTTTAAAATGAATGTACTAGATAAGGGCAGTTCTCTTTCCATTGTTTTCGAGAATGAATCTGTGTTTCTCCTATCCCTAACATATTCCTTTCAGAAATGGATTCCAGGTGTGTCTGAATTCTTTGGCTTCATTTGCCATGCAATCAGGACAATAAATGCTCCAAATAACCATGTCCTATGTCAATGTTTGTACCTATTCAGACATCTGCTCTCCTCTTAGCCATTTTTTGGTTTATGGGTTTGAGCATTGTTTTGTCAGTCAATACATTACCAAATCATAGCCACGAATAGTTCAATGAATAAATGCTATATTAGGAATCCCCGCTGATAAATTGTGGGAGATGTGGATTACCAATAAGTGACCGTTGTTTTCTGGTTGGGAATGCATTGATTGATGTTCGTTTATTAATTTCCTTGAGATCATAAATACATTTTTATATACTACAGAAAAGGTAAAGATTAAGAGATACCATTGAGAAGTTTTCATAGCAAGACATGATTGTGTGAGATAGGCAAGGATTGTCTAAGTGGGTCTTTAGTATTATGAATTGCTAGACTGGAGCTGTGACCTTCTGTCTTGATTCTTGTCCTCTTTCTCCTGAGGCTAGTGGTAGCTACAAAGGTAGCAGCTGGTTGTGAAAACTCTTTATAAAACTTGCCTCGCTCACAGGGCTATTGGGAAATAACATAATTATAATGAAGGTTGAGTCTGGCTTACTGTTAACAACTGATTTTTTCCCTAAGTGATCTAAATAAAGAAATATTTATAAATTACTTTGGGAGCCTCAACGGCACTCACTGTGCACATATTATTTCTTCCTATTGTCATGGCTTTCAGGCAATGAGGAAGGCAAGGACTCTGGGAGTTGGTTATTTTCTTGCTGGCTGAGAAATGAGTTGACAGGCACAGAAATAAAGGCTACAACTTTTTAGTTTGTAAGCCGTTGAGGAGTAGGCCCATGTCTTAGTATGTGTTTGTACTATGCCTGGAACTCTTTTTTGGGGCCTCTGCTGTATGTGGGGTACTCGATTATCAAACTATGTTTACAAGTATGCACGCTCTAGGAAAGGGTTATTAGGTGGGAAAACCTAAATGTGGTCTATAACCTGCTGATGTGGCACATCGTCTTCCGAGTACCAGCAATGAGTTCCATCCCGAATTCACAGCCACTGGGATGGGAGGGTGGCACAGAGGAAGCTAGCAGGAAAGAATGAAGCAAGGAGCTCCTGGTGTGTGCAATGCACTTGATCTACAGAAGCTACTCGTGTTGCTGAGTGTTTGTGTTAGAGAAGGGCAGATCAAAGAAATGCGCCTTGCACTTATTTTGTGTGCTAATTTTGCATCTCTCGGACTCAGGAGATAAATGGAAAGGCCTGGGTTCAAGGAAGAGCTACCCCAGGGGCTGCTCTGGCTTATGGTGCTGCAGTTGGTTCCCATGGAGCTGTCCTGTGGCACAAAATTGACACAACCCAATGCTTCCCCAGGCACACCCCTACAACAAGCTCTACAACAAAGGGGGTATTATGGAGCTGTTCCACTGTCCCCCTACCCCTGGAAAGTCCCTCTTGCACCTGGAGGGCAATGGGGATGTGGCAGAAAGAGAATACAGGGGCACTTAACATGCCAGACCCTGGCCCTGGACTTCTGAATAACATAGAATGTCATTAATTGTTTGCTCTCAGCTCTCTGATACTTTGTTTCTGCCGGGAGTGTGCCTACCTTGGGTAATATAATGGAGAACCAAACTGGAATGGGACTATCTGGGCAATGTGCCATTTGGTCCCTCCCACTCTTAGGACTTTTCTTCTTTTACAGAGAGCTACCCATACCAACACAGATCATCCTGTAATTGGGAGATAACCTGATAACACCAGTTATGACTTGGCTTTCCAAACCACTGCACAAGAGATCACCAGTAAAGTGTCGTTAATATAGATAAAGATATTTGTTTCTATGATTGATTGTCTTGTTTGCTTGCTTGTTTGTTTTATAAATTGGGGAGGGTTTTAAAGACACAGACTTGAGTGGATGAATTAGGTTTCAAAAGGCTTCCCTCCCCCCCCCCCCAAAAAAAAGTTTCCTTTACCCATATTGCTACAGACCTGTATTTTAAATGGAAACATTGGTGCTGTGGGTTGCATAGCACAGTATATTACTCATGATGCATTGTTCCCTAGCCACCTAATTTCTCCACTTTACCACCAAAATAAAGCACTTGAAATATATTTTCCTCTACTGGGTGGAGAGAGGGAACAAAATGTTATAGGGGCCCTTCAAGTAATATCTCTCTAGACTTATTTATAAGATTGCACCGTTTTACTCTCTTCTCTCCCCATCCCTCCCACCTTTTGAGCTGCTTCTCCCCCTCCCCCTTCTTCTTCTTTCAAATATTCTGACTGATGCTGACAGAAATGATTATGCCTTGTGAGTGATAATATAATTCAGTTCCCCTCAAGGAGAGATGCTATCAGAGAGGTGTTTTTTTTTAAAATATAGTGGTTGAAAAGAGCCATCTTTCTTCCAAGAAGAACAGTTATTAATCGCTTACTAGTACGTTTTCATATCATTCTGGACATTTATTTCCACACTGTGATATTATAAAACCAGGCATTTGTGTCAGATTTGATGCCGTGCAACATGCCAGAACATGAAAAGGCATAATTACCACTGTGGTCATTTGAATTGCTAACCAGATCCTGACATTTTCAAATTGGACCCATTTCTTAGCGATCCAGAAGTGAGCCTGGGTGCTATACAAGCTGCATTTAAATTAGGCAACTCAACTTTAGGAAGGAAATGAAGAGCAATCCCATTCCTGAAGCATTGCCTGAACAAAAATGCACTTTGCTGGTTTTCTGTTGCTAGCTGCAGATTGAACAGTTTTTAAAAAAGCCGTGTTCCAGTTACAGTCAATTTGGTGTATTTTAAATCTTTTAAGACAGATATCTGCTCTTTGAGGGATTTTACTTCAGCTATAACAGTTTTGTAATAATGGGCAGCAACACAAAAGCTTCATGACTCTGACCACAGCAGTTCTAGCTCTGATTTGTCTTCAGAACCCCATGCTGTCCATTTGCAGTGCATCCTACTACTGTCCCTGAGGTTAAGCTTTAAGGAAAGCCACTCATCATGCTGTCACATAAGGTGACATGCCTCTGCTCTCAGGAAGGTTGGAGAGCGTCTGCTTGCTCCCTAGCCAATGGGCAATAGCTCTCCATGTACTTTCGCTGTGAGCTCATCACATAGGCTTCTATTAGTTGGCTTTCCCTGCTGGGCTGGTTAGATTTGTCCTGAGCTGCACTAACAGGGAGGGGAGAAAGAGAATAAAATGGAAGGTCCACAAAGAAAAATCTTTTGATAATTGTCAGCCCTTAAAAGAAAAGAGAGGCTTTTACAGTGGCACTAAAACTTTTATTGTGAAAAAATAATTCAGAGCCTCTTGGCATCTAAAAATGGCAGAGTAATATACTTAAAAAAACCCAGGCATCATATAATTTTAGCCTGTGGACCTAAGGAATGTAACATTAATAGGTAATGACATCTCTTAGTCCCAGGGCCACAGAAGGCTGTACAAAAATCAGGCTATCAGTGTGAGGAAGAAAAGAAAGAGGAAGGAGTTTTTCTTTTTCATTTTCAGGAGAAGAAAGAAGTGGCAGTTGCAAAAATAACTTTACCCTTCGGCTTGGTAACTATGGAAAAGTGGCACCAGTACTAGCAATGGTGAAGGGAAAAGCAGGAGATAAATACAAAATAATCTTGCTAAGGTATTAATAGGAAATTGATGGCTTGCATGTGATACTGTTGTGAGCAAACCACATCAATAATTACACTTTTATGTCTAGATTTGAGTGATTAACTGATGTTTCAATTTGGGGGCCAGACCACAAAATCTGAAAAATAAATAATAATGTTTTGGCAATTTTTTTCCATTTAATTTCATTTCATTTTAGGGGGAATATTACACATTTTTAAAAATTAAGCTATATTTTGAAATGAAATGTCCTTTTGAAACTAAGTTGAAACATTTCATTTAGACTTTTTTTCAAATTTGTTTTTCATTTTTGACCAAAACTATGTGCTGAATTTAACCTGAATTCATGAATCATTTCAGTCATCCTGAAACTATATTTTTCAGCAAATAAATTATTCATCTGAAAAATGTCACCTAACTGTAATATAAGCATTGTTATCAAAATGTGCGCCATTAATATAGATAAAGATATTTGTTTCTATGATTGTGCTACATAGTACAGGGGGAGTTTGTAGCAACCTTTTTGTTCAGGTTGTATCGCGCTCTAAACAATTCATGTGCCCTTTTTCTGAGAAGCACTAAATGTTATCCAGCAAAGAAAAGGTGAACTCTTCTGGTCAAACATGGGATGATCTGCTCTCTGGGAACAGCACTCTTCCACCCTCCCCCCCCGATAAAATTGGAACTTTCCTCTAGCTACTGATCAGCTTATTGAGTCAAAGAAAGAAAGAGAGATGACAGAAACCTGCTGTAGGCTCCTTTCAAATATCAGACATCAACTTTTCATATATAGGCATTTCACCTTTCCTGCCTGAAAATCAGATTTGCATATCTGTCACAATATTTTTGTGCATTGAGCTATAAAAGTGTGATCTTTCTACAAATAAAGCTGCATCTTAAAAGTTGGGATTCAAATTAGCAGTCACTTTCATATTATTACTATAGCCCACGAAACCTTATGCTGAAATAAACTGGTTAGTCTCTAAGGTGCCAGAAGTGTTCTTCGTCTTATTTATGGATACAGACTAACACGGCTGCTGATCTTAAACCTTTCATATTATTTTATTTATTTAATCATTGTTAAAGCATGTATCCAATGCTCTTTCTGTAATATTCAAAATATAAAATTAACAGCACCCTCATGGGTAAAATATACCATTGTCCCTACTCAATATATACCATTGTCCCTCACTCAGACTAAAACATTACTTGCCCCAAATAATATTTGTTAGCAATCTCCATGCTAACCATCCAAAAATATTTAATTCCCCTCTTCATCAAAAGCCCATGAGAAAATAAGTTGTGCAGAGTATCGTAAGGATTTAGAGTTCTGCTGGATTGAATATAATTTTAAGGATGTCCATAAACCAGTTGATGTTAAAATGTTAAGCAGTTTGCTATAACCTTAATGTAAACTTTCCTTAATTTTCCATAATAATAATTCTTATTATTAAATAAGGATCTTATTAGGTGGTACTAGTATAAGGAACCAAGAGAAGCTATCAAGATGGAAGTTGGAATGTGAAGTAATGAACATTGGAGCAGTCAGTGTTGTTCCTCTTACCCCATGGAACAAAGCAATGGGTATGCCATTTCATTTCGGGTATGCCAGGACACGATCCCACAAATACGTATGTGTTTGGACATGGGTCAAGTTACTCCACTGAATCGGCTTCATGCTTTTTTACCGAGCCGCAAGTTGCAGCTTTCCTTAGGATATCCAGTGGCGCTCTTATTGCTGTGGATCTTGAAAGGATGTGTAGTGTGTTTGTATATTTCATCTATAAATGGTGATTTCCCATTGAATAGACACGGCGGTAGCATTTCAGTGAATGTGTTCAGAACCCCCCGCCCTCCCCGATTTGCATTTTCAGTCCTGGTAGGAAACCACTGGACTCAGATCCAAACTGATCACTAGCATCCATCGCTTTCTTTTTCCCTGACGGGACAAGGGAAACATTCCCAGTCCCTCTTGGCAGTTCTCTAGCCTCATGTCATCCCTCCATCAAGAAGCTGTGTCACCTCTAATGACAGCAGTGACATGAGTAAGTGGCTTGTGGGGACATAAGAAAGCATCACAATGAACAAAACATGTCAGCTTTAATTAGCAGTGTTGAATTATGTCTTGAAAGCCTTCAGGTATAAACAGAAAAATAAGTTGGTAGAATTAAAAACAGATGTTAGACTTTAACTCCTTTAACAACAACTTCCCCCTTCCTCCCCCCCGCAAAAAAAAAAAAGCAAGCAGTTTAATGTCAGTTTATGCCCAATTCTATTTATACATTTCTTATTTACATTCAGATTTAGGATAATATATTCAGGAAGGGAGTCAGACAACATGCGTTTTAATGAACAAAGATGGCTTTTTTGGGAATTAGTAGGTATTTCTGTACTCTCTGCTTCCTGCTCAGACACCTAAACAGGAGGGAATTTGGGCTAAAACTGGCTGAGCATTACCTTGAACTCAACACATTCCCGCTCATACAGTAGATGTTAAATAAAAAATGACAAGTCCCACAAAATGCCTGTAAGACTGTTTACACCAGTTAGACTAATGGAAGGATGTACTGAAGCTGTTGTATGGAATTGCTTTGCTAGTTCAATAAAAAGGCCTCTTGGCATCTTAAAACAAGTGATACATATGCTTCCAAGTTGCAGAGGGGGAGGTCTAGTTTGGATATAAGGAAAAACTATTTCACTAGGAGGGTGGTGAAGCATTGGAATGGGTTACCTAGGGAGGTGGTGGAATCTCCTTCCTTAGAGGTTTTTAAGGCCCAGCTTGACAAAGCCCTGGCTGGGACGATTTAGTTGGGGTGGGCCCTGCTTTGAGCAGGGGGTTGGACTAGATGCCTTCTTGAGGTCCCTTCTAACCCTGAGATTCTATGAGTCTATGTCATGTTGTCTTGCAGGTAGGTCCAAGAGCATAGAGACATGCGAGTGCTTCATTAACAATAACCTGGAAGTGATACAGTGTTGTAAATACTTTGGGGGTGTAATGAGTCTTGCAGTTAACTCTTTCAGTCCCTGTCAGCACCCTGCCAGGGTTTAGCTTTCTATCAATGTGTGCGATATTTAAGCCAAACATTTGTATGCCTAGCACGCTCTCAAACACATCATGTTTTTCAGGCCAGGTTCAACCCTGCTGGTCTATGGAGGTGAAAATGAGCACACTGATGGATAGGATGAGACACCCTAACTAGGCAGTCTATCCCAGGGATGGGAATAGAATCCAGAGTCCTTGCATCACAGTCCTTCAGCCCTAGTTTCAGCTATCCACACACTGGTTTGGAAGAAGGTCCTAAAAAAGCAGGTTCTTTTATTGAGATGTACAGAAAAGCAAATGGTCCTTGATGGTATAACTACAAATTAATTCTACAGTCATCACAAAATCTCCTTTTCCCCCTGGTAACATACATCTTTTTAAAATTTTCCATCTGACTTAACAGGCACCTAAGTACCAAGCAATAAGTACATTTATACTTCGTGGTGATTAATTGGAATGTACCATCACAGCTATTAGTCATTGTTTTTGCTGCAGGCTAAGTCTGTACTTTTATAAGCAATGAATGCTCCAGTAAATTATAACTAGACATTTGGATGCATAAATTCAAGTGTTTGGAAGGAAGGAAAGACTCTAGAAAATCTGCTACAATTCTCTGCTCCATTGCTATATGCAACATCCATGAGATGAATGATTATCGATGATACATTGATCTCTGAAGTTCGGTGTGAAACAATATGTGTGTTGCAAAACAGCAGAGAGCCAGAGTAAGGTCTCCAGTTGTTAAGACTAAATTGCTTTTACAAAGTACATTACCAAACTTTGTGTGCTAAGAAGTAAAAATAAACCACACATATTAAATAAACTAACAAAACACGGATTGAAGCCATATCCTATGTTTTTAAAATATTTTTACACTCAACTCAAATACTCATTAATATGATTGTGATGCAAAACATGACTTGAATTTTTGAGGAGTCTGAAAAGTAGTGCCAGGTTATGGAAATTATAAACATATTTGAGATTATGACACTGTAGTATCTGCTAAAATTCTCCTGATGTTTTAAGGGCAGTTTCTCTAGAATTCGCATGTATAAAAGGACCTGCAAAATGCAGAAAGAGTAATGTATTAAAACTTATGTGGCAGTCCCTGCAGGAACTGAGAGAGGCCAACATGAATACTGCATCGATGAGACTCCTATGATCTCATGGGGCACTTGAAACAAAAATCAGGGAAACAACAGTGCAATCATTTCTCTACAGAATGGTCTATTCTTATCCCATATGTATTGCCTTCTTAACTACACTGGTGATGTTTGATTACTTTTTGAAGGGACCTGTAACTGTTGAAGTCTTTACAGTAAAAATCTATGGGAGGATGGATACCAATAATGAACACAGGCACAGTGTTTGTTCTAAAGCTACTTTTGTTTATTACTGCCTCTTCCTATTGTAGTAGTTGGCACCAGGTTTTCATTGGCTCAAAGCTTCCAGCTAGATAATTCAGACTAAAATTGCACCTAGAAATTAGGGGTGTTTTTTATAAGAGAGAGTAGCTAACCATTGGAGAAACTTGCCTAGGGCTGTGGGGAAACTTGCCTGGGGCTCCCCTCTTCCTCCCAGAAAGCGTCACAGAATCTGCCATTGGTAAATCCCAACATCCCTATCAATTGGCTAGGTTGGCTGGAAGCACACCACCCAGAGAACTCGGCAGTGGAACAGTTCCTTTCCTGCCTGAGTACCACCGACTCTCACTCTTCTATCCCATGGGTTTGATTATTGTTGGACGAGATAGTGTTGTGCTCCATTGAATTGAAATCAGTCTAAAGGTGCAGAGCTGTGTTGGTCTCAGCTTTTTGGGTGCCTGTGCATTTCCGTTCACTTTGCATGGGCTTCTGCTTTTTTCATGAAAAAAATATGGGTCTAATATTTCAACGGAGAACCTCTGTATGGGTTTAAATTGTGTTCCTTCTCATTTCTTGTGTATCGGGATTGCAACATTTTATAGGCTGGTCCTGGTAGGGCTCTGGATGAGTTTAGTAGTCCTTTGCGGCTTTTCCAACTTGTCTGCAATGGTTTGGAGATGTGCTTTCTGAATGATAAGGCATCAGCTTAGCTCCCCATGCTGACATGGGTTGGGTGTTTCCATGAATCCAAACTCTCAGTGTATGGTTGGATGTGGCTCTTTTGGTGCAGTACTTCACATAAAATTGTGGACATGTCTCGAGTACTGAAAGCAATGGGATAGGGAAGCTGGTCTTTTGAGTTACTACCCCTTTCGTTAATAGCAGGATGGGCTGCCTTCAGGAGTCACCTTCTTAATACATTGTGACAAAATTGTGGCTCTTTGCCCACCCTTTCTATCCTCATTAGCCCATTTCCTCAGAAAACTGGATCTATAGTATAAGAAACAGATGCTCCTATTTACATGACTAGGCTACCCAACAGCTACAAATAAAATGCCAACACTGAAAAAGTTGGAGAGGCCACAAAGGATGACCAAAGCCAGGTTGTCTATGCAGATCCCTCCTTCTCGTCCAAGACCTTCTTTCTGTGTTGGCATAAAACATTCTCTTCCTTTCAAAATATATACAATCCAATAAGGATTATTTCTAGTGCTTCTTGGCTGGTGATGTTGAAAGCTTTATTATAGTTCACAATAGTCAGTATAATTTTGCTGCCAACTTTTCATTCAGGATTGCATGCATTTCATTCACTAACAAGGCACTTAACACCATGGAATGTAGAGAACTGAGCTTTGGACTTTAGATTAAGAGAAAACAGCCAGAAAAAAACCACTGTTTTGAACTGAATTAAAATGACGAGTTCACTATTTTCAGTCATTGGCAGGTTGCTGGATTTGTTTTTCTGGTTATTCCTGCAGCACTGGCTGGAACTTATTGTTCAATTTGTTTAGTAAGAACAGTTACAGAATATGACTGAAGCAATGAAAAGATTAAAATAAAATGCTTGAGATATATTTAAATCCTTGGCAAAGAGCACTCGGGATCCAATGCCCATTGAAATGAATGGGAATTTTTCCATTCAGTTTGCTAGGCTTTGTGTGGTACCATTGTCTTTCACCTGTGCTCTGTACAAGTAACTCCCACCTACCTACTAGCTAGATCATTACTTTGCTGTGCTGTTAAGTGCTGCAGTATTAAGTCTAAAGTAAATCTTCAGTCTGTATGTCAGCAAATATGTGAATCTATGATTGCCTTTTACATCACATATTCACAACCTTCTGTAATGGAGTTGGCTGGAAGGGCTGTACTTTCAATGATGGTAGAAAATATTGGTTAACAAACAGATAAATAAAACACTGCATGAGACTTGACTGCCTTGGTCTTGGAAGAATTAGCCTGGCTACATAGCTTTTAAGATTTATAACCAATTTAGCATTGCTACTGATGGAAAACAAAACGTGTTTGGATCTCATTTTTCATACAGAGGGTGATCTTTGCTCTGTGGGAGAAAGAGGGAACCATTCCACCCTAACCTCCCCCAGCATGTTCTCACAAACCAAAGAGCTAAAGAGACAGTGCATTTTACTGAGAGGATGGTTTGCTGGCGTATAGGTAAAGATCTGTTGCAGACCAACTTGAAGTTACCCAGCCCAGTGGTCTTAGCAGACCACTGCTTCTAGTAGGTATGCCCAGAAAGCTTTTGGTTGATTTAAGGTGATACACTGCGGGGAGTTTAATCCAATTAAAATAGTGTCTAATTTGTGCAAAAATGATATATTTGAGTTTAGGACAGCTAGGTGATTAGTTTTCTCTAGGCTGTTGGACTACACTAACACATGCCATCCTTAAATCTGTCTAGATTGATGAACACCAGATGGAACTTGTGCAGAATGTTTTCTGCAGTACTTGTAAGTGTCACTGGCAGCTTTTCATTTTTTGATCTACCAACAGACAGTTGTACTCACTTTAGCTAGTTGAGATAAATGCCTCCAGACTCTAAAATGTGTCTAGGAAAAGAACTGTTACTTTAAAAGCTAAGAGATCCTTCCTCTGTGGTAGAAAAAAACTGTGATCACTCAATAAAAGCTCTCATGGTTTTAAAACATCTGAATGGGCTGTTAGTACCAGATTAATAGCCCCTTTGTCTGTTTTTGTTTACGTCTCATGGATTTTTCATTCAAACTGTAGGCTCTCTCTTTTTTTTAAAGATTTTCTTCAAATAAATGAGAGCTGTGCTTTGAAGTATTTATTACATATTCTTTCATGAACATAAGTAGCTGTTAAACTTCATATTGTTTTGCTTATTTCTTCCAATCTTTTGTGTCTCTTGTCCATATAACCTCTGGACCTGCAACTGGATCTACATGGACAGATGCTTGTAGGTTGAGGACTAACACAATAATCTCCATAGTGCTGGGACTGTGCGGTATTTGTGTTTGCACCTAAAACTGAGGTTACATTTGTTGACCTGTAGTAGAAAACTTCATAATATGGAGCTTTTGTGCACTGGTAAATCAATGCATCCAGCTGTAGCATTTTGCCACTGTGTTGTCTTGGGATATCCTGGCTGTGGATTTAAGCTCAAGGGGAACAGTTTGTTCCAAGGTTTAGGTGAACTGACTCAACATTTTTGCAACTTGGTGGCTTAGGTTTGTCTTCTGCTCTGATAAGTGGGTGTCTTGGGGAGGATAGATTCTATAAAAGCTGGGCTGGGCTCCATTGTATACAACTCATGAATGTTGGTAGCCCATGAGTAGATCTTCTGTTTTTTGAGGTTTATTATTTTCAGCTTTTTGGGTTTACCTTTAGCAATTTTAGAGCTGTATGTAGAAGTCTAAAATAGTTTTTGGGGGGCTTTCTCTTTACATATGTAGCAATGAGTAATCTCTTCATAATATTTTCTAGTGTGCTAGTGGTTCAAAAGCACTACCTTAACATGCAGTAGAGAACCTAGTGCACCAACAGGGTCTACACAGGCTAATTAATGTTAAACACCCTGCTGTCCATTAGAAATCACATCCCCATAAATCCACATTACTGCTCCATGCACACAAGCCCTACAAGTGGTGTTTTTCTGGTGTTTACTGGATAAATAGCAATTTCATTTTTTTCATATTGGGGATGTTTTATCAGTGTGTTTTGAGTAAACCTAAAATCGGAAGCCCTACCCAAGAGGCATGGATTAAAAAAGGAAGTTTGAACCGCTGAGAGTCTGCATCAAGGCTTGACATTAGACATGGACCAGAATGATTGGATGTTTCAGAAGTGTCACAGACAGAAGAGAAAAGTTACGTGCAGATTTGGGACTCTCTTCAGTGTATGCTCAGTTATACTCTGTTGGACAAAGAAAGGTGGAAGATTGGCCAGACAAATTTGAACTTGTTTGACATGCACACATTATTCTTCCTCATGTTAATTCCAGCTCTACATTGGCTCCATATCCCCCCCTTCTCTGCCCCTTTCATGTGGTAGCATAGCTCAGGTATTTGGCTGACCTCATCCCTTTTATTGGCAGAGCAGCGGCGTGAATATGGAAGACGTGCAGCTGTGCTAATATGCTTTGTCTGGAGACTGGAGGAATCCAGATGGACCAATAATCTAAAGAGGAGCCGTGTGTCAACCTCTCTAATGCATAAGTAGTTCAACTTTTTCCCTTTTTACAGTGGAGCCCTGATGTCTGAACAAGCTCTTATATGCACATGAAATGGTATTGATAAAGTCACTGCCTGCTTAGTAATTGGCATTTAAAATTAATTTTAAAAATTAAAACAAATGGGGCTTTGGGTGTCCAAATCTGGTAGGCTGCTTTAAGACCATTTCTTCTGATCATTATTGTCATCATTGAACTGCTTTGGCCCCTGACCCCAAAACTGAACAATAAGCATGTCTGACCCAGATTTAAGGGTTGGTGCTAGGAGAGGCTGTGCAAGGGTTATGGGGCTGAGAGCCCAATGGGTATGTTGGGATACTGACAGAAGGGTGGTGGTACTGGCTACAGGTGCTGAAGCTGGTGGACATTCTGGTGCTAAGCTTCAGAGACAATAGTGAGGCTATATCCTTTCCCCCCACCCTTTGTCTGGCTTGTCTATTTAGATTATAAACTCTTCATCGCAGGAACAATGTATTGCTTTATCTTTGTGCAGTGCCTAGCACGAAGGGGCCCTGATTTGGGTTAGTCACTGGGAACTACTGTCGTAAACATGATAGTAAATAAGAACTAGTATGACTATGTAGAGGGTTGAAGTTTAGGACAGGGCTGTTACGATAAATTTCTCCCTCCTCTTCTTTCCATGTTATGCTTAAATTCCAGTGGCTACCCAGCCTCTGGCAGCATGTTTCCCTCTCTCCTAAAATGATCATGGGCAGGATGTGAGTGAATGGGAAAGCTGATGAGTGGGAAGCACGGGTGTCATTTCCAGATTTTGGCATGTGGGAGGAAACTTTAACTGTAATTCCAGAAGCTATTTAGGCACCTAAAACTCTTTTTTAACAGATAATTTAGAAATTAGCACTGAATCTAATTTCTATATTAAGACAGAATATATATATTCTGTGTGTGTATATATAAATACACACACACCAATTAAAGCCACATTTTGTTTATATATACATTTAGAACAAGCAGGAGATAATACAGCAAGATTGTCCTAATCCCAAGACTAGAAATATCAGTTTTGGAATCTTAACACAGATATCAGAAACACAAGTTTGATACTTCGTATTTATCTCTACTAAAGATAGTGTACAATCTGCTTACTTTCTCTAACAGACACACTATGTTACTGACATTACCTACTCTATTTTTGTTAATTGTTTTTCACTACACTAAAAATTTACTTACTTAATTTAACATGTGATTAAGTTTTCCCCCTCTTTTTGTTAAGAACGGGTATTTCTTTTTCTAAATTATTTTGGCATGTATGTTTACCAATCACAATCATGTATGTGACTCACTAACATTGGACTCCATTATTACTATTAGTATTTGACTTGGAACCTCATTTAGTTTTGTATTAAATTTAAATTATTTTACCAATATAATTAAAAATACAATTTGAAAATAAGTGGCATTCATCTGCACATTGTCTAAAGTTGTATTTAGCTAATACATTTGTTTAAAACTGGCACTGCTAAAGTGAGTATAAACTAAATTTGCATTCTAGAAGATACAATTATTTGATTGTACCACTTTAAATAATGAATGGCAAAGCACAATATGGTAATAAAAGTACAGTAAAACCTCGATATAACGGACTAATTCGGGCGAGGGGGTGTCCGTTAAAGCCGAAAGTCCGTTATTTAATAATTTTTTAAAATTATTAAATAACAGGACTTTCGGCTTTAACGGACACCCCCTCGCCCAAATTAGTCCATTATATTGAGGTTTTACTTATCATGGGAGCCGTGAGTCAGCCCGCCAAGGGTCCGGGCTGCTGGGACCGGGGCGGCAGCCAGCAGCCCGCCCGCCCGTCCGGGTCCCCGGCTGCTGGGACCCGGTCGGGAGCCGTCAACCCTTGGGCAAGACCTTGAGCATGGTCACCTCTAGCCTCGGGTGAGCTCCACCAGGATCAGCTTCCCAAAGAAGGGGAGACTGCTGTAGCAGTGGGAGCTAGGCGGCCAGAGAGTGGGAGGAGTGGCTATGGGGTGGCCTTTCTGGGCTAAGGCAAATTTTGGGGTGGCTATAGCCCTTGCAAGTGCCACCCCCAGCGCTGCCCCATTTGTGAAATTATATTGTGGTATGAAACTCGGGGGGGGGGGGGGGAGCACCCCCCTGCTTTTCCTAAATGGTGCTCCTGGCGAGGGGGGGGCTTAAGGAACTGCAGTGGGATAGGTGGTGGCCAGAACTGTGAAGGGGCTTGGAAAGGAGGGTGCCTCTTTCTATTTTTTTAAATTTTATTTTGCTTTCTAATCTTACAACCCACCAGGTGCCCACTTCATATCGTACCCCAGCTCCAGCTCCCACCACCCTCACTGAGAATTCCTGCTCTACAACTTCATAGCAATGATCTTGAATGCATCAGATAACGAGACCGAAGGTAGAGCTGAACTCTGCTCTCACTGAAATCAGTGGCCCAGTTCCCACCATCTTCAGTGGGTACAGATTTAAGTCTAGTAAATATCCACAAATCTACAGGTCAAAGTGTTGATGAATTTTCCTCTTGTGAGAATTAACAGTTGATTAATATTTTTAGCTAAAAATCATAACCGCACATACAACTTGTTGATATAAACAACCCACTGATTTTTCCTGCAATCTAAATCATCACTAAATTCTTGCTTATCTTCTTCACTGTGGCAGCAGGGCTGCATAGGGAATTTTTTCTCTGGATTAAGGTTTTTTCAGAGGCCTTTGAAAAATCTACTGCTTTTGAAAATCCATCCTAAGAAATTTAAATAAAAGGAGCAATTGTTAAGCCAGCCCTGGAACTAGGGGGAAATTGATTGATGGAAACATTAAATGGAATAGCGAGCAAATGGACTCTCTTAAAAATACAGACATAATTAAAATGAATGTGATAGATTTCAATGTAAAACAACAAGAGATCCAGAGATATAAGAACACCCAGGGCTGTGAGTTCAATCCTTGAGGGGGCCATTTAGGGATATGGGGCAAAAATCTGTTGGATGATATAATTGGGGATTGGGCCTGCTTTGAGCAGGGGTTTGGACTAGATGACCTCCTGAGGTCCCTTCCAACCCTGATATTCTGTTTCTGTTTATATTTAAAATAGCAGTGTTAACAAGTTTGTGAGGACCAATATGGGGCTTTGACCAGATGATGGCACTGTGGTTTCACACACATTCTCACAGCCAAAAGAAATATACATTTTCAAATGACCATTCCTGAACTTCTATTCTAGCCAGATACATCAGCAAATGTTAGTGCTACAGTGCTGTGTCACTTGGGACGCCTGGCCATGACTTGCAGTGATGTGGAAAGGAAACTCCTTCTTGCTCCATGGCGCAAGACCTTTGATGGAGAAGGTCAGCTGCTACTGCATCAGCTCTTCCCGGGAGTTTTTAGGTAATGTAACCTTTTGAATGCGCTGTGCCGTAGATGCACTTGCACACCATCAACTCTGACATGTACGGGTCCCGCTCTGTCATATATGGCAAAGAATAGCCCATTAAATGCATCTTTGCTGTAATAGCTCAAGTGAGTGTAACTGACGATTGAATAAGTGCAAACTTGCTCATAATAGTATCAATCTTCATCAGAAGTCCTCCCAGCTCTTTGCAAACATGTCTTGCAATAACCATCCCTACTATCTGTTACCTGAGGTAAACAAGCATTACTAGCCCCATTTTATAGTAAGTAAATTGAGGCTCTTTAGGATGACTTGCTTGGGGTCATGCAGAAAAAACCTTCCTCTCCTGATTTGCTTTAATCACAAGAACACACTTATCCTCTAGTCACAAAAGGGAAGAGTTTCAGCTACAGGAGCATGGGTACTATTAGCTTTCAGTGCGTCCCTTATTATTTTAAGCACTTATGAAAATTTACCATTAAATCTTGTATGTGAATATGTATTAAGTAATCTTAATTTATCCCAGTTAGAGTTATAAATTAGAAACCAAACAAAGATATGAGTAGGTATTTATTTTCCTTACAACATATAGTTAGTGATTATTTCTGATGCTTTTATTATAATTATCTGAAACCAGCTCATTATAAATCTCAAATTGTATTGTTATTGACATGCACTATTTTCTAGTTTTCTATAAATTGGCAAATGCAATGCCAGTTTTCTAAAACAAAAATATTTGGACTTTGGCAGTGGAACTATCAGTAAAAAAAAATATTAAAATGGGGTCTTGCATTTACATTCTCTGAACTTTTATCCCTAAAAACTGACATGTGCTTTCATCTGTCATGGGATTTACTCTTCATCTCTACAGAATTCTCTAACATTAAATTAGATCTGAAGCTGTGAAAATATTGAATGAGCTACTATGATGAATGATCCTCTTTAATAACACTGGCTGAACCTCAAAAGGTTTAGTTCACCTAGGATAAGCAACCAAAATGTGGAGTCTTAGAATATTTTAGTCTCCTTGATGTAGAAATGTAGTTGGAATTCTTGTAGAATCATGATTTCTTACAAGGATTTCAAGAGCTTTCTTGTTTTACTTGTCTAGGAACAGCAAAAGGACAGGTTCCTCCCCCCCCCCCCCCGCCCATCTGCTGCCACTCTGGCATTTGACAAAACCTAGACATAGCAAGACAAACTAAATGTAAAGTTTATGAAAACTGTTCAAACCTGAAAGGTCAGGTTTGGTTTGGGTTCAAGATCTGAGTCAATTATATTATATGCATTTGTTTAGGTTATCCTGTACTTCTGAACATTCAAGACCAGTCTATTATAGTTCTGCTAGTGGCAAATCAACCTCAAGGCACAGAGTTTCCAAGAAACAGAACACCATTAGCTTCCACCTTCTGCCCACAACTGAAACCTCTCCAATGCATCATAAAGGCCTACAACCTATCCTGAAAGATGATCCCTCGCTCTCACAGATCTCGGGAGGCAGACCAGCCCTTGCCTACAGACAGCCCCCCAACCTGAAATTTGTATATAATGATACTTCGCTTACTTGGGAAAGTGCCTTGAGACATACAGATGCAAAACACTAGGTAATTCTGTAGGTTAGTTTAAACATTCTATAAAAAGGTTACCATTCTCTATTAAATTACGGTAGACAGGACTTTTCCCATTAGAGCTGAATTGCATGGTGACGTCTGACTTCCACATAAAACATTTTCTCAGAACTAATTAAAACTTTGAGGGATCATCAGAACTTAAATGAATCAGTGCTGTGAAAGTAATAACTTACGTTGAAGACTTTGAACAAATATCCACAATGCCTCAGTAAACATGCAAATTAGTTTCCAATGGAGGGACTCTGGCTCATTACAATGCTGTGCAGTGATTAAAGATTTCTCTGTGTCTGTAATTTTCCATACTTTTAAGTTTATTGGTTTTCATAAACTCTCTTCCAGGCCTTTTAACATATAGAAAAACACTCTTTAAAATGATTTACTAAGTGACACTCACTGAGCTTCAGCAATACCTCGCAGTCAACAAACAGTGTCTGAATAAAGGATTGAAAAAAAGCTGGGCCCAGTTATTACTCAAACATGGCCATTAACTTTGGTAATCTCTTTTAAAGAGGATTATTGCAACTATAAAATATTTCCCCATGATTATACTGGCAGTTATAAGCAAAATTCATGACTGGCAGAACTTTTGTTCAGTATAGTTCATTCCTGGGTAGCTTAACTATTTTTTTTAATGATAATATAGAGTAGGTCTCAGTGCTGTAGGGGGGTTTGGGGTGGCATCCAGCAATGGTTATAATCAAAACCACCAGCTATTCATGTCTGATACCGTTTTTTATAAAGGAACTGACTAATGGAGACCTCTCCAATGTCAAACATTTAGGATGATATGCCTTCCGTCTGTGCATGTAATGCATACTGGAACACAGGGGCTCTTTGTCTCTTTCCTGTAGCAAGACTGTGTATAGAGGTTGATGAATCTGCTACTGTCGCTGAGCTAACAGACCAAGTAGAGGCTCAGGCATTTGGAGCCAGCGATCCTGAATTCAGTACCCATCTGGAGCTGACATTCTACTTAGAACTCATATTAGGCTAGATTGTGAACCTTCTTCACATTGCATAGCACCCTATTGATTTAAATGAGACTCTTTCCAGAGTCAGATAATTACTGTGATATTAACGATACCGCAGACTGGGCCACTGGTGTCAGTGGAAGCTGTACAGAAGGACTAGTGCATTCATCACCCAAGAGGCCTTTTTAAGAGCTCCAAAAGCCAAGGATAATTACCATAATTTTTGACTCTTTAATCTTGGTTCCTGTCTTCTCTCTAACAGACCTTTGAAGAATACTTGAAAGAATTTGCTAAAACTTATTAAATATATTGTCTCTTATTAGATTTTAGTTCAATATCTTTAAAATCTGGTAGAAGCCTTATTCTTTTTCTAACATTTATGTTCTGGTAGTATCCAGAAGCTCTTACTGAACTCAGAATCTGCTGTGTAGGACACTATGCAAACAGAGTTGGGCATGGTACATACCCTAAAAACTTTAAAAAGCAGTTAGAGGTGCATGCATAAATATTTTGTGATATGCATCTGTGTACTGTACTGGAAGCTGTATTTCCTGTTTATCTGCAGCCCTCTTAAAGAATTGATCTGAAAATTCTCCTTGAGATAGTCACATCACTAAAAGAAAGTAGTGGCTTTGTTTTAATTGAGGTCAGATGGCTGCTATACGTACAGCACCTCTTTGTATGGAAATGCTACGGTATTGCCATGCCTGTGTATTTGAAAATCATGATATTGGCTTGAAAATCAGTCTCTTTTTTAAAGTACTGGGTTCTTTGCATTTATCTTTTGGTTTTTGAGCCTTTGGGATATGTTCCAGCCACACTTCCAAGCTTTATGCCATGACCAGCAGGGGTAGACACCTGTACTCTATAAAAATGTAAGCCGACATGCTAACCTAATGGCTTGACTCCAGGAGCTGGGTCTTTATTGCAAGTCTTGTGACAGCTGCTGCTTCTATTAAAGTCGTGAGAGGTGGCAATGCTGATATTGCCACCCTTCATGAATGTCTTCATCAGTGCCAGACGTACATAAGGATGAAGCTCACAATTCCATTTTGAAAGTTGTTTTCAATACCTCTGCTATATGTGCTGTTGAGCGGAACAACTTTTTCTTTTCTTTCTCCCCAAGCACAGTGCACAGGGAACCTGTAGTGGTTATGGCTCCAGTTAGCAACCAAAAACCCCAGGTAAGCAATTTTTCCTAATTTAATGTAATATGATGCAATGTATCCACAGATTATGCACTTATCGTTGTGCAGAGTTCTCCACTTAGCTTTAATATCTCATCCAGTCAGGTTCCTGTTATCAGGCAGCATACACTTAGGCAAAATGCTATTTCTCTGCACAGAAATACTCTGCTTCCTACATGCTTTTTTTCTTTTTTAGAGTTGTTGTGATTGTCAGCTCCTGGCTTCTTTCACTTGCATTACACTAGTGAACTGGAACTCTGATAAAGGAGTTATGTAGAGTGATGACAAGAATTGATTTCCAATTTCCAGTAGAATGACTCTATCATTGCTTGTGACTCAGGCAATTTAGCTTATATTACAGAGCTAGCTGGGGGCTACAGATCACCCTGACAGTCTTCTAGTCATGGAGGATGCTGATTTTGACAAGATATTGAAAGAGAGATTTTAAGAATGTTTCCTTTCTTTGAAACGGCTTAGAGTGGAGTTTTCTGTTATGGGAACGGTATGTAAAGAGATTTGGCAGGAAGCAGAATGGGCGTGTCGGACTTGGAGTTTGTGTGGATCAACCTTTCGTCATTTCTGCTGATGCAGCAACCAATTTCCTGTCACTTTTTAATAAAGTTATTAGTTACCCAGGTCATATTTTTTCATCACAGGAATACAACAGGAGGGTGCTAAGATTTCTCCCCACTCCCCCATTTCTCACCCTAAATTTAAACTCTGTTTCTGAGGCTAATGGGAGCTGCTTAGCTGTCACTTGGGGTGCGGGCAGCACTCAGAGCCACCCCTGCACCTAGAAGCCGCAGGAACCTGGCAGCCACTTCTGGGAACTGCTCTGAGCTAGGGCAGACAGCAAGCCTGCCTTAGCCTCAGGCCCCTTCACCATCGACCAGACTTTTAACGGCCAGGTAGGCAGAGCTGCCTGGAGCTGCCAGGGTCGCTTTTTGACCGGGCGTTCCGCTCGAAAATGAGCCATCTGACAACCCTATCTCCAGACTGCCCTCTGCCTCAGAGAACAGCATCTCTCTTCAGCCTCCACTTGCTGCCTGTACATATCCGAGACAGCAGCTTAACTTCCTGCGTGGAGAGACTGTCTCTAGCCTGGTCTCTAACAGAAATAAGACATCCTTATGGGGAGAGTTTCTCAGAAGAGGAGCGAGGCCCTAGGAGAGCAGGGAGAGTGGGGTGGTGGGGAGAAATGGAGATCTTGGAGGGGGAGCAGGGATGACTAGGAATGGGGGTTAGTACTAGGGACCACAGAGGAGTAGGGAGTTGTGGTGGAGGCAGAAGTGGGAAATAGGGACCTAAAAGAGAGGGAATGGAGATGGAGGTGGTAAGAATCAGGAATACAGAGAGGAAGGGGGTGAGAGGTGGTGGTGGCAGAAGTGGGCCTTGGAAATGTATGTGGAGAAATTAACTTGGCGATGGGTGTTAAAGCAACAATTCAGGGTAGAAGGGGGTTAATTTTTTGTGAAAAACACAAGTGAGGGAGACCCACAGCTTAGTAGCCTGGGGACTGGAGCACTCGGGATGAAGAAACCTAGGTTGATGCATCTCCCATAGCTCAGGTTGCTATTGGCTATTCTGCAGTGGGTCTCTTCCCCCCTCATGCTTTGACCAGAAATTCCATCCTTTCTCTGAAACCTTCCTGACTAAATGTTTGTTGAAACAGACACATTTCCGTGAAAATTTTTAGTTTCAATGCATCTGTGTTTTCTGACCAAAACATGATGTGTTGAAAATTCTGACCAGCTCTAAATCCAACCCAAGTCCCTAGGGGTACAAGTCTCATTTCGCTAACCACTCCTCAGTCCTTCCTCTTTTTCTTTATCCTTAATGCAGCTGAAACAACTATTATGTGTGCTTGTCTCTCCCTTTCCTCAGCCCCATGCTGACAAACCTAACCAAACTGTACAATTTTAGATCCAGGCTTGGAATGGCTTATCCAGAATAGGGAACACAAACTCTTATTACTGTAAGTCCTTGAAAGACATGAATCAGAGAAGTTTGTCTTCCTCTTCAGGGAATTACTTAAACTAAACAAATTCTCATTTTTCTCTCTCTGTTTAAATGACAGTTTAGGGTCTAATTTTCTTCAAATTGTCAAACAGGGTGAAAGCTTATGAAAACATACTTTAAGTACTAGGTTTTTAATTGGATTTTCAAAATCAGCATCTCTGGTAAAATGACAGTCATCCACAGCATGGCTTAGTGAGAGAATTAAATTATTTTGAAGCAATTGTAAAGATAAAAATTGAAGACTTCAGGTGATAGTAATAGCAAGCGTCTTGTCTAACCTGTCTGTAGGTCTGTGATGTACCTATGGTGTATTTATAAAGTGCATATCAGGTTGGAATCTAGGCACTGATAACAAGCAAACATACTTTTAATAGTTTGCATTTCAGCTTTAATCCTTCCACCTTTATTGCAAAGTATGATGCTTAGGGCTATGGTTGCAAACTTAATTTCCTATGGCAGGCGTCATGTTGCAATTCTCTAAACAAAACTTTGTGTACGCTCTTTGAGCTTGGATAAAGTCAGAAATCAAAATGTTGCAACTACTTTGTTTTTTCTTCTTAAATTATATGCACTGTCAGGGTAATAGGCACACAGGAGTTGCCATACCAGACATGTACACAGAAGCCTTCTGCTGCAAGACAAACCCAAGAAAGAAACCAACAGAACACTACTGGCAATCACCTACAGTCCTCAGTTAAAACCTTTCCAACACATCATCAGTGATCTACAACCCATCCTGGACAATGATCCTTCACTTTCACAGGCCTTGGGAGGCAGGCCAGTCCTTGGCCACAGACAACCTGCCAACCCGAAGCAGATTCTCACCATCAACAGCACACCGCGCCATAATAACTCTTAACTCAGGAACCAATCCATGCAACAAACCTCGATGCCAACTCTGCCCACATATCTACACCAGCAACACCATCACAAGACCTAACCAGATCAGCCACACCATCACCGATTCATTCACCTGAACATCTACCAATATAATATGTGCCAGCAATGCCCCTCTGCTATGTACATCGGCCAAACTGGACAATCCCTACATAAAAGGATAAATGGACAGAACACCAGATATTAGAAATGGTAATATAGAAAAGCCTGTAGGAGAGCACTTTAACCTGCCTGGGCATACAATTGCAGATCTCAAGACAGCCATCCTGCAGCAAAAAAACTTCAAAACCAGACTTCAAAGAGAAACTACTGAGCTCCAGTTCATCTGCAGTTCGACACCATTAGGTCTGGACTTAATATTAGCTGTGAATAGCTCACCAATTACAAAAGCAGTTTCTCCTCTCTGGGCGTTCACACCTCCAGATCACTTGCTGGAAGTGGGCTTCACCACCACCCCTGATTGAATTTACCTTGCTTTCTTGCCTGCATATTTATACCTGCCTCTGAAGATTTTCACAACATTCATCTGATGAAGTGGGTCTTAGCCCACGAAAGCTCATGATCCCTAAACCCTGTTAGTCTATAAGGTGCTACAAGACTCTTTGATACTTCATCTAGTCCAGTACTGTGTCTCTGATATTGGCCAGTGTCATATGCATTAGTGGAAGGTGTAGAGAAGTAGCTGTGGGATAATCTCCAACATTGACTGGGTACATGTCACCTCAGGACGAAATGCAGAGATGAAATTTCTTGATACTTTAAATGACTGCTTCTTGGAGCAGCTGGTACAGGAACCCACAAGGGGAGAGGCAACTCTTGATTTAGTCCTGAGTGGAGCGCAGGATCTGGTTCAAGAGGTAACTATAAAAGGACCGCTGGGAAATAGTGACCATAATATAATAACATTTAACATTCCTATGGTGGGAATAACACCTCAGAAGCCCAACACTGGGGCATTTAATTTCAAAAAGGGGAACTATGCAAGAATGAGGGGGTTAGTTAAACGGAAATTAAAAGGTAAAGTGACTAAAGTGAAATCCCTGCAAGCTGCATGGACTCTCTTCAAAGATACCATAATAAAGGCCCAACTCAAATGTATACCCCGAATTAAAAAACAACGCCAGAAAACTAAAAAAGAGCCACCGTGGCTTAACAGCCAAGTAAAAGAAGCAGTGAGAGAGAAAAAGGCATCTTTTAAAAAGTGGAAGTCTAATCCTAGTGAGGTAAATAGAAAGGAGCATAAGCACTGCCAAATAAAGTGTAAGAATGTAATAAGAAAAGCTAAAATGGAGTTTGAAGAACAGCTAGCCAAAAACTCAAAAGGTAATAACAAAATGTTTTTTAAATATGTCAGAAGCAGGAAGCCTGCTAAACAATCAGTGGGGCCCCTGGATGACAGAGATACAAAAGGAGCACTTAAAGATGACAGAGTCATTGCAGAGAAACTAAATGAATTCTTTGCTTCAGTCTTCACGGCTGAGGACGTTAGGGAGATTCCTAAACCTGAGCTGTCTTTTGTAGGTGACAAATCTGAGGTATTGTCACAAATTGAAGTATCAGTAGAGGAGGTTCTGGAACTCATTGATAAACTTAACTGTAACAAGTCACCGGGACCAGATGGCATTCACCCAAGAGTTCTGAAAGAACTCAAATGTGAAATTGCAGCACTATTAACGAGGGTTTGTAACCTATCCTTTAAATCGGCTACTGTGCCCAGTGACTGGAAGATAGCTAATGTAACGCCAATATTTAAAAAGGGCTCTAGAGGTGATCCTGGCAATTACAGACCAGTCAGTCTAATGTCCGTACCGGGAAAATTAGTTGAAACAATAGTAAAGAATAAAATTGTCAGACACATAGAAGAGCATAAATTGTTGGGCAAAAGTCAACATGGTTTCTGCAAAGGGAAATCGTGTCTTACTAATCTATTAGAGTTCTTTGAAGGGGTCAACAAACATGTGGACAAGGGGGATCCGGTGGACATAGTGTACTTAGATTTCCAGAAAGCCTTTGACAAGGTCCCTCACCAAAGGCTCTTACGTAAATTAAGCTGCCATGGGATAAGAGGGAAGATCTTCTCGTGGATTGAAAACTGGTTAAAAGACAGGGAACAAAGGGTAGGAATAAATGGAACTTTTTCAGAATGGAGAGGGGTAACTAGTGGTGTTCCCCAAGGGTCAGTTCTGGGACCGATCCTATTCAACTTATTTATAAATGATTTGGAGGAAGGGGTAAACAGTGATGTGGCAAAGTTTGCAGATGATACTAAACTGCTCAAAGTAGTAAGGACCAAAGCAGACTGTGAAGAACTTCAAAAAGATCTCACTAAACTAAGTGATTGGGCAACAAAATGGCAAATGAAATTTAATGTGGATAAATGTAAAGTAATGCACATTGGAAAAAATAACCCCAACTATACATACAATATGATGGGGGCTAATTTAGCTACAACCAATCAGGAAAAAGACCTGGGAGTCATTGTGGATAGTTCTCTGAAGGCATCCACGCAGTGTGCAGCGGCAGTCAAAAAAGCAAACAGGATGTTAGGAATCATTAAAAAAGGGATAGAGAATAAGTCTGAGAATATCTTATTGCCCTTATACAAATCCATGGTGCGCCCACATCTTGAATACTGCGTACAAATGTGGTCTCCTCATCTCAAAAAGGATATAGTGGCACTAGAAAAGGTTCAGAGAAGGGCAACTAAAATGATTAGGGGTTTGGAACGGGTCCCATATGAAGAGAGATTAAAGAGGCTAGGACTTTTTAGCTTGGAAAAGAGGAGACTAAGGGGGGATATGACAGAGGTATATAAAATTATGAGTGGTGTGGAGGAAGTAGATAAGGAAAAGTTATTTACTTGTTCCCAAAATAGAAGAACTAGGGGCCACTCAATGAAATTGGCGTGCAGCAGGTTTAAAACAAATAAAAGGAAGTTCTTCTTCACACAGCGCACAGTCAACCTGTGGAACTCCTTACCAGAGGAGGCTGTGAAGGCTAGGACTATAACAGGGTTTAAAAGAGAGCTGGATAAATTCATGGTGGCTAAGTCCATAAATGGCTATTAGCCGGGATGGGTAATGAATGGTGTCCCTAGCCTCTGTCTGTCAGAGGAGGATGGCAGGAGAGAGATCGCTCGATCATACCTGTTAGGTTCACTCACTCCGGGGCACCTGGCATTGGCCACTGTCGGTAGACAGGATGCTGGGCTAGATGGACCTTTGGTCTGACCCAGTATGGCCGTTCTTATGTTCTTATGTTCTTATGGGGAGAGGAGAAAGAGAGGGGGAGCTTGAAACCTTTTTGGATGCTGTGGGGTGAAATTCCTGAAAGACATGTGGAATGCTTAAATTTGAAAAGAAAATGAAATATATACAAAGAAGGATGAAACTACTTTGAAATTCAAATCTTTTCTCCTAAATTTCATTGTACTCTTGAAAATGAACCCATTTTGCCTAAAAATAGGGTATGCTCCATGGATGAAAAATTTTAGGGCTGAAAATGGGCCTATTCCAAGTTTCTCATATTTTATTGAACTGGTGGCAAAGTCACGTGGAACAAAACAATGACAAAATTTGGTCAAGATTTTCAAAAATAGGAACCTACAGTTAAACTAAATCCACTTCAAATTGTTGGGTGCTCAGTCTTTCTGAGAATCAGGGTTCTTATTTGGATGCGTAATTATAGATTTTTGGATCCTAACTTTTGATTTCTATTTTTGAAAGTCTTGGTCTTTGATTTTTATGTGGCACATTTTTATCAGTATCACACAGTTCTACAGGAGATGGGAAAACATACCAGACTACTTCCTAGAAAACGTCATGTAAATCTTCTCAGGTCAGTTACATTTTACCATATTGTAACAAATATATATATTGTACATTATGGGTCACTTTAAAACAAGAGTGGGGACTGAAATAAAATCTTCCTACTCTTTGAAACTTAAGGAGAATCTCCATTGGCAGCTAGCAGTATATGATTTATGATACATATAGTTGAATAGTTCTGATTATATTCAGGAGAGGACAGTGTATTAGGGAATATGTTACAACATATTTGCTTTCATTGCATAATACAAGACATTTGCTCTTATTTTCCTTTTCCCAGACTACTAATTAATTAGTGTTTTTAAATCACTTTAGAAATGTAAAGCTCTATGTAAGTGCTAAATGTTATTTCTTGTTATTGTCAGCTAGTCTAATACTTATCAGTAGCATAGTGTTTATCCAGAAGGATATATACTCCTGTAATAATTTAGTGGCCACTTGTTAATAGCAAAGACAGAGCTGTAGCATGGAATGGAGGATGTACATTTATTGTTGGTAGTAGAATCTAAACTGTAATGTCAATAATTTTCCAGGGACCTTCCAGTGACTGGAATATTTTTCATAGCCTTTTACTTAAAAAGGCCAATATATTTTATCATAAAGTATGAGGTACTAGATCATACTATGTAGCTTCTATGATGAAATTATATAATGATACATTAAAACACTGGGACTGTTTCCGTTGTTTAAATTGTTAAAATGAAACCAAGCAAATCTACCATAAACTGTATGCTTAAAGGTTATGGAAGGTAGATTTTGCATATTTGCAAAAGCATGTTCCTTAACATTAAATGTCTTTGTTCCTTATAATATTTACAAAAATGTCAACTGTTTTAGCCCACTCCCCTCCGTAAATTAAGAAGTTTTAAATATTTCCCATGAAACATAGTTTTTCAAACTGGCTAAAAAACTAACACTGCACTTATCTGAAATGACAAACCTATTTCAGACAAATACTGCTTAGTCTTCTATAGAATTTTCCATTCAAGGATCTCAAATTCCTTCAAAAGGAAGGGCAACTTTCATAATGCAATTTTATAGATGGGGAAACTAAGGCACACAAATTAAATGACTTGCTCACGTAATTAGTCATTAGCAGAACATTGAATATAATTGAAGTCCCCCTCACTGCCAGTCCAGTGTCTTATTGCCTGGACCATGTAGCATCGTGCCTGTTAAATCAATGTTAAAAACGTATCATTCGTGGGTAGAGCTGAGACACATTTATTTTTTAATGAGATTATTTTGTTTACCAAAAAAATGCAGAGTTAAGTCAACTAAAACATTTCAACAAACTCATGTCAAAGTTGCTGAATTATCTTGGCAGAAAACAAAACAAAAATCATTCAGAAAAAGTCAAACCATTAGTTTTGAACAAAACATGCAGTTTATCAATATATACACCTGTCTCTCCACAAATAAATTTAGCCGGTTGCTAGCATAGCAAGATCTGGGCAGGTTTAAAAGCAGGGTTAATTGCCTTATACCTTACAAATAACATGCTAGTTATTTAGGAGGTAATAGATTTCCACTTAGGGCTCTGACTTGCACGTTAGCTTGTTGTACATTTCAGGAAATCACTAACCAGCCCTATACAAATAATCATGCAGCTAATGTGTCCTAAACAGTGTCTTGACCTAACCCCACCTACTTGCCATGTCTCACCAAATGTCTGATGCTGTCAGTCACATTGTACTGCATTAATAGCTTCAGAAGAGTGAATGTGACAATATAATAGTTCCCTTTATACCTGTCAAGTACAAACCATATTAAACAGTGCATATAAGGTATTTTTAGTTGGTGATCAAAGCGATTGAAATTGATGTACCCTAGGGTCTTATTAATTGCTGTAAAAATGACTTTCCAGACATCTGTATTCACTTCACAAATTATATGTATTCATCTAATGCTCTCTCCCCATCTTTTTAAGCAAACAGCTTCATGTTTTCCTGAGAAGTCTTTATGTGGTATAGATTATTAATAAAGACTCTTGTTACATCATGGTAACTTGTGCTACATTAATGTGATTATGATGTACTGAAGAAGTAGCTGGGATATTTTTGCAGAGAAGACATCATTCATTGAACTTGGTTTCTGCTCCTGACATGTTACATAGGAGCTCCAGACTGCAGATTGGTAAACAGGAGACGAGAAAGAATTACAGTATAATAGGTACACCCATATTGGAATGGTCACATCTATTTATATTGATTAGTATTCGTATTTTTATTTGTAATTTACATCATGATAATGTCTAGAAGCCCCAGTCATGGCCAAGGGCTCCATTTTGCTATCCACACTTCAAACATAAAACAAAAAGACTGCCCCATCCCAAAGAGTTTATAATCTAAGTAAATAAATATTCTAGTGAAATAATTGTAGATCTGCTATATTTAAATGTTGACAAAGTTTTCACAAAGTTACAGACACAACATGCACTTAAGGAAAGGAGTAATTTGGATAATTCACAATTAAATAAGTTCATTTATTGTAGAACTAATATATCTAGAATTAAATCTGCATGTGGGAAAGAGTTATTCCACCGGGGTTCTAGCGAAGACCACTGAATGCTCTCCCGTTGACTCCGGTAGTCCACTGGAACAAGAAGCATTAGGTAAGTCGACAGGGAAGTTTCTCCTGTCAACCCAGAGTGGTCTAGTCACTGCAATAAGCCAACCTAAGATATGTTGACTCCAGCTATGTTATTCACGTAGCTGGAGTTACATAACTTAGGTTGACTTAGCCCTGAAGTGTAGAATTGCCCTTGGTTGTGTCTTTTGAGGGACATGAACCACTCAAGTCCTTAATGAAGGGCTTAAGTAAGACTTGAATTACTTGTATCCCTCTGCACAGGGATGAATATATTGAGGCAAATGAAAGGAAATGCAAGGTATACTGTTATGTGAGCATAGTTTTCACTCTACACTACTACGTAGTTGGCACACATTGGCAGCTGTCAGATGTTCACACTTTTGCTATATCAAGTGTAATAGCAATGGAGAATTGTACAATTTTCAAAAAAGCCAAGAGGAATTAGAGTAAAAGAATATATTTATAAGCTAGTTCTCCTCTATACAAGTCTTTTCCCTAGTGATATCCACTTAGTTCCTGACAAAAATGTATTCAAAAGATTAGTGACAGAACACTTTGAAGCTGAAGCCACTCAGGACTAATGATATAATTACTCCACGAAACCATTTGTAAAGTAATTATGTACTATTGTTCCTTTTTTCTATGTCTTTATGTGAGTGAGCCATCTTGGCAGACAATTTTTAAGACTGCATTGAACAGGCTATTATGTAAAAATATAAATAATGTGTGTGCATATTTATATAAGAAAAAAAAGAAATGCTGCTTTTTGCCATATGACTACATGGTTTTGTATAAACTGTGTACAAAATCTTTATATGGAGACAGAGTGTTATAATGATCTTTTTTCAAAGAGTCCTGTGGCACCTTAAAGGCTAACTAAAGTATTGAAGCATAAGCTTTCGTGGGCTAATACCCACTTTGTCGGATGCATGCTTATGCTTCAATACTTTAGTTAGCCTTTAAGGTGCCACAGGACTCTTTGTCACTTCTGCAATTCCAGACTAATACGGTTACCTCTCTAAATAATGATCTTTGATACAGAAGACAATGAGCTTGAATAGGCATGCATGGACCATGGTTCTGATGCCCACAGAAAGTTTTTCCTTATTGAGGAATTATCTGATGTGTTTTATTAGAACTTTATCTCATTAGCAATAAACACCAATGTAATAACTAGAATGAAGGGACAGCATAAATAAACTGTGAATATTCTATCTCAGTGTATTTGCTAAGCCCCTCCTCACTTTTTTGTTCACCTTCCACTAACACTCAAATGCTGCAATTTGTTAAGACATATCTGCAGAAACAAATTTCAGCAGTGCCATTGGAAATGCTGTGTAGTTGGTCAGTCAGGAAACAGTATCATGTGGCATATCTGACAAATTACAGTTAAGCAACACGTTTCAAGAGGAGCTGTAATCGATCCAGAGAGTTTTAAAAACAATACAAAAAGAAATCCCCCACCAAATAATACAGTAGGGTCTAGGAGCGCTTGTCATGTACCAGACGTGTATTGTGCTAGACATTGTATAAACAGAGAACAGAAGACTATCCCTGGTCCAAAGAGCTTACAACCAGGGCTGACCTTACCATGAGGCGGACTGAGGCGGTCGCCTCAGGTGCCAGACTGTGCCACCACTAGGACCCAGAGTGTAGAAAATTGTGTCTGCTGCTGTTGCATATGTAGTCTCTCTGCTCAAGATGAACAGAGATGGTGGAGTGCTGTGCTGGAGGAAGGAGGGCACAAGAGACATAACAGGCAGGCAGAAGAAAAGCTGGCATGGAATAACAGAAAGCAGCAGGAGCTTCAGGGAGAGAGAGAGAGGCGGAGGAGCCTCTTATGTACATTTCTAGCACCCTCAGGAGCCTGGACTGATTAACACCAGCTTCTCAGGGAGCTTCCTGTTTCCTGCTGCTTCCCTGAACCACTTGACGAGAGCAGGCAGTCCACAGAAGTAGCAGGAGCCAGTTGGGCCCTTAAGATGCTGGTATCTTCCCTCATTCAGGCCCTGGTACCAGCCTGCTTATTTGTCCCCTTCAACTGACTGTTGAGAGCCACTATAGCTGGCACGGAACAGCAGTCATGAGTGAAAGAAGAAAACGCCCCTCTGGGGCAGCATTCAGAAAAAGCAAGCAAAGGAAGCTTTTCTATCTAAGCAAGAAGGAGCTCTCCTGAGATACATAGACACAAATGTTCACGGTGGGCCTTCCAGCCCCAGCGAGGATGTGAGTGGTGAGGAGATGCCTGATCTTCCAGTTAGTCAAAGTGCATGTGACCTGGCAGCTATTGCAGCATCCATATCTCCATCTCAAATTCCTGAAGAAAAGTGTAGATCAGAGAAGAGTGCGGTGGAGGAGCAAGAAACAGGTGCTGTTGAGTTTAGTTCCTTAAGTCTAGATGATCCAGGACTGTGGACCCACTTAAGCAGTAGCCTGAGGGACTTCCTTGCATAGCATGGGCCACAGCAAGTGAAAAACTTAATGTTCCCCAAAGACAATGAAAATAGAAATTTCCATCCAACACATGACTGGCATGAAATCCCCAAGGGTGACAAAGTGGAGAGGACATGGCTTATATACTAAAACCCCCAGAATGCTGCATATTGGGTTTGTTGCAAACTCTCCCAGTCTAATGTTCCAGCCACATTGTGTTCTACAGAAACAAAGGACTGGAAAAATCTGGCAAAGGGTGCAAATAATCCTATCAGTATTCAGCAAAACACTAAACACACGATTAACTTTTCAACAGGTGCCTATCTCTCATTCACTTCAATGAACAAGGATGGGATTACGCACATGCTTAAGTTTAAGCATGCACTTTATAGATAAGGGGCTAGAGAGCTGAGATGGTGGTGTCTTATTAACTGATTTCTGCTTTCCCTACTCACTGGTAAATCCAAGTAACATAAAAAAAGACAAGTATAACACATGAAGGAAATGCAGTTTTATTGGGCAACACACAGCGCATAAGCTATGTTTCGTTTTTCACTGTTTTACAGCTTTAGTGGCACTGTTTGCCAGCCTTCAGAGACCTTTTCCTAAACTGAATTATATGAGCAGAATATTTGCACGCTCTTCTGTTTTGTAATGTAATCAGTGAAGAGCATGTAATTTCTAGTTTGAAGCTCTTCAGTAAGGGCTGTAATTTGCAAAAACTGTACACACATAACTTTTGCAAGTGTGACAACTGATAGTAAGAATTTCCTCCAAGGCACCTTTTTAGACCCAAGATAATTCACCTTATCAATGGTAACATTTTAAAAAGGATGCATATTTTTCTCTGACATCAGTGCCATTTCTTGGAGGCTCAGCTGAATACATGATTAGATATATTTTGTCGGCACTGAAACCTGATTGCTTCTGGAGCCAGAAAATGTTATACTGAGGAGGCAGAGGGATGATAGTATTAATCTATTTTTTTCATGTACAAATGTAATATACGTATCACTTTCAGCACATTTTTGGGGTTCAGAAAATGTATGTTCTGGACAAGACGGCCTTACTGTAACAAATACATGTTCAGTTCTCAAATGTTACACAGCTCTGTATAATTCTGCGTTTAAGAAAGAATGGTTTTATTGTCCTGAAAGTGTTAACAGTATTAAATATCCTTGACTGTAACCTCCATTTACATAATCTCTAAATTCTGTGTAGTCTCTCAATCTCTATTCAGCATGCTTGTGTTTCTCTGTTGGAAGGAGCTTCTGCAAACAGCAAGTTGGCAACTTGCGCTCAGCAAGAAATATGGTATAATTACATGTTTTCTATATCTATTTGAATATCAGGAACTGTGTCTTTTCAGACTGTGCTGTTGCTTTCCATTGCAAATTCACTGTACTAAAATATTGACTGGAAGAAGTTGTAGAAACTAGTTTCTTTAAAAATAAACCCACAACAGCCAGGATTCAATTATAGGCTTGGTTACACAAACTAAAAGATCATTTAGTTGAAATTTTATATGTACATAAAATAACTAGTTTCCACTTGAATCCATATGGTGGCTACTGCTTTTGCCATTTCTGTTGTGGCAGGGATGCCTACTCTAGCAAGGCTGCTCCTCAAATAATTTCTTATAAACAGAATGCTATTAGTGTAACTTCTTAATACCCACTTCAGAGGGACACGTGTCATTGTCAGGTGAATTCTGACTTCGGTATCTAGTATATTTCCCCCCAGCATGAATAACATAGCAAAAATAATATAATGCTAAGATACACAATGGAATGATTACACTATGAAGAACATAAAGGGATTGTGCAAATGGAATGTCTCTCTAAGTGCAGTAAAAGGGGGTTTTAATTCCCTCTGGGAGTGAGATGCTCCACTGTGTACTGCAATGGAAGTGTTAAGATGTATAACAAGAGATAGAAAGTTGTATTCTTGCAGGCTGTCTGACTCTCTATAATACAATGCCACATGACTTTGAGGGGTGTGATCCTAGAAGACCTCTCTTGAATTCTGGAATGGGGTAACAGGCCAGCTAGCTGGTTCCTTAAGAACATGGACTGAGCCAACTCACTGCATGACTGAATACTTTGGATTGGTGGAAACCACCAGGCTTTCTCCCAGAAGACCATTTAAACTAAGAGTGATCCTGGGTCTGTGTGTGTACAGGACTCTGTTTCATTGGGAGGCAAAAGGTGAAACAATCTGGAAGCTTGGTGGGTGTGAGCCGATGGAAGGGTTAGCTGAAATCTGCACAAATTTGAAACTAGATGGGTGTTCAGATGCCCAATGCATAAAAGATTTATAGTAATCTTTTATAAAGCATAGCTGTTTTTGCAGTCCGAAATCTGAAGCTTTGATTTAAAAATACATGTAGCACCAGAAGCTGAAAGGTCTCGCTCTCCAGCTGAGGATTTGACCCATGATTGTTACATATTGCTGAGATAGCTGCCATTCAGCAGAAGGGCTTACATCACAGGAAATACATAGTATCCACAGTTAAAACATCTTGTTTCATGTGATGAGGCAATTCCAATTCTGAAGATTTTCCCTTTACCTTTGTCTAGACTTTTGGGAGTTAAAGCAATTTTAAATAGGAACATCCGTTCAGTCTAACTAATATCTGTCCTGCAAATGGAGAAGTAAGATGCTATGCAATTTGTGCATGGCATTTATTTATCTGTTGATTAATTTATTACCACATCATCTGCATCAGTCAATATAGTAGTCTCTCATCTGCTGGAGAATGAAGATTTCAAATCCCTGTCAACAAATGAGCAAGTGGGATCACGTGTGAGAGTCTGAGACCGTGGAAATGTTGGTGATGCAAGTATATCCCTACTCCACTTTTTCATCAAACAAAGAAGATAGGCCCATGGTGGTCTTCACAGCAGCTGTCCATGTTAGAAGAAATGATATTCTACCAAACATTCACTGCTTCTCTTGAATGGCTGGTAACCTGTATTTTACTTATGTCTACAGAAGTGACTGAAAATCTGGTTTCCTATTTGAGGAGCCAAGAGGTCTCACTGGGCCACATTCTGTGTGATTATTTCAAGAATTCAAACTAGATCTAGTCCTGGAAAAGATCTGCTAGATTATGACTCTACCTCCCTACAAGTGCAGAATTATTTTCTCTTAGCCTGTTTCTCATTTTTTACCACCCCCATAGTTTTTTAGGATCACAAAGTCAATGGTTGACCATAAAGTGACTACCCTTCGTCAGTAGGCTGTATCATGTAGCGTGAGTCTAATTGTGTACCACTCAATGAAATGGTATCACTTGATATAATTTTGATCATAAAAAGAATACATAGGAATCCTTTTGCCTGTAACCATAAATTAATTATTTATTTCTCTCAAAATTCTGCTCCTTCCACACCATGTTTTTTCTGCTTCTCCACCTAAAATTAGCTCTGTAACTTGTAGACCAGGGTTGCTGATGGGAGCTAGTTCTCTTTCATGTATGTTATGATTTGGTCTTCCATTAAAATTGAATGCAAAGTGATCATAATCTGTACATTAGGTAGCACCTTCCAATTAGCACCGCTGAATTATGTGGAAGCTGTCATGAAAACATACAGGACGTGCACATGAGAATCTGCACGCCTTGATGCATTTTCTAAGCCTCACCTAATGCTTTGAAGTGGAGATGTCTGAAGCATCAATGATACAAAAATCTGGCACGATAGAAGGAAGGAGCTGTCATAATGTATTGAGTCAATTCACATGGTGGAGCCTTTAAAGTGCTAATTTAGATGTACAGCGCAAGCACCTTAAACCAGAGATATGGAGAAAATCCTAAATTAGCTACTTTTGTCTGTGGCTAAGGTGGGGAAATGAGGCTTCTCTCATGTCAAAAACCAGGGAGCATGGATAACTTAGGTTTTGGAATCAGACTTCAGGAGGGAGGAAATGAAGATAGATAGCAAAGGATCACGAGACTCTAACTTTGATTCCATTGGCTATATGTCACAGTTCAGGGTAACTGCACCTGTACTTCCCCTTTATGGTGCAGCACAGGTAGAGGTTTCTGGCTCCCCAACTGTAACCTCTCTGAAGTGGGAGAGGCATATCTCTCTGCCTTCTGATTGAGGTATCTCCAAGCTGAGTGGTTCACTCCTTTCAAGTTCTATCCTCAGCAAAAGACAGTCTATCTAAACAGGCCACCTTCCTGATTCAGCGAAGGAACAGGACCCTGATCCATAGAAGGTGCCAATCCTTAGGGAAGGGTTGGAAGAACTGGTTCCCCTGAGGCCCAACAAGACACTGTGCTTGTTCCGAGGCGGTGATGAACCTGAAACCACCAGGAAATCCCTGATGTGGGGTGTTGAAGCCCGGCTCCTGCCAGAGTCTGTGTTAGGGTTGGGGTGATCTCTGGTAAACTCGGTTAGCATCTGTATAGGTTCTTTTCTTGCTTGTAATAGGTTTATGTTTTTACCTTAAGAATAAAATAGGCTTGCATAGGAAATGCTGTGAGGTACCTGATAACTATAGACAATTACTCAGTTGATAGTCTCTGAAGAGAAAGTAATAAAGGCCTGCTTAGCTCAATAGAAGAGAGTTATCCACAGTATAGTCAGGGGACCATGCAGCCTGCTCAGAAGAGAAAGAGACTCATGTCTCCACTCGAGAGGTGACGGCCAGGGGAGACTGAAACCTAGAGTGAGTGCCCTGGCTGATCCGCAGAGGGAGAATATAGGTTCAGTTGCCATGTTCTGTGACAGCACAAGCCAAAAACAAACTGGACTAGGCCTGTGATTAGCAGTGTCTGCTATAAGTAAAATTCACATTTATTCACAATCAGTTTGAAAAAGTTTTTTGGGACAAATTCATAGAGTTTAAGGCCAACAGGATCAAGTCTGACCGTATGCCATTGATTTCAGTGTGGCCAGGATTTCACCAATTGTCACTGTTCATGTGAAAATGGATTTACAAGTCCAGGATCTAGGTTAGTCCCTGCAATTGTTTCACATGTGATGCTTGACTGTATTAGGTTTTATGTGTATGGAATGGGTACGAATGATGGGCAAACCTCAAGAAGATGAGCTATGGTTTCCTGTCTAGAAACAGGTACTTTTACAAACCTCTCCAGTCTGCAATTGGGTTACAAATCTCCCCAAAATGGGCTGTCATGAGCGTTCCAATTTTACCTGCACCTGTCAGAAGAAATGGCCTTTTTCTGTAGTATTTTGGCATTTTCATTTCTGCTGCTGGCCTACATTAGAGGCGCAAAACTGCAGAAAAACCATAATTAATTGGAAGGAGGATAGAATGTGAAGGTAATTTGTTGCCTTTGTATTGACAGAAAGGCTTGATCACATTCAGATTCAGAACTGGTCAATAGTTCAGAAGGGATCCTCCTCCATCTTTTTTTTTAAATCAGATCACCTATTTCTAGTTAGTTCTACAAAAATAAATCCTGTGTATTGTTAGTATTGACTCCACAGACCCTGCTATTACATAATAGTTCTGCTTGACTTTAGGTTTCTCGTTATCTGGATCCATGAATTATTTTCCCTTCTTCTTTCTTTCTTTATAAAGGATAAGCATCCAACATTTGTTATAGCAAATGCTCCTTTCTTCTTGCTCAGTCTGTAGCCTTTGAAGAAATATCAGAGATGCTTGTATAGTCATGAGTGTAAATGATTTATATTATTCCAACAAAATTTTGCACAACCTTTCATATGCAGTGATTGATAGTGGCAGTGATATCACGCAGCTCTACGAGGCTTTTTGGAGCTAATAATATCTAGCACAGTAGTGGGAGCCATTTATAATCAAATTATTTGCCACAAACGTCTATTACTGCCATTCTCTAAAAAAAATTAATTGTAATTAAATTAATCTGGTCCCGTGGAAGTATAATTTCCACAAAGTATGTTTCTGGCTTCTGGAGACTGCTATTAGCTCATTGAGTTTTATGTTTTATGAGTGATTTAAGTACTGTACCAGTCAAAATAACTGCAAATTGCTGGTACCAGATGTCGTTAATGCAGAAGCACATTGCTTCTCTCCTCCCTTATATTTTCAGTAGTCTATAAAAATAAATTCAGGAGATTATGCATTGATTAGGGAATTAAGAGTTGCCTAATAACTTCATTTTTTCCTTCTAAAGAAAAAACTTGCTGCCATTCTGTATGGTGATCAGAGAGTTAACTGTATCCTTAGTCTTCTTACGTTTCTTTAGTAACAGTATACAGACTTGGATAAATACCGATCCTGGTGCTGTAGTCTTGGCTTTATTCTCTCTTCGTCCCCACTTTGTTCCATTAACTCTGTGTGTTTGGAGCAAAATGAAACTGAACTTTTGTCGTTAAAACTTCTGTCATTCTGGAGTGTGAAAAAAAAACACCCCCCCCCCGCCCCCGACCGACAAAGGTTTTACTGACAAAAAGTGCCGGTGTGGACAGCGCTTTGTTGGTGGGAGATGCTCTACTGCCAACAAAGTTACCACCTCTCATAAGGGGTGGATTTATTTTGTCGGTGGGAGAGATCTCCTGCTGACAAAGGGCAGCTATGCTGCGCACCTTTTAGAGGTATGGTTGTAGCAGCACAGCTGAGTCACTAAAAGGTGTGTAGTGTAGACATAGCCTAAGAGACACAAACTCTCTCTCTCTCTCTTGTGTGTTAGAGACAAAGTAGGCTGCTCCCTAAGGTAGAAAGGCACAACTTACCCCTATCTCGTCCCAAGCTGGCTCTTTGCAGACTACCCAAAAAGAGCCAGATCACCATGCTGGCTCCCATTAGAGCCCCTTGTCTGCAAGCATGACCAGGAAACCCCTTACAATTTAAAGTGATAGCTTATCATTGTAGCACAGTTTTCAATAGACGACAATCTTCTTAACTTTCAGCAGCAATCCACAAAAGATCATAGTGAAGGGACAAAAAGAGAAGAATCCCACAACAGCACAGCAGCCATCAGTATTGGCATGGCTTAGAAATTGGAGTGCTGTCTGCTCATCCATTGCAATAAGCTTCATTAATTTTATCACGAATTATCTTTCACCTGACAGCTCCTATCAGAAGTGGGTGGGATTCATTATTCACTCGTCTGAAATAGTGTTATCCAGTCAAGCAATGTAAAACAATCCTGTCCTATTTAGAAGAAGTAATAACACAGCATGAATAAAATTTGTCAAACGAACAATCCAGAGTCTGAAAATTATTCAGCCAAACTATTTGGCAAATACTTTAAAGTGACAAATACACTAGAATCACCCCCAATCCATCATGATTCCCTATTGACAGCTACTTTTTGAGCTCTGTCAGCCAATTCTTAGCCATTTTACATGTGCTTTACTGATAATGTATAGTGTTAATTTTTAATCAGAATGTTGTGCAGTACTGTCAAAGCCTAGCAAAATCCTATTACACCTATTCAGTTATTTTTATTAACAAAATTTTTATCATCAAAGAATTAAACATTTTCATTAATTATAGTCTTTCTTGATTAATTGAATTCCATATGAGCTTTTCCATTATCTATTTTGCCTGGAATTGATGTCAGGCTAACCAACATGTATTTATCTGGATCATCCTGGTTCTTACTGAATAGCAAAGAGTCACTGTGATGTTGCACTCCATATAATTTTATGAAAATATGCTAATGAGTGTGAATATAATGTAACTGGAATACACTTCATGCAAAAAGCCTCTTGTAAGGCATCATTACAAAGCTTATCTACTGAGTGTGATCATCCTATTTGTATAAATTTATCATTCTTGTATCTGAAACTAGAAATCTGAGATATAACTCTGAAGTTCTATTGTAATTATGAAAAGTGTGGGCCATTAAGGGTGGTTTGGAATCTCGATGGCTCCCATCAACTAGGACAATTGGCAGTGGCTGGCTCTGCTTGCTTGCAGGCCTTCCTGTGAGTCAGGCTTGGAGTTCTCACAGGACATGTGACCATGTCATCTAGGACTGGAATCCATCTTTAACCTGGTGCTTTTCCATTTAGAAGGAGGCTGCAGTCATGAGAAATCTCTAGCTGGAATCTTGAGCTGGAACAAGGACTGTACCAGGGGAAAGGATTTGGTCCAGACTAGGAAGGAATCCAGTCTGTAAAAGAAGATTACTGGAAAATCTCTGATGGTGAGATTTATCTGCATTAAGTTTCTTACTGTATTAGGCTTAGACTTGCGTGTGTTATTTTACTTTGCTTGGTAATTTACTTTGTTCTGTCTGTTATTACTTGGAATCACTTAAATCCTGCTTTTTATATTGAATAAAATCACTTTTTACTTATTAATTAACCCAGAGAAAATATTAATACCTGGGAGAGAAAACAGCTGTGCAAATCTCTCTGTCAGTGTTTTAGAGGGCGAACAATTTATGATTTTACCCTGTATAAGCTTTATACAGAGTAAAATGGATTTATTTGGGGTTTGGATCCCATTGGGATCTAGGTATCTGGGTGTTGGAGGCAGGAGACTTCTTAAGCTCTTCTCAGTTAAGCCTGCAGTTTTTGGGGGATGTGGTTCAGACCTGGGTCTGTGTTTATAGCAGGCTAGCGTGTCTGGCACAACCATGCAAGATACTAAGTCCCAAGCTGCTTAGAGGTAGTCCCAGCACATCAGGTGGCAGTCCTAGGTGGTTTCTGTGACCCTACCCACCAGAGTCATCATTGTGGTGTGTTAGCTGAAGAAACCTGATCCAGGTGAAACATTTTCTGCTGTACCATTCTGGAAAATAGAAGCACATTGGTGGCTCTTTGCAACAGTGTAAGGTTAACACTTTAGCAGGAAATAAATAAAAACTTCAGAAACCACTGTTGATGTAGTGGGCCTACTTCTGTGAGAGATGTATCAGCTTGAAGTGATCAGCTAGGGAGATCACCTCGAAAGCTGTCAACGCTCCCCAGAGCCATAAATACTTAATTCATCTTGACCCTTTGGTGTTGACCATCAATGTTGTTCTCGTCTACTGCAATTTGTGACTATTATGCTACAATGATGCCAGTCAGTTTGTCAAATGAAATGACTCTCTCTCCCTTTCCCCACATCCTGTTCTTCCTGTGCATGGGATTCTGTCAGAAGATTTTGCACATGCTGCACAGACAGTGTTAAATTTATAGCAGCAATGTTAATTAGAAGTAGAAGAGAACAGCGTAATTGGGTAATCCAGCTTGTTAATGATCATTTTATGCAACAAGATATACAAGGTAAAACTGGATACTTGCAAAAAGCCATTAAGTGATGATAAAATCCTTATAAAAGTCAGATGTTAACATTATGGTTTTGCTCCCCCTGTCAGCTTTCTGGTTCATCCATTGAATTTTTAAAAAGTGGAAAATGATGCTTGCACTGAATTACATATACTAACATTATTTATTGTTCCAGCAATTGCCTGCACAGTTTCATCTGTTTTCAAATGCCGCTAATGAGAGCTGGTGTGGCAAAACAGCAAATATGCAAAAGTACCTCTGTTCTGTTTGTTTCAAGAATGCAGAAGAACGTGGGGAACTGAATGCGGCAGTAAACTGGTAAATGATTTGAAATGAGGCTGTCAAAAATGGACGTTGGCTTCAGCTCTTCAGAGAGGGTTATTGCAAGGGTAAGCAAATGGAACGACAGTCGCTCATCAAAGCAATAATCATGTTTAATATAGTCTCGGAAAGCATTTTACACTGTGTTCAGATAGAGATCGCTCCACCGCCCGCCACAGAAAGCCGGCCTGATACAAAAGGTTATCTTCAGAGTCAATAAAGGCTAGAAACCAGAGAGAGGCATGTTTAGCAGCTTATGTCACAAAGCATGAGAACCCTTGTAATTTTTGTATGTGAGCTTTCGTTACACTGTGGATGCTGCTCTGACTCACCATGGATGGAATTTACTCCTGTGCAAAGGGCCAGCAGAGGCTTGTGTATCACTGAAGTTCCACTTCTAAATGGAGCTTAAATAGGATCGAAATGGAGCCCATGCTTTGTGCTGCCCTCTGCACAGGGATAAGGGCTTGGCTATGCTTTATTTTATAACGCACTAACTTGCAGGCTTGGGGTTTGAAAAATCACCCCCCTGAGTGAAGCAAGTCTGAGCACTTTAAAGCACTAGTGTGGACAGGCTCTGAGCACTGGGACCCATGCTCCCAGCGCTCGGAGCTAATTCCCTCTTGGAGGTGGATTACCAGGAGCGCTCGCGCACAACCACACTCGCACTTCAAAGCGCTGCCGTGGGAGCGTTCCCGTGACAGTGCTTTGAAGTTTCCTTAGTAGCCAGGCCCTAAGTTTCACCCCTGGTGAATTCAAGCCCTATAGTGGAATGTAAGCGGCTTTAATAATTAGCTTCAAAATCACACCAGTCTCAACTACGTTTGTGGCTTTATTAATTTTTCACATGCTGCCAGTGACCAGTATGGAAACTTGACTTCTATGCTGAATGCACATTTTCTGCAGCCTGGAAAGGAGCATCAGATAACGGTATTTAGTTCCTAATTATACAGAGGGGTTAAGGACAGTGGGCTCATTTACAATGCTTAACAGTTAATTTGTGACGTATAACTCCAGAGTGATACACTGCAATTTGCTAATAGTTTTGTACTGGGTTAATTGTCTGACAGTGGAGCTTTTTGTTCCAGCAGAGGTATATTAATGCAGAAATACCTGAACTAAACAGTAACCTTTCATTGTCTGTTTATGGAAAGTATGATTAGCTCTGATGAAATACTCTGGCAATATAATCAGTAAACTTCCTAAGCCTGTTTCAGTGATAGTGCTGTGAGTTATGTATGCTTCAACTACACATCAGTCATCTCTGAAAACTGAAACAACCACAGAACAGTGGCCTTATGTGGCTGCTTTGTGCCAAAGAGGCAGCTGGGGGTTGCCCGGAGCAGCAGAATTCCTAACCAACATGGCTGACTCCGACACACTCCCCTTCTCAGGCAGACGTAGGGTGCTGGGAGGATTGCTAGGGAGTTAATATACCTATCTCATAGAACTGGAAGGACCTTGAAAGGTCATCGAGCTCAGTCGCCTGCCTACACTAGCAGGACCAAGTACTGTCCCCTGACAGATTTTTTTTTTTTTTTAAAAAAACCACAGATCCCTAAATGGCCCCTTCAAGAATTGAACTCACAACTCTGGGTTTAGCAGGTCAATGCTCAAACCACTGAGCTATCCCGAGATGAAAGTGAGTGGGTCAGAACAGTCTGGAAGCCAACAATCTAGGGCTTAATGTGTAGTGGAAGAGATGCCTGGGGCTCAAGGAATGTTTTTACTTTCATAACGGACGCAGCAAACCTATGAACTATGAACTGCGAACCCTAGAGGTGCCAGGGTTCAGCCAAATGAAGTACAAATTTAGCACTACAGTAACCCATAGATGCTGAAATGTTCCCTACGGGACACTCTCAGCTGATTTAACCCAGTGCAGTCTTTCGGGTGACGACAGGTTGTGTTTAGGAGCTAGTGAACTCAATCTGGCTTTAGGATTAGGTGAGATGTTAACCAGACATGTCCCTTCCCTTTCCCTCCTCCCCCATAAGTGCACACCTGGGAGCTGGCCTCAGGTGTTCACAAAGGATAGTGAACAATGGGTGTGAATGTCCTCATCTGTAGGAAGACCAGGGAGGATGTCAGCCATAAGACCTACCAAGCATGTGAAGCTATCAAATACAAAAATGAATTGAAGTATGCTAACTGCTGGAGTACCTTTCCCCTCCTCATCCTGTGACAAGCGGAGTTGGCTCTCGTTTTGTCTTGACTCCCCATGGGTTTCTAGCAAATTCGTTCATTGGCAGGAATGTTCACCGAGTGGACATTGGACAATAATAATGGAAAATGAAGCTTAGCTCTCTGGACTGTTCTTCTGTGAATGTAGCTATCTGTACTTCGGCTGGTTCAAGGGGTCTGGACTGGCTGACTACTCGAATTCCCTTCCAGCTGTATGCTTCTGTGATTATAATTCTATATTAGTATTCTGAAATCCGAGTGACACAAATAATCCACTTGAGCATCATTTGGTTATATTATCCGCAAAACCTGTGATAAAATTATAGCCACAGATTGTATAGTTGACTCTAGTTGATTCACTGTGCCACTCTGTATCTCTGTTTTTGTTTCTTTCTCTACCAAGGGAATGTGCTAAACCTGGGAGAGGGAGAGTATATTATTTAGTTCAAAGCAGGTCTATATTGTTTAAATTTCAGGCTTTGGACCAATTGCTTTTTAAATTGAAAGAGGCTGAATGGGCCTGATGATTCATCAATTTAGGAAGACAACTGGTAGATTCAGCTACTCTGAACCAACATTTATTTTGCCTTGCCTAAAAGAAGTGACTGTAATCCCAATAATTATCACTGAATTTCCGAACTGTAATAGTTTAGACAGGAAAGAGAGGGGCTTATTTGTCTGTAGGGTTCCACCCACCCCTTTTTTGTAAATAAAATAGCTTTTTTGTTCCCCTCCCCCCGTTTTTTTGCATATGAATAAGAAGAGGAGCAGTTTATGTATGACAGATGGCTGGAATTCTTTCCTGTTAAGAAATCAGTTATAATATACATTTCGTTTCTGTTTTGTCCTGCATGTAAAATTAGGAAGAAAATAGCCATATTGGAATTTGGGCAGAGATCTCCTTGAAGCATTTGTAATGACTGTTATTCACAAGATGACAGAAATGTATCAAATAAACAAAGTAAAATGTGAGGTTAAAAAAATGCACATGGCATCTGGGGAGGAGACACCACAGATGGCATATCCGGAATCTAACACAGTGACACATCCAGGGGCTACTCCCAGCCTAACACAACTAACACAGCTAACACAACTGGTGCTGAAACTTGCAGATGGGCAGGATGCTACTGCTTGCTCTTTGTATGGCATACACCTGAGGAAGAATGGAATGGTGCTGTCTACATATTCATGTTCTCTTTTTTGTTTTAATTTGGAAGCAGATTTTTCAATGTTGTTGAATGATCTTTACTTTAGGCTACAGTAGAGATCAGTGGGAGAACTTCAAAGTTCCCAAGGGTTTGGTTTGCTCTGAGGACCAGCCAAAGGTTTGTCCAAACTCTGAGTCTGCCAAATGCCACAGAAATCTTGGAAGGGGAGGCTTTCTCAGACCGTGGCAATGTTTCTGCTTCTAGACCTGGCTGGAATTAAGCAGTGTAAGAGGCATGCAGCAGACAAGGGTCATTAAAAAGAAAGTTAACCTGGAAAAGAATTGGGTTTGAGTTTGGGGCAAAAGTCCAAGTCAGTGCCTTTAACCTAATCCCATCTCCTATGCAAAACAGCATCCCACCATTATACCTGCCTGGCATTTGAGAAAGCAGCGGGCTTTTAAATGTAGCCGTCTGTGTTGTGGCAGTGTGTGGGTGTCCTGAGGCAATGAAGTACTTACAGCCAACACCAGGGAAGTGGGGAGAGTGGATGTGAATTGCTATTAATAATAATATTAATGAAAGATCTCCAAAAGATCAAGGCCTTTCAAATTAATTATTCCTTGTTACAACATGAAGCATGAAGAGAGGTTGCCGAAACCAATAATGGGCTTCTAGACTTTTCTTTATTAAATTAATTCTGTTTCACATTTTCAGCTTCTCCTCCCTCACCCCTTCTGTGAGGTTTTTATAAATATTTAAAAGCTGAATTAGTAAGAAAAGCTTAAGGAGAACAGGGGCAGCAGTGAGCTCACTGAGAAAGGACTATGGAAAGGAACTCATGAGATTTCTTCATATATAGGCATATTTGAATTAAATACCCATTTTTATGAGTACAATAATTCTTTTTCAAATACTACTATGACCAGATCCTGCATTTCTTGTGCATCTAAATGTTCCAGTATCCTCAATGCCACAAATACTCAAAGGACCCAGTCTTACTTTCCTTGAGCTCAATGGGAGTTTTGTGTTTGTGAGGATTGGAAAATTGAACCTTTGAAATAATTGATTAATCTTTTTATTCTAAATTTGATTAGCAGAGATTGAAGATAATCTAATACTGCTGCATGAACCATACTTTCTTGAAGAATCATTACCAAGTTTCATCTCAACCATGGGTGTTAATTTTACTGCAGCCTATAAAGAAAATTATTACTCATCTGGTTCCTCTCGGGTGAGCTCACTGATCTATTGATAGTTCTAACAAGGCTTAGACCTCCCTAGAAATCCAGAACTGAAATCTTGGCTCCATTGAAGTCAATAGCAAAACTCCCAGTATTTCATCTTGGGTTTCTACTCAGATCTTTAGCCTGAAAATGTTTAGCATTATTGTTGGATGCTAAGAGACAGCTGTGGAATAGTTAGATAAATGCAAAGGTGTGTTTGTAGAGGCTAAAGGTGTGTTTATTTTCAGTGTACAGAATGTGAGCATGAGTGGTGAATAACAAGAAAAAATCAATTTCTCTTAGACACTGCTTTTTGTATTTTTTTCTCCACAACTCTTTGCATTATAACATGTTTTCTATTGCTGATCTTTTATATTTGCTGAAGTGATAATTTAAAAGCTTACAATACATTTTGAAAGTATTATTTAAATAGATAATTTAGTTCTCAGTAGGACTTATGTTAACTAAAATGTCATTCTTGAGAGTGAATACAAGAATGGACATGCTGGGTCAGACTGATGGTCCATCTAGCACGGTATCCTATCTTCTGGCAGTGTCCAGTGCCAGATGCTTCAGAGGGAATGAACAGAATAGGGTGATTGAGTGATCCATTCTCTGTTGTCCAGTCCCAGCTTCTGGCAGACAGAGGTTTAGGGACATTCAGAGCATGGGGCTGTGTCACGTTACTGGAATAATTTGGTACCATATAGATCATTGGGGTACCAAATATTATGTGAAGGGGGTCATAACAGGTGTCTATGACCATATGTGTGTATCTATTTGGGAACTGAAGTTATGGATATTGGATAAAAGGTGCCTGTACTTCAAACTTAGGCTTGGCTCCTGTGAAAACTCAGACACGCTGGTGCTAACTCGAGCCCATTAAAGGGCCATCAACTGCACAATGAACTGTGTCCACACCCGAGGAGAGGAGCCTCCCCATGCATGGGACATGCCTGGGCAAAAACTGAATCATTGAGAGTCTGGTAATTGGACCATGTGGCTGGGAACCTTCAGTTTGCAGCCAGACTCTGCATAAGGAGGAGGAGGGTCTTCACCCACAGGAGGAAGTCTATAAAGCCTGGAAGAACATTCCCCATTTTGTCTTTACCTTCAGCCTGCAGCCTGTCTTGCTTCCAGCTCTGAATGGACTTTGCTACACAGGTGAACTCTGAACTAAGGTGCTGACTCATCCCCCAAATGGGGTGCATTCTAAGACTTTGATTTGAACCTGCAGTTTATTCTACCTTTGCTGCAAGCCTGAACCAAGAGATGTGCCATTACTGCATGTAATTGATTTCTTTTAACCATTCTTAACCCTCACCTATACCCTTTTTCCTTGTATAATAAACCTTTAGATTTTAGATTCTAAAGGATTGGCAACAGCGTGATTTGTGGGAAGATCTGATTGGTATATTGACCTGGGTCTGGGGCCTGATTCTTTGGAATTGGGGAGAACCGTTTTCTTCATTTGGGGGATTGGTTTTCATAACCATTGGTCCCCAGGACAGGTGGCTGCTGGTGGTGGTACTGGGAATCTGGAGTGTCTAAGGGGATTGCTTGTGTGACTTGTGGTTAGCCAGTGGGGTGAAACCAAAGTCTTTTCTGTTTAGCTGGTTTGGTGCCTTAGTGTGGAAAAACCCCAGCTTTGGGCTGTAGTTGCCCCTTTGGAAGCAATCTGTCCTGATCTGGCACTCACAGTTGGATCCCACCAGGAACAGCACCGTCACAGGCTGTCTCTCTGAATGGCTAGGCTGATAGCCATTGATGTACTTGTCCCCCATGAACATATCTAATTATTTTTTGAACCCAGTTAAATTTGAGGCCTTCCCCTGGCAACAAGTTCCCCAGGTTGACTGTGTGTTGTGTGAAGAAGAATTTCCTTATACTTGTGTTAAACCTGCTGCCATTAGGGGGTCATTGAATGACCCCTGGTTCTTGTGTTGTGTTATGTGAAGGGGTAGATAACACTTCCTTAGTCACTTTCTCCACAACCATTCATCATTTTATTCATCTCCCCTTAATTGTCTCTTTCCTAAATTGAACACTTCCAGTCTTTTTAAGCTCTCCTCTTATGGAAACTGTTCCATACCCACCCCAAATCTTTGTTGTTGCCCTTCTCTGTACCGCTTCCATTTCTAAAGTATCATGCTTGAGATGGGGCAAGAACTATATATAGTATTCAAGGTACATACCATGGATTTATATAATGGCATTATGATATTGTCTTTTATTTATCCAATTCCTAATGGTTCCTAGCATTACATTAGCTTTTTTGAGTGCTGCAGCACTTTGAGAGGATGTTTTCAGAGAACTATTCACAATGACTCCAAGATCTCTTTATTGAGTGGTAACAGCTCATTTAGGCCCCATCATTTTGTATGTATAGTTGGGATTACGTTTTCCAATGTTCATTCCTTTGCATTTATAAGCATTGATTTTCATCTGCCATTTTGTCGCCCCATCATCCAGGTTTTGCGAGACTTTGTCATTCTTTACAGTTAGCTTTGGACATAACTATCTTGAGTCAATCATGTGCACACCTCACTTTTTACCCTGTTTCATTGAAAAGTTGATTGGAAATTGAACAAATTAATGGTTTATGGCCAAAGAGCTTTTTCAAAAAAAGTACTTGCACACTTGCTTGATAAGCACTAGTCATGTATGCAAATACTTAGATGCATAATTATTTAAATGCATGAGCAGTTAGCCAATCTGGACATAAAATACCAGTCATTTCATACACAAGTTATGTGCATGAGGTTTCTCTCACAGGGCCACATTCTCATTTATGTCTCAGCCCTTTGCACACAACTCGAAAGCAGCCAGATTTGGCAAGCTGACAACTGCCTGAAGTGCCAGGGGTTTCTCTGGGGTGTGGAGGGTCAAGCAGTCTTCTTGTGGCTTTGCTGTGCTTTGCTGGCGATGGGTACCTTAGAGACTGAGGGCTGTTTTAATCTATGATGGGGTTTGGGGTCCTGCAGATCCATCCTAAAAGTCAGGAGCGGCCTGCGATCATTCCTTTGACAGACCCCTCCCAATGCTGTGAATCCGGAGAGAGAAGGGACAAATAAGTTAAATACTTGCGGGGTAGCAAATGGGGAGAAATAGATTTTTAAAGCTTTAACTCAAGTGAAACTCAGCTTGTTTACATCATAAGCATCCTGAGATTGAGTGAAAGCTTTAATAATCAATATCTCTCTTTGTCTATCGTGTCTTCTAAAAATGAGGAACTTTAATTCTGTATAACTAGAGTTATTCAACTGCTAACTAATCTGTGCATGCTTATTTAAGGGGATTGGTTTTTCTTAATGACTGATAGGGGAATTACATTTTTATTGTTTTAATACTAGTGGAAGGCAATCTGTGCTATTACAAATCAAAAAATCAATTGCATACTTTCTAATCAAAGCCCATAGAGATTCGGTGATCTGTGATATACTGGAGATGAGACTAGATGATTGAATGGTACCTTAACCTCTATAAGCATCCCTCCTCTAAGAATAGCTGTTGTATATCTTCTGTGAGGTAACTATAGAAAGTCTTACATCTGAATTGTTCTATATTGCTGATATGTTTATGAAGAATATATTCAATTTATGAACAAGTTGGCCTTATTAACCTTTCCCTTCAGGCAAATTCATTTCAACTTAGTGCTCAGCAACCGAGGAGAGAATATGCAACCATCACTAGTTTAGCTGTTGCCAACAGCTAAGTGAGAGTGATCCAATAAGAGATTAAAATATTTCCCCTTTTTTCTGCATTTGCTTTCATCTTTCCTGTTGCCAAGTTATGATTACAGAAATACTACTCCGCTGCTTCCTACATCTGATGATGGCAGGGGAATTAAACTATTATGAACATTTTCTTTGTGGAGTGCCAGGAATTGAACAATGTGTGTGGGATCGCGTTCAGTATCTGCACTCCCTTGTCTTCTGTACTTCACTCTAAAACTGAACTCGGATTGTGGCAGGTATAGTTGGATTATCCCATCTAGGCGCCAACCAGCAGCATGAAGGGATAGAAAGTTGAACAGTGCTTTGGTCATCTGTACAAATGACAGAAGGCTCTCTTGTATCTGCTGGGCAAAGCCCTGCAAAAGGGGCAATATGTTATTGAACCAGCCCAGGGGGAGCACTGGAGGATGGTGGGTCTTAAAGCGGCAAACGCCTCTTGAAAGTCCTCCGTATTCAGAAGCTTGCCTCTGGCTGCTGCTGCTTGAGGAGTGCAGCATGTCTGATCAGCCAACTGTGCAGATGGGAGCAAGGCCATTATTGTACCTACCTTCTGTGCTATTCCATATAGCTCATACCCCCAGGATGTGCTAAATGTAGTGCTTAGTTTAGAGAAGAGACAATTAAAAGGGGACTTGATAGAAGCATGCAAAACAATGGGTGGTATAAAGAAGATAGATCAAGCAATGTAGAATAAAACTGAGTGGCAAAACACTCTGCCCTTCTAGCCTACCTATCTCAAAGAAATACTTGCTAAGTCTAAATTCAGTAAGAGAGAAAACAGACGTCACAAGTGTTGGATTTCCATCTGTGGGCAAAAGAGGGTGCAGTGTCCTTATGTTTTTCCAGTGGAGAACATCATTATAAAAATAAAATCAGTGTGGATGTAGAAGAGTGGGCATACACATTAATGTCATGTTTCATCTTTCTGCATTTTTACAAGGGAGAGACAGTGCTTTTATAGCAGGGGGACAAAAACTCTTTCTGAATTGCCTATCAGCAGACATTCATTCTGGGCACATACTTGGCTCTGCATTATTGACTGACCAATGGGCATTAGTCCGAGTGGCAAACTAGGGGCACTTTAGTTTTGGAAATGGAATAATAAAATATTCCTTGACTAAATTCCCATTTTTGAAATGTATTGTTCGCAGTAGGCGGAGAAGATTGAAACTGTAGCAGTGACTGAAAATGAGCAGATTGAGATTTATCCAGCTGTCGCTGGGAGAAACCCGAAGCCATCACTCAGCCCCCAGTTCCACACAAGGATATGGTCCCTGTAGTGATCTGGTAGCAGTATTCCAGAACTCTGTGGCATCCGGCTGATGGTGGCTAGCAGAGAAAGTCTGATGCCTTGCAACATTTCAGTAATCTTTAATTGGTTCACCAACAATGGGCCAAATACAGTCCTGGTGTAAGCATGTCAACTTTATTAGGAATGAATTTCAGTGGGGATGAATTTCTTATTCCATGTTTCTTCATCTTCACAGCCATGAAAACTCTTGTTTAAAAGAGTTCCAAGGTTGGTAGTCTATACTAACGTCGATAATTCAATTTTTGAGTCTTGGACTAATGTGTTTAACTCCTTGGTTTTGGAGGTTTATTGTAGCAACACGTTTAGCTGTTTTGGGGTTAGTAGAGCAGTATGCTGCTTTAGTGGTATGATATATTTTGTCTGGTTGGCAGGGTTCTGTAGAGATCGGTCTAAAACCTCTAGGATGTGATAGAAAATGGGATCCTCCCTGTAGCTTTTTAAAAAAATCATCCCAAAATGATTCTACAGCAGGATCTTGGCTGAACTGGACAGGAGTTTGGCTGTTGGGGGAAAATAAAGATAGCTGGGAGATATAAAATGAAAGGGCTGGTGAATAACTCAGCTACTAGCCCTTCCATGATCCAATATTAAGTGCCTTGGGATCCAACAGAATCAAATATTACAGTATTACCTGCCAGAAAAAAACAAATCCTGGCTTTTAGGATTGGCAATCTGGGATACTGGGGAGAGTTGATGTGAGTTTAAAGTCCTGATATATGTCATCTTCTGCCAACATTTCCCCACAGAGGAAGGGAGGAAGGGATCTCCCACCCAGGGATAGAAAGATTCATGTAGCTTTTGTGGGTGGCAGACTCATCCCAAGTCAACAGGATCTTTTCCCAGTTCAGTTAACTAACTATTGAGGAGCACACTTAATCACATGTTTAAGTTTCCTTCAAGATAATGTTAAGCATGTGGATAAGTACCACTAAGAACATGCTTAAGTGCTCTCTTAAATAGAGACGAAGAAAAGGAAGTGTCTGCGTGCTTTCTTGAATTGGCACTACAATGTGTCAAGCTCAGAATGTGCACAAATCTTTGTAAGATCTGGGTCTTCATTTGTCTCTACAGCTCTAGTGTGGGTTTTTTGGTTTTGTTAGTCATATGTGTACACAATAAATGTCTCATGTTCAGCATGTGACACACAGGACATAGTTCAACTATATATCACTTGGTAACTAAATTGAAGTTCTTCTGTTAATCTAAGATTTATAATTCAAAATCTGATTTAAGAACCCATGTAAATTTTGACATTAATCATTCTCCAATGCTTTGACTTAAATACAGCAGTTCCCTGCAATGCCTGGCTTTAGAATTATGCTACAATATATTTTTCAATTCCTTTTATCACGGCTATTTATATTAACCTGTCTCAGAGCATTGTCTCTGTTGAACACACACGCGCTGTCAGTAATGACTGCATAGCTAATTTCCTTACTCCACAAGTCTGGGAATAGTGTGTTTCCATCTCCAGCATTCTGTGGAAAAGCCTCCTAATTTTCTAAATGCATTAATTCCTCTTTCCAGTAAGATACTACTTACAGCTCTAAATATAGCAACGTTCTGCCACCATGCAAGGTGTTGTTACCGATTACGCCATTTAACAATTGCCTCGTATTACACCAGGTCTAAAGGAGGCAGGAAAAAAAAAACCTTTTTATGCTGTAAGGTTTTGACTTTACAAATAAGCTTTTTTCACCATCTTTTAAGCAGCTCGTTTCCAGCTATGTGTATTCAGATTTGGGAAAGGTTTTCCAGTATTGTAGAGACTCATGCGCACCCCTACTCCAATGCCTTCTGATTGAAATAGCAAAGTGGCACCTGCCATGTCTTGCTGATGACATCTCAACATTGATTAAACAGAACACTAATGATTATGACATACTATATCCCACTGCTCTTGTTTGCTTCCTATTGCAACTTCCCATGTAAAGCTTTCAGGAGGGCCTCTTAATTTCTTCCACTGCCAGTATTGTTTAGGTTCATGAATTACGGAAATCCAGATGTGAAGGATAATTTTATCTGAACATGAATCACTTTTAAATTTCTATATTTTAATTAGGTAGTTAATTACTTACAGCCATACTATATCATTGATGAAATTCCAATTATTAAGATAATTACACAAGAGTGTGAAGCAACCAAATTATTCTTTCCACTTCTGTAATTCTAGCTTTCGCTATCGTGTAGATATGAAATAGCATCCCATAATTCGGAACATTTCAATTTCCATAAGTTAAATAACCATTGATTCTTTAGTGAAGTTATCTAATATTTCCAGATGGACTCCTACTAATCTAAAATGGATTGTGTTGTATGTAAAACTATACTTTGTAAGGCATAGTAAACACTAATTGTTTAGCTGTGCTATTGGTTTTTCCTGTAACTTCATGCAATGTAATTTAATTGGGTAAAAGACATAATCCATGGAAATGTCTAAATCCAGGCAGCTGCAAGTTAGAGGTGCTTAGATTTAAAAACTCAGCATTAATCTACGGTTTCTAGGCAGTGACAGCCATGTCACCCTGTGATATTCCACAAGAATGTGACTGGGTATCTTAGACACTACTATGTGCGAATGGCTGAACAGTGGTGGCCATTACAAAGTCAGCCTTTGTCACAGTGTTCTCTGGTGAAAGGTATTCATGGAGTGACTTTCTAACCCTTAGCACTTGTCTAGTTGTTTGTTTCAAAATGCTGTACAGGTGTTAATGAAACCAATGAGGTGGGTGACTAAATAAAGTATTGTCACCCTCCCTCTGCATCACTTCCGCCTCTCTATTGCAAATGATACTTTTCTTCACTTTCAGGGCCCTTCACAGCCCGTCGCCACCCAACCTATCTTCTCTCTTTCAGTATCAAGAGGTCAGGCCTCTGATCAGGTCATGATACCTGCCTCCACTTCCCACTCCTTAAATTTTCAAACAAGCACCTGCGTGCTTTGTCCCATGCTTCCCTTCACACTTGGAAGGAGCTGTCCACAACACCACTGTCCACAACACCACTTCTTTATTCTCCTTCAGATCCCTGCTTAAAAGGACATCCTTGGCCTCGATGCCTACAAAACACTTGACCACAAGGTGGCTGTTGGAGTACTGATATTACTGCCTACCATTCTGATTAATATTCTCGTTGTTTCTTTATACCCTCACCTCTCCATTTTCCCTTGTCTTAAACTTAGAATAAAAAGACCATCTCTGCCTCAAGAGAGCTTACAATCTGTGTTTGTACAGTGTCTTGCACGTGACTGGGGCTCCTAGATGTTACCGAAGCGTATTACAATACAAGTAGATAATACAAAAAGATAATAAGAAATTATCCTAAGATTACGAAGGGGGAAGCTGAGGTGAAATGAGTTTCTTAGTCTCATGAGTGAGTTTCAGAGCTAGGTCTAGAATTTGGATGTGTTCTATGCTCTCTCTATTAGATGATGCTTCCTACTTTATCTTCTAAGCATAGCTTTAAATAAGGGAAGGGTTGAACCAAAGCTATTAGAAAAGACTACGTTAGTAAAAAAGGACAAAATAGGAAGTGATTATCCATTTCTCTGGATATTGCACTAACTCTTTACTGCGGAGAGTTATTTTTATCCCTGCCTCATATAGATACTCCTCAAGAACTAGTCTGTAGTATTTGCTTTCTGTGATGTACCAGATAGCCTGTATTGTCACTATCCTTTCCTGGGAGATTACCTAGAACCCAAATTAAACCTCTCAGAGATATGAAAGCTCTACTTTCAGGGAGACGTTGGCAGTGCGATGTATGGAAATGAATGTACAAGCACTAGGCCAATATGGAGAATAAGACAAGGAAGACTTTGTAGCACCTTAGAGACTAACCAGTTTATGCTGAAATAAATGCTGAAATATTATGCTGAAATAAACTGGTTAGTCTCTAAGGTGCTACAAAGTCTTCCTTGTCTTATTTACAGATACAGACTAACACGGCTGCTAATCTTAAATATGGAGAATGGCATTGATAACATCATAATAGGGTGTGACAAGGTGGCTCCTCTGCTCCCCTGACTCAAGTCCTTTGGGGGGCTGCTGCGGCCCTGGCACCCTGACCAGACTGCACCAGACCCGGTTTTTCCTGCTGCTCCTTAGCAGCTTGCTCCCTTTCTTCCTCTCTCAGGGTCAGGCTCCTGCAAGCTAGGAAGGCTAGGTCCCCCCTGGGAGGGACCCTTAGTTCTCTTCTCCTGCTTGTCAGCAGCCTCTCTGCCCCTGCTTCTTCCAACTCGCCCCTCACACCCCTCTACTTTCGCCAAATTCGCTCCTCTATCTCCTACTGCCTCCAAACTCACTCCTCAAACACACTCTGCCTCCAACCTCACTCCTCAAACTCCCACAAGCCTCTCTGGGGAGGAGTCTCTTTTCAAGGGCTCTGACAGCCTCCTTAATTGGCCTCAGCTGGCCCTGCTTCTGGCTGTGGCAGCCCTGCTCAGCTGGACCCGGTTCCCTTGTGGTAAGCTTTCTAATTGCAGGCCTTCCTGGCAGCTGTCTGCCCTGGGTCTGCCACATATCCCCCCCCCCCTGCGCAACACCATGGGGTTGGGCTACTTGGGTCGCGGAGCAGTGTATCCTTGATAGCCCGTCTGCATTCCCATGCAGGGGGCCGGACCGATGTTGCACGCGTAAGTGGAAGGGCTGTAGTGAGAGGAACCATCTTGTAACCCTTGTGTTGCTGTCCTTATTTTGGTGCATTCACTTCAGCGGGGCATGGTAAACTAGGGTAAACCGTCGACCGAGTAGATAATAACGGAGGCTCTCTATGGCCCACTTCACCGCCAGGCACTCCTTTTCCACCACGGCATATTTCCGTTCTCTGGGCAAAAGCTTCCTGCTGAGAAATAGGACTGGGTGGTCTTCTCCATCCCTCATCTGGGAGAGCACCGCCCCCAGCCCTACCTCAGAGGCGTCTGTTTGTAAAATAAATTCTTCTTTCCAGTCTGGGGCTATCAACACCGGGTCGGTGCAGAGGGTGGTCCGCAGGTCCCCAAACGCTGTCTCGGCGGCGTCCGACCACTTTACGATGTCTGGGCCCCGGGCCCTCGTTAAATCAGTTAACGGGCAGGCCCGGGTGGCGAAATGGGGAATGAATCGTCGGTAATACCCAACCAACCCTAGAAACGCTCGGACCTGTTTCTTTCGGATTGGTCGGGGCCACTTCTGGATCGCCTCCAGTTTGTTAAGTTGGGGCTTCACTACGCCTCTCCCTACTATATAGCCAAGGTACTTGGCCTCTGCCAGTCCGATCGAGCACTTGGGTGGATTTGCGGTCAGCCCCGCCTTCCTCAGGGTGTCTAAGACGGCCTCTACCTTCCGCAAGTGCGTCCCCCAGTCTGGGCTATATATGATCACGTCATCCAGATAGGCGGCCGCGTATTGCCTATGAGGCCGCAACAATTTGTCCATGAGCCTCTGGAAGGTGGCAGGGGCCCCATGCAACCCAAAGGGGAGGACCGTATACTGGTACAACCCCTCCGGGGTGGCAAAGGCCATCTTTTCCTTGTCTGCCTTGGCCAGGGGGATCTGCCAGTACCCCTTGGTCAGGTCTAGGGTGGACATGAACCGGGCTGCTCCTAACCGGTCAATCAGTTCGTCTATCCGGGGTAGCGGATACGCGTCGAACCGAGAGACGTCATTCAACCTCCGGAAGTCATTGCAGAACCTCACCGTGCCGTTTGGCTTAGGCACCAGGACCACGGGGCTGGACCACTGGCTATGGGATTCTTCAATGACTCCTAATCGTAACATCTTCTGGACCTCCGCTCTGATCTCCTTCCTCTTTGCTTCTGGGACCCAGTAGGGCTTGACGTGAACCTTTACCCCTGGCTCCGTGAGGATGTGGTGGTGCACTTCAGTAGTCCGGCCCGGTGTCTCTGAAAACACGTCCTGGTTACGCCGGATCATGCGGACCACCTCCGCTCGCTGGTTCGGGGTCAGGTCCGGGGATATCCCCACCTGGCCGGGCGGGTTGCCTTCCTGGGGCGGCGCCCCCAGCGCAACCACCAGAGCGTCTCTCTCCTGCCACGGTTTTAACAGGTTGACGTGGTAAATCTGCTCCTGCTTCCGGCGTCCCGGCTGTCGGACCTTATAGTCCACGTCCCCCACGGCTTCTACTACTTCGTATGGCCCTTGCCACTGGGCCAACAACTTGCTCTCCGCCGTGGGTACCAGCACCATCACCCGGTCTCCCACCTGGAACTTCCGGCTTCTTGCTTGGCGGTTGTAATATGTCCTCTGGGCCTCTTGTGCCTTCTCGAGGTGTTCCCTCACTATGGGGGTGACCTGGGCTATCCTCTCTCTCATCCGCGCTACATGTTCAATGACATTCCTCCCTTGGTTTGGCTGTTCTTCCCAGTCCTCCTTGGCGATTTCGAGTATGCCCCGAGGGTGGCGTCCATACAACAGCTCGAACGGGGCAAATCCCGTGGAGGCCTGGGGCACCTCCCTTACAGCAAACAGGAGGTAGGGGAGTAGGGTATCCCAATCCTTTCCGTCCCGACTCACTACCTTCCGCAGCATGCTCTTCAACGTCCGGTTGAACCGTTCGACCAGGCCGTCAGTCTGGGGATGGTACACCGACGTCCTTATGGTCCGCACACGGAGTAGGGAACAAAGGTCCTTCATTAATTTGGACATAAAGGGGGTCCCTTGGTCAGTCAGGATCTCCTTTGGTATCCCTACTCGGGCAAAGATCTGTAGCAGCTCCCGAGCTATGGTTTTGGACAGTGTGTTCCGTAAGGGCACAGCCTCGGGATACCGGGTGGCATAGTCCAGCACCACCAGTATATGCCGATGGCCTCGGGCTGATTTCTCCAGCGGGCCCACCAGGTCCATGGCAATCCTCTCGAATGGGACCTCAATGATGGGGAGGGGCACTAAAGGGGCCCGCAAGTGGGGCCGGGGGGCGTGCAATTGACACTCCGGGCAGGAGGCACAGTACCGCCGGACCGCTGCATGGACCCCTGGCCAGAAGAACCTCTTCATGACCCGATCGAGGGTCTTCTCCACCCCCAGGTGGCCCCCGAAGAGGTGGCTGTGAGCCAGGTCCAATACGCCTCTCTGTAGTCTCCGTGGCACCAAAAGTTGCTCCACCAACATATCGGACATCGGGACTACCCTATACAGCAGGTCCCCCTTGATTATATAGTACGGCCCTCGGCCCTTACTTTTCCCCTCTACTGGGACCCCATTTACCTCCACCACTTCGCTACGGATATTTTGGTAGAGTGGGTCGTTGGCCTGATCCTGCCCAAAATTCTCCGTAGCCGGGCCAATTGGCCCCAACTCCGGGGTCTCTACCTCTGCCTCTCCTTCGGGGACCGCCTGGGGGGCACTAGGCCCGGCGTCGGTCTCCCCTCCCTCTCGCCTGGTCCTCCTTCCTTGGGGGCTCCCTCGTTCTCCCACTAGTGCAGCCCTCCTATATTGGGTGAGGATTTTCGTCCCTAACGCCTTGGCTGCCCTCCTCTCCCTCCGAGACTTCCGGGACCCCCCGCCTACAGAGAATAATTCCGGGTCAAATTCCCGGAAAGCTGGTGCCCCGGGACCCCTCAGCGTCACCTCCGGGACCCCGGCACTAACTCCTTCTGTCCCCCGCCCGGGGAGCAGGCTGTCAAAGTCAGGGAAGTCTCGTCCAATGAGGACCGGGTAGGGGAGCCTCGGGACTACGCCCACCACTACTTTCGTGGGGTGTCCCAGGACGTCTAGGCTTACAGAGACTGTGGGGTAGTAGTTAATATCCCCATGTACACAGGATACTGCCGAGCGCTTGGCCCGGGACAGCTGGTCCTGGCTGATCAACATCCCGGAGACCAGCGTGACCGCGCTCCCTGAGTCCACTAGCGCGGTGGTCTTAATACCATTCATTTTAACGGGTCGGGTATATCTATGGGGAGCCATCGCAACCCCCACTTGGTTCACCAGGTCGCACGGATCCCCCATACCCCCCAGGCCACATTCCATGGGTTCGGCCCGGTTTGGGCACTGGGCGGCTAGGTGTCCCATTTCCCCACAAGCGTAACAGCGCCTCCCGGCTTGGGACAGCCCCCCAGTTTTCGGGCTGTTCGGCCCTACCCCCCGAGTCCCGTTCCCCCGGTCCCCAAGTCTGTCCAAGCTCTCCGGCCATCCCCCAGCCTCCTCTTCTTCCTCCCTATAGCGGCTTGGGGTCTTGGCCATCCGGGGCTTTGGTCTGGAGGCCGGCCTTCTGGTTGCCCGCAGCCCCTCCGTGGTAGTCCGTGACAACTCCTGGGAGGCAAGGTGTCTCTCTACGAGGGCTACCAGCTCGTCGTAGGAGGGGGGATCGTTCTTTCGGACCCACCCCCTTAGCTCAGGTGGTAACCCCCGCATATACCTGTCCAGTACCAGGATCTCTATCATCTTCTCCGGGCTGTGGGTCTCGGGCCGTAACCACTTCCGGGCAAGATGGATCAGGTCGAATAGCTGAGTCCTCGGGGTCTTGCCGGCCTCGTATCTCCACTCGTGAAACTGCTGGGCCCGCAGGGCTGGAGTCACTCCCGCTCTGGCCAGGATCTCAGCCTTCAGCTGGGGGTAGTCCGCGGCGGCCTCAGGCGCCAGGTCGAAATAGGCCTTCTGGGCCTCCCCGCAGAGAAAAGGGGCCAGGATGCTTGCCCACTGTCCTCGGGGCCAAGCCTCACGCAGGGCCGTTCTCTCGAAGGCAAGCAGGTAGGCCTCAGTGTCGTCGCCTGACGTCATCTTCTGCAGGAAATGGCTGGCCCGTAGTGGCCGGTCGTCAGGCCCCCCACGGCCCATGGTGCTCAGGGCTTTCATCTGCCGCACCACCTCCTGCAAGGTGGCTCGGTCCTGGGCTGCCTGGGTTATCAGCAACTGGTTGGTCTCTTGCTGGATCCTGACAGCTTCCTGCTGGGCCGCAGTGGCCTGGACCAGGGCCTTCACCACCTCTTCCATCTTGGGGGGAGAAGGGTCTGGCCACCAAGTCTATTTACTCTCTATCCCACCTCTGACACCACGTGTGACAAGGTGGCTCCTCTGCTCCCCTGACTCAAGTCCTTTGGGGGGCTGCTGCGGCCCTGGCACCCTGACCAGACTGCACCAGACCCGGTTTTTCCTGCTGCTCCTTAGCAGCTTGCTCCCTTTCTTCCTCTCTCAGGGTCAGGCTCCTGCAAGCTAGGAAGGCTAGGTCCCCCCTGGGAGGGACCCTTAGTTCTCTTCTCCTACTTGTCAGCAGCCTCTCTGCCCCTGCTTCTTCCAACTCGCCCCTCACACCCCTCTACTTTCGCCAAATTCGCTCCTCTATCTCCTACTGCCTCCAAACTCACTCCTCAAACACACTCTGCCTCCAACCTCACTCCTCAAACTCCCACAAGCCTCTCTGGGGAGGAGTCTCTTTTCAAGGGCTCTGACAGCCTCCTTAATTGGCCTCAGCTGGCCCTGCTTCTGGCTGTGGCAGCCCTGCTCAGCTGGACCCGGTTCCCTTGTGGTAAGCTTTCTAATTGCAGGCCTTCCTGGCAGCTGTCTGCCCTGGGTCTGCCACAAGGGACACAACATAATGAAGGCGATGTCTACCCTTATGGCAGTGTACAGAAGTCACATACTGCATGCTCCCTTAGCTCGGTATAAATAGCAGTGTTGATCGCAAGGCATGGTTTAGGTAGGTAAAGACACGCCACAACCTAAAGGTTTGTACCCTACATTGCTCTCTGTATGCCCAAGCTGTGCCGCCTCTGTCAAAACGGCTGGTTTTAGCAGCGTAATGTCTCCTGCCTCCCTGCTGCTGAAGCCTTTCCCTGCAGAGACAGGCTGAGACAGCGGAGAAAGACACTAGCATGGGGGGAAAGGCTCTGCCTGGTGGGACACAGTGAGGAAAGGCTCTGCCCGCTCCCTGCTGCCTCCCCCTGTCTGAGCCTTTCACAGAGACATGTAGCTACACACTGTGATATGAATGCAGCCTGCTTTTCCCTGCGGCTGGTTGCTACATGTACCTTACATGCCACCACTAGTGGTGATGCAGTTAGGCTGACCAGATGGCCCAGATTTATAGGGACAGTCCTGGTATATGGGGCTTAGTGTTATATAGGTGCCTAGTATCCCCCACGCCCTGTCCCAATTTTTCATACTTGCTGTCTAGTCACCCTAGATGCAGTGTGGACGTAGCCTCCATCTATGTTACCTTTCGGTAAATGTTTTTGTATAGGAAATTATAATGTAATATAATTAATGAAATAGCCACCACTTCCTCAGCCACTTCTCCCACAAAAATCCTACAGGGCAACCGTATTTTTGTTTGCAATATTCTCTAAATGTGCTTGAATTCCAAATTCTTAGAAAACAAACTTCTATCCATCACTAGTTCGACACAGTCACATATTTTACCTTTTGAATTATTAATCCCTTAAAAAATAGGCATGGAGAATTATTTATCAGCAGCTTTGGGCTGGTAGTGGGGGAGTATCTCCAAGATGCCAGAACAGGGGAAGACGGGGTGCCAGGAAGAAGTGTGGAACCCAGGTAAGCCACAAACCCCACACAGCTGCCACTGAGCCAGATGGGTGAGCACAGCTGCATGCCAGCTGGTGTGTGTATTGGTGGGTAGGGGAAAGAAACAGGCCTTAAGGGGGGGAGTTGCAAATTGATGGGTGTGCTGCACAAGCCTTTGATCTAAAAGGAAACCATTTCTGGCATGCTGCATCAGAGGAAAAGGGTTCGTAAAGGTTTCTTTTTGGATTATACCGGGTAAAATCTAACCAGCTTTCAGTCTTGCGACAAGCTCTTTGTCTTTCAAAAATAGAATGAAACCACATTGTCACCATATGGCCTTGTTGATGGACCCGGCTGGTTTTTTTTTTTTTTTTTTTGCAAGGCAGACGTAGCCTTAGAAACACACTAGTGCTTAGGCCTGGTCTCCACTTGGAAGTTGTGCTGGTATAACTATTGCAGTTAGGGAGAGAATTCTTACCAGTTATACTGGGAGAAGCCCTAATGGGGATGCAGTTATATCAGTACAATTATTCTGGTATAATTGATTTCCTTTCCTGTATGGGAATAGCTATCCCTCTCTAAAGCACCTGTATACTATATAGCTGTGTCCGCATAACTGGTATTTTACTGCTTTAACTATATGAGCATAGTCAAATCAAGAACGAGGAGTACTTGTGGCACCTTAGAGACTAACAAATTTATATTGACATAAGCTTTAGTCAGGGGTAAAATCCACTTCATCAAATGCATAGAGTGAAACATACAGTAGAAAGATATATATATATACACACGCAGAGAGAGAACATGGAAAGGTGGAGGTTGCCATACCAACTCTAAGAGACTAATCAGTTAAGGTGAGCTATTATCAGCAGTACAACTTAGCAGGGTAGAGAAGGCCTCAGTAACTATTTTCTGTGTTGGTTATTGTTTTTTTTTAGTTGGGAATGCACTGATTGTGGGAGATGTTGGAGTGACATTTTTGGAGACTGAAGCATCCTTACTCACTGAATAAGCAAATAATCTTTGCAGTGGAAGCTACTCCTCAGATGTGCCTCAAACCTTGCAGCCTCTGAGGGTCAGTCTCTAAGCTCGTTCAGCCCTTGGCTTCTCTGCTGAGATACCTGTGTTGGGGGGGAGGGAGGTTGCAGGATAGACACCTGTCAACCACAGCAGGACTGAGAATGACAGTTCCTTTTAAACCAGCCATCAGATGCCAACACTCATCAGTCACCGCTGGCTTGGGCTGTGCTGGAGTCTGTGACCTAAAATTGAATGAGTGCGTGTCGCTTCTCGGCTCTTTGAGCTAAGATCAAGGGGAAGTAGTTTCCTGACCTAATAAAGGCCATGATCAAGTGTCTTGATGTTCTTGGTCTTTTGGTCTCAAGATGAAAACCTTGTCTGTGTCTCCTGGACTGAGAAGTCAAAACATTATCTAAGTTATATTCTATTTGCCGTCCCCCGGAAAAGGATTAATTTGTATTTCTACAGTCTCGGTATTGCTGTTAAAGCTTGAGGTTGATGTTTAACTCCTTCTCACTGTGGGGAAAAATGGTAAAATCTTGATCCAGCCTTCAGTGCGCACAGATAAGAATAGTTGTAGGGTGATTTATTTTAATTACGTATTTGTATCACCATAGTAGCTAAAAGCCCTATTTGTGTACCAGGACCCCACGTGATAAGTGTTGTACAAATACAGAACAAAAAGAAGGTCCCCATCCCAAGAGGGTTACAATCTGTAGGCAGACTTTATAGGCAGGACACTTTGTATCTGTAGCTTTTTCCATGTTTTCATGTAGTCTTAGTGTTATTTACTATTTCTATTCCATAGTTCCTACAGACTGCAATTGCAGTCAAGATCTGGGCCCCCTGATGCCAGATGCTCTACATACTCATAGAGTAAGAGATAGTCCCTATCCCAGAAAACTTACTGAGAGCCCAGAAATACTCATAAAATGCTATCAAAGTCAATGAGTCAATGCTCAGCTGAATGAATAAAGCTGTCAGTCTTTCCCAAAATAAACTAGACAACCAAAGGATTAAGAGTAGGAAGTACTATTATTACCATTTTGCAATTAGGAAACTGAGGCACAGAGTGATTAAGTGACTCACCCAAGGTCATACATGAGGAATCGGTGGCAGAATCAGGAGGTGAATGCAGTTCTCCTGACTTCCAGTCCAGAGACTTAACAAGGTCACCCTTCCTTTCTATAATATGCACACAGTTCCATTCTTGTTTGTTTGAAGAGATTTGGCAAGCAACGCTTCTTTAATCATGATTGACTATTCTGTTTGTAGAACAGCGTTTCATCCCCTTACTTCAGAGCAGCAGGCAACAATAGTAAATGCCATGAGAAAGGAGACAAGTGCAAACAGCTTTTGCTACAAACCCATGTTAACAGCGTGTGCCGTGGCTGTGTGACCTCTTTGTAGAAGAGAAGAAATATAATTCTGCCAACCGTATATCCCAGAGACTAGTTCTCCTAATGATCCCACTGCTAATAACTAAGTTGAAATGCATATTATTTTGCCAGCCTGTTTTACAGTCTGGAAACTGTTGGCTGTTAATTGTAAATTGGCTTGTTTTTAAAAGTGATGCTTTTTGTACAGCACCCTTTTACATTCCGTTGGGCCATCTGTTTTGTGGGCATTGCATAGGTATCCCTACATGATAAAGAAGGGTAATATAAGGTACAGGATTACAAGACTAGTCCATGCTTTTCCATTTGTGTGAATACGAGCATGAAGATTTGTTCATTTATCATTGGAGCAGTTTGGGAATTTTTTCAACAAAATGTTTTTTTCATTGGAAATGCCAACATTTAAAAATGAGCAAAAGGAAATGTTTCAATTGACCCAAACAATCCCCCCCCCCCCCGGATATTTTTGTACATGGAAAATTTTGGAGATTTTTAAAGCTTTTCTTGGTCCAGGTTCAGGATGGGAAAATGGTTGGATATCTTGAACTTTTGCAGGCCAGGAAAACCCAGCTGTATTTATCATACAGCTGATTGGGATGTTCTGTTCATGACAGCCACTTATGTCTGAGAATTCATCCAGCTCTTCTCGTTAGTGGAGTCAAATCATCACCCTTTTATTTCCATGTCAATTTCCCCCCTTGCAACCATGAATCTCTGAGTGCATGTTCCAACTGCTAAGCCTGCTGTCTGATTGCAGGAGATGGTTATTGACAAGTTGTCTGGAAATGACATACTTGTAGGATTCTCTCTAATGGCTGAAAAGCTGAATTTAGATTCACATTGCAGGAAGTGTTTATGCAGGGAGGCACCAATGGTGCAGATCTGGGTTTTGATAGCTATCTGTATTTTTACAGTGTCATCTTCCACGGCTCACTAAAGTGTTTTAATATGGATCCAATTGAACACCATAAAGACTGACTGACAAAACAAATCCTTATACTAAACAAGCCATAGAAGCACCCCAGCTCATGCTATGCTGAGAGGTGCAACAGAACTAGAAGCAAGGTGACATCCCGAACCCTTTATCTGCTGTTGGCCCCGTAGTGTGCTCCCCATTGCTTTGAAGTCACTGAGGTGGTATTACAACATGTTGTGTTTTATTTCCCTTCCTTCCCAAAGATTTTATCTAGGTGACTGGTGGTGGTTCTCCTTCTAGTGACCCCAGGTTCTTCTCTGGCCTGCACTTCTATTAGATATCCTCACGCAGCAGCTAACTCCCAACCTTGCTCTGACCCAAGTCTAAGTGGAGCGTCTTCAAGCATTGGACAGCCTGCTTGCTCCCTGTCATGCAGCAGGGTGAGAAATAACCCTGCCTTTGCTCATGATGATGGCTGATTGATTGTGGAGCCTAGGAAGTGCCCAGGGATACTACATCATAATAGGTGGGGTGGTCGTTACTATCAGAAGTCTCCCTCACCCGCAAGATCCTTTAAATTCATCGGGGTGCTCACTCCGCTACCTCAAATGGTGCAGTTAACCAACCAGCTGCTCTTTGCAATGCGATGTGGGAGATTTTCACTTGGAATTTGTGTTTAATTGATAAAATGAAGCAACCCCTCACCCCAGCCCAATTCTCCACCAACCATATGTAACCTGAGTTATGTAAGAGTGAAAAATCAACAGATAATTTGTGCACAACTAACTTCAGTTTAGGGCTGAGCAAAATTTTGAATTTCCATCCCATGAATAAGGGCCAGAACTACACTTGAATGCGCCACAAGGTTTTGCTGTTTAATGCTTTTGAACTAATTGGAAACAAAATGTTTGACAGTTAAAAAAGCAACATATTCTTATTCAGATTGAACTGAGCAGTAATATTTCATTTAGAATTTCCTCTGGAAAATTTTGATTTTGCAGAAAGTGAATTTTCTATTGGAAATATCCCTCTAATGGAAAATTCCTGACCAGCTGTATTTGAATTACTTGCGTGTTTGCTGTCCATGAATACTTCAGCAATCCCACTTTTGCTGGCATATTTACTTGTGAGGGACAAAGACTGCTTTTGTGGTTAAAGCATTGGACTGGGACTTGCAACATTTGGTTTCAGTTTCCATCAGTTATTGCGTGGCCTTGGACAAATCACTTTATCTCTGTGCCTCAGTTCCCCCATCTGTAAAATGGGGATAAAATTCCTTTTGTTTGTCTTATCTATTTAGACTGTAAGCACTTGAGGGCAGTGACTGTGTCTTTATATATGTTTATACAGCGACTAGAACAATGGGACCCTGATTTCAGTTGGGCCTTTATATGCCAAATGTAACAAAAAAAAGTGTAAAGTAAATTTTAAACTTGAAAGCCTGAACATGAATGTCAAATTGCAAATACACTAAAAGTTCAGTTTGTATCTCTCCCTCCTGTCAATTACTTAAGCCAACCAATCAGGAAACAGAAACAATACCACATGACATGTGTAACTATGCCAGGATTTTGAATATTTGCAATGAACTGTCAAGGAATTATCTGCAGGCAAGAACTATTCGTGAATAATTTTGTGTAACGAATATGTTCCAGAATTTCACAAACTGTTCAAAGGAAGATGAAAGGTGAAATGCAGACAATAAATTATTCATGACAAATTATCCTGCGAGCTCACTTCATCACTGAGATGAGACAGAATTATTGACTGGACATGGAAACAATTTCATTTCAGAGATGATATTAAAATACTGGTATGTTAGTGTAATTACGCGGAGGCTGTAAAGACTTCACTATTTGCTAAAAAATATTCCTTAGGTGACTGCTGGCAGGTTGATACTATCCAAGGAAAGTGTATGGGACTTCTTCCTTTAAGCTATACAGTAGAATTTAAGTACCACACTGATTTGTTTCAGCAATGAGATACAGTTCTGTTCAATTTTTGTTTATAATTTGCTAAAGGGCAAATTATTATACCCAGCATCTGGCCTGAACAGCAGGGCTGGGACATGTGCAATTAAACTGAGGGTGAGTGGAAGAACCTTTCATTTGTCCCCACAGGCTATGGGACTCTTTTGACAATTGCTCTCTGCCCCCACCCAACGGACCCCACACTGGCTCAGCTCTCTGCCCCCTCCCCACCTCCGACGGACCCGAGCAACCCCTCGACCAACCCTGACTCACATTTTCACATCCCCCCACCCAAACCCAACACCCCCACGTCTCCCCCCTACCAACACCCCCTGACCAACACCCACACCTCACCCCCCCGTAGACCAAACCTGACACACCCACCTCACTTTCCCCCCAACCAAACCTGACACCCCTACCTACCACCACAAACAAACCCGACCCCCACACCTCACTTACCCTCGACCAACCCCGACCCCCCTCCTCACCCCCCCAAACAGACCCAACACCCCCCACCTTAGGACTGTGAGATACCTTGTTACTCCCTGCTTTCAGTGAGAGAGATTTGTTGGTGCTTAACTGGGTTTTAGCCCCTGATCCCTCCAGCCTGTTAGTCACCCAAACAAACTCTTCATGGCTCTGCAGTTTAATAATAGGTCACCCCAATACCCAACTTCCCCTTTGAAGTGTCCCCCTATAATGTTCTGCCCCTTATTCATTGAGCACTCACAGTAATACCAGGTCTGCCGTCCCCAGAGGAACAGTGCACACACCGTCTTGAATGATTCAGCTCAGGATCAGCTTGTTGTACAATACCACAGTGCTGAAATATGTTTATTGACAAAGAGCAAGATCACTTGTAAGTTTATTGACAAAGATCAAGAGTAAGGAGAATGAATATGGAAAGGTTACATATAAAACAAAATCAATACATGCTTCCTAGAGACTAAACATTGTAGTGTAACCTGCTATCTAAAGTAGCGTCATCTTACCCAAAATCTTTTTGAAGTGTTTCCACCAAGGCTGGTCGGGGTCTCATTTTCATGAACGTAAACATGATGTCTATTTACTTGCTAGGTGAGAGGATAATGAGATGTCTTTCCCCCTTTTCTCCTTTCCTTCATATTCCCCAAAGTTCATTTTTGCCTCCAAAGGCAGGACAGACCCCCGTGGTTCAGTCTCCCTTGTCTTGTCTCATCTCCTTATCGACTTCCCATCCCCTTGTTGACCTTGTATGTAAATGGAGCTTCCGTTGTCTTGGCCTACTGTGCTTAATTTACACATAAACCCAGACAGATAGGTAAATATATATCCTTTGTCAGCCAGAAAATGGTTTGTCAACCCTGCTTTGAGTCACACTTTAAGTGTCAAAGAACATATTTTCATTATCTACCTTTACTCTTTATATAGTACCTGTATGTACATTCCACATCAATATTAATGATCAGTGTGATTTAAGATCTTACATGACATACTTGGGGGAATAGGAATGTACATACCTATAAATCCCTTTACCACTTGGTATTGGGGGGTTCTTAGGGTTTTGTTCAATGTAGATCCCTTGAACCTTCCCCTGAAATGTGTACTCCCTGCCCCACCAGCAAGAAAGGGTATGCTGTAGCAGAGAAGTGGTGTAGTACATGCATTTTTAGTATGTCTTCTCTTGGGTCCCAGTTTAGCAAAGCACTTAAGCACCTGCTCATTTTTAAACATGTGAGTAATCCCACCCCATGGTCGGCAAAGCATATAAGCATATGTTTACATTCCACTGAAATACATGGGGCTTACACATGTGCTTATCTATGAAATAGGGATCCAATTACTCATTCATTTATAGTTAAGCAGGTGCCTTGCTGAATTGGGGCCATCAGCACTAATGGATTCTCATATGACAATAGAATCGGTAGCATTGACTGAGTGCAAGCATTTTGCCACCAGCTTGGGCAACCCAGTGGTAAAAACATGTTTGCCTTACGTATGCTACTGCTGCTGAGCCGATACTTAAAGGGCATTCACATTGTCTTGGTGTAGCAACACACAGTCATCTGCTCCAAGCACTCTTCCTCTAGCTTTGCATCCTTTTGACAGAAATCCAACCTATCAATTGCAGAATAACCCCTCCGCCACACAACGCTGCTCTCATTATCTGCTTGTGGGAGTTAATTATTGGCATTCCAGTAATATCCAGAAATCCCAGTTGAGATCAGGGCTCCATTATGCTTGGTGCTGCCTTTACACAAAGTAAATGACTTTGCCATTCCTTGAGCTATTCTGCACAGCACCTTCCTTGTCCATATTTAAATCCTTAATGACTCACTCCTGCTTATAGTGAAACTGAGTTGATTTGTGCACAAATTATTTTTGTTCCCTTTCCTTTAATCTCAGTCCTTTGGTCCATCAGTCCTTACATTATGAGTTTTCAGTGTGGACTGTCTTTCTGTAGCATGTGGAAAACACTTAACATATTGTGGATGCAATTCCAGGAGGTAATTCATCTTCCGCTCAACCTATTGCACTGGGGGCAGAATACCAGAATTAATGAACTCAGGATCTGATTTAGCATGGCAAATCCACTGTTTCATTCAATCTGTATGCTCTTTGTTTCTTCAAATGATTACATTATGTCATAAGGTATTGTCCTTAAATATCCAGCACTGTAAACCAATACTTGAAAATGTTTTATTACTTTCTTCTCCGTTTTAGCTGTCTTGGTTTTACTTTCAGAAACTCATAATAAAATTCCCAGTTACTCACGGCAAGTGAGCACATGTTGGTTTGTACTGGAAGACACAATTTGTTCCACCCCAGTTAGAAACATTGGCCTAAAAAGCAGGAAAGCGGGGAGGGGGATCACATATATACTTTGTGTGGCAGTGCTTTTGACTCTGTAATATTAACTAGAGACTTGGCTATGGCTACTGAATTGCTTTCTCTTATTACTTAAAAGGCGGTCTTTCAACAAAAAGGGAGGTTTTCAAAATGCTAATCAAAGCATTAGTGCTCCATCATCATCATCTTGCAAAAAACAATGTCTAGATCAATCTATCCACTTCTAAATCTTCAGAGAAACAAATTTTAAACTCATTTTGCCAAGGCCAAATGTCAATCATAAGAAGAAATCTATATGAAATTTTAATTGCAAGATGTTCAGTGCAAATTTAATGAGTGAAATAAGAGATCTGAGAATTCAAGCATGCTCAGCTCATGCATAATGTTGACTTAAATTGGCTCTCTAGAGGTGGAGGGAATTGCGTTTTTAGAATTTACACACTGATAGAGCAAATGTACTGGGCCCTGTAGGTTAAGGTCATAAATCAGAATCATTTAACTGCCTTTGAGTGATTGCTAGAGACTATAATGGCTGGGAGAGCTGGCTTCAGCTACAAGTGATTACTCTGCTTGGATTATTGAAATGCTACTCAATATTCATAAATCAGTGATCATTAATCCCCCAAATAGTTCCTGTCAGATTTCTAAATAAATTTCCTACTGGCTAATTGAGATTGAAACAGACTGGTATGCACCAGCTCAGAATTAAAGCAAGTGGAATGCTTTGCCTAACTAGGATTGGAAACATGCCTTTGGGGGAAATGAAACCATTCTGGGTACATACACGGCAGATTCAGACTGTTTTCAGAAGAAGCATTTTTTTGCACATACAAGTAATGATGATTGTAAAATGGCATGTGGTGTTCATGTATTAGGTAGTTACAATAATTTTTAACAGACATCAAAAGTTTCTAATGCCTCAAATCAAGCTGAATGCTTACCAGTGTTTGGATGACATGTATACAAACAGGCACAGCATCACTTGTAACTGTCTTCCCAACCATACCTTCAGAAGGGATCAGAGAACCAAAAAGTCCCGTGTGTCCTGGTTGTACCTAACAAAAGTGAGTTTGACCTCTCGGCCTTTTTTTTTTTTTTTGAGCATTACAGATCTTAGCTAACTTTTGTTTTGAGTATCATTGTCGTTCCATTACCGTTCATTACAAGCAGGATTATAGTAAATGTTTCCTGTAAAAACAGCTAACGCTGTATATAAATAGAGTGCAAGGATGCAGGCTGGCATATGGCCTAGGCGCTCTGGAATCACAATTTTGATTCTGAATAGTCACAATTCGATCTTTTGACATTCTGATATCATTAGATCATTAAATACAGTAATTGGCATAGAACTCCAAGGCCCATATTTGCAAAACAGTACATATGCTAAGAGACATAATGCACTCACTGCATGCACATATTAGCATGATCTGATCTGACTATCTGGTCTGAAAGTCCCTGTGGAACATTCCTTAAGAATAAGGCTTTTTCTTTTGACTTAGTAAAATCCCTCCCCACCCTGGGTCTAGTCTGCCGTCAGAGCTGGTCTAGGTTTACTTGATCCTGCCTCAGCACCGGTAGCTGGACTTCATAACTTCTGGAAGCCCCTTCCACCTCTACATTTCTATGATTCTGTTATCAGGAACACCAAAGCTCAAAGGGACAATAACAGAGTCCTGATTTGGTCCATCTCAATTTGTAATGTGAAGGAAAAAAAACTAATTTTATCAAACAAAAATTTAAAGTGGCAAAGCAGAACCATTTGCATATGGTGGGACTGGACAATGCACATAAAAGAAACATTACTTCAGTGTGTCACTTTATTGTTGTAGACAATGACATGGACACAAACATAAATAAAACCTTTAACCGTCTTTGTTCAAAGCTAACAATCTGTTTGAAAGGGAGCCTGGGGGGAAAATAGCAAAACCTCGCCTTCTGCCTCTGGTTCTTTGCGGCTGTGTTTTAAATGATCTCCAGACAAGAAATCTGTTAATAGTATCAGTGTCAAAGGTGCAAGGGTTTGTGCCATCAGAAATCTATGCATTGGGGATTGGAATATATGCTAATTAATTTATTTGAACTCAGCTATGATCTAATAAGCTAACCCAACCCTTTGCTTTTATATGAATGTGCTTAAAATGAGAATTCCTTGTGCATTAGAGATTTTTTTTTCTCCTGTTGGTATTTCCTGATAATATAAGCTTCCAGAAATGTTTATATTTCATAGCATATCACCATTTAATTACTTTGCTTGGAGTTAGAGTTTATTCACTGATCAATTGTAAATGCTCCTGTAATCTCCCCTAAGCTCCTCGAATCGGAGAATGACAAATATGCTCAGGTTGTTGGCTCCCTTCAGGATCGTTTTAGTAGGCTCTTAGGAAGCAATGCCGTGGCAGTAGGATTAGAAGCATACCTTGGAGCTTAAAAGTATCTCTTTCAACACCTTGTACTGGTAAAGAGTGTTATAATAATAATTATTATTATTTGTATTACAGTAACACCACCGTCCATGCACAAGCTCCCGCTATGCCAGGCCCTTTACAAATACACAACAAAAAGACGGCTCCTGCCTGAGCTGAGTTTTTCACTTACAGCTGGGATTCGGTCCTTTTTCGCATGTGTATCCGGCAGATTAGATTGCAAATTCAGGAGCCTAGAATTTCCCCTTGTTTTTATATCCTAGGCCTCCAAACAGCTCATTTCCTCGCATGAAGACGGTGAGTGACTACCGATGTACTTAATCTCCCTCCACCAAAGGAAGAAGCATCCTGAGTTTGTTTCCAGATGTGTATATACTGATACCTGCAGGGATAGGACACAATGTGGCCTAGGGAACTGTTAGTCCAGGACTACTTGGGCCACTTAATGTGCAACACCTTGGTGCACTTTACAGCTCACCCCTCTAGTGCACATGACTCTGCCTCGTAGACAAGTCCCTACACGCAGGTATCGGTATATACACAGCATTAAGTCCAAGAGCAATTGTTAAATCTTTCAAGTATTATGCTAACATGATGTTCTATAGCTAAGAATGGAATGTTCTGTTCTTTGAATTGTGCATCAAAGTGGAGCACATGTTCAAATATATGCACACATCCCCACTCTCCCCAGGGCTTCCTTTTTGAAATGGGAAAACTTATTTGAAAATGATACAATGCCAATTCTTGTGATGGCTTGTTAACAGGCTAATCCTGTTGTTATGTCAGACTCTCTAATCTTGATCCAAATTTTGTCCACTGATCTAATAAGCTTTTTTGTTTGTTCCTGGCAAATTTCTGGCTCTTGAATTTGCTGGGTTTGCTCTTGAGACTGATAGGGAGGAATGATCCATATGGTTCCTAGTGGCTTGAAATAGAAACATCTGTCAGACAAGAGCAGATTTTTGGCTGAGTCTAGCGGGAAGCAAACTTGCATTTGTGAGCCCCTCCCTTGCTTCTGAGTGACTTCAGAAAAAGTCTAGACAGGCCCTGGTGTTCTGCAACAGTAAAGGGATCCCAGGAAAAGAGAATAACCGCTCTTCATAGGCTGGAAATTAAAGACACCAGCCCGTGCAGTGCATACAGGGTGCAGACAGTGGTGCTGTTTGTCACACACGGTGTTTGCAGAGCGCATAGGTTTGTAGCAGAGATTTTTCAGGAAGGGAGGCAAGGAGGCATTGGATTGACAAGGCTGCTGCTGGAATCAGTAATTATGATTTGCATTTCTGCAGTGTCTTATGTTGGACTAGGACGAAATGGAATATAAGGAAAATAAGGAAAACCACACTGACAGTGAGGAAAGTGTGAAGCACCACTGGACATTGTCAACCAGCAGTGAAGCATCTGTCTTTTCAATCGTTCATTTTTTCTCCAGTCCTGGGAGGCTGTATCTACACAGCATTCGGTGGTGTGAATGCAGCTCGTATAGGCATGCCAATGCTCTTTACACTCGGTAGCCTGGCTTAAAAAGAGCAATGAAGAGCGCATTGTCTTCAGCGTGGGCTGTACAAGCTGCCTGGAACCCTGGGGATATACTCGCATTCCTAGCCACGCCCCGGTCCTGCTGCGACATTGTTACTGCTACTTTTAGCTGCGATAGCTAGTTGAAAGCAGGCATGGGTACGCCTACATGAGCTGCAGTCACACCTCCAGTTGCACAGTAGATGTATCCTTAGAGTTTCCAAGGGATGTTTTAACTACATAAAATTCAGTAATATAAAAAATGAATAAGGATCTCTCTGTGCTGAGTGGGGTTCTCTCTGTTATAAATTCAGCCATCCCATCTGTGGATGACACTGTACAGTATGTCTACACTGCAATTACGACACTTGCAGCTGGCCCGAGCCAGCTGACTCAGGATCTTGGGGCTCAGGCTTGCAGGGCTGTTTAATTGCAGTGTGGATGTTCAGGCTGGGGCTGCAGCCTGAGGTCTGGGACCCTCCCACCTGGCAGAGTCCTAGAGCCCAGGCACAAGCTTGAGCCCAAACGTTTAGACAACAATTAAACAGCCTCACAGCCGGAGCCAGCTGGCGTAGGCCAACTGCGGGGTTTTAATTGCAGTGGAGACAAACCCTCGGACTGGGAGGGCAGCAAGCAAAACCACTGGAAAGTGAAGGCAATCTGCAATTTTACTTAGAACGAGGAGAGCAGAGGAGAATGCAGATGGGAGGATCACAACTTACAGGTGGTATCCTGAAGTTGGGAAGGTAAATGGCTGCCCGTGAGGAGCTCTGTCTGGAAAGAAGGCCACAATATCAAGATGCTTGAACCCCACAGAACATAAGGCTGGTGGGCTGGGCTGTGGCATGGGACGCAGGAGACGCGAGTTCTCTTCCCAGTTTTGTTGCTGGCCTGTGGTGTGATCTCAGGCACGTCACTTGTCTATGCCTGTCTCCTCTCCAATTCTTTGTTGGGCTATTTAGGGTTTGTCTACGTGGAGAAGCTATTGTGAAGTAAGCTAGATGCTTGTAGTCTGCACTATAAAAGTGTCTTGTTGAACATTAGCTGAATCCAAAATTATGGTGCAAGAGCTATTCCGGGCTATTTCCCCATATAGACCATCCCTTAGACTGCCAACTCCTCAGGGGCAGGACTGTCTCTCGCTGTGTATTTGTACAGTACCTAGCACAATCGGGCCTTAATCTCAATGAGGGCCTCTAGGTGCTGTTTTGATACAAGTGCTAATAAAACGCTATGGGAAACAATTATTTACTAGCGCAGCTATCCTAACTCTAAGTGAGGTCTATGATTTTCTGTTTGCGAGGCTTGTGACAGTCTTTCTCCTTTATTTATTTTTTTAAGCTTATGTTACAATGCCATGTGCTCTGTGATAGTCATGGATTTACTTTTGCCGTGGAGAACTCACGTATGATCTGATATAATAATATTGCCCCACATTCAGTAAGGACACCATGTGTCGTGCTTCAGAGCCAAACATATTTCCATTTGTGTGATACCTAGCTGAACAATCCCACATTTCTTATGGTTTAAGTTTTAATAAAACCCATTCCAAGTTGCCTGTATTCCAAACAGAGTGTGTAATCTCTTCATTATGCCCAGCCCAAATTGCTGGGCACATGAATAATCTGGCTGTAATAATTGGAAGAGAGTTAAATAAAATCAGTGTTTTGTCTTTTTCTTAGATTGGGCTCATCACAGATGGGGAAAGCTGTTCTTCTTGGCAGAGACCTGCATGGCTGACAGACCCCTGCTCTGAGATGGTTCAATGAGATTCAGTTAAATGAACTAATAATACATCATTTACTTCCATCACACTCAGAGTATGGTTAGATTTGATCATTTTAAATATATGTTTTTTTAATCTTAAAGGCATCTGCTTTATTACCTACATCCTGAATTGACATCTGTGTAGAAAAATGTGAGTATTTGGAATATGCAATCCAAAATCAAAGTATATAATTCCCTTTGAAGCTTACAGCTTTGTGAATTTTTTTCCCTTTCCCTTTTAATATTCTACCTGCTATAATTTTATTTCACTGAAATTTTCTGCATAATTGGAAATGTGTTAAAGGAACAAAGCAAATATTTGTGTTGCACGAATGCTACTTGATATGATTAGTTAGAAAGAATCTCTTTAAAATTGAATATGTGCATTAAAAAACACACCCGCACAGGCTAATGGAATAAATTCTGACTATAGATAATCTGGTACACTTCCAAGCTTTTAGAGGATATTTTATGGGATTGTGGGGCAATATTTTCTCCAAATTGCTCATCATCGTGTAAGTGAAAGGCTGGCGTTATTTTAATTCCAGATCTCGCTTCTTTTTTCCCCTTTAAAATAATTTTTAAAAGCCACCCTGGTTTGATCCTTATCTTTTACAATGACCCATTTCAGTTAAGGAATAAACAAAGGTTAAATGACTTGAACTATATTAGAAAGTGGGAGAAAGAACTATTTCTTACATTCCCAGAACCTGGGGCCCAAAATGTAGCAGTGAGTAGGTAGTGTGTGCCTGCTTACTCCGTGACCAAAGTAGGTGGGAAGGGAGAGGGTGGGGATTTGGCTTCATATGTGGCCCTCACAGCTAAGATGTTGCTGGACATTTCAGATTTTGCTTCTGGTACAGCCCTCAACACCCCCTGAGGAAGCTGGAAGTAGGGAAGGAAATGTGACTCAGGGGTGTCTGTGAAGAACATATTTGGGGGCACCTAATGCAGCCACTCCTTGATCAGGTCTGTGCCTAACATACACATACATATTGTCTCTAGGTGCTGTAGTAAATAGCTGCTTCATCCTCTGTAGGTCTTCAATTTATGGACTAATCTAGGTCTTATTGAGGCCGCCGTGCAAGTTTTAGTCAGTTGACAATAGTCAATCGGGACAGCTCATCCAAAGACCCATTTTGCGTAAATGTTAAGCATAGCACCTGCTGATGTGCTAATGAACCCTTACCCCGAGAGAGGGATGAACAGTCAGGAGGAGCACATGTGAACATGCACGCTGAATCAGTCACGCGGACTTGAGAAGTGGGTCCTGGCCAACAGCCAAGGGAGTTGATGTCTAGACAAATACAGAGCCTTAGCAGTGATGAATGACAGTGTGCTTGTTGAACTAGACAATGTGCATGGAGTTTAACATTTGTGTTCCAAGGAAGCATTTTTACAATAACACAAGCCAATCATGAATGGAACCCAGATTCTATTTCATATGAACCATCAAATTTCTGGTGCAAAGAGGGGAATTGGGTCAGGCAGGTGTTGGGATAAAAGTTTCAAACAAGTAATAGGCAAGCTGGAGTGGCTTTATTTTTTTGCAAAACCTCATCATTTCTTTCTGATTTTGAAACAGCAGGAGCAGGAATGCGTCAGGCTCCATTTATCCACTCTACCAATATTTTGTTTGGGTGAGATGAAAAATTCCAATTAGGTCCCAATTTCATATATTTGTGGGTTGTTTTTTTAGGTCCTTAATGGATTATTAGGCTTCAAAATGTGAGAGCTGGTCTTCTCATAAAGTTTCCACCTACCAAGAACTGAAATACCATGAAAAGAGCCCATGTTTTATTATGTGGACCCCATAAATGGCTCTCTACTGTGTGTGTGTGTGTGTGTGTGTGTGTTTTAAAGAAAAAGACTATAATAACTACACACAAACACCAGTATAAGAAATACTACAACACATGCCTGCCTCCCAGGGCCCCATCCTTCAAAATTGTCAGTGGGATCTATTAGCATGAATAAAATCTCACATGTGCTTAAGTATTTGCAGAATTAAACTCTAGTATATTTTACACATTACTCTTTGTTTACAGGTAGCATTTCCTGAATGATGTATTTGCTTATAGCCCTGTCTTGCGTCAGGGTGCAATTATGTTTCGCCAGGAAAACAAACAACTTCCTGGCCAGTGGATGAGAGTCCTCAGCACCCTCTGAGCCGCACACTATACTCCTAAGCAAAATTTCCCGGGTCAGGATTCTCCAAGCAGTCTCGTCAGCCAGTCGGAGAAGGTAATAACTTTTAATCCACAATATGGAATGTCATTTTGGGTTACAGCAAAGAATCTTGCTGCAAATGTTTGAGTTGAAAGAATATCATAACTAAATCCCCAGAGCCTTAGGGAAGGTTCAAGGAGCCATGTAGTTTTTTCGTAACAGATGCTGTTTTTACCTCTGATCCTCTTTTAATGTTGCCTTTGAAATTACCCAACAGTCCAGCATTGTTCAGCCTTACTTTAAATGTTAAAGGACTTTCTCTTTTTTCCCCAAGCTAAATCAAAAGGAGACATTTTTATAAACTGATGTGCAGAGTCAGAGGTAAAGGACAAACAAGCATAATGCTGCAGAGGGGAGGGGAAGGGGGGATTGAATGCTTTGAACACTATTTCCATTATGCAGGCCACAGAAAGTTTCAACCCAACTAGAAATGAAAGGCTATTGAAGATTTTTAACGAAAAGGTGACATAGGAAAACTTTCAGCTAATCTTATCAAATTTATAGTCAAGAAAAGACAATTGCAAAAAGATCTCACTGTCTGAAGCACGATAACCAGCAAAGCCCTTAAGCTTATGCTAAGCGTTATGCATGTGCTTACGTTCATCTTTATTCGGAAATACATTTGAGCATGTGCTTAACTGCTGGTGCATTGACATGATATATTAAACAAAAAGACAAAAAAATCATGTTGGGCTGCTAAGATGAAGTGAAACTTCTGGTGATGTGCTGAATGGTGGTGATACTTGAAACTCCCCTTCTGTCCAACATGATATGATTCTGTTGGGTTCTATGGAAAGAGCCTCTTGCCACTGCATGCTAATGTGTTATGGTTTAAAAGAACCATGCGGCACACTTGCATACCTTGAAGGTTCTGAAGGCCATGAGATTTTACAACTTAAATCTGTGGGTTTATGCCCAGGAATCTGCTTTTATTTTTCAGTAATTTTTACAAGTGGTTTTATTTAGTCAAATTCCAGGTTGAATTCCCATCATTGTTCACTTCCCTCCATTGTCCTTACACTCTGCGGGACAAAGTAAGGTACCAGATAAATCTTCCTATATACAGCCAGACATCCTGATTTCACATACGTTTCTGGAGATAATCACATTTTGCCACATTAAATTGAAGCTGGCACAGGGCTCAACAGCCACAAAAGAGCTCATAGTACAGGAGTTTGGCAGAAGCTTTTGGATCTAGAACACCAGTTTTCATATACATACACATGCTTCCTCCCTCCCCCACATAGATGGAATGACTTTGCTGTGTGGCAGAAGTTTATTGCCAGAAGTTTACTTTGCCACAGCCACGGTAAACAAAAAGAAATGGAGAAAAATGAGGTTAGTTACTGATGTCAGTTTGCATTTGTTAGAGCAGAAAATACATCAAGGAGGGGTCAGGGTGGTTGATCATAGAGATGGCTTTTTAATTGCCTGGCTGAATAGTAAGAATTGGTGACCTAACCTAATGCATTCTTAATCTTTCTTTACACTATACAGATGTTGCTTGCTTAAATGAATTTCCGCTCAAGCAGAATTCTCTAATTAGACAATAATATTGGAGGGATTGGACCATTATCCTCAGTTATATCAGCACTCATGCTCTTACCGGTTAGGCTTTAAATGTGGAAATAATGTATTTAGAGACTATTGTTCAAAACTATGTTCAATAGTCTAATAGCTTTTTAGTTTTTTAAAATACCTCATATTCATCAGCTAGAACAAAGGGGTAATCAGATTGACTCAATTAACATAGTTATTTGGTTCCTCTTAGCTAATTACTGGTTGTATTCAGATATTAATCCAGTGGGAAAGAGATGAGATTATGAACAATGACATCATACAAGGAACAATTTGTGCAGTCAGTGAGCTGGGGACATAGGACTTCCAAGAAGCAAAGAAGAGTCCTCACTAATGAATAAAGGAGTTTATCCTGGTGATTGATTGGTAGCTTGAGTGATTCGCTGTTGACCTCACCATATAGTAGGCTACATGCACAGTGATTTAGTGATGTGGGTGAGATTCTCTGGCAGCTCTTTGACACTTTCACCTGCTTTTAAAAATGGTGCAGTCCATAAATACATAGCACACTGCCTACCGATAAACAAATTCAATAGGAGCTCATGACCCATAGGGAATGGGGAGTGACGGGTCACTTTGTAAAGAACCTATGACTGCACCAGGTGTTATAAGCAGGTACAAAACCTGGGATATTCACACCAAAAATACAAGCTTCACTTTGAGTTAAAGGAATTACTCCTTTGGCTGTGAGTATGTAGTCTTAATGCATACCAGCAACTAGAGGAAGGTCTGATTTCCCCTATCTCCACCCATGTCTTCAGAGTGTTAGCGTAGCACATCAGATACAGTTCTCCATGCCAGTATAATACCTCTCCGCAAAATTTGCTTGAGTTTGATGTTTCAAGTGGCTCTAAAAGCACACGAGTGAAATAATGTTATCTGATATATCTGTAATCAAGAAAATATCACTGCATTATTTGCTTCAACAGCTGTAGGTTATTTCTTCTCTGACCAGTTTAGCCTTGTGGGACAAGCTGTCGGTGGAGGCTCAGTTTACTGCTAATATCAGCTCTGACTCAGCCATCATAAAATACAGGCCTCATGAAGGAAGACTTAGAGAGGATTTACTATATAGAATTTTGAGAACTTTGACCCTGAATATGGATGAAAGCTTACAGTGTTGAGCTGTTTCAAATCACCTATTGCAATGTCAAGCAAAACACTGTTTCTCTGGGAAGTTATTTTTCTAGGAGGTTACAAAGAGAAGGCGAATGACTTCATCAAGCCACATGCATAACTGTCTGAAATTTTTCAACTGAAATTTCTTTTCTGAGAAATATGTGGATTTGGGTAAACCTACATATTTCATGAATTCATTTAGAATTTGTCAAATTGTTTTGATCAATACCACTCTCTCTTTTGTCCTTCCCTCAGAAAAAAAAGCCCCAAATCATTTGCAGGGAATTCTGTATGATAGAGATCCTCAGCTATGGGAAAACATGCTAAAGGCTGTGCCCATTCAAATGCATGCTCATCTAAAGCTGTTTTGGGGTAGCTGTGAAATGTAAGAATAGCATAAGTGGTGTATTTCCCCCATCTTTGAAATGGGGATAATAAAAAACCTTCTCTGATGTAATTTTCCCTTGTGATTACAGATGGCTGTTGTGAGGTCTGTTTCATAGATGTGCTATGAAGCTTAATAAATGTATAAAGACCTTTCAGAGGGTTTCGTGCTATTGTTGTTTTCATGCTTTTTACCGTAAAGCCTATTGAGAGTTTGCAGGTATGCCTGTACTGCATCTGCATTATCATTTAACATTATTACTTCCCCACCTGTCTGTGCACATCTGCCTGTGGGCATGGTACAAAATCATTAGTTCATAGTCTGCTAAGAGCTAACTCATTTTAGAATGAATGGCAGCTGCTTGAGTCTTGACTTTACACTGCACATGCAGGTTGTGGCTCATGAATAAAGAGCTGGATTCCTTTGCTGTTCATGGCCAACAGATTCCTCAGAACTAGTCTTAAGTAGTGACACCTATTTTCTCCTTTTCACATTACAGAAGGTGTCTGAAGTCATCCTTGAACGCCAGTAGAGCTAGCCAAAAACCAGGCAGCTTGATATATCTGGAGCAATGGAACAACTGGACAAAGCAAAGTCATACCTACAGTCTTACCAGTCAGATGAGGGATTTCAAAACGTTCTGAAGAGTGCACAGAAATTTGCAGAGGAACTTCATACTGAAGCTATTTTCCTACCCATTGTGCAATACAGTTAGTTGAAGAATGTTTCATGCAGCTCAAGGAACACAGCAAACTGTTTGGGATGTTGGATGATATCCCAAAACTCCTCACTATACCTGAAGAAGATCTACACTAGCAATGCAGGGCACTAGTGTTGATGCATGATGACCTGGGCGATATTGATGCGAGTGATTTAGGTCAGTGGTCCCCAACCTTTGTATGACCGCGGACCAGTCAACGCGTTTACAATTTTACTGCGGCCCGGGGCGCGGTGCGACCCTTTTTTTTCCCCCTCGGCGCGGCGGACCCGTGTATGTCCGCCGAAAAGCCGCCGAATACATTACCTCCGATACGGAAGCTATCACGGTGGCGGCTTTTCGGCGGACATACAAGGGTCCGCCGCGCCGAGGAAAAGGGGTCGCGCTGCGCCCCGGGCCACAGTACAATTGTAAAAGCGTTGAAGCGAAGGCGGCCGTGGCCCGGTACGAAATGATCCACGGACCGGTACCGGTCCGTGGCCCGGGGGTTGGGGACCACTGATTTAGGTGATGAACTGAATGCTCTTTCAAGATACATTTCAGCAGGATCAACTCCAAAGGCTGCTCTGGAATATATGTGCACAAATAAGATGACCATCCCCTTTCCAAATGCTTTTGTTGCTCTGCACATACTTCTAAAACACTTCCTGTAATAGTTGCCAGTGGAGAACGTAGCTTCTCCAAGCCAAAGTTAATGAAAACACATCAATGCTCCACAATGACACAGGAGAGGATGGTCGGCCTTGCAGCCATCTCAATAGAGCATGAGTTGGCCCAGACTGTAGACCTTCAGGAAGCAGTTCAAATCTTTGCAACCAAGAAGGCATGAAAAGCACCACTTTGATTATTCAAACAGATAAAAATGCCAGTGTTTACTATGCAGACAAGAAAAGTTACATTTGCTGTTCAAGTGACAAAGAGTCCTGTGGCACCTTAAAGACTAACTAAAGTACTGAAGCATAAGCTTTCATGGGCTAATAACTTTCAAACGCCTGAAGTGGGTAAGTGGAAAAATTTTTGAACAAGGCATTTTAAGTTGTTAGTTCTCCTTTACTGGCATAGGTAGCAGACAGTACCATGAGAGGAGTAGAATAGGAAGAAGACAGAATTGAGACCTTTCAAAGTTTTGGCCTAAGGCAGGGACTGTGTGGGTTTCATTTGAGCGCCCCGCCTCAGGTGCCAAAATGTTGTTGGCCGACCCTGCAGTTTCAACAAATTGGCATTTTCTGATAGAAAAGTGTTGTCTGGAAAATTTACGACTCGCCCTAAGCACCAGTGCTCCTTGCAACAGCTGCTGAAAATGGTTCATGGTTGTTTCACTTGATTTGCTTGAGATGATCTAGATAACAGACATCATGACTGCCATCTTCAATCACAAGAGGAAAGTGAGTCATAAAATCTTTTTAAAAATCCATCGTGCGGTTTATGAAGTGAGCTCTTTCTGCAAATCAGAAGAAACGTACTGTAAACTGTTTTATTGTGTCTCATCTGCAAGTGATTTATTTAAAGCATTAACTTTTTATTAAGTTAATAAAAGCAGAGAAATTACAAAAAGCTGTACAAAATCATGTACACAATGAACCTTCCAGAGAGAGCTCTCATCTTCTCTCCCCATTACCCATCATCGTTTTCCATAACACACATTAATATCCCTATCCATATCTGTGTATCTGTATTGTACTCTCCACAGTCCATTCCACATGGACCTCCCTGACTGTCAGTTTTGCACACAGCTAGATAGTAGCCGGATATACTATCACAACTGGGATGAGGGCAGTCAGGTGGTTGGGGGGGAGCAGGAGTCAGGTGCTAGGAGGTCAAAGTCCAAGATGGGGCAAAAGGCAAGCCAAGAGTCAGGGGTCAGGTGGGGTCAGGTTACCAGGAGATTGGAGTCGGGCACAAACAGTAATTGAATAGTGACGTCCAGGGCAAGCCAGGGTTGGAAGCCAGAGTCTAGGGTCTATTGCAAGTAGGGTCTGGAGCAGACACAGGCAGGCAGTTTGTGGTGTTGCTCAGACAGCTTCTCTTCATGGCTTCCTTGTTTACATACTGGGATAGGCCAATCAGGAGGCTGTGAGGGGCTGCCCGTGAGGGGTCCTGCTAGGCAGTGCTTCTTGCAAAACCCAGCCTCACAGTGGCCTCCTGTGGGAGCCCTTTCTTTGTCTCCCGTGATCATGGACAGAAATCAGCAGCCCAGAACACCATGGTCCCAAGTTCTAGCATCTACCAGTGCTAGACGTATAACTAAATGGAGCCTGACAGTTCTGCTATACTGGAATGGCAACTGAGCAGGATTCAGGAGTCCAACCGCATGCCACCCTGTGCATTGTGGTTTTTAGCTCTGCAGCGGCTCTCCATGTTTATAATGGGTGTCAGAAGAGATGGGCATGACTGGGCAGATGCAGTGGTCAAACTTCCTCCATGCACGGAGGGAGGAGAAGTGCAGACTGCCGCAGCTCCGAGTCCGCAGTGGCAACCATGGAAACAGTCGCCTGGGGAAGAAGATTGAAGGTGAAGCACAGGTGCACAGAGTCGAAAGAATTTTGCCCTGCATTGTCACTCAGTTAATAATACTGCCAATAACGTGCAGGTCAGAGCAGAACAGAATCCAGCACGCTCTAGGCTTCAGGGGACATCACAAGATTAAAATGTAATAAAACCCCCATTGCTCACAAAAGTAAAGAAACGGGATACTGAATACCCACACTGCTCAGATGTGTTCAGGAAGAAGGTGCCATTTTTCCACTCTTCCATCCTTTGAAAGCAGTTCTACCCCAAAGTCACTCCTGTGCAGAGGATCATCCCCCTATGGTGCACATTTTTGGTATCTGATTACTAGAGCCCTGAGATTTGAGTGTTCATCTTTTCCAACGAGTTGGAGAGAATCTTACTCAAGATTTAGCAAATATTCTAAAAGCTTTGATAGCTAAGTCAACTGGAGGAATAATACTGTGGGAAATCAGCTGTGCCTACATGGGCCAAGATGACAAAAAATATGTATTCAAGTAGTGTTTCAGACCCTGGATGAATTTCTCTTGTGTGTAATTGCCTGGCCAACTGTGTATCATGTTACTCACTAGTGACTAATCCACATGGAACATAGCAGCCTGCTAGTGGTTAATGGTGTTATTCCATTACCTCGAATGGTAGGCGTCTGTGCTGTGATGCTTGAGACATCTGAGTTCAGATCCTACAGACTGAGCATCACTTCACATACCCATTTTTATGAGGTTTTTCCCTCTAGAAATTATCTTCCATCTAACTTGTGCTCTGGTAAGGGCACTTCTTGCTTTCTGACCTGCAGCTTATGCAAATCTCACTGATGCGAAGAAATGTCCTTCAGTGATTTTGATCAACTCCTGAGAATAATGCTGGGAGGTGAATGAGCTTGCAGCAGCCCTCCAAGGAATACGCAGCAGCTGTGGTGAGTTATTACATCTTTGTTGACTTGTAACTTGAAATCTATATCCCACTGAGTCCTGCTGTGTAGCCATCGTCTCTTTATGTTGGGATTATTGATTGTATTTAAATGCTCACTTTGTACTCTGCACAGCTAGGGTGGTGATTAGACTTTTATTCATGTTGCCACTTGGAAAGGTTATTTATGTGGGACCATTTCCAACATCTGTGCCAGTTTGCAAAGCAGAATGTTTTATCATGAATTATTTATTGAAAATCTTTATACAATACAAGCTGCTCACTGAGGTGAAATACATACTACAGGGGGCATCTGGCCCTCTTGATTTACTCCATCATCTTCAACTTAAGGAAACATCCAACCTAAAGTGATTTCATCACCATTTAGTTATACAAAGGCTTGTGTCCCTAATGAAAGAGATTGCCCAACCTAGATTTGTGGCAGAGCATTTTTTAGCTGCAGTAAATGCTAACAGTTACTTGTATGGATAAAAACACCCCATACACGTTATTGCTTGTTGCTTAAATTTTCTCTCGGCATCTCCAAATCATGGAAATGGATTTCATTAGCATACTATTTACTCCCTCTTCTGGATCATTAGTAAACTCTGGCATGCATCAGAAAATAGGCCCTTAGCCCAGAGAAAAAGTGATTAGGCTCACAATGCAGTAACCCCTGGAGATGTTGTAAAGATACTTCCCTCTGTGTGTAGCACTTACCACCTGGAGTAAGCCCACTGAAATCAGGCGCTACACGTAGTAGAAAGCATTGGCAGAACTAGTCCCCAAAAGCAGCACCAATTGATTCCCAAAAGGGAACCCAACTCTAGTCCTGTTGTGCTAAAAAGGTTGGGGTGAAGTGGGCCCCAGAAGGAGAGGATAACAAGCTCCTGATTCTAAAGATTTTAAAACATGAAAGAGTATATTCCGGATACAGAAAGAATAAAATCACTAGGATTTTAAGTTTGGGGGCTGAGCCAGTGCCATTTGATGCCACTGCCTTTGGGGCCTTTCTAGTAATCTCAGTGGCAGCAGGATGGGACCCACTGGAGTAGAACCTCGGCTGGTGTAGTTGGCCGTAGCTCCATTGTCTTCAGCTACCACCGTTCACACCAGCTAAGGATCTGCCTTCTTCTGCGAATAGAAGGAGCAAGAAACTGGCTTCTGGAATCAAACCTGGATCTGTTGTGCAAAGGCACATGCTGGGCTTGTCTTCACTACCTGCCGGATCAATCGATCTGTTAGCGATCGATTTCTCGTGTCTCGTGAAGGCGCAAGAAATCGATCGCCCGCGGCGCCCCCATCGACTCCAGAACTCCAGCTCACTGAGAGGCGCAAGCTGGAGTCAACGGGGCAGCGCGTCGCCACCTGCCGCCGCCATAAGGACAGCAGGTAAGGCAGCTGAAGATACGCCAACTTCAGCTATGTGATTCACGTAGCTGAAGTTGTGTATCTTCCATCGGTTCCTCCCCCCCCCCGCAGTGAAGACCAGCCCCCTGCTTTCTATTTTTTGAGGGGGAGGGATCCTCCCTTTTATGCTATTTCTCTGGTGTCTCTTCCAATATTTTTCACATCAAGTTGATTTCTAAATTATATTTTGTTCCCTTTTAAATTATTGGTGCTTTTTGATGTATTTGGGATGGGATGGTAGGGGGTGGGAGGGAGAGGACAGGGGTATCCAGAGCAGACTAATGGCTTGAAAGTAGGGCTGTCAGTTAATCACAGTTAACACACAGAAAATATCCAAACTATTTAAAGAAACGGTATTCTATTATTATTGAACAGTGCCATTAATCATGATTGATTTCTTTAAAGCACTTGACAGCCCTACTTGAAAGTTCTTCATTTTCACACCTTGCACGCTGAAATTTGTGAAAATGAGTCTCTGGAGCCTCTTGATTAAGAAATAAATTGCAGATCTGATTTACTAAATTTGTGTTTGGGGAAAGGAAGGATTTTGATGTGATTGGCACACTACGCATTTCCTTGGCAACATATTAAAAGTAATGGGAACAGCATGTGCCACACATGCAAACACACTTTGAGAGCCTGAGGAAAGACTTTGTTTTATAAAGTGAGCCCTCCAGCTGAAATACCCTTTCCTTAACTTCTTCCAGTAGGTCCCAGAACATATATTTGCAGGTCACATTGGGTCCTTAAACTCAAGTTTCTCTAGGTAAAATCCAGTGGTTTTGATAGTCCATCCTAGAGGAATATAAGGACACTCTATACTGTAGTCACTGTTCCCCATCATTGTTGTGTCTCACTGCTACTGTGTCTTGCCTGTTCTATAGCTAGGTAGAAGACTTTCAATGGAATCTCTCTCTGATCTTTCCCTAGTGCTAAATTCATCTAAAAAAATCAAGGGAAGGAAGAGTAAGCCGCTCACTTGGTTCATGGACCATTTTCTATCTCCCCACCCCACCCCATGACTTTTAGGTCACTTTGGGATTAATTGGAGCTCACATTTTTACTTCACAGCAGCAGGTCATACCAAATGGACACAGATAAAAATTTGGCGAGGTAATATGGATGGGCTTCTGTTGAAGAAGCTTCCTTTCTATACTGTTCTGCATGTTCAGTCCTTTGATATGCTTCAGAGCACAATTAACTAGGTCTGTGTTTCAACAAAGGGACACTTTAATACTGACTGGAACACACGCATATTCTCTAGAGATTGACTCGCCTCAGAGCTCATAGTTTTTAAATTTTCTGTGTAAAATTAAAGAGAAAACAGTTAGGCATTTGCAAACTTATTTTGGCCACCAATGAATTCTTAGGATAATGAAAGAAATTGCAAGAGGCAGACATGAAAGTTTCTTTTTTTTAATGGAACACACACACATTATTCCTTTACTGCTAAAACAGACAAGGCCATACAATGTAACTTTTCAAAGCAACATGTGTGAATTTTACCACCCAGCCCCTATTAAAGTAAATAGGAATCACATTGTTGGAACATTGCAAGTACTTTGAAAATGTAGCCTTTGTGGTTACATTCTAGCTGGTTTGTTGTTAGCTATTTTATTGTTGTTTTTATATTGCTCCATTTGTTTTCCTGACATAACCAACCTCCCCTCCCCCAGTAAATTAACTGTGCAGCCCATCACCCCTCTCTGGTGCTACATAGCATAACATATTCCTCCCAAGAAAATAAAACATTACAAACGTTTCTCAACTTGAGCTAGAACATGTGTTACTGTCAGTTTTGAATGAGTTTAGTATGTGGCATGCTATGGGTTACACAATATTTGTTGATTAAAGATTTTGAGAACTCAGAATGCAAACACTGCTGAACAAATCCAGATCTGAACTTAGACACTTAGGTCCATCTTTACTATTAATCATTTGTGCATGTTACTATTAATTTGTGCATGTTGCATTCATTTGTGCATGTTACTATTAATCATTTGTGCATGTTGCACATTTTGTTCCTTTTTGAATCTTAAGCAATGAATCAATCGTACTTCTTACCAAGGAATTGGTAAATCCATCCTCCCTTGAATATTGGATGTCTTTGTAAAATATATGCATTATAGTTCAACGTGGATGTAGGATAAAATTATCAAAAGTGCCAACGGAACTTAGACTTCTAGGTGATTTAGTTGCTTTTGCAAAATGCACCTAGAGTCTTTACATCTTGCCCTAAACTGTTAGGCGTTGTATCTGCGTACCAGGAAACAATGTCCACATTCCACCCCTGGATTTCAGAACTGATCAAAATTCCCTTCCGATAGATCTGTCCTCTCTGCCTATACAAAATAAAAATAGTTTGTACTACCAGAAGAGTTTATAAACCATATTTGGAGCATACTGGGTGAAAGCTACTTGGTAGAAACTAATGCTAAATGGAGTTATGTCATTGAAGCTTGACATAGTTTATTATGAATACTATTGCTGATAGCCTTGCTGAAAGATTCATGCATAGGCCCTTAACCCTAAGGTAACCTGTTGTAAATACGTTAAAGGTCTGGAGCACTGCCATGTGCATTTGCCACTCTCAGAAGTCTCTGCTCAGCACCTTTCTGGATGAGACCTATAACATAGGCCTGCGTTTTCAACAGCCATTTACTTCCATTCTTAAGAGTGGAATAACTCCATCCATCTCAACTGACCTAATCCATTTTATGAAGCCTGCGAGAAAAGTAAATGAAAATGTATCCCATGTACTGTGTGTGTTGTTAAGCCCTTTCCTTGTTCAGTGAATAATTCCACAAGCTGTGTGTATAAAAGGGCTTACTTGCCAGTCATTATTTTTTTAGGCTGCGATTGGCAGCCATTTGGCAATAAATGTTTGTGCAGAAGTGATTGCTTTAATTTGGCTGTTTCTGTTGTTCTCCCCTCCTCCCCCTCCCCCCCCCCCAGTTCCCTATGGCATAGCAGCTTTTGGCAGGGGAAGAGGAGCGATGGAAAGATTGAAATGACATAAGCAACAATCTTGAAGATTTTTCAGAAGAAGGTAAAGTGAAAAAGAGAGAGCTGGCAGGGAGCATCCTCAAGCGGGGGAGCTGGTTGGAGATGCATTTGTTTGCTGATAGCTTGTATCTCTGAGTTGCTGATTAGGTTACAGAGACAGCAGCGGAAAGATTTTGGGGGTTTGATGAGCATAGTAAGTGGGTTGTTGTTCCTATTTGTCACCCCTCAGGGAAGGAAAAATTCAGAGGAATGGCTCCGTAAGCACCATTGAGCAGGTGCATGCTGCTAGAACAATGGCTGGCACTGAGTTTTGCCGCAGGAAACCTGCTTTGGCATTTCACTTGCCGTTGCTATTGCTGGAGGGGGAGAGATGAGAGAAATGGGCTATAACAGCAGAAAATCTGATTTTTAAAAAAATCCTGGGGTATTACCAGTATTAAACATACTTAGCATTTTGGCTTGAAGGTAATATAGTGACATGCCAGGGAGAAGGGAGAAAAGCCAAAGGAATAAAAATACTGTGGTTGCCCATTTCTCTTTCAGATATATATAGTGTGTGTGTGTGTACACACAAGCACAATTAAAATAGAACAGCAAGGATTCTTAAATAATTAGACACAGCCCTAGAGTAACTAAAATGATTATCCCTAAAATATCACTTATTAGGATTCAACATTCAGGGCCAGACTGGCAGGATCAAGCAGCCAAAAGGAAAATCGTTTATGTAGCCAATGTAATAATACTAAGGAATTTGTCAGGAGAAGGGAGAAGGTTCTTTTGTAATAGGCCTTGGGGCTTCTTGGGGAACACCACTTGAAAATACTGTGCAAACCCTTTGATGCAACATGGTTCATTCCACCGAATGTCCTGTTTGCATTTCACTGCTTGTGGTGTGATCCAAAGCTCATCGAAGTAAATGGAAAGACAGGGAATGTCAATGTGTGAAGTAAGACTGGACATAGGCAGTAAGAGTAAAGTGGCCCCAAAGAAGTAAAAGAGAATCAAGGAGATGTGCATTCTAGTGTGTACTAGACAGCGTGTCCTTCAATGACACAAAGACATTTACTCATTGCGAAATCTTGGGTTTTTTTCAGATTGGATTTGCTCTCTTCCAATTTAATCCAAAATATATTCAGCGGGAGCAGCTGCTGCATGTTTGAACAGCATAGTACATCAATTCATCTTTCAGAAGGTGGGTTGTTAAGCAAAGTGTTAATTAAAATGCATGTTGGGAACTTAATGTTTTTAGTGTGGAACCTTTTATTCAAGTGGCACAAGACTGGGGTTGGAAAGTATTGACCCAACTATAGGTCTGTAAAGACTGGGATACTTCCTGCAAAACCTAAAACCCCCAAGACCAACTACTCTGTGTGTGGCCTTTTTAAGGGTAAAAAATAGTCATTGTCAACCTGTGGAAAGCATGGCCAAGGGCTGTCGTGAAAGCCAAAATTATAACTGGGTTCATAAAAGCCATCGATAGCTCTATCCTCCATGAACTTATCTAGTTCTATTAGCCAAGATGGTCAGGACGCAACCACATTCTCTGGTTGTCCCTAAACTTCTGCCTGTCAGAAGCTGGGACTGGCCGACAGAGGATAGATCACTCAATAATTGCCCTGTTCTGTTCATTCCCTCTGAAGCCTCTGGCACTGCTCACTGTCGGAAAACAGGATACTGGGCTAGATGGACCATTGGTCTGACTCAGTATGGCTGTTCGTAGGTTAATATGAATTTCAGTTACATGTGGTCTGTAAAAGGCAATCTGGCTAGATAAATAGCATGTAAGCAATGACATCCAAGGACAATTTAATATATTATGCACCCTGTGTTCCTCCTGAAGAAATCCAGGTGAGTCTAGGGATTAGAGACTGAGTTTGCTTTTCTATTTTGATTTCAATTTGAAATCTTCATTTGCAGAGTTCTTAGGGCTTCAGCCCAAATCCACCGAAGCCAACAGAAAGAGTCCCTTTGATTCAATGCTCTTTGGGCCGTGGCGAGCTATTAATTTTGTGTTTGTTTTTGTTAAATCTGCACTGAAACCATGCTTCAGATATATACATGTATTCTAATGCACATCGCTACAGGCACTATCCTATAAATGGGCATTAGGGAACTGTAAATATAAGCAGGCTACATGTAATCACTTTGCTATGTTATGACAAGGTTCTTTTTCAAAGTGTGATGGTTATCTTATGTCTTGGTCCTGACATGAAGTGTGTTTTAAGAATTTCTGATGAAAATTATGTTATGACTGTTTTCCAGTAACCTAACCAAAAGACACATCAGGACAGAATAGCATTGCTATGGTAACTTTGTTTAAAAGTGATTGTTAATAAAGGAGAGATAATTGGAATTCAGAGTGACGGTAATTGCAAAAGCACAGAAAAGGTTAGACTGGTATTTTTATAATAGTAATCAAAATGTGATGTGAACTTTCATGTGATGTTCAGTACATATCCACTTAAAGTATTCCATCTGATCAAAAATCAAATATAACAAGATATTTAGACTGAAAAGGACTCAAACTGATGTTTTGAATCCCTAGCATAATGACCCTGGAAAGAGTTTAGTTTACCTTAGCATGGGATAGTTTTCTCTCTTAACTGGTATTTTGAGAACAGATAATTGACTACTACAGTTTCTTAAATTCTGTCTTCACTACCCACTGAATCGGCGGGTAGCCATCGATCTTCTGGCGATCGATTTCTTGCGTCTTATGAAGACGCGAGAAATCGATCGCTCACGGCGCCCCCGTCGACTCCGGAACTCCAGCTTGCCGGGAGGCGCAAGCTGGAGTCGACGGGGGAGCGCGCCGCCAACCGCTGCCGCCATGAGGACGAGCAGTAAGTCGGCTCACGTAGCTGAAGTTGCGTATCTGCAGTTGATCCCCCTCCCCCCCCGTAGTGAAGACCAGCCAACAATAGGTAACTGGTTTAAATGAAATTATTTTCTATATTCAGGGAGATAATTAAAAAAGCTGCACATGCTGCTTGTATCACCCATGTTCTGTTTTTAATTTCCTTGTTCTTTACCACGATGGCCAATATCATTTGAATGTAATGAGAATCTCTTCTTTTCACTTCAGTTCATCAGCTCTAGCTACTTACTTTTCCTTAAATCCTCTGATCACAAACCGAGACTCCCCACTGGGAAGAGAATTTACACAACTGGCTAAGTGCAAAAAGAGGATATTCCTCTCTGCCCAACCTCCCCACTGCCCCAAAAAACATTTTTGCCCTTGATGGTCATGTCATATAATTTTGGGGTGAGCAAAAAATGTTTGTTTTTTTTTATACTGGAATCGATGTGGTTAAAACCCAGAATTATTTTTTTTTGGTGGTTTTAATCAGTGTTTTACCACAGGGGAGATGGGTGTTTTTTGCATCAAAATTTTAGCAAACATTCTTGTAAAAAAAAAATAAAAAAAAAAAAATAGGAAAATGTCAACCATCTTAGCAAAGAAAAATTTACATTGATCATTAGAAATAAATACTTGTTTAATCATAACAATTTTGCCTGCACTTAGTTCTTTTTATTCCCCTTTCTGGGCTGTACTTCATGGGGAATCACCTTTTTGCACACAAGGATGCTATAATGCAAAGTAGGCACAATGCCATTTGGCCTTTGGTTTGGTTCTGTGCCCTTATTTAGTCTGTCTGTATGAACATGACTTGTAAATAGTGCAACTGGATGGTAGATGACTACTTCAATACAGAGGTGGCTCACTTCACAATTTAATGTGTCTTTGGTTGAAGCTTTAAGGTGGTCAGACTGAATTTCTGAATATCAGCAGGAACTCCTTCACCCTTAAGTGCTCAATTCACTGTGACCAAAGCATTCTTTGCTGGGACCCAAGGGATCAAAAAATCAGATTTGAATAATCTCACATTTGGATGGCTACTACACCACAGGACAAACACTGTGGGCCATATTCTTACCCTCCTGGGTTAACACTTTTGGCTTTGGTGGAATTACACTAGAGATAAATGTAGCCCTGTATATTTAATGGGACTTGTTTACTCTGGCTGAAAATCTGGGGTGACTGAATATGAAAGGAGCTTGAGTGAATGCAATGGATAAAAGTCACCAATTAAAAAACAAACCCTGCTGGGATTACAGAAATTTATTTTTTCTAAAAATTAAGATAAATTAAAAATAACGTTTATTCACCAAACATTGATGTTGTAGCTGCTAGTTATGAGAGATCAGGTCTGAGGGAGTCAATTAAATTCACTTTAACTTTCCTGTGAAGTCAAATTTTAAACTACAGTTTAAAGCATGTTATGAAAGCTGGCAGTTTCAGACCTCACATTTCTGGAACTAAATTGGGTAAAAATATGAATCCACAAACACATCTGTCTGATTAACAGGTTCCAATGATATCAAGATTTCAAAATGAGCACATCACAGGCTCCTGCTTTGTTGCCAGATTTCTGACACTGGCAGAGCTCTGAAGAAGCTGTGAGCTAGAAAATCAGAGTGGTTGTTGGCATTCAAAAGAGCACATCAAGCTTGTGATGGACCAGTTTGCCCTGTGCACCCAGAGCTCTCTGGTAAATCACAAATATTTCCTAGCAACGCTGATGTCCTTGCTCCATGACCTAATACACACTTGTGTGTACTGATGCACATGGAGTTTTTAGAATTTGTTCAGCATACCTAACTACAAAAATTGACAAACGCTTCCCCTGCTTTTAGCCTGGTCTTTTGGGGAGGTGTGTTTCTTGTTGTTGTCATTTGATTTCATTTAGTATCTATTTACTCATATAGTGTCACGGTAAGAACCAGATTATAACCTTTTGGGGCAGAGACCTCAGGTGAGGTTTTCAAAAGCATGTAAGCGACTTCAGGAACACACACCTCTTTGAATTTCAATAGGTCTTGGACACTTAAGTCATTTACATGTTTTAGAAAATGCCACCCCTCTTCTTCTGCCTTTTGTGGACAAATATGAGGTATGAGACAGTGGTACGGCTCTGAGATGGCATTGAGTCAGCATAGGAAAGTGTAATTAGAGAAGTGGGACTGGAAGAAGGAAGAGAGAGGCATTTGGTGCATGCGAAAAGGAATTGTCTTTTCCACATGTCCAGGGTGGCATGAGAGGAAGCATGACACTAAGAGTGGGGAATGGCTGGGAAGGAGGAGTGAAAGATTAAATGAATAGCGATAGACATGGCTCTTAATGGACAATGAGTCTTTAGGGTGAGGATTAGGAGCTCAAACTTCATGGCATATGACATGAAAGGAAATCATTTGAAGCTTGACTGTCTATACTATGGCCAATGCTGGAGAAGCCACAGTTTTAAAAGAAAACAAGCTACATAAGAAGCTCTGTGTCTCTGCTGGAACCAGCATCCCAGATCTGTTACTTAGATTGTCAGCTCTTTGGGGCAGGGACCATCTTTTTGTTCTCTTTGTGCAGCACCTAACGCTATGGGGTCCTGATCCATGAACAGAGATCCTAAGTGCTATGATAATACAAACAAACCATAATAAAATAGGTTCATGCAAAATCTTATATCTCAAAACTGAAGGAAAAACCAAATACTCGGCACTCAGTGAAAATATGGGCTCATGTCTGTGTTTTGAGCTACCAACATTTGGGAACAATGGGATGCATGGAGTGAAATTCTGACCTTAGTAAGCCAATTCAAGAAAATAAAATGTTTCATGGGAATGTATCGATTATAATTATATTGACCGTATAATTTCATCATATGTAAATCAATATACATATATAAAATATATATATCATAATGATAAATTTGGAACAAAACATTCTGATCTAATAGAAATGAACATTGCAATATGGTTGCTTCAATGTTTCTGAAATGAAAAATTGCAGCATTTATTTTATTTCACAATTTAATTTAAAAATGTCAACTTTTCGTTGCTATGCAGGATAATTTTTTTTTAAATGTCAGAATATCCTGTGAAATGGAAATACTGTTTCCCAGCTAGCTCTAAAAATGACGTTGGAAGGTGTCAAATTAGAGAGATTGTTATTTTGATGCCTAACAACTATACAAGTTCCTTGTGCAGGTGCTGGTATTAGAGGGAGAAGCTTTTATCTGTGTACTGTGGACAATGCTGTTTAAAATACAGTAAGCTGCATACTGAAGATTTGTCTCCACTGGAATCAGAACTCCAGATCCAAAATCCAGACTCAAGTTTGCAACTCAAAGCTCTCTCACTAAAGTGGACCAAGACAAACATCCCAAACTTTGTGAAAGTTTGATTATGAACTAACAAAGCTGAGGAATATTTCAGTATGAGATTTTTGGTTCTGCCCATCACAAAGATATAACTTTCAGATTTAGACTTGAGGGTTGGGTTTGGACCCATTGCTAACGTAAGTTACATGGATAATGTAGTATGTAATACAATGGCATTAGTCTGGCACACAAAACACCAAGATTTCAATTCCCTGCTCCGGCACAGACCTCCTGTGTGACCTTGGGCAAGTCACTTAGCCTTCTGTGCCCTGGTTGCCCATCCTTAAAATGGGAATAATAGAACTTCCCCATGCAGTTCTGAGGGCGAATAGATTACCATAATGGGAGCCATGTAGGTACTGAAGATTAGATAAACAGGGCAAAATACTTTGTCTAGGTTCTCCCCAGCAAACATAGGAACACTTAACTCTAGAGTGGAAACATATCCCTAAACAGCTTACTCTTTGGCTCTCAGGGTTTGTTTAATGTCACCATTCCCTACTTAAAATTTCTATTAAACTAGTTTAGGCTTGATCATTGACCTGCTTGAAAAGGGTTAGAATCTATGGAGGAAAAACTTTCCACTTGGGCAAACTTATTAAATAAATCCAACACGCTATCTCCAAGATGCTGTGGCTTATCTTGTAATTTGTCTCGTCTATTTCCTCTTGAAGCAGTGAAAACCTAGCTAATTATTTATTTACCGAGCAGTGATGATGTACTGGACAGCATGTAGAAAAGGAAGAAATGGGTCCTAGTACCAATGAGTTGAAAATCTCTAAGAGATGACTATGAAATAAAAAAGCCATGTTAATTTCAAGCTTCATTAGAAACCTAAGGGGAGAGATTTATATCCATCTTCAGAGATCTAGTTCTGACCCTTAATTTTTTTATTTTAAGATGGAACTAAAATGAAGGATGCTTTAGAGAAAGAAAGACAGGAAAAATGGGAAATGAATGTTTGTTATATAGAAGTCGACACAACATAAAAACATATGAAGCACTTCTTATGGCTGTAGCCCGAATAGGATGCAGATGCTTTACAGACTAGTCAGAGAACCACGTTCACTGCTCTGGAGAGCTTACAACCTAAGGGGAAGATTCTGCCAGTCTTATTCTTGCTGATGGACTGAAGTGCAAGGGCTAGCAGAGTAAGTTGGCCCTAAACAGATAATGAAAACATGGAGTGCGTGGGGCAGGGATACAGCAAGACCGAGTGATGCATCATGTTACATCAGCAGCTGAAGGAATCTGTACTGAACGATGGATAAATATGCCTTTGAGAACTTGCCCGATCCTAAACACACATCTACATCAGAGGCATTACGGGCTATTGAACCAATACTCAGATGCTATCAAGAGGCATTTATTTCCTTTGAGCTGAAATTTCTTACACTTGTTCTCAACCCAGAAGTGGAATTGTTATAGCAAGTTAAATTAAAATAACAATCCATTTGGCTGCTCACAATGGTGTGATTTAAGAACAAAGCATTGGCTCTACCATTGGAATATCTGAGCTCTTTTCTATCTGCTACAACCTTAGCAGTGTTGAAATACACACCGTTTTAACTCCTCAAAGAGCAATGATTTTAGGCTCCCAATACTGTGTATTTGAAAACTCTGTCTAAATAAACAACTTGTCTGGTAGCCTGGTTTCTATTGGGTTTTAAATGGCCAATGTGTGGGCAAAACAAAACCAATTTCTAGACTACATCACAGATGGGACTAGAAAAGGGCATTTGAGAAGCTTGCTGACCTAGGGTATGTGTATGCTACCACTAGAAGTATGAATACCTGAGCTAGCTCTGATCTAATGTTTGACAGGCCGTGTGTGCAAAAAATTTCTTCTGTGCAAATTTTTGTGTGCGCGGTGTTTCGCCGTGTGCGCGGGGTTTAGGATCTATGTGTGCATGCACACACACACAGCTTAGAGGAAACAGTGGATGGGATCATACCAACTGAAGCACAAACATTTTGGTGCATCCCTCTGTGACTCTCAGTTTTGCCCCCTGTCCATATTAGTGCTGTTCTAAACTTTTCCGGTTGCAGTGTCCCTGATGAGTGGCTATCCCATAGTTCGGGGCACAGGTCCCAGAAGCAGCAGATTCTGGGAGATTCTGAAAGGCCAGTGGTGCAGGCAGGGTAAACAGTAGGAAGGACCATTTGTCTGAATCATTTTAGTGCTGTTCAGATGGTCATTCTGCTGGCTGAAACTGCTCTGGTGAAAGTGGTGTTTATAACCGCTGAAAGCCATCCTGGTCCAGTTTTAGCTGAAATATTTAAACCAAGATATGAGGACTTCAGTATCTTAGCCAGAGGTTATGGGCCTACTATGGGTGTGCTCTTGTGGCCTGCAATCAGACTAGATGATTTGGCTTTAAAGTCTATGAGCACAGAGCTCCAGTACCTTTGGAGGGAACGCTGCATGTCTAAACAGTGTTAAACTATGTTTTTTTAACACAGTGCCCCATCATATGTGAGATGGGGGCGCCTAATATACTGACATTGCACATAGTATCCCTGTGTTACACATTGAAAATCTGAGAGGGATTTGCTTATTTATCCAAATGCGCCTATATTGTGGACACAAGTACCCAGGAGCCTTTGGAGAAACTGAGTGAGAAAAGAGAGGACCGGAAAGATAAATACAGAGGGGGAAGGAAAAAATTATACCATAAGGAAGACAAATAATGCAGTGTATTTACTTAATGTTTCTCTAGAATATCTGTACTGTATGCAACAGGATCTAGAATTAACTATAAAACATGAGCTCTTTTAGGAAAGGGCGTTATCAAAGACCAAAGTGCTTTACAAAAGTGGGTCATACTATCTCCATTTTACAGAGGGGAAACGGAGGCAGGGAGAGAGGCAAACACTGTGTTTGTGTCTCTTGAGATATTAACATTATCACCATTGCTCTTGAGACGAGATAATTCAGTACAAAATTGCACAACCGCTCAAAGCGTTATCTTAGCTGAGACTGAAAGAGCTACTATCAATACTCCAACACAAGTTGCCTGTGCTGAAGCCAGCTGCTCTGGGACTTTGAGGACTTGATGAAACAAGTCGTGTTATATGATTATTCAAAGGGGACTATAAGGAAACAACAAGGACAAATTAAACTTGTCCATGAAATTGCTCTTACCAGGAGCTGTGAAGCTCCCTTGTTACATTATATGCATTGCCATGCATGTTAGCCATCTGACACAGGAACTGGAGAGGGGTCTTAAAAAGAAAAAAGGTGGGAAAATAAGGTGGGTGAATGGGAGTGAGTGGAGGAAGAACGATTAAAAATGCTTAAAAGGAACGTGCCAAAAGGATGAATGGGCATTTACAATGGTAGACTATTTTACACATTGGGCCTTTTAAAATTTTTTGGTTTTTTTAATTCAAGTAATTCAGCAAAACCAATATGAATTTACAACACATTTCAATGTTGCTGAATCTGCATTTGTCACTAGAAAAAAATGTGCTTGAAAAATGTCACCCAGCTGTAATCCTAATTCAATCTTGAATTTGTTAATCCCCTTCTAAATCAGGAAAGAAAGAAACCATTTGTGAATCATTAGTGAGAGGCAGTTTGGCCCAGAGGGTAGCGAGATGGAATGGTATTCAGCAGACAGGGTTCTAGTCTTGGATCTGCCAGATGAATGTGGAAAGTTTACTTCTTGTCTCAGTTCCAGTGTGTAAAAAGATGCTTATTTCAAAGCACTTTACAAAGGAGCTCTGTGGATGAAAAGTGCTATATACAGACAAGGCTTTCCCCCCCAGGAGTTTACAACTCAGCCATAAAAATTCAGTCTTTCCTGACACTAACTTGGATTGCAAGTGCTTATTCCAGGACAAAGTTTTTTCCTACCCTTTCTAAACTAAATGTAGTTTAAAATCAGTTGGGTGGCATGTTTTTGTTTTTCGTTCTAGATTTACAACAAACACAAATGCCAAGAGGTCTTAAATATTTTCCAGATAACGTGGATTGTTTGGGGGTGGGGTGGGGAGGTGTAGTGGGGAGGAATAATTAAAAATAATTCTGAGACGTTTAGCCTGGAAGCCTCTAAATACACTTCAGCAAATCTATCAATGGGGGTAATTAAAAAAAAATCTACCTAGCTAGTGAAGATGCGCAGCAGCTAACCTGGTGTGATAGACCATAACGGCTCCAGATATTATTATCTATTGTGTTAATAATCCATGAATTAAAGCCTCCCCAGCAAGCTCTTAACATGACGGATTATGTCAAGGATGTGTTTAAAGGGTCCCCAAGCAGGCCTTGACATGACAGACCATAGCAGTCCAGAAGGTCTGTTGTTGTCAATGATCCGCCAATTATGTGAACATATCTGGAGGGAGGGAGCAGTGGGAGGCGAAAGGAGGCTGTAAACAGCAGTTTACTGCTCCGTCAGAGGTCACAGTCGCTTGGTGCAGATGGAAGCTTGTGAGGGACGTATTTAAATGACATACTGAGTGCCTTTAATCAGCACAATCTGGAGGCACTCAGCCCCTTGCCAGAATTAAATCCTAAAAGACCAAAGGTTGAAAACCTTTTGACCATGAAGAACAGTCTGTCTAAGCTTTAAAACCACAATGCTAGTTGTTAATCTTATACATAATGCAAGATCTCTTGGGATAGGATGGTTGTGTTTGTTAATTTATTTTATAAGCTCCAAGCAGTCTCCGATCAGGCCTGTATCACAACAGTAATACACAGGAGGCTGTGTTTTGTCTTGCTATGACACCATCTACTATTGTTTTTGATCTGCAGCCTCTGAAGAGGGATGCCGCATCTTCTGTGGAAGGTGTTAGGAGTGCAGATTAGTTAGACAAGTGCTGGAGTGAATGCATAAGTAGTGCTTTTGCATAATGAGGTGTGTGAAATCCCACTGGAGGTTGTTAAAACAGATAGACAGCCTGTGGTAAACAACAAGGAAGGTAGGCTTTGAAACAGATGGCTTTGAAAACCTGGCAAATGACTGTTTCATACTTAAAAATCGGTTGTGTTAATGTAGAATCTTTTTTAACCTTTGCGTGCATATTTTTAAACCTCTGTTTTAATAATAAATTCCTGTGAGTAACTGTACATCAAATTTGCGTCCTGTCGTAAACATTTCTGCAGGATGGAAATGTTGAGCTATACAAGCTGATGGATGAAGTTACATACGGTAGCTCTCTCTCTTTGTCAGGTATTGGACTGCCCTAGTATCTTTTGACACGTCTGCTACATGCTTTGCATGGTGAGTTTAATACAGCAACTCAGGGGTTAATTTGTTCAGAGGATGTGAGTTAAATTGGATTACTACACAGTTGCTGTATTCCTATTGGCTAGGAGGGCCATTAGTAAAACCATCAACTGTGAATACTGTTGCAATTGGTGACACTGTGCACCTATTAGTATAATTAATTTTGGGGCTGTCTGCTGGACAAAGCATTATCGCTAGCTTCTCACCTCAGCTAGCCTGATCTCTGAACTCCTTGGAAAGCTGCCAGTCCATAGCTTGGGGGTATGAACAGGCCCAGAGGTTGCAACTACCCTCCAATATTTATGGTTAGATGGCAAAGGGGGTCCCAATGCATTTTTGTGTTGTAATGTGGAGTCACCATATGGAAAAGTTTGAGGACCACAGGTACTGCTTAAGTTATTGACTTCAGTGGGGCCAGGATTTGGAATTATTTAATGAAAATGCTTAACTTTTTTCCAAGTGAATGCGATACTAGACACAGAAACCTCGAGAAGTGGAGGTGCCAGGTAGATCTCAGCTCCCAGATGGAGTTACTGAAAATATTAGCCAATCCAAATGCAAGTTTTGAGACTTTGTAAAACAGTCTTTGTTCAAGAACTTCTCCAGCATAGCTTTAAAGGAGCTAGGTAATAGGGCATCTCTGCTTCCTTTTAATGGTGGTGGTATTTTAATTTGCACAATTGTGGCAACTCAAGATTAGGGGTCCCTTTTGTTAGGCATGGTACAAACACATAATACGAGATAGTCCCTTCCTTAACCAGCTTATGCTATAAATAGGCAAGTGGTGTGAGGCACTGTTCCCTCTAAGCTGTGTGTGTGCACACAGATCCTAAACCCTGCGCACGCGGCAAAACACCACACACACAAAAATTTGCACAGAAGAGATGTTTTGTGCACACGGCCTGTCAAAAGTTTGCACAGAAGAATTTTTTTGCACACACGGCCTGTCAAAAATTAGAGGGAACATTGGTGTGAGGGGAGGAATAAAAGATCTCATTGTCAGGAAGATTGCTAAGGATCAGCCTAACTTCTTCCTTTTCTTAACTGGAATTTCCCCTCTGTTTTAATTCTGAATCTCATTACTCCTAATGGAGTTGCTCAGTTTCTTCCTAAATGGTCCCCACCGCATGCTAGATAAGCCTCTCAACATTACACAACGAAGTGTCCCTCTCCACTCCAAATCTGATAGCCCTAATTTCACACATTAGTCAATGCCATGCCTGAGATACTAGTTCTGCTTCCCAATCACTCAACAAGAGGGCAAAATTCAGTATGTCTGAACAAATTCAGCTGAAATTTGACCTAGTAATAGAGTAATTTTCATGCTGTGCTCCTTGGCAGGAGTAATCTTATCAGGGAACTTAATTGCAATGAAAGTGCATTGACCGAAGGTCAAAACAAACAAACAAACAAGCCTAATTTGAGCCTTATTTGAAGTAGAATTACTCCCCATTTACCTGTTTATCAGCTTAATGTAGGTGTCACTCAGAGAAACTGGATACTAGTTGCAAACATGCACAAGACCTGTCAATATGCAACAATAAAAAGAGACTTGTTATCCATAGACCCTACTGCTTCTATTGTGAACTGAATAGGGTTTATTCTGTGATGTGCTGGTTAGTCCATGGTCAGATGGAGTAGTTTGTTCATATATTTGATGGGGACCTGTCTGGTGGCGGCACCCTTTGGGAGGAAAATAAAAAAACTGAACGGCTGATAGAGTTCAAATCCTATTCCCTCTAGATGTTGCTCTTACAGCATTTCCAGCTGCCCCAAGCTGCGTCGGTACGCGGTGAGTGTCTATTACAGTTCCTCCTCTGTCACAGAGAATATAAAATTACACCCCCATTTGGAAAACCTCAGTTCTTTAACGCCAGCTGAAACTGCTCATACTTTTAGCTCTGAAGGTCCCCTGTTGAGTCCCCAGTTAATAAACAGGGCTACACCTTGAACGCTGACAAAAGCTGGTGGCGAAGTTGGGGCGAATGAGCCCTAAACCCTAAACGATATCAGTGGGTAGTGGGATGTGCTCATCACCCTTGGAAAACTGATCCAGGGTAAGTACAGACTCAAAAGAAGAAATGGTACATGAAGTTTTATCAGACTGATTTCCAAGTGCTCAGAACGCACAATTGGGGGCCAGATTTTCTGAAGAGTTCGGTCTCCATTTAGTCACCTAAAGTGATACTTGTTGACAGATTTATTTTTTTAATAAAAGTCCCAGCACTCAACATAATCAGCACGTTCAGAACCTGGTAATTGTGGTCCTAAATAAGAGTTGAACTATTCTGAAAAATCTGGCCCCCAAGAATCCTCTGATCTGTTGCTCTCTGAGCTATAGCGCAAACAATGGTACATGTGTGCCTAGAGAGCTAGAGGTGAACCTGTTGAAATAGGAAGGGGTGGGTGTCTTGGGTGGGTGAGAAACTAAGTTGTCCTGCTCTGAAATATGAAAAGTCATCTGATTTTTCCTTTTGCTCGTCAGTGTAGAGGTGTGGGGACATTCCGACCCTACAATACCCCAAGGGCTCTGCATGAAAGAAAACCAGACTAGCATTTTTCAATTCTAGGATCACTGTTAGAAATGTTTATTACACAGGGGGGCAGTAGCACACCACAAAGATGCAAAGTATGTTAATCCTGCCTGGATTGATTGAAGGGCATAGAATATACTGTGGGGGGTTTGTAGCATTTGTTAAATATATGCACATTTGACAGATATTGGCAAGAGGTATTAATTAACTTCCAACTTTGTCTTTAATAATTAGTGATCAGCATAGGGAAGCTTATATTTGCTTTTGTGACACAATCCGTGAATTCTTATCCTTCAAGTATTTTTGAGGCTGTGTTGCTTGGCTCCAAGTTTGTCATGAGGCTGTTTTCTTCAGCTCAAGTGTTACAGGTGCCATCAGGGGCCAGCAAAGTAAAAGTTAAGAGCAAAGTAAAAGCTTCCCCTTATGTCCTCGAGTCAGAAGAAGTATTAGACACTTGTGTCTAACTGCCTCTTATTGTAAAACCGTTCCAGGTAGGTTTGCTGTTTTGCACATAGCAGTCCGTGGAGAAAGAAAATTCCAAGTATCCCCACATGCTTAGCGCTTGCCTGGACCCGGCAGAGAATGCTGAGTCCTTAATGCTCATGTCATCCAAGTATCTCAGTGCACATCCAAATCCTTAGTATGTGATATTACTTAGCAGGATATTACACAGGGAAATATTTTAAGGTAGCACATTACTGGCTATTCATTATTGGTTGTTATTTGTGTGGTGTGACATAGTGCTGTCATTGAAATGAACTGTGATCTAATTAGGAGCAAATAATATCTAGGCATGCTGTGCTAATTATTTTTGTGTGAACCCAATTCGTTGCTAATATAAATAGCAATATTAATCATAGCAAGTATTGATATTTATGCAGCGTGCTTCCATTTAAGTGCAGCTGTACAAGAGAATTCTTGTTCACTCAATAACATACACTGAGGAAACAAGACTATTTAAAAATCACATATGCCATTCATCTCTTGGTGTGATTAAACTAAGTGACAAGTCTATGTGTGAAACAAAAGAAAAATTGTGCAGTAGTTAGAGCAGGGGACTTTTAAGACAGGACTCCTGGTTTTTTTCCCATGGCCATGCCATTAACCCCATATGTAGCCTTGGGTAAGTCTCTGTCCACCGTTGTGCCTCTGAATACCCCCTAATAAAATAGGTGTAATCCTCACTGTGATGTTATGAGATGTAATTTAATGTTCAACAAAATCACGCTGGGATGCTTTGGTAAAAAACTCAACGCTGGTATAAATGCCAAGTGCAATGATACATTGGCAGTGAATCGTGAGAACCCCACTGTGGTCGTCTTATGGTGTTATCTCTCTCTCTTTTGCCCGTCACCCCCCAGCCGGGGTATGGGCCACCAACTGGTGTTGGTGTTTCAGTAGCAATTGGTTCCCTTATGGGGTGGAGTTGCTAGCCCCATGCCCATGCCCATGTATTCCCAGGAGGCCTCCCATCCAAGTACTAGCCAGGCCCGACCCTGCTTAGCTTCCGAGATCAGACGGGATCGGGCATGTTCAGGGTGGTTTAGCCGTATTTTTATGGTGTCATAGCAGGGCCAAAATTGGTGTGGGGCAGCCCTGAAGAATTCCTCTGGAGCAGGGGTGATGCAGACATCCCTTCACCACCTCTGATGTAAGGAATGCGCTGAAGGAATGGCTGTGTGGGAAGGGCTTTTCTGCCCTCTTGCCATTTTGGGCGGCAGGACCATGGGAAAGCTGCTGTAAGTTAAAGTACCACCTGGGGCTGCTCTAATTTATACTGGGAAGTAGGGGGAAGGTCATGCTACCCTCCAAGCAACCCAAAATCTGCATGGTGCACACATAATGTTAAACCACATTTGGCCTCTCCTGGCTTATGCGAGTCCCAGCACAGGATCTGGCCTTGAGGGTGGGGAAGGTCTGGCAGCCTTCAGCAATTCACTTCTCTACCAGCTTGTGATTCTGGTTCTTGAGCTTCTTGGTGACAGGAAGCTTAGTTACTGTCAGAGCACCTCACATCCTTACAGTGACTGTTGGTACTGATGGACTCCGGTGGGAGTTTGGCCAACAATGCATTGCAGGACAGTGTGCTTATCCTGAAAGACTACCTCCTCCATTCAGAAGCACTGGAGCTCTTAATGCATGCAGTGACTTCTGATTCTCCCAGCTTCCCTTTACTAAACATGCAACATGGTCCTGAAGCCAATATACAGGTTCCATATTGTAATTTAACCTGAGTATAATAGCACTGTCCCCCAGGGCCGGCGACAGGAATTTTGGGGCCCCATACGGCAGATCGTACGCCCCCCCCCTCCAGTCTCCCGCCGCCCGCAGCCCTCCCCCCCGGCCGGTCTCCCGCCGCCCGCGGGGTTCCCCCCCCCCGCCGGTCTCCCGCCGCCCGCCCGCCGCCCGCGGGGTTCCCCCCCCCGCCGGTCTCCCGCTGCCCGCCCGCCGCCCGCGGGGTCCCCTCCCCCGGGCGGTCTCCCGCTGCCCGTGCCCCCCCCCCCGGCCGGTCTCCTGCCTCCCATGGGCCCCAACCCCCACATGCGCTGTGGCCGCGTGGCCTGGCCGGGAGAAGCAAAGGGAGGCGGGGGGAGGCTGCTGGGTGCCGGGGGAGGGGGCTGGTGAGCGCTGCAGCAGCTGCCCAGAGCCGCGCCTTGCTCACAGTCCCAGCGACAAGGGGGTACAGCAGCGTACCCTCCCCGGACTTCAGGGGGCCCCCCCTGAAGTCCGGGGCCCGGTACAGCTGTACCCGTTGTACCCCCCTGTCGCCGGCCCTGCTGTCCCCTAGAGGCAGAGCTCAAGCCCAGTCTCTTCGAGAAATGTGGTAGCTGGGGAGTAATTTTAAACTTGTGGTAGCAAGTGACTCCCCATATATCGCATTGCTCTTCATGCTGGTTTGTGGGTAGAACAAAGTGTTGCTTGAGATGGTTTACCATAGCTGAGCTATGCAGAAACCTCAGTCCAACCAGTTGATCAAATTGTGCTAGTGCATCTAGAACAAATTGTCTCTCTGGGTTATTTTTCCCTTTCCTCCTCCCTCTTTAATATAAGGATTGTGGCTCGGGGCCTCTTTGCCCAGAAGCTCTAGTAATGGAAGCAGCCAAAACACACCAAGCTGATGAGTTGGGTTGTTGCAGGGGCTACAGCTGGCTAGTATGTGATAGGACCTGAGACAGAATCAGGAGGCAGATTTGCTCATCCCTATGGAGAAGTGTTTTTGTGCATAAAGTTAATTTGGGCAAGTTGCAACATCTTCCTGTACCTCAGTTGTCCTATCTGTAAAATGGCAACTAAAATACTTCCTGCCCCATAGGGATGTCTAGCGCCAGACTAAACCAAGAGTACTTTTGGCTTGGGAAAATTTCTCCAGACAGATTTTTTTGTTTGGCAAAATCAACACCAGGAGAGGCCTTCATTTTCATCCAACAGTCTGAGGGGATTTTGGTGGCGTGGTCCAGTTTGGAACCGTCTCTACTACTGATTGGCAGCTTCACAAGAGTCTTGCTCTCAGTGAGCACACTTGTTTCTCTCTCTTGCTTAGCTCAATACTGAGGATAAACGCGGTCATTAGGAAAATCAGCGTTGGGATGTTTAGGTGAGTTACGTGAATATAACTCACTGTGCAAACCATGCCAACACTGGCACACAAGCAGAGCCACTGGCTTGGAAAGTGTAAGATTAAAGATTGGCCCGGGAGCCTGACTCTGGGAAGAGAGCTACAGCCTGAACCACATAATTAAGAGTCTATAAATTAGACGGTGATGCATGGCATAGTACATCACGTTCTTGAAGGTGAGGCATATACAATGTGAAGTACTGAACATATTAAAGAAAGATGACTCTTTCTCTGGGAATAACCCTGCATATCTTTTGTGTAGCAGAGCCAGTGCTCTCATTTTAAAATTTAAGTCTGGGGGACTGTGTGTATGGGCAGGGAGGGGTGTTAGTATACATATTAACAGTGATTTTTAATGGAAAGGATTTTTCTTTGTTCTTTTACAGAAAAATCTGCATCAGTAAGTGTCTATTATTTATTGTTTGTCTGGGGATTCTAGTCATGGGCCAGGACCCTAGGGTGTTAGGGTCTGTACAAACACAGAACTAAAATGTGGTTCCTGTCCCAAAAAGCTTATATGGTCCCCAAAGTGATCTATCCAGCAAGAGGCTGGGAAAAACTGTTAAAATTCTGGACATATGCTTTGGGCTATTCTTTTTTTCCCCTGGGAATTCTATAAACATCCCTCAAATTGTCAAGTGTGGCAAATCCTTTTAGTATCAGATACTACTACTGTCACAGCCTACAAATCCTTCCCCAAACTGCTGGCGTTTGTGAGGTTGACTATCAGCCAGTTCACTTTCCTCCGTGTCCCTTCTGGAAAGCAGACATCGCCTAAAGAAAAGGTACGGCACCTATGTGAGCAATGCAGAGATAGTACAACCAGGTTCTTTTCAGACAACAAATAGAAGCTTAGACGAAAAGAACAAAATAAACAAGATAGAAATTACATCATTTTTGGTGCATTAATATGCAATTAAGTTTGTTGTGCAATCAGTTGATTCATTTAGCACTGGCAGGATTATCTCCAGACAACAATTGGTCATTTCAGATGATACTAAAATGATTTCCCCTTTTAGATCATTGTAATTACATGAAGAAGAAATTTAGAGTTGTGTTTTGCTTTCATTGGCTATTAATAATCATACGGCTTACTTAGGGGTATAGGGAGAGATCCATTTCCTTTATGGCAGCGAGAGAGATATAAATTACATTAAATTAAGGAAGTGTCCCTTCCCCACCCTCCATGAAGACAAATCTTTGTATTTGTTCTCCATAGAAAACAGTTAGACATTAATCTTATGCAATACAGCATGGAATTTGAAATCAGGAGTTCAAACACATTTCCTTTGAAGGATGTTTTTACAAGGCCTAATATTTCCCATGGCAAAAGTCACCTATACAGCAAGGAAGTGAAGTTGAAAGTGATAGGGGGTGAAAAAAAACCTCTTGTTACTTTGAACTTCCTGTAATTTAAAGCTACAGAAGAATGGGAAGAGTTTGAAAAACAACACGACCTAGGGTCCCCCACATTAATGGGTTTGTGGCATTTAATGGGCAGCAGTCCATTGCAAATCAACTCCTATTCACTATCCAATACTATGTATGACAATGCACTTGACAGTATGGGTCACTATTGTCACCCTGCTCTTAGTCAAACTTTCATTCTAAATAAAAATGACCAGAGGTGCTTTAATTATCTCAGTCCCTCAAGCAAAAGTGTATTATCTGTCTTTTTCAAAAAAGGCCACCTCTTTTATTTTGTATTCAAGTTGCTCCTTTTGTGGTTACTGGTCAGCTGGCACTCCCAGTATAAGCCACTACTGTTCTTGACTGGGGTTTGTAATTTAACAAGTTTAATTTTCACTGAAGGATATTGACATACAAGGCCCCAGTCAAAAACATTTTAAAATTAGTCTCTTATAATCAGAATAAATGATCAAATACACATAGCACAATTGCTTATAAGGCATTTTACATGATATGTATTATATATATATATATAATGTATCTAATATCCATTGCACTGTATAATTGATGCCCATGGAGCTGGTCAAGTAGTGTCACTCTCCCAGAAATAACACATGTGGTTTGCTTTCCACTCCCTCAGCCTCTTTCCAACCTCCTGCAACCCACGGAGGGGGGGAAAGGAAGCCTATTCCACTACATTGATTTTCATCAGTCTATCTCAACTATACAATTCCTGACATGACTCTAGTTAGCTCTGTCAAGATGTACGCACGCAATACAGAGCTGTCTGGTGTTGCTCATGATATTTCTTAGAGCAAAATGTTTCACACCACGAATGGCAGGGAACCCAAATTAACAAACGCTTTATTTCAAATACAGGGCTGCCTTTAATGCTCCAAAACTCACTTATTCAAAGCCTGGTTGTGTCCTCAGCTGAAGACAAAGGATGTTTCATACAATGAATGGTCTCAGGAAAGCCAGCTGTGCGTTTCTGCAGATATCTGGCATGGAGGAGGTTGGGGGACAGAAAAGGGAGCAATTGAGCGGAAGTGCTTTAACCTCAAGGCTTTCGCAAAGATTAGTGGATATAAATAAGGCAGTTTAGCTAACCTGCTCCCGTCCCTGGCCCTTGGTCTCCCTTTCATGGGCACCTACCTCTGGACTCCTTTCCTTCTGCTCTTGAACTGACCACAACCACCATGTTACCCAGGCAGAAAGTCACAAGCCACTGCTGGGCTGGCTGCCTTCATTATCTGAAGGCTTGGGAGGTATCACCTTTAGATAATCAGGATTCGTCAGCTTGTATCACAACATATTCATGACAAGGGGCGTTTTACTTTAGGCTGAACAAAACAGACAGTGACATTCTTTCTAACTGAGCATTTTCTTGCTAAAACCAGTCATACTTTTCAATAACTTCTGGGCACTTTCCCCCATTTATTTATAATGTTACCTTTGCAGATGCTGAGGCCTGATGTCTGCTAAAACAGGACTCGGGATGATGGTGAAAAGCAGCAGTTTGCAACTTCATTATCCATTTAAAAATACCTGGGTGACTAGTCCCTACAGCCACCAGTCAAACCATCCCAGCTCAAGGGACAGAGCCAGTGCTGTAGAAAAATGGAGGCCATTGGCTCCAGATGATGACCCCAGGTTTCATTTCCTGCAGTAAGGGCCTGTCTGACAACTCCGCAAGGGGCCTGACTTGTAGCTGTAGTTGGAGCTTTTCTAATGTTCAAACCCTGTGGCCTGCTTTGGGGATGGCAGAAGGAGAAACCTGCCTGGTGGCACAGAATGACCAAGTTAAGCAGTTCATTATTGCCAACTGCAAGTGTCCAAACATCATGAGATTGGCTTAAAAATCGTAAGGTTTCTTTAAAAAAAAAAAATTGTAAGTTTGGGATGCTTTTCCATACTTTGTGTCTTTCTGAGCATCGGGGGTTTGGTTTTCTCCACAGTCATGAGGTTTTAAGAAAAGCCACCAATTGTGAGATGCAAAAGTTGATGACTGGAAATGTTGGAGATTTGTGTTTTCCCCCCTCACTCTGTCCCTGGGTGCTTGAGGGGAAGACAGAGTGGTGCCTCTGTAGTTGCCATTGAGACAGGGTGTAAAATTGTTCTCGTTGAGCTACTGGTTTCAGATACTGTAGTTATGCCAATGGGACAAAGCCACCCCCTTGACCCTCTGGGGAAGTCTCCCTTGTATTGTTACAGTTCTGCTGTGTGAGGAGGGAGAGTTTGATTGGAGGGTGTGTGTGCACCCCCTGCATGGTGAGGTGTGGGGGGCTCCTGCTTTACGAGGGGCAGAGTTAGAGGAACATTGGGGCAGAATAAGAGGATCTGGCGCTGCACGGATCCTTCGGTCCTGCCTTCCATTGAGCTGCCTTCTGAGCTGGAGCATATAGGGGCTTCTCTGTAGCACAGCGCAACCATCCGACAGGCTGTTTAGGACGGGATACTCCCTAAGGCACCTGTAAAGATCTTCTGTGCTGAGTCTGCCTTTTCGCTCACTCTCCGGATCCCTGCATTTCTTCTGATTGTCTCACTCTACACATCCAAATAACTCCGTTTAAAGTAGAGGTGCTGACAATTAGTCAATTACTGCTTCTCCGCAAACCTGACCTTAAACTCTATAACCTGCACAATTATCAACGCTGCACTTGAAACAAACTTTTTTTTTTAATGGAAAGCTAAACCCAATCCACTTTCTAGAAGCTGCCTTTAATTTTACCCATCCGACAGCAGGTCCTAATAATTAAACCTGTATATGGGCACTTGTGGCAATTTATAGAGCCTGTTATCCCTCCTTTATGCATCCCCACTCTGCTCCCAAGGGATGTAACATCTAAATTAACCGCTCCCATTGAATGCTTCCTATGTTGTAGCTATGATAACTGTCAGAGTCTCAGCTCCCAGCACGGTGCAGAACTGGGTCCTTACTTTGACCCCCATATGAGCTAACTGAATATTCTTCTTCCAGGCAGCCTGATTTCTGGAGTGTAATTTTTTTCCCCCACAGCAGTGACTCATGGGAGGAAGGGTGGAGATTTTCTTTTTGCTCCATTTATGCGCAAATGCTGACAGGAATGCTGCTTTGAAGTGTTTGTAGGCTGCTGTAGGGTACTTGTAGTTCTCATTTACATAATTTTTCAAAAGACTAAAAACTTCTAATGGATTTGTTTGTATTTATTATAGAAATGCAAGGCCAAAGATGTGGCAGCTAACACAGAGCACACAGAGAACGTCAACTTGCTTAAGCAATTCCAGTGTTGCAATTTCTCTGCAGTGCTGTGGTTGGGGACCTTTTAGATTAAATTCATTAGTTCGTGGTAGTTTTAAGATGTAACATAAGCCTCCAAAGGGATCTTAAGCTTTTCTTTTTTATTCAAATGAAATCTTCCCTTGGTATTTCTCTGGGCATTTTTCCAGTCACAATAAAAGGGACACTGCTGAAGGGTATTCTGCTGTTCACTTAAATGCCAGCAATCCAATTAAAGGAATACTTCGCCTTTTGTAAATAAAGCTATGGCTAGCACTGTCCGTTGGCAACAGGTACTCTTGGGCTCCTAGGGCTCCCAGGTGCTACCACAATACAGATAATATGAATGATCAGTGGTAACAGTGCTGGGGTAACACTGCAAACTCGGATCGGCGCTCCTTCACACAGAGACTGATTTCGTTGTCTAGTGTACTGAGAGTAAAGTTTGCATGTAGCAAATGGGCCTGTGGGTGTTAGGTGCCCAACTCCATGGACTGTCAGTGGAAGGTACTGACCTCCTTTGGAAAGCGCTTTGAGATCTATGGATGACAGAAGTAGGGAGGCGGGCCTTAACTCTACACTTGCCATGACCTAAAAATGGGGCATTGGGTATGACAAAGCACCACAATGAAGAAGATGTGCGAAATTTACTCCTGCAGACCTTAAGATGTTGAGGGGTGCATTCCTTCGCTATAGATAACTCTTTCTGTAATCTGGATTCTCCCTCTTCTGCCAATGTCAATAACTGTCAGTAATAAAAATGAAGGGACACACAATTTGTGTGGCGCTTTGGGACTAAACTGAGTGTCATCTCTGGAAAGGAGGTGGTTTTGGTTTCGCAAATTGAAAAGAAGCACTTTCTCTGAACTACAAGAGTGCAAGAGGTTTCAGATAAGACTGTTTCAGTGTGGTTGGGCCTTTGGTGAGAAGGCAGCCCAAGACCCAATTTAAAATGAAGAGGATATTTATATGTAATTCACTGAGATTAATCTGTTACTGTGAAGCCAAGAGGATGCTAAACGTTTCCTTATGTGGGTAGATCACTTGGCCGAACCTATCTCACAAGGATACAGAATATAGATATGACCAAATAGGCACGGTTTGTTTGTCATATAGTAAAGTTATTATTTTGCTTTATATAAAATCATTGGCTGAGAAAGGAGAGGAAAAGAGAACTGGCAGTAATAAATCTACCTTTCATAAAGGAAAATGAGCTCTGTTCGACTCGAAAACCAGACTCGAAAGCCAAAAGTTTCAGAGGGCCTCTTTGATTGTGTGTAGTTATTTCCACAGCAGAATTTCTACACACACCCAATATATCAATCAGGCTGCAAGGGTTCCATAGTGTTAAGATAGCAGATCATAACAGCTATAGCAATTTGCCATAGGATGGGCTACTGAGTGTCTCTAATTGATGGGGATACTGACGGCCCATTGTCTGCACTTCTGCTACGTTTGTGGTTTGCCAGCTGGCTTATTCTTTTATGTTTGTGTTTCTTATGCTTGTGACTTGGCCTGTATTCTTTCTGCTGGTTGTAATGCAGATGAATTTTTTTTCCCCTGAAAGATCTGGAAAAAAAACTAAAGCTGGTTGTTTTTTAAAAAAAAGTTTAAAGCAATTCTGCTTTTTTTGAAACTGCATAATTGAAGAGCTCTGAAATAATTGGCTTATTATAGTGCACCCGTAAAAATGAATTTGCATCTCATTTATGAACTATTAGATTTCCTATCGTATGGGGCTGATTGTTCTTAATGTGACTTGCATGTAATTTAGCATTCTTTATTAAAACACTTTGTAGATAAATACTGAGATGGAGTCAATACAAAATCAGAGGGTAAAATGCTGAATTTTGGAGTATTCGAGATCCAGATTGTGAAGCTTGAACCCATAGCGTTTTGTTTTCCTTGACCTCCCAGTTTACGTGCTGCTAAAGAAATCTGAGGACACCCCACTTTTTTTTGAATTTACGTTCTGCAACCTTTACACTTCAGATTGTGGGGAGGATACCATTCTTCTGGCTAATAGTGCTTCTCCTGATTAATCTGTTCTTGACTGCATGCAAGTAGTGGTTAAACTCAATACCAGTGCATTCTTGTCTGAGCGGACATGGCTGGCACACAAAGGGTAATCATCCCGGCTAGTGTTAATAATGAACTTACACCATTAGAGAATTTGGCCCAGAATCTTTATACTTGAATATGTGCAAAAGGTTCCGATAGAATATTTTTAAAGCCATTGGGTTTCAAAACCTGCACATATCAGAATGTCAGAAACGCAAGCGCTGTATAAAAGGAGAGAAACATTGTTCAAACATAAAGAACCCAGCACAATCAATGATCACTATCTCTTTAATATGCTTTTGTCAGCATGTCCTGTTGTGTGAGTAACTGTAAGCATGGGTGATCATAAACACCAGTCTTAATATCTGGGCCACCATTGTGACTTGAAGGAAGGACTGAGACGACAAGAATAAAAATGCAGCAAACCCAAGGCCTCCTTTTAGAATGGAGGAAAATTCTTAGTGATTGCTTTACAAATAAAATGGCTCAAAGAAAGGGGAAAAGTCAGCCCTTTGTGTGAAATACGGCAACAATGAACTGTAGATTTAGAATAATTTATATATAGTACCTAGCAAAATGATTAAGGTATGTTTAAGTGTTCTTGTATGTGTTCTCCAATGGTTGTAAAAATACTGTCATTGTCTGAAAAAGATCTTTAGGTTTTAGAATTGAGACCACCATTAATTCATCTTTGGAAACAGTCAATTCAAAATATTAATGATAGGTATTTAGCAGGAGCAGAGGCATATGGCTAAAATGTCATGTGCTGGGAGACCAGTGACCTTCATAAATACTTTGGATCTTTCAGAGTGTTTTTGTCAGTAAGTGATCATAGAAGAGAGGTCTTTAATCAGCCTCTGTTGGAATTCTTGGTTTAATCCAGTGCATAAACCTAATGTTTTCATTTATTACGTGAACAGTAAGGCGGCTGACTATGTGATGTAAGAACAGGGAGTACTGAATTGAAAAGTTATAAAAGGATCTTATGCTCCTTCAGGAAACAGAATATCTACAACTCTAATCATTTCAGAAACACCCCCACCCCCTACCCCCCAAAATGCTGAGAACTGTTACATCAGAACAGCAGTGGGGAGCTTTGCATTGCTACCAATGACTTTGAGTTCAGCAATATAATAAATACAGCTGGAACACATGTTATTCCAAATAAGCAGGGAAGCATAATGTATCCCTTTAGCTGTGGAAAAGTAATTTGTACTATATATTAAATTTGGCTTCAGAGCTGTGGAGGGACTGCACCTTTAAGAGCTAGCACATAATTTAAGGAAATTATTCACTTTATACATTAGAACAGATTAGAAATGTGTCCGAATCAATCCTGGACATTTCCCTGATGTCATGTGTTGTTAGGGAAACAATTACTTCACATCTGGGTAAAAGCCTTACTTTGAGGATCAAGCTAATGCAGCATATGGTGCACTGTAGAAACAGGGGCTGTATATCTTGAGAATGCAGGCAATAGCCCATTACAGTAGTTGTTAACATATTTCTTCCACTTCAGCTGTTCCACTGTATGGCAGACTTTGTTATTGTTGTGCTTAGAAGAGGTTTTACACCTTAGAACCTGTGGAAGATGTAATAATGATTCATAGTTCAAGGGTTAAGCACAATTGATCTGTTAGCTTTCAGAGGCCTAGTGCTCTATTGCTCTGGCCTTTGAAGGATAAATGTCTTATTCAGACAAATCCAGATTGCTTTTTAAATAGATACAGTTTGCTGTACACCAATGTCAGGCAATACCACTGTGGAGCACAGACTGCTGGTGCAAAGCAGCAAAGAATACGTTTTTAGTTCTGTTGAGAACTTATTTTTTTAAAAACCTTTATTTTTATTTTGGAGTGTCATTTTCAAAAGTGACTAGTTATTGTGACTACCTCCATTTTTGGATCCCCAACTTCAGACTCCTTAAAAATGCCGGATTTTCACAAAGTGGGATGTTCACCATTTTCTACAGATCTGGCTCTTGTGGGGTGTTTTAAATGGGGCTTGCAAAATTGCTTGTCACTTTAGAAAAGTTGGCAAAACTTCCATTGACTTCAGTGAGACTATTGCCTCGACAGATCAAACTGACTCAAGGCTTCAGGATCATCTCTCCCTTTATTTTGTTTTTATATTTTAGAATGAAGGATCAAACTCTTCCATCAGAGAGAGAAATGGTAAAACAATGTTTCCTTCTGTTGATAAAAACTCAGTAATAAATAATCATAATGTTCATACCATATTTACATACATACCGTACCTATGTTAGTTATTTAGCGATGCTAAGTTAGAACACACACAACACAGTCACTGCCCAAAAGATCTTAGGGGCAGCTTACGATTTGCACATTCACTAGACCAAGCCACATGGACCAGAATTGGCACTGGTCACCCCCCAGGGACAGGACACGCTATAGTAAGCCTCCTAAGGACACTGACAGGGAGTCCCTCAGTCCCTCAGTCCAGTCCCGCAGTACAGCCCCTTGTTCACCCACTGTGTCCCCGATAGAGCCTTAGCGTTCCTGTGTATTCCCAAAACATGACAGCTGCAATAGCTAATACCAGCCATGATGTAGGAAGGAATCACCTGCCTCGATAGAGTAAATTGCAAATACTTGGATTAATTATTATTTATACTCAAGTATGGCTTAGAGGCCCCAGTCAAGATAAGAGCTCCTTTGTTGTAGCTTCTGCTCCTGCAATGCACCATCCCTGCCCCACAGCACTTACACTTGAAATAGACAAGATGGAGAGAGGGGGCAGGAGAAATATTTATCCCTGTTTGACAGCTGGGGAGGTGAGGTGCAGAGAGATCAAGTGACTTTCCCAAGGTCACACAGGAAGTCTATGGCAGTGTTGTGAACTGAGCCCCAGACCCATGTATTCTAACCCCTGTCTTCCTCTCCTTTGTAAGTATTTTTGGTTATTTGAGAGGTTTTACTAAAGCATGCTAAAAAATTTTTTTTTAAAGACATTGGGAATACTCTTCTCTAAATCTGAATGGTTAGAGGGCAGAGAGATGGGAGGGAGTATTTCATATACCTGTTACCATGCTCATTATTTTGTTGCACTTGTGTTTTTCATTGCCCACAGATAACCTCACCGAAACCAGGCTGATTATCTGCACAGGAGGTTGTTTTTGCATGCTAAAGGAAAACACAGGTACATCTTGCTAATTTGATTTTAATATCTGTGCCACACTATTGTTTGACCTAGAAATTAGATTGCTTTTTACTAATATAATTGGCTAATTAAAATGTCTTGTTCTCTAGGAGATGAGAAAGATACCCAGAGTCTTTATGTGACTAGGGACGTAACAGAGTAAACATGCATACGTTCTTAATTCATATAAGCCTATTTAGAACACAAGAAAAGAAATATGCTCTAAAATGATTTTCTTAATATTCCAGAGAAATTAAGGCCCAATTCTGCATACTGGTGAGTATAGAGGAGGTGAGGGGTCCTTTGGTAACACACAGTTTTGTGACCACTACAGGAGCCCTGTATTTGCAATATCCCATTATTGGTACATATTTTAAGTGAAGTTAATTCTGAGATACAAAGAAATGGGGTTGATTGAAGATGCCCAAGAATCCCCTCCCCCCGGGGCAGCTTTTGTATCCTTAGTTTTGCCAGTTGGCTACAAAAATTTGATGCTCCCTTGGTCTGTGGGGTGGTGTCTCTTGATCACCAAATCTGAGTGTGTGTGGGGGAACTTAGACATGGTACAGCCCTTACTTCCATCTTCCCCCATGCCGGGAGCTGGTGCATGGGCAAAGACAGGTGGGGAACAGATGGACTCCTGCCTCTGCTCTTTCTCAACCTACTAGCCATCACAGAAGAGTGGAGCACAATGGGTAGCGATTTAGTACATGGGTTAATAAGCAGATTAATTCCGTCCAGTGCCACCTGTGAGAGCCATACTTCCCACCCTGGGCTGCTCCTAGGATGCGGCATCCATGCATTATCCCTCATTTGGGCTACAGATAAAGTCGCAAACGAGCCCAAAGTGTGCAAAGTATATTAGAAACATATGCTAATTGTATGTGAAAACAATGTTAACTAAATGTCGACTTCCCTATCTTCAGTTAAAAATGCTGGATGTACTCCAAAGTTACAAATTCCTTCACTGAGCCAGTAGGGAAAAATAATGAATTATAGCTAATCTAGCCATGAAGCTTATATTTGCATAAGTAATATGAAGCTAATGTGTGGATAAAATTGTTTTAATAATATTTCATTTTAAAATTTGAAACTGTTAATGAATTTGGACACATTATTGAGCAGGTATATTTGGCAACTGGCTAGAACAGATAATTCTAATAAAGGTCTAGTTGAATCAAAATCTATATTGAACATTACATGACACATTTGAGATATTTTATCAACTTAAATGGGTTCACCTTCTCATTTTGTTGTGCTTTATCACTGGTAGCCTTCAGAGGCATTGCCAATAAATAAATAAATGCTATTTCAGTGTCAGAGCGGGGGAACATGTGTAGTAAAATCCTTGGGTCTGATTTTTTTATTCTTTCTCACTATTGTAACTGCATTGACTTCAACAAAGACACACTAGATTCTCATGAGTGTAAGAGCTGTATCATGCTCTATAAATTGTGTTACCAATTATGATTGATAACTAGATCCAGGCTGCTATTAGTCATGATTGTCTACATGATAAATCCAGACTCACATTAGCTCCCTTGTTCTCTGCCAGACATGCGTCTACAGAACTGGTAGTAAAAGGTCCATTTCTCATTTAAAATACTGTATTCAAATATTTATTTAAATGGTTTGACTTCAATACAAACAGGACTGAGGCCCTGAAATGTCATGCCAAGAAAAACCTGGTAAAAGGCAAAATTCCTCTTGACCTTAGTAGTGCAGAATCACTAATGATTTAATTACAGAAATGAAATACAATTTTAAATTTCCTTCTGTATTTCATTGCTTAGTTGAAGAAGAGACTGAACCTCACTCACCATCCCAATCAGACTCGTATTCCAAGAGCGCTAGTATCCTTGAGAAGAGTTTTGTAATATTACAGTAGTTTTGTCTCCATGAAGGTTTTACTGTAGGAGTTGCACCTGCTTGTTTCTGGAGATGCTTCACAAATCAATTGGTTGTGTTTTTCAAATTGAACGCATTGTCCCACAGACCTGTAAGACCGAGTGTATCAATTATTTCCAGATCATCTGCTAAATGTGGAAATTGACCAGAATAGCTCCCTCCCTCTATGGATACTCTCCCTTCTGGAATAAATGTGACTACATTCCAGAATAATACTCTATTCATAAAACAGAGTAAACATTCCAGGATCAAATCACTTTTATTTCAGAATAGGTGTCCATATGGGAAAATTATTCCAGAACAGCTAAATTATAGTAGAATAGGTCTGTGAGTCAATTTCCCCAGTGTACACAGGCCCTGAAGGAATTATGGGGGCAATGTTTATATTGTTTATTCCTTCCCCACAGGGACACGTGAAACTGCATTCAGCTAATGTGTTGTCAAAGCTCTAGTACAACGAAGATCGCCCTGCATAGTAGGCTTGTCTTCTTGCTGACAAAAACAGAGTAATTCTCCAAGTCCTGGTTGGTTTTCTGAAGTCTCATATGTGTATGTGTCAGGCACACTAGACATCTGACCCCCCTCCCCGTTCACATTAGGACATGCACACCTAATTTATAGCCAATAGTTTCAGTGCAGTAGCCTTCACTTGCATTTATGCTGTCGACCCCCTACAAACGTGCGGGTCTGTAGCTGCTGTTTGCTGAAATACCGTGCACATAAAACTGTTTAGAAAGCAACAGTTGGATGTTTTATCAGCACATCCTGTCTCTCCACTTCCATTGTTACTACCCTTGAAACAAGATAGTGATTCACTTCTCTCTCTCTGTTAGCCCAGGCATTCAGTGAGTCCTGTCAGGTGTTTTGGGGGTATCACTGTCATGACTGAGGGATACACTCATTTTAATCCTTCCTGAAGAGAGAACTTCTACTCTTCACCTGTCTCTGGGCTGAAAAAGAAACACTTTGAGCTCTTAACAAGGTGCAAACTACCAGGACCAGATCCTCAGCTGGTGTAAATCTGTATAGCACCATTGAAATCAACAGAGCTACATCAGCTTTCACCATCTGAGGATCTGGCCACGTCTGTGCTTTCAGCTAATGCTGGGATTTTCAAAGGCACCTAAGGGAGTTAAATACCTAAAGCCTGCTGAAAGTCACAGACTCACACACCTTTGACTTAAGTGTCAAGGGCATAATTGGGCACCCATTGAATTAAATAGGGGTGTGTGTGTGTGTGTGTGTATACACACACACACTCACACACACACACACACACATATATGTGTGTGTGTGTGTGTATATATATATATATATACACACACACACACACACACATAGAGAGAGAGTGAATGTGTGGGGGGGTGTGGGTGTGTCTAAATATATTTTCTTTTCTCTTTTATATTCTATATAGCTGGTTTCTGGTAGAAAAAAGAAGAAAGTTTTCCACCCCCACGTTTCATTTTAATTATTTGTTGCACAATTTCTTCCCCAAGAGGGAGGTAACTCCTATTTCCCTACCAAGAATAAAGAATGGCTGTGAGGCTAAGATCAAGACAGCTGTGGTTGATATGATAAATCAAGATGGTTGCCTAGTCATTTATAATCGCACTCCTGCATGCGGGAGGCCCTCTGGAATCATTATTGGAATACTCAGTGTTCATAGAAGAGAAAGCTCTGTGGGGACTTATGTATAGATTACACATACAATATACATTATTTGTGTATGAATATATAGCACTTCCTCTTAGCTGCTGAACTGTCAGTTCCAGTACTAGTAAGTCATCTCCTTTGCTTGGACTAGAATATAATTCTGTCTCTCTTAGCATTATGATATTTTCTGTGTTAAAATTAAAGTTATTATATACAGCAATGTTACACACCCTATGTGGCTCCGGTCATTACCATCTCTAAAAGGATATCACAAAACTAAAGGGTATTGACTACAATGCTAGAACTCTTAACTTCTGTCCATGCTATGACTCATTCTGTTGGATTACATTTACTCTAAGAATTAGCAGGTGAGCATTTGCCATTTAAAGCAATTTTTCCATGTTTGTTTCAAAGTGCCACAAAGGACGCATTCCCTTAAAGGATTTTCTGCAAATAAATAAGGAGCACATAGGACTAAATTAGTTCAAGCAAAATACAGGACACTCTCCTGTTAACTTCACTGAGAGTTGCCAGGACTTACCTAAACTAGGGCTGAACTAGGTCAAGAGAGTATGTTTAAGTTCTAAACCGCTGAAAAAACATCTGAAAAAAATGCACCCATTTAAACTATATTTTCGATAACTAGATGAGCAGAAATTCTCTCGGAGTATCTCTGTTCTGATAACTTGAATGTCACGTTTCAACCGATCTGATTCCAGACTTATTAAACTCTGAAAAGTGGGCTTTATAATGGAAATAACAACACACCGAACCTTAATTACAGCCACAGCACTGGTATATCTTTTAACACACTAAAAGCATGTAAGATGCAAGAAGAATTCAGTACGAGAGAGCTAGAGCTGGTGGGCCTATTCATTGTGAATAATAACCACTGTGAATTTAGACCTTCTTTATGTTAATATTGCTGGGCCAAGCCTTAACAAGGGTCCAATCCAGTCCTCACTGAAGTCCGTCTGAGTTTCACATTTGATTTCAATGGGGACAGCATGTGAGCCCCATAAGAATAAAATATAAAGTATTATTAAATGTTTGGGAGAGAGGTTCAATATGACAATGCAAACATTTCCTGGTGTTTTGTCTTGGCAGGATGGGAGAATTTGAAGAAACTATCTGTTGTTTTGTTTTTGTTTTTTAAAGCTTCATTGGAAACTGCTCCGTTGTAGGTATGAGATTTATTAATTTGTATTCCATTCCCTACTGGCTTGAAAAATGTGCCTGGAATATATCATGAAAAGCCTAATAGAATTATAATGATTTACTTTTCAATAGGATTAACATTTGGTGGCTACAATGAAAATCATCTATAAGATAAATATTTTCTTATTGTGTTTTCCTTCAAAGGAATACAGTGTTTAAAAATTGATCAAAATCCAATGTCTCACAGAAAGTTTGTGTACTATTCCATGCCTTCTATAGATCATTTACTTTTTCTCCTTTTTAAAAATACATAGTTATTTATTACATTTTCATCAGCTCTCTCGTGAAATGGTTTCAGATTTCCATTAAGTAACTGCACTGATTGAAATTAGGAGGTACCTATTTTTCAAGCCAGTGAAATATTTTCTTGTCTAGAAGTTGATACTTTTAACTTCCATGACATTAGTACAATTGTGTGAGCCATACATTACTTTGGACCAGCCTCTTAAGTCCCATTGAAATGGACAGGGACAGTCCCATTGTAATCAACAGGGACCATCCTGGTGGGACGGACTTCTGATGGCATAGAATCTAGAATATCAAGGTTGGAAGAGACCTCAGGAGATCATCTAGTCCAGCCCCCTGCTCAAAGCAGGAGCAATCCCCAATGAAATCTTCCAACCGATTTTTGTCCCATATCCCTATATGGCCCCCTCCACTTAAAGGTAGGTCATAAGCAAAGACGGAGTCTATTCAGTCTCTCCTTCTTAACACACCCACTCCCATGGCCCTGTATATTCAGAGTTCATGGTTTAGCTACAGTAATTTGCTGTTTGTGTACAGCAGCGGGTCTCAAACTTACCTTTACGGCGACCCCTTTTTTCCTGAGCAGCACGGCGGCACGACCCCTTGTCTGTCCGCCGAAAAGCCGCCGAATTAATTACTTCCGCATTTGGCGGCTATTTTCGGCGGACATGCTGAGCGCTCCTGAAATAGCTTGGCATGTCCGCCGAAAAGCCGCCGAAAGCGGAAGCGGCGGCTTTTCAGCGGAAAAATCAGCTCGCGACCCCTCGGGAAGCGGTCGGCGACCCCCCAAGGGGTCGCAACCCACAGTTTGAGAACCCCTGCTCTACAGGATTGTTCCTTCTTTTGGATTTGTTCTTTATTAACTTATAGAATTGTTTTCTCTTCTGCTTCAAGAAGCTTGAAATATGGATGGGTTAAATACTCTGCAGTTAAATACTCTGTTTTGTTATAACATGACATTTCTCTCAATCATACATTTCATACAATGTTTCATAAAGATTTTAGTGAGTGAATTAAACTAGTGAGACCATCCAGCTGTTGACAATGTTGCACTGTGGGTTAAATTTGGGTTTTCAAGACACTGGATGATACACTGCATATTATTTGCCTATAATAACAATATATTCCAATCATTAAGATTATTATTAACTTGAATCATCTTCTTTGCTTCTTTAGGTCCTGATTCAGCAAAGCACTTAAGAACACACTTAGGTCTCATTGAAGTCATTGGAGTTAACCTGTAGCAGAAACACAGGTCCTTTATTGGGATGATGGTGGATGCTCAAAAGGACATTTGCAGGCATTAAACTGGCTGGCAACCAGTAATGCAAGTTTGAGCTACAGTGTGGTGGTGCATCATCATTAAAATGTTCAGGTAAATGTGCTTCCCGTTGCATGGGAAGTTTTTAATAATACCTGTCCATCTGTTCCCCTCGACACTTCCCCCGGTTTAAATCTACATAGATTTGAGGTGTGGAAATCAGGGCTAGCTCTGAAAACTGAAACTTTAGAATAGTGTCTTCAGAACCAAAACTCACTCTGTCAAAGCCCCATATGATTGAAACTAGATTGAAGGGTTTCAAGATTTAGCTTGAAGGGCCCAGTGAACCCTGGACCATTTCAGCTTCATTTATACAGACCATTTGGGGCTTTATTTCAATCTACCCATCATGTGCCATACAGCATTCAAACTGGTGCCAATGGACAATATCAGTAGGAAGAAGAGCTTTGAAAATTTGGCCTGAAATTGATGAAGTGGGAGTGCACTTGCTTAGGGCTGTCTTGCACGCATCCAGCATCACTTGAAAGTCGGATGGTTGTATGCACAGGTACCTCTGCACAACCCTGATTTTTGTACACGCATTTTGTGCTGGGCGCATGCACAGTTGAAAATTTGGGTTTTTATGTGCTGGCGTGGAAGATGTGAAAGGAGAAATTTGCCTATAGAAATCATGCACCTTGTTCACGGCTTGGCACCATTTATTGACATTGGGTTTTGTCCCCAAGCTAATTTGCAGTATCTTTGTGTTGCCTCTGAGACTTGCCATTCCTTGTCATTTCACTTGTGTGAAGAGAGTGCTTTAAACACTGATGCTTCTCCTTCAGACTGATTATCAGCATCTGCAAGAGTAGATTTTTTGGGGTGTAGATACTTGACAAATTCAAACAACTCTTAATGTTTACGAGAAAAACAATACTGAAGAAAGCCAGGACTAGTAAAAAGGCAGATTCACAAAGCATTTAGCCGTTGTAGTAAAATTTAGGAAAGTGGCAATGGTATCTGGTGATAAACCAAAGCAATCACCCTTAAAATTTAACCAGCATGGCCATCAAATGTTTAATTATGAAGAGAGTCCGGTAAAACCTCTGGGTGACAATATATTTAACAGTAGAGCAAAACTGATCTAGAAAAGTTTTTACTAATGTTGATTTAAAGGGTAATTTTCTTGTCAACTATATAATTAATGCACCATACAGTACAGTAGCCTATTGTTATTCTAGTACTCTGAGATGCATTTCAAACTGAATAGCTGTTTAACAAAACACTTGGCAGATTTATTACCCTTAGGTGATTCTGTCATTCAGCATTTTCACACATTTAGCCTGAAGTAGCAGAATCAGTTTTGGTATCAAGTCTGTGAAATGCAGGGCTGTTTAAATTAAAAAAGAAAAAAAGAAAAAAAAATCAGGGAGCCTTGTCTATTAGCAGTGAAACATGAATTACCCTTGCAAGCTCCTTGTCTTTTCCTCCCTTAGTCAAGGCATTGTCTGCCACTTTTAATATACTATGAAGAGGCATTTTGTGGTCTTTTAAAGATATTGTCTTCAAAGTGATGCTTTCTTTACTTTACTTGCCTCTTCAGAAACTACAGTTCAGAGATAAATGCTTATGTAATGGGAATTTTTAAACATGGAGACATCATGTTGAATTTGCTGTTGCTCTGTGTATAAAAATTCAAGAGTACAGTAGATTATTTTTTGAGAGTAGATGACATATGACACATCTATGAGGAAATACATCCTTAAACTGGGATGCTATAGGAGAAAGGAGAAGTGTGGATAAACAAATTTACATGTGAAACATTCTGAAGTTATTTCTTTTGTGCAGAGGTTGAACTGAAACATTTAAAAAAAAATTGGAATCCTCCCCCCGTCTTTTTACCATTCCGTGCAAAAAAAATTCAAAACATTTTGAAATTTGCAATTTTTGCTTTCAGTAAAAAAGCCTGGAAAGTTTCAAAAAAAAGCTCTGGAGAGATGTTCAACCCATTCCACAGACAGAAAGGGCATCTCACACATGCCCTGTTTCAGTGAGTTTATTTTAATCTCTTTACCACTCTTTTTTAAATATACAACAGTGAGTATGAAGGATAGTTTATTGGCACAGCAAGCCAAGATATTTTCAGCCCTTTTTTGAGGATAGGTAATGGGTATTTTTCAAAATCCATGAGTGCACAAGCTGCTATCTCATCTTAATCAGTGTCAGAGCTTGGACCTTACCATGCTGGTACCTGTGTTAAAGCTGCCTTGGGAAAAAATTGGGATTTCATCAATAATTGTATACTTCACTCTTGACGGGAGTGTAAGTTTAGCAATTGTATTGTTACCTTAAATTATTCAAATATTTCTAAGGAGTAGGAAGCTCAGAGAGTAACCAGCAGTGTTTCTGACACCTTACCCTGAAACATCTAGTGCTGACTGCTGTCAGACACAGAACACTGGACTAGAAGGATCAAGGATCCAGTCAGGCAATTCCTATGTAAGCAGGCATTTCTAATCAGGGTGCACTGTACAAAGTGTGTGTGTGCTTTATCATAATTAATAGTGATAAATCTGGATTCTCTTGGTAGCCATAGAAGTGTCAATCTCTTTTAGAAGATACAGATCTAGAGGAGACAGTTAAGATACTGGAGGCCTTCCTCCTCTAAAGCGCTCTGTGTTCCTTTTACCAGAGGGAAATTCGAGCACAAAAAACTCTAAAAGGATTCTAGAAGGAACACAGGCCAGGTCTTTACTAGAACCTTTGGCCAATAGAATGTCACTCCTTTTTTTTTTGGTTATCAGCAAAATCCCTAGTCTAGATGCAATTATAGTGGCGAAAGAAAGTCTCTCGCTGGTATACTGTATTTCTTTTGGGAAACCAGTATAAAATATATTGGCAAAAGCACTCTTGCAGTGTAAACTGCATGCACACTAATATAGCTAGATCAGTAAAACTTTTCTAGTGTAGACAAGGTCTTGGCCCCAGGGAGACTTTGATGGGAGATACAACATCAGAATAAAGTCCCAGATAGCCTAGTTATCACTGGCCTCAAAAGTGTGTTCCCCCAGGTTATGTCTACACAGCTTTTAGTGACACAATTGTGCCACTACAGCCGTGCTACTAGAAGGTGCACAGTGTAGCCGCTGTTTGTCGGCAGGAGAGCTCTCCAAGAACTCTGACAAAATAACTTCCACCCCCAATGACTGGTGGAGAGTGCTCCTGCCGACAAAGCGCTGTTCGCACCGGTACTTTTCGTCGGTATAACTTTTGTCTTTTGGGGGTGGTGGTTGTGGTTTTTTTAACATCTCCAAATGACAAAAGTTTTGTCATTCACTTGCCAGTGTAGACAAAGCTTAATTCTCAAGCACTGTTTGTTTTTCTGAACGCCCATCCCTAGAAGTTTAGTTGTAATCACACCTGACCTCCACCATGTATTAACCAGCATAAAACAAGGAGGGAACTTTTGGCTGGAAGCCATTTCCTAGTAGTTAAAAACCTATACGGTAATTAACAGCAAAACAGGACTCCAGTCTCATGCTCCATTAAGTTTAAATGTACAGTATTGCATACTGCTGTGCATCTCTGTAGTCCAACAGGGAATCTATGATTGCGATCTCTCTGAATTGTTGTCTTATGCATTATATATTTAAATTCTTCTGATTGATAGATCTTAAAGCATTTACATAAATATTAACTGAATTTCATTACACCTCTGTTATGGACAGAAGTACCTGTTAAACTTCTTATCTGATCTTTTAATACTATAGCTATGTGAGTGCAGCTTGTTACACACCAACAAGTTAGCTGTGGTTGGAAGGATGAAGAGCTAACTCTTTGCAGTAATCTCCGTGACTGCATGACAAAGTGTCAGTGGAATGCTCTGCCGGAGAACTACTGTTACCCAGACATACAGTCAGAGTTGCCAGTGAACCCTCTACATTCCTGGGACGAGGGGCTCAGGGCTGGGGGTTCTGGATGAAGGGTTTGGGGTACAGGCTGCCCCAAAGTTATGGTGGGGGAGGGGGGAAAAGAGAGAGAGAGAGATCACCTCACCCACCTTGTCTCTCTAATATCATGGGACTGACAACTACAACACCACGGCATACAGACTAGCTCCCTGACAGTTTTGTTTTCATTTATGGGGGGAAATGCCTTTTCCTCTTCACTAGAGTTTCATTTGTTAATTCTACATGATCTGATGTGAACCCAATTCTGTTCTGCTGACTTGATTCCTGGAACAAAAGGGTTTCCAGGGATAATAGAAGAAAAGAGTAAATGGAGTCATATTTGCCCATCATATGAAGAGTAAAAGTTTATATTGCTTCAAAGCGGTTCAAGCATTACAAATGGGTTCATTTTTCAAGGGTATGTTTTCGCTCAGGGATGTATTAATAGATGAGCATTAAGCTTAGTTTCGTGATTCAATAAAAGCAGCAGAGACCTAAGACTATAGAATCATAGGACTGGAAGGGACCTCGAGAGGTCATCAAGTCTAGTCCCCCTGTACTTGGGGGCAGGACTAGGACTAGGCCATCACTGACAGGGTATGTCTAACCTTCTCTTAAAAACCTCCAGTGATGGAGATTCCACAAACTTCCTACGCCATTTATTCCAGTGCTGACAGTTAGGAAGTTTTTCCTTATGTCCAACTTCAACTGTCCTTGTTGCAATTTAAGCCCTGTGCTTCTTGTCCTGTCCTCTTTGTAACAACCTTTTATGTACTTGAAAATGTATGTCCCCTCTCAGCCTCCAGACTAAACAAACCCAATTTTTTCAATCTTCCTTCATAGGTCATGTTTTCTAGACCTTTAATCACACGTGTTGCTCTTATCTGGACTCTCTCTAATTTGTCCACATCTTTCCTGAAATGTGGCACCCAGAACTGGACACAGTACTCTAGTGGAGGCCTAATCAGTGCAGAGTACAGTCGAAGAATTGTTTTGCTGTCTGATGATACATCCGAGAATGATGTTTGCCTTTTATTTTTTTTTGACAACTGTTTTACAGTTGACTCATATTTAGCTTGTGATCCATTAATTTTACAGTGGCACCTGTGAATATGAACTGAAAAGAATTACCAGCGCTTTTTGGAGCTAGGATACACTCTTTATTTGTAAATATGATAAAAAAGTGTCCCTGTTTTCTACACCTCAACTGTCAAATGAGAGCTAGAAGAAACAAAAAGGATCTGTCCAGCACTCAGTAACAATGTCTGATTATTCCCAGGCAGGTGCTGAAATGACGCCCTCTCTGCTCCTCGAAGAATGTGCCTCTTGTTTCACAGGCAGCAGCTTTGCTGTGGCATTGTCTGAGTTATTTTCATAATTCATAATTATCTTAGTTCTTAAAAATTTAGACATACATTTAAAAGCATGATCCAATCTTGCTTGATTGCCACCACATTGTGTTCAAAGTAATTACCATTCATTTGGCTTTTGAGGCTGCTGAATGAATTTTCCACATGAGATTCCTTAATTTGTACATATTTTATTGCTATAAAATAGGTATTGGCAAGCTGCCTAAACTGTGAAGAAGGCCTCTAATTCCTATCGCTATGTGATAAAGCAAATTAAGTGCAAACTGGGAGACTTAAGATAGAATCCTTGCAGTGTATTTTGCTGGCACTTCTAAATTGTCCTCACACAGGTGCAAGCATACAGGTAAGATTAAGGTAGTTAGTCCTGCATGAAAGAGCTGAAATTGTTAGTTTTCATATAAAAGAGATAATGTTCCTATACAATAGCGACATTCTCTTTCTATCCTTGAGCTATTATCCCCAAGGGAAAATATACTCTGCTTGAAGAGATTATTAGTGCCTTTGTGCCGGCTTTCATGCATGCTAAGGGAAAACGCCAAGTACATTCATCTTTCTTCCCGCCCTTCCCCCACCCCCATGCTCTGGTTATGAGCTATCTAGGTTGGCCTTTTAACCATTTTTAGAAGTGTGTTTAATCATCACTTTAGTTAAAACTGCTCTTTAATATAGTTCAGCCAGCCAGATTGGACACATCGATGCTGTTATAACAGCACCATGTCACGACAGAGGTGAAGTGGGATGGAAGGAAAAGACAAGGATTCTAGTCCCAGCTCTAACTCCCTCTGATGCTCTGAATTAGGGCTGGTCTCCACTAGGGGGGGAAATCGACTGTAGATATGCAATTTCAGCTACGTTAATAACGTAGCTGAAATCGACGTCTCTACAGCCGACTTACCTCCCATCCTCATGGCGGTGGCAGTCGGTGGCATGGTCCCCCGTCGACTCCAGCTTGCGCCTCTTCACGAGCTGGACTTCCGGAGTCGACGGGGGAGCCGCTGGTGGTCGATTTATCGCGTCTTAACAAGACGCGATAAATCGATCACCAAAAGATCGATTCCTGCCGGCTCAAGTGGAGACAAGCCCTTAGAGGCACATAGAATTAGTGACTGTTTCCTCAGCTGTAACTACTGCTTATGTATCTTTCTAAAGCACCCACCAGTGAAAATGCTGTCTAAGTATTATGTCCATAATGTTATGAATTGAGAACACTTTCTGAATACTGTTTAAAGAATAAACTCATGTCTTAAATGTTACTAAATGAGATTTTCAATTTTAGTTTAAGGTAAATACAGACTCCAAGGAAGAAATATTTTTGTTTTGTTTTAGGTTGATGAGCTATAATACAGTAAATGGAATTCCTTTCTATCCTACCATAACCTTTCAGTTTCCAGTGAGGCCTTAAAAGAGAGAGAGAAAACCATGCCTTGGACATGCCTTGGATAGATATGGTAGGTGCCAAAAATATCTCCACAAACAAGTAGAAAAACAGTAATCTAGCATTTTATATTTAAGATTGATCAGAATCCTGGTATGACAGCATCATTAGGGCTGATGGGTTTAACTCAGCCTGATAAGCACTTGTTGACTGCTTGCATCCGACGAAGTGGGTATTAGCCCACGAAAGCTTATGCTTCAAAACTTTATAGTTAGTCTTTAAGATGCCACAGGACTTTGTTACCTCTGCTATTCCAGACTAACACGGCTACCTCTCTGATTCTTGTTGACAATTAGTGAGTCTCCGTGAATGACCAGTGCGGAAGTCTGAAGAGAGTGAGGTGGAGCTAATTTGAAACTGCAGGATCCCTGGAAATGAATGAGATGATTAAAAATGTTGGTTTATCACATCACAAGTGAAAGGTTTAAAATATGATGGATAATAGCATGGGGAGCTCCCATGTTGTCCATTCCAAGATAGTCACAACTTGCTGTGTAAAATGCTGAGCAGGATTGGTAATGAAGTCTGAGTTCAAGGGTCAGAATAGAGACCTCAGTTCAGAAAAATATGCAAGTAAATGGTTGCTTCCTTTGCTGAACAGGGATGGGATTACACACATGCTTACAGCTAAGCATGTGCTTCAGTCCCATTTAAGTCAATGGAATATAAGCGGGTGCTTCATCTTTCCTGGACCAGGGCCAGAGTCACAGCTTTAAACTTTCCTTGAAACAGACTTTGCAAAAAGTAGAGCATCCTCAACTTCCATCCACGTCCAGCTGCATTGACAGGACTTCATCTTGGGTTTCACTCACCATTCGTATCCTGGGATAGGAGTAAGGGATGCTGAAACCTTTCCCAAAACAGCAATGTTACAAGCTTTGATTTTTAATTCTGATTAGGAATACTAGCGGTCAGAAAAAACTTGCATCGGCCTTTGCTAACACTGAGGCTTTTTATTTACCCGCTTGTCATTAGTGCCTTGGCTTTGCCATCTCTCATTTTCACCTTGCATTCAAGGTAGCATTTGCCATTTCATGTCCCCTTGAAATATCTCTTCTCAGCCCTAAGCCAGCCTCAATGGTCATAAAAATACCAGTTTTTAAAGCAGAAAACCCATCATTGCTAGCTGCTTCTTTATGGGCTCCAAGCAACCCCAGCTCCTTCTTTTGCTGATTCTCAGGAGGGTGGAGTGCCTTTGAAAGCAGTTAGTGGCAACGGTGCTCCGCACCTCAGAACTGGTTTGTTGTCTTCACTTCTGGGCTGTTGGCAGTCAGACCTTCAAGAGAGCCTTCTTTGCTCCTGAAGACTGAGAGGATCACCAGAGCAGGTCAGTAGGCTTAGAAGGAGGCAGTACAATCTGATATTCAAGCTCATCACTTTGTTTTGAGGATTTTTTCTTCAACCTCCTCCTCAGTGAATATTCATAGTGCTTTTGAAGACTCACTTGGCAAGGCAAAATCCAAAGAGGTCCAATGCTCTGCTTTTATTACTCCAGTTCATAACTTCAGTTTGTGGCAGATCAGAGATTTCTGGCCAACGTTTTTACCTTTCAACAGTGCAAATTTTTCAGCAAACAATGAGGGGATGGGGGGAGAGGTAGAGTCACCATGTTAAACGTTAATGTGCTTTCATTCCCCCTCAAGGGAAAGTCCTTGATAAAATGTATAATGGTTTTAAATCTTGTTAAAATACATTTTCATGTGAAAATATATGAAGTGAAGTCTGAAAGGACAAAAGAAAAATTGCATTTGTCCTTTAGGCTAAGATTTTAAAGTATTTATACATAAAATGTGATAGAGAATAGCAGTGGCATTCCAACTAAAGAGAAAGGAAAACCAGGGTAAATATTTCCTATATTATCCTGACAGAGGCAGGTCCATTTCTAGATTCTTTGTAAAAAAGGCCTTTTAAATAACACTAAGACGGGCCAAAGTTACACAGGTAAATACAATTCCCTTTAAGTTTCAAGGTGAAGCAGCTCAAATAGCAGTGGATGTGAATTTATAGCAAGAGAATCTGCGTTGTAACCGTCTGTTGTCATGCAGTTCCAAGCGGCCACAGCTTGCAGCATAGACAGAAGTGGGAAGTTCTTACAAGTTTGACACTTTATGCTTCTGTATTACCCTTCCTCCGAGGGACTCAAAGGTGTTTGCTCTCTATGCATCCTTGTCAGCACCACCCCATTCAGTAATAAAGTGCCCAGTCCTGTGCGTGGCAGAGCCCCCAATAATTCCAATCTGATTATAGTGGAACTTAATTGCAAGTGCTTCAGATTGGACCAGTAAGGGTGAAAATAGCAAAATCCACTCAAACATGCAACCCTGCTTGGGTTTTAGGCCTTTCTTCCGATCTCTCTTCTCAGTGAGTTAGGCCAGGTCTACACTACAAACTTTTGCCAGTGTAGTAATGTCTGTTAGAGGCGTGATTTTTGTTATGATATTTTGATACCGGCCCAAACCTTAGTGTAGACAATTACACTGGCATAAAAGTACTTTTTCTGGGATAGCTTATTTCACTCAGTACTTTTTTGCTAGTTTAAGCTGGGTCTACACTAGAAGGGTTTGCTGCTATAGCTAAACCTTTTACAGTGAAGGTAAAGCCTTGGCATTATGGTCCAGACCCCCTTTAAGAACTACTTGTTGGCCCTAACATGTTAATTATCTCACCTACTGTGAGATAGTGCCAGTATACAATCAAAATGTCCGGAGTTCCATCCCTTCCAACTTTCTACCCAGTCTTGCAGTTCCAGATGTCTAAGCTGCTTATTGGAATTTTTATTTTGATCAGTAATAATTCCTGCTGCGTAGCCACTGTTTATTTTATAGTTTTATCTTTTATTATTTGCAATCCAAACTGACCTTTTACTACCTAACCATTAGAAAACAATGAATGTCCTGCTCACATAAGGAATGCCTCAGAAGGCCAGCTCTGCATAATTTCCTACCTTCTCACAGAAAGCATTCACATAGTAAAACTGGGGAATATTATGTTCTGGCCCTGTACACTCTCCTGGGTAGAAAGGTCCTGAAACACAATTTATTGTAAAACACACAGTGGTTACAGAGCTAGCACAGTCAATGATATTCCTTTTATTACCACTCAGATGAGAACACAAAATGACATTGGAAAGCAGTGAACTCACCAGAAGGGCAGAGAAAGCCATTAAATTCAACACGCATCATATTTCATAATCAGAATCCCGCAGTCATAGCTGACACCACTGAATGAGTTTGTTGCAGTCATGATAATATAAAACCCGCTGCATCTGCTTCCCTTGGCACTTTTCTTTGTAGACCCTTGCAGTATATGGTCTATTAATCATCGGTAGCAGGGGACATTGCAGACCAATGCACTTTGTATTGCATAAATTGAAAATGCATCAGTATTAGGGAGAAAACTGCCTTCTGTACATCTCTATTTAGAGAAGCCATTTCCAAAACGGCTGGGATGTTGTTATGGCTAACCACTGATTGGAGTTTTTTCCGCAAGCCAGCAATCAGCAGGGTTGGCAATACAATCCCCTTTACAGCATATGTGAGAATAACGCAGGGAAAGAGTTCCTCTCTTCCCTGGGAGGCCTGACATGTCTTGTGTTTGCAGTGAGAAAATGCAGTAAAATATACGGTATCATTTAACCTCAGTAAATTAACTTCATAAATGAGAAGTAGGAGCATCGCTCAGAATGGGAATATCAAAAGGGAGGCGAAGGATGTTGTTAACCTACATGTTAATGAGCTGTCAATAGCAGCCTGGAGAAACATACCACACATGTGGGAGGGTGGGGGGGATTGCCTTTCTTTTAAGACTGACATTTTCTTCCCTTCTTGTTACCATAACTAAGTTAAGGTTTGTGAAACATTGTACTCAAGAGAATTTGATGATTCAATCTTCAAAATTGCTCCTTTTAAAGAGAAACGGTGTGTCCTACCATCACTTGTTCAACTTTTCATAATTAATAATCTCAGTCTATTATAAAAGAGAGAAATAATTTTGTGTTGAAGAATTTAACAATTCACATTTAGTATTGTAGCTGCATATTTGATTTTCTTGTGCTTGATTGTAAATTATTGCATGGTTTAATTATATTTTCTCTTGAAGGGGCTGTGAGAACATTTGCAAGTTTATTGAATTCTTATTATAGCTGTCTATAGTTAGTAATAATTACTCCTAGTGTCTGATAGCAGTAATGGATCTTGGTTTCATAAGGTATGCAGGCGGCGTTGTGTTTAACATGGCTCTTTCCGATAGTGTTGCAATTGTGCAAACTTACATGAACTCTCATTTCTTCCTACACAAGTTGACTCAATGCAGTGAGAAGGTAGAACAACTACAAAGCTAGAAACAGATGTGAATACCCCAACAATCTTTTGGAGGTCTAATTTTCCATTAAAGAGCTCAATATGCAGCATTACTCATGTGCTTTCTGCAATGCTATATTAAGAGAGCTTGAGTTTTCAAAAAATGTTCCATCTTGAATCATGTCAAAAAGTCAATATCTCAAAAGTTTCCTTGATTTTAAATATTTTGGGATTATTGGTTCAAGTCAATCAAAATGTTGGGTTTCAATTTCAGCTTTAATTTATATTTTTAAAAGTTGAAATAAACTGAAGTTTTAAAACAAAGTAATTTTTTTAAACAAAAAAAATCAAAGTTGTAGTTTTGAAAAGGTCAAAACAGGGCATTTTGAATCCTGGGGTGTTCCCCCCCCAAATCAGGTGCTTAATTGAAACTGACCCTTTCCCCTGAACCATGTCCATTTTGCTGAACCTATATTTTCTGCCAAAAAAATTTGTAAGAAAATTCCTGACCAGCTTTAATACTGAGCACCTTTCATTGTCTACAATAGGAGTTCTTCATCTCTGAAAATCAGGCCCAGAGTCTGAAGTTACTTTTCAGAATTGATAACTAACCTCATTCTGAATCAGATTTTGATGCACATTTGGACTTAAACCAAGGGGAGCCTGTTCCTGACATGGGAACTGCATTGAAGGTGCTGTATCTTTGCTTATGCACTTGTTGTAGATCTTGCATGCTCCCCTTTGGGGTTAAGACTTAGTATTTCTATTTTGTGCCGAGTTCATTTAGTACATAAGCTCCTTGCGTAGTTTTGGCAAAAATGAGAGGAAATAACAAGGGAAGCAGATGTTCAGCTAATGGACTGAAGATATGTTTACACAGCAATCAAAAGGTGTGATTGCAGCTCTGTAGACACCTCTGAGTTAGCTTTAATCCAGCCAGCTCAGATACCAGAGCAGCCTAGCTGCAGCAGCGCATACATCAGTACAGGTTGTACAAGCTTGCCTGGAATCCTGGGTAATTTGTGGTGCTTGCCTGTGCTACTATGGCTTCAGCATTCTGGGACCCAAAACTAGCTCAGTTATGTTTACATGAGTTGCAATCACATCCCATGACTGGAGGGGAGATATTTGCTTATGCTGCTATACAGAGGATTACATGTATGAATTTCATCTGTAGTACTAGTTACCAACTTGCACAGATTTGCAGGAAGGATACAAGTGGTCTCCTTGGTCGTATACCAGTTTCAAATTCATTAAAAGTAGGTGCAAACCTTGCACAATGGGGATATGTCCAAACTTGAAGCAGGCATGAATCTAGCTGTATGTGCCCTTTGCGAAAAATGTCTGTAGCTGGAGAACAATGGCTTTTAAAAAACATGAGTTGGGCTCTTCTGATTTACAGCTGGATGTGAAGATGGTTTTAGATCAGCCAGCCCTTGAAATGGTTTCTATTTAAAGTTCCTTTGAAACATTCATGGCTGCAAGCTAGCATAACATTTTGCCCTGGTCTTACCATTACTACACTGATTTACATGGATTTATGCAGTGAACTTAGTAAAATGCATTCCTTTTTAGCACTGTGCTAAGCCTATTTTCTGTTCCTTCTAGGAGCATCACTGGATAAATGGCTTTTTTGTGCTATATAAGTCAGCCAGTTTGAGAGCTGTCCATGCTGCCTGGCTGGCCCATTTGTAACTGCAGAACATCTGGTGGAGAATGCACTTGGCGTAGGAAAGAAGATATCCCCAAGTTCTTGGCTTCAGCCTCGTTGTCCTCTCATTCACCTTTAAACTAGTTTTTAAAGGCAGGCTATGAAATTAACACCACAAATGGAATTTAACAGAACAATCTACCAAAATATCAGAGCTGGAGAAGCAGGCATTGTAATCATATTGTGCTGGTAATATTTGCTTATCAGTACTCCCGGTGAGAGTGGTTCATTTCCTTTTATTCACTGGCATGGGAAGTGTGCAGATCTAAATGGAAAGCTAGTGTGTAAGAGGAGATTTCAATTAATGACCTATTGCAGAAGCCATGAGATTTGTTCTAGTTCTGATAGGAGCAGTAGTAGCTAACGATGACCTCCAACTTCTGAGCATGATTGCAGCTCATGTAAACATAACCAAGCTAGTTTTTGAACTCCTGGACAAGTGTTGATTGATTAGAACAGCTGAGTAAGAGATGGATGGTGAATTTCTGATCCGCTTGAAATCAACAAGAGTTTTGTCGCAGGGCTTGTCTTCATTAGGCTGGGGAGGGGTCGATCTTTTGCGATCGATTTCTCGCGTCTCATCAAGACGTGACAAATCGATTGGCAGTGCCCCCCACCCCTGTCGACTCCGGAACTCCAGTTTGCCAGGAGGCGCAAGCTGGAGTCGACGGGGGAGCGCGCTGCCGACTGCCACCACCATGAGGACGGCAGGTAAGTCGGCTGCAGATACGCAAACTTCAGCTACATGATTCACGTAGCTGAAGTTGCGTATCTGCAGTCGATCCCTCCCTCCCCCCCGCCCCCGTAGTGGAGACCAGGCAATAGATTGCAGTGGAGGCAGGATTTCAACCAGAGAATCCTCCACACCTCTTGAAGGCTCTAAAATCAGGATAGGATTTATTTCTAAATATATGCAACAATGTCAAGAATTCAGAACGCTCTGCTGCAATATCGGGGGGAGGGGGGGTTGGGTTGGGGGGGGGGGAGTTCTATGGTCTTTGTTATGCAGGAAATAAAAGTAGATCATAATCTTCCTTCTTGGCCTTAATCTGTGACTTCCATTTATTCTATATGAATATTTTACAGCTGCCTGGACTACAGCAGTGCTGCTATAGGTTCTGAGTAAATTAATGAAACAGTCAGATGTAGGTCTTGTGAAGGCCTGTTTCCTAGGAGAATATAAAATCAGTTATACAACAGGGGAGGAATCAGATGGTCCTTGTGTGGGGCTGGAGGGAATTTGCAGAGGAGAGGAAGACAATAGGAAAACCAGAAAGTATTGTTCTATTTCTTTAAATTAAAAAACAGAAGAGTTCACTGATCATGATGAACGATGACCAATGTTTAGAAAGAGATACTGGGCACTAGAATTACTGCATAAGTGTTTTCATGTTTCCTTTGAACTTATCTACATGATGGGTTTTTTTTAGGTGTGTGTGGTTGGAAGCCAAACAATACACATGCCACAATGAGAGGATGGTGTAAGGGTGTATGTATCCTAGTTGAAAAAGGAAGCTGCCAAAAATCCAGTTTAGAATATAATTCCATTTTAAAAAATAGCATTTAACAAGAGTTAATAGGAAATGCTGCGGAAAGAGAGATGGACCGTTCCTATTCTTAAACTCACCTTCTTTATGAGTTTATTACTTGTCATCATCTCTGTCAGCATTGGCAATGACTCACTCACTCGCAGCATGCTTTGGAATCAGTCTTTCACACTGTCATAAGACTTTTCAATGAACAGACATTGTTACTACAGTAGAATCAGGTTTTACATTTATTTGGTCCTTGGGGACATTAGAATCAAGACTAGAAATAAATGGGGTCTTACTGATTTAGTATACGGTATCTAAAGTTGTGTTAACCAGTTAGTGTGATTTATAGGTCGCCTTTTCACATACCCTCCATAAAAGAAAACCCAATCAAGAGTGTAAGTTATAGTGTATTTATTGCTTTGATTCTTGTGAATTATCTAGGGATTTTTTTTTAATACATGCAAGAGGAACAGACTAGGAGAAATTACTATAAAATACATGGATAGATCTCTAGGATTAGTCTATTTAAACTATTGTGCGATTGGCACTTTAAAGTATCTCTGTGTACTGTATATTATTTGTTTGTTACAGAAATGCCTAGATGCCTTCATGAAGGTCAGGACCCCATTGTGCTAGGCGTGGTACAGACACACTGTAAACATCAAGTAACGTCTCTTACTATCTTAATGGACAAGGGCAGGAGAAAGGAAGTATCACTCTTTAACGCACTGAGGAAAAAAGTGATTTCATCAAAGTCACACAGGAAGCTTATGGCAGAGCCAGGATTTCAAGTCAGACCCTCTGAGTCCCAGTTTGGTGCCTAAACAACCAACCAACTGACCCAGATCTGACCAGCAAAACCTATGAATTCTTTCACCGGGGATGACAAAAACTCAGCACTCCCAAGGCAAACTACTGCACCAAAGACAGGAATCTGTCCCTGAGGATTTGTTGATGGTCTGTGATTGCGTGGGGGTGGTGAGCAGAGAAAAAAGAGAGGAGAGTGGGCACAAAGAATAAGAAACTTAATTCACCTACTATACCATGAGTTCAATTAGCTTTGTTCTTCTTGCTCTTACACTGCTACCCAGCTGCAAGCTGGAGAAATTGTGATAGTGTGTGATGAGAACACAATTAATTTTCACTCATGACCTAGACTAAAATTCTGAACATCCCCACCTCAGCTAAGCTGAAAGTAAAATGATAGCTTCAATAGTAAAATTAAACCAAGGGCTAGATTCGGACCCTGACTACATACCAGCCAATGAGAGTTACATGGACATTTAGATCCATGTGTGTAGGACTAAGCGGGTCTATTCAGCTCCCTGGAACAAATGGCTAGGGAATGGGAAGAGTTGTACAGTCACTCTGTCCTCCCCTACACTTGCTCAACCCATCTAGCCAGAGAATACAGTGTTGATAAATTGGGACAAGGAATGGGAGGTAATAGCTACCTATATAAGACAAAGCCTGAATATCAGGACTGTCCCTGTAAAAAGCAGGACATCTGGTCACCCTAATAGCAGCAGTCAGTTAATAGGGGAAGAATTGCAATTCTGAGGTCTGTATACTGTGACTTTGCATATAGATTTTGGGTTGCTGCTGTATTGATCTGAATTGTAAAGAAGAGCTTAGAATTTGACATTGTAGTCTTAAAGAGAAAGAGTTCAGATCATAGATCTGTTGTTTTACTCATGTCAGCAAGAATGGAGAGAAGCATCCCTCAGTGCTTCAGGTAACATAGGAATGCTAGTAGGGTATTTCATGTGTCAAGGATTGTCAACACGAGTTATGCAACAAAACCATCACTACAAATCTACCAGGTCTGTAATGTCCTCAGAATCATCCCCTCCCTTTTATCTAACATAGTCCCCTGCCTTACAGGAATACTCACTTCATAACCCCCATTCTAGTGGAGCATTTATTTGGGTCCCTCATTGACCTCGGTAAGTCGAACTGGATGGACAGTGAGATTTATCTGGGGTTTTAATAGGCCAGGCACTATTTTAGAGCTGTACTTTGTTTCATTTTATTTGTTGAATGGTGCAGACAAGTTACTACTTTGTGAAGCAACTGAAGAGTTAACATTTCAGGGGCGGGTTCATCACAGGAAACAAACAGTGGGTCAGAGATCTCCACTAAAGTCAATGACAAGTACAGCGGAGTCTCACCAAGGGAGTAGAATTGCTTCTCTATAGAATAAGTAGAGTTTTTTAATTAGTTCCTTTTTATTACTAGAAACATTTCTATAATTAGGCAAACTGGTCCCTTAAGATTTCCTTTTATCCCATTCAGTACATGCAATGTAAAAGCAGTTGGGGGAAAAAAAACATCAAAACACCTTAAGCTTTAAAATATTATATCTATATATCTATATATATTTAAAATGTCCCTTTTGCTATATATTATAGAGAGATAGATATAGATATATAGCAAAAGGGACATTTTAAAAAAATCAAACAACTCTACAGCTTGTCAAAAAATGGACAATGAATGATTTTCCCACCACCTCAAAACGAATTCATTTTATTTTCACTTTTTTTTGACCAGTTCAAACTGAAGGATTGTCATGGAGCTCTCTTTAGCTAGGGAGATAGCTCAGCCTGGGACTAGCTAGGCAAGGAGCCTCAGGAAATGATGGAATTTTGAGAGCTAAGAAATACCCTATATGAAGACTAGGAGAATACAATAATAGGGTTCAAGTCTGGCAACTTAGAGAATTCAGGACCTAGACTCTGAGTCTCCATATAGTCTGCCTTAAATGGGCTCAAGATTAAACTAGAGCACATCCTGGAGAAAGTCATCCAAACAGGAATTAAGGCTGATAAATCTTATGGCCCATGTTATATAGGAGTTCCGATTAGATGCCCATAATGGTCCCTTCTGGCTTTATAATCTAATAAAAAGGTTAAAATAACCTTTGATTTAATAAAGATTTCTGCAGCTGCTTTTAATTCATCACTTCAGTTCTACACAGCAGCCAGCTGTAATGCCAGAAACACCAGATCTACATCATTTCTAAACTGCAAGGGAAGATGAATTATTGAGAAAACAAGTTCCAGATTTTAATGAAATTGTTAGGAATATTTACAGTGGAATGAGGAGGAAAGATTTTTTTGGGAGCACCACTGTGAGAGTTTTGCATGGTTTGTCCTATCAACTCTAAGAAGTTCTTGTTTGTTAAGTATTTTACCATAAGATTTTAAGGTTTATTACAACACTAGCTGTAGCATCAGGGAATTTTCAGAAATAGGAAGCCTTTGTGTAAAGGTCAGCTGATAAGAGTGGTAGTCATTTTGTCTGCATGTGATATTGTGATAGTTCTAATGGTTTTGCTGGGGGGAGGGGGAAGCCATGCAAAGTAGCAATGGACCATTAATGTATATTTCATTTTCTTACTTGTAACAAGAAACTATCATTATGACAGGATATTTTGTAAAATTTCTATTTTCTAAAAAAAAAAATTGTACTGCATATGCAGGGAAATTTCACTTATGGTGATGGAATATTAAGATACTTAGGGATTGTTTGAAGGCACAATTTTGAGTGCATTTCTTCTGCATCAGACAATGTAAATTTGCACCTTTTAGTATCATTAAAAAGCCCTTAGCCTTTTAGTGAAGCATATGGAATGAGTATCAAAGATTATAATACAGTAATGGTGTAATTCTGCATCTCCCTGAATCTATAGACAGTATTTAGGACAATCTTATTACAGGGGTTTTAATGATGGATTAAAAGTCCTCCAGCTTTTATGCAATTATTCTGAGATCAACAGTGCAAGTCTGGATAACTGTATACATCTATTCCACCCTGTACATGAACTTGACATTTTACTGCTTTTAAGTTTTGTTTTCATGCAGTTAACTAATGCTTTCTTTATAATGGTCTCCTAATGGTCCAAACTGAGACATAGCCATTTAAGCTATCCAGATTGGCTTTGTAAGTGGAACTAGTCTAAAATTAACTTTGCAGCAGTTTGTTGCAGCAACCAATGCATCAGGCATAATTAAATTTTGAATGTCCTGAGCACCTGATGCATATTTCTTAAAGATACATGGCAGTATAAAATTAGACAATCACAAATATTGTTCCCACTAAACCTTTTAATGGGGTCAGGATTCTGCTATAAGCAAACAGATAAGCGTCCTGACCAAAAATACTAGATCCAAAAAAACACCTTGAATTTGGCAAACCTTGGACCTGGGTTTGAACTTCACTGCATGGGCCCATATTAGTAATAAACCACAAGACAGAACTATGTCTAAAGTTGCCCTGTTATGTGTTAGCTGTAATGAGCTCATTTTAGAGGAAAGTCAATCAATTTCAATAAGCAGAATCCTGCAAGCATACCTAATCCAGACAGCATTTTCTATCAACTAATTAACAAATTGTGATTTTATGTGCAAGGCATAGAGGATAAATTTAGCCATTGAAGAACATTGTCTATCAGCAAAAAAACAGTGAGAATATAGATGTTATAGACTGTACAGAGAGGCAAAGAAAAGGATGGCTTGCATTTTAATGTAGTGTTTTTTTGTTTGTTTGACAGAGTTCCTTACCATCCTGCAAAAACAAAGATTCAGAAATGAAGACAATTTCATCACTTCCATTGTTGAGATGTACACTAATTTGCATTGAAATTATTATTTGAAAGATGTATCTAGAAAAGAAGTGTATAGACCTGAAAATATTGTGACTACTTCAAAATAACCCCAGGAATTATCAAAGACATTCAATACTTCATAAAAGCAAAGGTTTCATAACTGACAAGCAATTAACCTAGTTTCTTTCTATAGTTCAAGTTAATTCTCTGAACCAGGACAATGTATAAACCAAAAAATGCGAGACTGAGCACTGGAATATAAAAACAACATATTAAATAGTGCAAGGGTCTGTTTTTTACTACACTATAACAGTCATTTTAGGACAGCTAACATAGAAGAAATTTGAGACAGGATGCTAAATGACAATTGGATGTTGCTTCTTGAAACTGTCCCTGAATTTAGGTTTATTTCTGTTTCCTCTCTCAAGGAGTTGCATGTAAGTGGGCTTTGGAGGATTAAAAAATAGATGGTGGTTCAATAATTAGCCAGCTGATTAAAGTCATAGGGACTGGAACAATTAGTGCAGGTGATTTAATTCAATAGCCTCCTTTCATACAAATGTATATTCATCACTCACCCTATTTGGCTATTCATTTATAATTAGTGGATTGTACCAAAATTACTGTTTCCTGTCATGGCTCTATAGTTGGGGCAGAAAGGTTTTGGGAATACCTCTCCTTAGCAGCTTTGGCTAGCCAAGGATGACATGTGGATCATTACCACTCTTGTAGAATATAGGTCTGATAGGCCTGAGCTTTGGTACATTACCCCATTTTAGAACACTGAATATTAAATTCCATTCTGTTGGTTGCCAGTTACGCTTGTGCCAGAATAGCCCCCTAGCGTAGATGTGGCCTCCATCAACACAGTTCTGTGCCAGGATAGCAATATCATCTCCCTGAATGAGGTGGCAGAGCCAAATCTTGGGTATTTTGTCACTATGGGATGGCGGGGAGGGGGGTTGCTACACCATGGACTGACAGAGCTATACTGGAATAAGTTTTAAGTGAAGATCAGGCCTAATTTCTGACTTTTGTGCTGGTTTCATATTGACGAAGGAAACAATATAATAGACTGAGTGTAATATTTCATGAGACAAGTGATGTGAATGAAAATGGGAGGTGATTAAAAAGTTTCTTCAAGTTCCATTTTATTTGAAATCCATACTATTCATTGAGGAATGCAGATTATTTTTGGAGCAGGGTATCCATTGCATTTATTACAGCTCCTCAAAAACTATAGATTTTGCGTTTTGACTTGTGAATTTTAACAAGCTGGTGTTAGCTTTGGAAAGAGAGTGAAGCTCAAGATTGTAATTTGAGTTAGATTTGCATCTCAGTTATTAATGAAACTGGTTTGGATTTTCTCATCAAAGCTCCACACACGCTTAATTCTGAAGTGCTGCCAGGTGAACTCTTTCAACATATAGTGCGGTGTTTGTTTTCAAACTGAAACAGAAAATATTTTAATAGTAATGATCATGACTGCAGTAGTGTTCAGGTTCATTAAAATCCTGACTTTCTCCTTTTGTCTACTGAAGACAGCTATACTGTAAAAATACAACCCACTGAACACAAGGGTAACATTTTTAGATGTTGCTTAGTCATGGGCTAGTGATTTCTATTACTTGTTTACTGTTATTCCAGTTAAATAAAAAATATACTGATTGCAACAAATAATGCTTTAACAATGTTCTGATCAACAGAATATTTTGTATCCATAACAACATTCTAATTTCCATGTGGTATTTTGCTGTATATTTCTCTTTAAGAAGAGATCAAGGAAAAATCTGAAGTTATGAGATCTTAAAAAGTTATAATGAAGCAATGATTTCATACTGTACCATATTTGTAGGAACACTATGTAATATTTCAATTAAACTGCAAAGTAAGTACTGCATTAATTGTATCCTATTAGTCACAAACGACAACATTTTATTTTGTTGTACTTAAGTATTTTATTAGGAACAGACTTTTAGTTAGTGTTTGTTGCCCCAAGAGTTTTAGAGGAACTGATTTTCTGTCAGGGAAGATTGGAATCAATTGCATTCCTCCTTTCTAGACAGTGCTAAAACATTTATTTAAAGGTTTATATGCTCACCCTGCCTTATCTGTATTCCAAGTCACTTGTCCAATGAAATAAAATTCATTCATGCCTTCCTTCACTGTGTTATTGACAAAGTGTAAGCTTTATGTGACTGGAAGCCAGAATTCTGTCTTTTGAGAATATCTCTCTCTAAACTTGTCTGAAAGAATTATTTTATTGCATTTTTCATGCCAGCTCAAGTATGTTTGAATGGTAAATCCTAGAAGTTGGAATGTCTGTGTCCATATTAGATTTTTGAATTGTCTCTAACATATTGTACATGCAGCTTACATCCTTAGACACTAGTACTTCAACTTACTATGCAAGGTTGTTATTTTGATTACATTTTTCTTTACTTATAATAAACTGTGTGTGTCACCTAGTTGTACAAATCAAAAACTAGGTCAAGTCTGAATGGCTCACATTAGAGACAATGGAGAGCGTTTGCCATTAGTGTGCATTTGCTCGGTTTATTCTCCATGAAAGAATATGTACAGTATCTAGAGTTCAAAGGCTGGAGATTACTGATGCTTTGTTACATTTTTGAGAAAATTAGAAGAGCAGCAGCTGCCTTGATCACACAATTGTCGCATGAAGGGATGTTGAGATATCATGTAAAGAACCCAAATTAAAAAATAGATGTTATGTTCCAAGCAGGTTGCTTTCAACTTGAGGTGTGAAAATGGGTCAAGAAAAACACTCAATTTTTTTTTTAAAAACGCCAAATTTTGTCACACAGCCTTAATTTTGCATCATGGCATTCAGAAGGACAGGTCACTTACTTGCTATAACTCATTTTCCCCCTCTATAAATTTGGGGTAAGCATTTGCTTAATAGTTTGTAATTTTTAAGTCCAGTCAGTGGCAGGAATAAACCTTGCAACCCCCTTTCTTGTTCCTCAGACTGTGTTTAATCTAAACTATGGATTTCATTTGTGGGGAAAGGGAATAACATCTCCTCCTCCTTCAAAAAAGTGACAGAGCGCTCACAAACATTAGAATATTAAAAAAAAATTCCAATGCAAATTTTTCAAAGTTTACCTATTTTTGATTTTATAAAGTGAGGAAAAAATGTTTAACCTCTGACCAATTAATTATTTTCTTTGAATTATGCATGTTAGACCGTAGATCCTTCAGGGATGGGATGTGTCTTCACCATAGTGTGAATGATACGTTACAAAGAATAAACTATTCAACAACAGTGCATGTTCTAAGACTGATTGATTTTTGAGGTCTCACCATAAGGATGAAACCATCTTGATATGTTGAGAGGAATATTAACCAAAAGCCTAGAGTTGAACACTTAATCTTTGGAGGTCTCAAAACCCCGGTCTGGAATTTGAAGTGGGGAGCTGAGAAGGAGAATGGAAATGGCTGAGATTTTTCACTGCCAGTATCTCCACCCAGAAAGTGTGAGGCTTCTGCAGAGCTTAAAAGGGGTATTGTGAGGAGTGGAGTAATGGCAAATTGCCTACTTTTTTTGTGCAGGGGTTATGTGGAGACCAAGCAGCCCTCATGAATAGGACACACTCCTGAGTTCCTCATTCAGTAAGTAAACCCTGCATAAGCCATGGAGTTGAAAGAAGCTTTGCACTCTTTACATTTTAAGTCGGTATTCACTACTACTTCTGGAATTTCCTTGTGCTGACACCTCAATTTAACAAGATGCCATTTGAAGGACTGCCAGAGACAAAACTTTGATCGGAGCTTGTTTAATAACAGGTCATTTGAGCAATAAAGCAGATTTGTTGTAATCTTGCTCATTTCAGTGCACTTTTTCTGCCTAAGAGTTAGGGTGCATTTTGTAAGGCCTACAAGCACTGTATCAGGAGTTGCACAATTATATTTTGGATTACATTTTCTTGCCAGTTCCAATGCGGATCTAGATTTTCACACTGGGGGCCAAAAATCAGCCCTAGTAGTAGTGATAAACCCTGTTTAAAGTCTCTGGGAGAAATGCTAAACATTGGGCCAAATTCAGCCTTTGAATATGCTAAGAGCCTAATTTTTATTTACACTGTGTAAAGAGAACTTAAAGTAGGCATAAATGTAATTTACACATCCTTGAAGGTGCCTTTATAGTGCCAAAGCAATGCAAAGGGCTCTTACTGTTAATGAGAATCAGGCTGAGTGTTTGACCTACAATTTTATTGGTGTATTGATCTGCAGTACCTCTGGCTATTTCTTTTAATCATTTGCCTCCTTGTGGCTGAGATCGTTCCCGAACAGATTTCGTAACAGATGACCACAGTAACAGCGAATTTCATTACCTAAGGTCTAAGCATGTCCCAGAAAAAAACGCAAGGTATGAACAGCATGGCCTAACATCTGTATTCCCTGGGAACACAGCATACAGTGTAATTTCCTCCAAGTTTCATCTCCACTTCCCAGCTCTTAAAAGGCCCTTGAAAAAAAAACCCATATTGCCTAGTTTTCCAGTGGGAAATGAAATGTTCTGAGCACTCAGCCTGTCTCTTTTACCCTAGCAATGTGGTTGTGGGCTACAACACCCTTCTCAGATTTGGCCTAAAAATAACCCTTTCAGCATATTGCAGGTGAGAGGCGAAAAATAGAGAAAAAGTAGGAAAATGGCCAATAAATTCACAGATGAGAAAAAAAAGTATCCATGAGTATTTAACAAAGCTACAGGATGCCTCTAGATTTTGCATTTGGATTTTCAAGTTTACTGAGCCCATATGTGGCTCCTTAATGTGCACTTGCAAAATCTCATTAGCTTTAGTTATTCTAAAATAAATTGAACACTAACTTTCTCAAAAAGCATCTTTTTGGGTAGTAAAATTAAAGCCTTTGAACTGTGCTAAATCCTCGTATTTTGGTCCAGACAGTCCCTTTCTAGGTAGCTGCCAAACATAGGGTCTGTTTTCGCTGCAAAACAAACACAAACAAATGGGTGTATTCTTAGCTCGGGTTAAAATGGCAATGAAGACCTAGAAACACAACTTTTAACTTGGCGCCTAATACAATGGAATTCTCATCCCTGACTGGCGCTTCTAGGTGCTACCATAATACATATTATTCGAGAACCTCATGTTGACATATTAAGTCAAAATAAAAGTGGCATGAGCATTAGTGATAGTATCTTTTTTGCTAACAGATTTTTCCCCTGCACACTAGTTCCCACAAGGTTAAGTGTTGTGCTGTTCAGGGCACAGTTATATGCTACTTGCCTAAAGGCAGTTGTTGGCTCAGTGAATGTGATCCCTCTAAAGCAGGAAGCATAATCTCAATGGGAGAATGGTAAATCCTTATAACAACAAAATCATGAACTCATTCACAATCTAGACATGGCCCAGGAGCTGGTTTTCAAATGACCTAGTTTGCCCCCATGTTGTTGTACATTTATCCCCACAGCACTATTTCGCAGACCAAAAAAATAAAATAAATTCAGCTATGACTCAGACACAAAATATGGCTGTAGGCTGCCAGGTGGGTTCTTTGTCAAGCGATGGATAGGTGATTAAAAGTACAAACCAAATATTTTGTACCTTAACCAGAGTTCTTTGGAGCTAATCAACCATTTATTTGTTAGTTGTTCAAAGTTTGTTTATATACACGAGAGCAAGAGAAGGAAGTTAGTCTAGAATTACTGTTCCTAGTATCATTGGATTTTAAGTACTTTGGAAATCTTCCTGTTACAAATGTGACTCAATGTTGTGACACCTTAGCATAGATCTTGTTTTGTTATGCCAGCTGTTAGAGTTGGAGTTTTGAAAACTACATGTATTTATCTACAATTAAATTCTATTTTGCCATCAAATATGGACGATTTCTTGTTTACATGAAAATAGCTGATAATCACATCACTAGCTGATATTATGCCAGCCAACAGAGGTGTCTTTCCTCATTTATTTGAGAGAGTTTAACATCCTAAATTTTCAAAAAGTTGTTGTAATCTACGGAGACGCATCTGGGCAATGTATTCACTAAATTATTAAGGTTTAAAACAACTTCAGGAACATACTGTTGTGACATTGCCCAGGGTACAATTTTCACTGCTGAATAGCTGTATCGCCTCAGTTGTCCAACCTGGGGTGCCTTTTACACTGCTTTGCTGTGGGAGCTACCGCTGCTGGTCTGCTCTCATGCATAACGATCTGCAAAAGATTAAAGCCCAGCACTCTAGCTCTAGGGAGTTATATGGGGTCATTCACTGATTACATGATGAAAACATGCTAGTAAAATTAGCTCTCAAATACAAGTGCTCACTAAATACACAGAATATGCAAGGCCTAACTACATACAACTGCTGCTCTGACTGATTTTTGGAGGCTTCTAAAACATAGAACACAGTGAACGCTACACAAAGGTGCACAGAGTATTTAAAGGAATATTACCCTATACTTATATGCAGCAAGCCACTCTAGGAAAAAAAAAGTTACTTAAGCTGCCACTCATCGAGACTGTTAGTGGGCCTGGAAAGAGACTATTACTCAGGACTCTCTATAAAGACATGCACTTTCCACAATGCCCAGGAGAAATGAGTTAGTCCAGACACTAAATAAACCCAGAGTAAGAATATATATTATCAGAGTTCAGGGCTATCCCAGATAGAGTGCCGGAGTCTCCATTGCTTTGAATCTTATGAAGTCATCTCAACCAGTGCAGAGTGGAGTGTAAGGAGATGAAAAACGATACAAATTCAAAATTGGTTGCATTTTGTATTCGTTTCCCACTGGTGTAGAAAACTGCACAAGATACAGGGAGATGGAGAATCTGGCCCGCAACTTTCAGATTCAAGTTTGGGTTATGAAAGGTTCTCAAGTAACAATTGTTTGTACAAGTGACCTGTAGCTCCTCTTTCTTTCCAGCTAGAAATGTATCCAAAAGAATACCACTGAGGCAAAGGCCATTTGACTAACTATTGCCACTAGATTTCATTGGTCCTGCACAACATTATTATATGAAAATATCAAATGGAGAGTAAGAGGCAAGAGCCATTTTTCTGGTTCTGAAAACAGCCTAGGGCCATGAAAAGATTTGCTAAAGTTAGCCATGAATTGGCCACATTTTCCTCTTTTTGTTTAAACCAGGTGAAACTCAACATAAGACTCAATTATGCGAGTTTGAATAAATAGACAGCAAATAGTTTCTTGTAAGCCCCTGTGTCTCAAAAACACTTCAGTTGGCACAGCTCTATCTTAAGAGTTTAAAACTGTATAGAAATGAGATGAAAATATAGGGGGAGAAAAGTTGTTCCCTGAATATCTCAGATCTCCAAAGTTCTGGACAAAGGATCAGGTTGAGTCTTATACAGGGATAAGTGAATCTGAGTGGAGAAGCTTAATCACTAAGCAGATTAATGGAGAAAAGAAAGTGTTAAGGGAATGGGAAATGGCCAGACTGTTCAAATGCGGGTGGCCAAAGATAGCCTACTAAATCAGAATCTTGTTTTTCAGACACCCTACTCTGTAAAAGTTTTACTACTCCATATTACATGCAATGTTATGGGAGATGGAAAGTATATTGCAGTGTAATAGCATCAAGTTTAGCCAGTGATTTGTAGATAATATTTTCCCTTTAGCCTCTCTTCGATTAACTGTTAATGATGCATGGTCATTCAGTAAGTACACTGCATAATTCGGCTGACAGGTTCCATTGACATCATAAATTGCACAGATGGTTATGAACATCAGAAGGACCTGAGGCTCACTTACAGACTCTTATTCCATCAGTAACCATGGGACTAGCATTTCCATTACAGTGCTCCATTTTACTGAAATAGTAACTAAGGCCTTGTCTGCACTAACGGGAGAAGTTGATCTAAGCTACACAAATTGAGTTACGTCATACATAAGAACATAAGAACATAAGAACGGCCATACTGGGTCAGACCAAAGGTCCATCTAGCCCAGCATCCTGTCTACCGACAGTGGCCAGTGCCAGGTGCCCCGGAGTGAGTGAACCTAACAGGTATGATCGAGCGATCTCTCTCCTGCCATCCATCACCCCCCTCTGACAGACAGAGGCTAGGGACACCATTCATTACCCATCCCGGCTAATAGCCATTTATGGACTTAGCCTCCATGAATTTATCCAGCTCTCTTTTAAACCCTGTTATAGTCCTAGCCTTCACAGCCTCCTCAGGTAAGGAGTTCCACAGGTTGACTGTGCGCTGTGTGAAGAAGAACTTCCTTTTATTTGTTTTAAACCTGCTGCACGCCAATTTCATTGAATGGCCCCTAGTTCTTCTATTTTGGGAACAAGTAAATAACTTTTCCTTATTCACTTCCTCCACTCCACTCATAATTTTATATACCTCTATCATATCCCCCCTTAGTCTCCTCTTTTCCAAGCTAAAAAGTCCTAGCCTCCTTAATCTCTCTTCATATGGGACCCGTTCCAAACCCCTAATCATTTTAGTTGCCCTTCTCTGAACCTTTTCTAGTGCCAGTATATCCTTTTTGAGATGAGGAGACCACATTTGTACGCAGTATTCAAGATGTGGGCGCACCATGGATTTGTATAAGGGCAATAAGATATTCTCCGACTTATTCTCTATCCCTTTTTTAATGATTCCTAACATCCTGTTTGCTTTTTTGACTGCCGCTGCACACTGTGTGGATGCCTTCAGAGAACTATCCACAATGACTCCCAGGTCTTTTTCCTGATTGGTTGTAGCTAAATTAGCCCCCATCATATTGTATGTATAGTTGGGGTTATTTTTTCCAATGTGCATTACTTTACATTTATCCACATTAAATTTCATTTGCCATTTTGTTGCCCAATCACTTAGTTTAGTGAGATCTTTTTGAAGTTCTTCACAGTCTGCTTTGGTCCTTACTACTTTGAGCAGTTTAGTATCATCTGCAAACTTTGCCACATCACTGTTTACCCCTTCCTCCAAATCATTTATAAATAAGTTGAATAGGATCGGCCCCAGGACTGACCCTTGGGGAACACCACTAGTTACCCCTCTCCATTCTGAAAAAGTTCCATTTATCCCTACCCTTTGTTCCCTGTCTTTTAACCAGTTTTCAATCCATGAGAGGATCTTCCCTCTTATCCCATGGCAGCTTAATTTACGTAAGAGCCTTTGGTGAGGGACCTTGTCAAAGGCTTTCTGGAAATCTAAGTACACTATGTCCACCGGATCCCCCTTGTCCACATGTTTGCTGACCCCTTCAAAGAACTCTAATAGATTAGTAAGACATGATTTCCCTTTGCAGAAACCATGTTGACTTTTGCCCAACAATTTATGCTCTTCTATGTGTCTGACAATTTTATTCTTTACTATTGTTTCAACTAATTTTCCCGGTACGGACGTTAGACTGACTGGTCTGTAATTTCCAGGATCACCTCTAGAGCCCTTTTTAAATATTGGCGTTACATTAGCTATCTTCCAGTCACTGGGCACAGTAGCCGATTTAAAGGATAGGTTACAAACCCTCGTTAATAGTGCCGCAATTTCACATTTGAGTTCTTTCAGAACTCTTGGGTGAATGCCATCTGGTCCCGGTGACTTGTTACAGTTAAGTTTATCAATGAGTTCCAGAACCTCCTCTACTGATACTTCAATTTGTGACAATACCTCAGATTCGTCACCTACAAAAGACAGCTCAGGTTTAGGAATCTCCCTAACGTCCTCAGCCGTGAAGACTGAAGCAAAGAATTCATTTTTCACGTTTTCATTTTACGTCAATAGCGTAACTCAAATCAACGTAGGTTAGATCTACATACTGGGGGGAGGTCCACGCTACGTGGATGGGAGATGCTTTCCCATTGATTCCCCTTACTCTTCTTGATCAGGTGGAATACAGGAGTTGACGGGAGAGTGATTGGCAGCCGATTTAGCAGGTCTTCACTACACCCGCTCAATTGACCATCAATCCTCTGGTAAGTGTAGACAAGCCCTTAGTGTGTATATATAGTTATCCATTTACTTTGAAGTTCTGGTGTCATAAGAAAATACCACAATGCAAAACTTGTGCACAATGCACTTCTACTTTTGGTGTTCATCTCGGCTAGACAAACATGAGCCCTCATTTTAATACATATACCATGTTACATAAAGATCAGCTCTCCCCAGCCTTCCTTCTACATTAGAACTCATTTCCAACATAGCATAATGTCTGAGAATGCTGAAGCAAAAGGCTTGGGGAGGAGCCAGAACAGAAAGCATTAGAAAGACCCAAGAAAGAACGAGACACTGTATCCTCATATACTTTGAATTCCATGTCTGTCTGCCACTGGAGATTTGTGCAGAAGAATCAAGTATAGCAAAATAAATGGAGAGCTCTACCTGCTTTGCAAAAGTATGTAAAATCTGATGAAACCAGGTGAAAGTTAGCACCACAAAAAATGAGAAGATTTACTGTTCAAAGTGATGGTTAGTAAAGCTAGGCAAATTAAGGAGAGTTGTATCATCAGGAAATTATCTGAAAATTTACTTTACACCTACTAGCCCAATGCTAGCCAGTGTGAAAAATACCTCTCCAGTCACTCCCATGAAGCCACTAATTTTTTAAAAATGAAAATAAAATAAATTGTTTTGCAGAAAGACCAAAATGAACGTGGATGAGAAAGAAGAGCTGGATAGAGGGAGAAGGCAAGACACATTTTTACTTTCCCCATCTACTTGTGTAAACAGGCACCTTCATCAGCTTACTCGAGAAACACGATCCAGGTATTAGGATTAGTTTTATTCAGAAACAGAACAATACACTCAGCTCACACTTAGTTGTACCTATGGTTCCTCCTGCAATCTAAGGTCGAAATGTGTAGATAACTCAAAAGGACTGTTCATGTGTAGATGCAATTTAGTATAAAGACCCACCACCTTTCCTAGTATATGGAACAACTGAACAATCCTAACAAATTGCAATTTGGGGAACAGGATATTCTAAAAATAAGCCTTGTGATAGCACAATTCAACCATGAATCATTTGTGGGAGAGCTCACCAAACCATGGTATTACAGGAGCTGCCACTGTTGACTTTTAGATATTTATATATACACAGAATGAGATAGAGAGAAAGAGCGCGCACATATACATGTCTGGGTGCTTGGTAAGGGTTCAAATATACAGAGGAGAAGATCTAGCTTAAAGACCGGTCACTGCTGTACATTGAAATTCGCTATTTATCCATGTATATAGTACAGCCAAGGGAGGCTAACTCTTCACTTGCCAGCAATGTTCGCAGCAATTTGGAGGGATTGCCATTTCTAAGAGTGAGCAATAACCAAATCTACCATCCTTACTCTTTCATAACCATGCCCCAAAGCGGTGCCTGTAAATTAGGTAGGGACTACATCAAATGTATCATGTAAAGTAATCCTCTGTTGTGAACTACAATTAAGATGGAGATCTGAACTTGAAATACTCATTTTTCAATGTGCCAAGAGTGTTTGTTGTTATAAAAGCCACTGAGTACACCTTGTTTAATAGCCTTTGACATATAAAAGGGTCGGTAATTGTTACTTTCATTCTTAAACCACGCAAGTGACGTAGAAAATTATCGCTTGATCAGATCCATTTTCAGATCTCATTGCAAACACATGAGCATAAATCAATTTCTCTTTCCTAGATCTTTGGTTTTTCCCACCCCCAGATGCCTAATTACAGAAGATAAATGTGTGTAAACATGAGCTTTATCCTCCATAATCCATCTTCTACCTTACTTGTTTATACAGAGGTTAACAGTCTCAGTCTATTTATTGTACTGCTTGTAGTAATGGTTTTAATGCACTGGGCAAGTTTATAGTCTTCTATTAGGAACAGCAGGGTATGGAGTTTAAGAAAAGAAGATTTGTGGCTTGGTCTAAGTTCACATAAATGAGCCTCTCCAAGACAGAAGTCTATGAGCAGAAATACCCAGTAAATATATTTGCAGAAAGATTTGATTTGTTTTCCAGAAGCATTCATTTTCATGTTTCCATCTATTTATCCTCCTGTATAATAATTCTTTGTGCCTGATTTACAGAGAAGACTGATGCATTATCATTCAGAATGCCTCACAATTCAATTAAAGGCGGGCTGCAGCCTCCAGTCTTGATTTTTGAATGATTTACGTCCACTGAGAGGATAGAAAGGCTTTTCATCACAAAACATGGCTGCTAAATTTTAACAGAGTAGATGGCCTTAGGCTATGTAACCCCTCATTACACAATACCGAAACAATCAAACCACTTAGGGGGTGCTCCCTTTTACCTTGAAAACATCCATGCCCTGAGCATCGCAGAGACCAAGTATGGGGTAAAGGAGCATCTCTGAATTATAGCCATGCTTAAGTTAGATCACTGTCCTCTCTCCTTGCACTGCCACTGCCCTTATTGTCACATGCCCAAAATAAATGTCTGCCTCAATCCTCCTCCCCACCCCCACTTACCAACCTGTCACATTACCCTAACTACGGGTTTCACAGTCTTACCCTGTTGAAGAGGTAATTTGTAGTGCAGGAGAATGCGCTTAAATTCCTGATTTGTAAACCACTATTTTAGTAGATGAGTTTGGGGGTGCAGGTCAGAAGTTTGAGGTTATGTTTTAGATATGGGGGAATGAAGAACAGGTAGAGAGGGGTGGTCGAGAAGCTGAGAGGTAGCGTTTGCCCATTGAGCATATGGTGGGTGGATTGGGAAAGCACCAAGATAGAGCTCAGGGGTTTGCACATGATGTGCTTAGGATGGAGGCGGAAGAAAGTAGTAATTATGCAAAGCTGGGAAGAACTTAAGTACAGTTCCAGGACAGTAATTGGAGTGCATCTCTGTACTCTGGCTTTAAATAATTTTAGGGGGGAAAAACTGATTTCTGTTAATTTTGCCTTTTTTTTTTTTGCAACACACAAGAGGACAAAAGAACTGGATACAACGGGAAGAGAATAGATGCATGTTTACTTTCCCTATCTGTTTGTGTGAGTGGATGCTTTCCCCAGCTTACTCTATAATACAGTCCACACATTAGGTAATGTTCAGGAGTTTGGCTTTAGTGACAAATAGAACACAAAGATCAGCTGAGACTGTTCCTAGGAGTTCTCCTAAAGGACTGCTCAGTCCATGAACCTTCTATTCCTCATATCCAGTTAGACTAACGTCTGTGAGAGTCACCAGAATCCACTTACCCCTTTTCCAGCAGGACAAAGACTGGCTAAGAGGTTTGACTGTCTTTTAGGCACCCGCGGCTATAACAACAGATTTTATACCAAGTTCATCACCATGGCATACAAGTACCTATCATCATGGCAGGAGCAGCCTATACAAGTGATAAAGCTGACTGAAGTTTTTTTTGTCAACATTTTTTAATCAAAATTAGTTTTGGACCAACACAATCTTTCATGGACATTTTTCATTTGCCTTTTTTTAGTTTTCAGAAAGCTAAAAAGTTTCCATGGAAAGAGCAAAAAACCAAGTACATTAATTCAAAATGTCTGGATTAAGAACTCAGCTATTTTTCACCATCTCTAGTGTATGATCAAGTTGCTTTTAGTTAGCTTATTATGCACGTCACTCTCTTAGATGAAGCTGTTTGCGTTAAAGATGTACTAGGTTTCGATACATATTTTACTGAGCCTGAGACAATTCTGTTTAAGTATTATGTGCAACAGCATTATTTCCAATGATTTACTTGCAGTAAATCAGCCATAACTCATATTGCCTCAGAGGGGTATTCAGGCTGAATGTATGTTATTCATCCAAAGCCTTATACCTTCCGCATTTGGCACATCTCCTTCAAGAGAGTTTAGAGTTTATACAACAAAACAGAGGTGGTGGTAGTGTTTGAGCCCCGGGCTTTCTTCATGCAGCGCCAGTCTGAATGCATCACTTCCATGCAAAAATCTCTAGAGTGCAATGCAAAAAGTGTTCTCTATTAATGGCAATATGAATGTTATTACCTAACAGTGTTATGTCCTATGACTGTGTGCAGCAGAAAGTAGTTTAACTCTCACCAGATTTCCAGTGTGCTTTTTCCCCCCAGGTTAAGAATCAGACCAGAATCTGTTTTATAGATGAGAAATTGTAATGCCACTGTAGATAACACCTCTGAAAACACCAAGCGATATCCATATTTACACCCATTAAAACAAGCCCCTGCCACAAATGGCTATATTTTTACATTGAAAAAACATCCTTAAAGATTTTTTTTAATCCTTTTGTTTTACTTTGTGACAATCAATTTAATTGTGAAGACAATGAGCTTCTCATTGTTTAGTTTAATATGTGCAATAAAAGCAAAAAGCAGGGGCTAATAAAAGGAAATGGGATTTATATAGTCATAAATGACTATATAGCCACCAACATACTAATATCTCACAATGCATTTGCATATTCAGATATACATACTTTATTTGTGTACACCAAATAGACTCATAGACTTTAAGGTCAGAAGGGACCATTGTGATCATTTAGTCTGACCTCCTGCACAACGCAGGCCACAGAATCTCACCCACCCACTCCTGCAATAAACCTCTCACCTACGTCTAAGCCACTGAAGTCCACCAATCATCGTTTAAAGACTTCAAGGTGCAGAGAATCCTCCAGCAAGTGGCCCATACCCCACGCTGCAGAGGAAGGCGAAAAACCTCCTTGGCCTCTGTCAATCTGCCCTGGAAGAAAATTCCTTCCCGACCCTAATTATGGCAACCAGCTGAACCCTGAGCATGTGGGCAAGACTCACCAGCCAGACACGCAGGGAAGAATTCTCTGTAGTAACTCAGATCCCATCTCATCACAGGCCACAAGGCCCAATTACCACGAATGACCCTGATAGTTCATTACCTGGTACCTTCCCAGGACACTGGTGAGATGGAAGGAAAGGATCAAACCAATATAGAGCTCTGTTATCCAAGTCAACAATCAGCCAGAAGAGAGCTCCATAATCTCTAAAGGACAGGACATGGTGATGTAGCCTATACCTATAGGTACTGGCTAGGCATATGTATAAAATAAGAGATATAGATTAAGGCAGTAATGCAAAAGCCAATGGGTCTCAAGCCTGTAAAGACAATAGTTGAGCCAAATGAACTATGGCCCAAGACTTCAAGATTTGACATAAGTAACTAACCCCTAAATGACTGTATACCACAGGACGTCCCAAGATAGTGTGTTATAAGTAAGTGTGGCTGAACTGCTGACAGGTAATGCTAATTGATATCAGCTTTCAGTGTTTTAAGATAGGAACATCAGCAGATGTCTGACCACAAGAAGCCACGGAAATAGTACGCGGTGACGTTATAGCCAGGTTGGTCCCAGGACATTAGAGAGACTAATGGGTGAGGTGATATCTTCTAGTGGACCAAATTCTGTTGGTGATAGAGACAAGGTCTGAAGACGAGAGCTCTGTGTAAACTTGAATAGATTATATGTATTCCCACACACATCTTATCTCATGGTAACTAATTGATGTATATGCTAATAGGCTTGAAGTAAAAGGCCCAGTGACCTATTGGAGAAGGGCACCTGAATGATAGTAGGGTGAGGAAACACGGAAGGAAAAGGAGCTGAAACCCTACTGAATATACATTAGCATAGTGGGTGACAGCATAACACTTTATAAAAGCTGGATGCCACCTTGGGAGATGCCAGGATAATGTGAAGAGAAACATATGTGTTGGCAAACCACGCAGTGATTCTCTCCGTGAACCCGGATTGCTGGCAAGCTTCCTATCATAACGGATAGCCCTATATGTACTTCCTCCTTATATAATGACAAAATGCTGACACACAGAAAGGAGCAGGAAAGAGTGATGGCTCACAGCCATATCCCCCCTTCCCGGGAGGAGGGGGTGCGGGGAGTCCTTACCACCAATGAGAATGGAAGTAAACAAACGTATCCATCACTGTCACATATGCTTCCTAATGCTGCTGTACTGAATAAAAGTGAGAACCCCAGCTTTTTGGGGTGTCGTCTCTGCCGCAGTCTTTGTCCGTCTGGTTTCTTCCCGCATCTGGTGACCCCGACGTGATATCGGCGTACTCCGGTCCCCCGACTCATCGGCTGGAAAAGCCCTGGTGCACCACAGCGTTCGCGCTCTCTCGTGAGTATGGGGGGAGATTTATCTGTGCAGCAAAAGGCTCACGCGAAAGAGCTTTTAAAACTTATCAAGCAAGCCGGATGTGTAGCTGCCTCACAGAAACATCTGGAGGATTTATTGCGGTTTGTTGAATATAGATGCCCGTGGTATTCTGATAATGGCTCCCTAGACATTTCTGATTGGCACAAAATCGGGGAGCAGTTCTTTCGGGAACCACGAGCCCCTATTCAGCACATCCTCCTCTGGCAGCACTGTGCAGATGCAATAGGTAGACTGCGGGCGGAGGCGCCCCCTGTTGCATCTCCCTTACTCGAGGTGCAGGCACCCCCTGCCTACCCTCGTGTAGTGCCCCCTTCCCCGAGCGCTCTGCCTCTCGCAGCGCCTAGTGCTCCTCCTAATTCCCCTCCCCACTGCGGCTCAGTCCAAGCCGCCCTTCAGCAAGCCCGAAGTGCAGGACAGGATCCCTTACTGGATGATTGGGAGGGGGAGCTCCCAGCTCTGTTCCCCTTAACGTATACACCCATCCCCGACGATCCAGAAGGGCGACAGCGAGTGAATCACAGCTATGTAAGTTATTCAATCATGAGAGAACTCAATAAAGGGGTTAGAGAGTCAGGGTTGCACTCCACCTATGTTATGGGAATTGTCGAGGGACTTGGCAACGCCTATGTAATGGTGCCAGACGATTGGAAACAGCTATTCCGCATGATCCTGTCCCCCGCCCAATATGTCGTGTGGGACAATGAATTCAAGCTCGCCGCTATGGCGATGGCCACTCCTGCCAATATACCTGATCAAATCTATGGGGCTGGTCAATTCGCTACTGTCGTACAGCAGGCTGAACTCCCGCAGGAGTCCTTCCAGCGCACTGCGCTTTGCGTCCAGCGCGCCTTTAGGCGAGTCCCAGCCTCTGGTAAGCCCCTCCTGTCATTCACTAACGTCAAGCAGCATGCTTCAGAGCCATACCACCAGTTTGTGGATCGGCTGAAAGAAGCTATTCACAGGCAAATTGATAACCCCGATGCCCAAGCTGAACTCCTTATGAGATTGGCACATGAACAAGCAAATGCTGATTGCAAAAAGATACTCCAAACTGTCATTCACCGTGCGCAGTATACCATTGCCGACATGATCCAGGCTTGTGCAGAGGTGGGCACGCAGACACATGCTATGGCCTTGCTAGCCGGGGCCCTCCGGGCTGGCAATAAGCCAACAGGCAATTGTTTCAATTGCAAAAAGCCGGGACACTTCCGTAGTGAGTGCCGGGCCCCTGGGGGTGGAGCCTATAGGGGCGGAGGGCAGCCCCCCGGGAGGAAAGAAGGGGGCCGTCCCTCCAAAAAGTGCCCCCGGTGCAATAAAGGGTATCACTGGGCAAACCAGTGTCGCTCTAACCCGTCGGGAAACTTCCCGTCGGGCCCCCCCCCGGCCCCGGTCTAAATGCGGGGGTTACTCATGCCGGGTCACAGCTGCCTCCGCCAGCTACTAAAGGCAGTGCTGGGATTGATCTGATTAATATGCAAGATATGACCTCTTCCCTCCCCGGGGAGGTCCTGCTGATGCCAACGCAGCTCACGGGTCCCCTCCCCAGGGGGACAGTCGGCATCATCCTTCCCCGATCCTCTGCCCACCGACGCTCAATCATGGTTGTCCCAGGAGTCATTGACTCTGACTACACCGGTACTATATTTGTTCAATTCTGGGGCCACCTTCCCCTAGCACTCAGCAGGGGAGAGTCGTGGGCTCAACTTCTCATTTTACCCTATTGCACACCGGGAGGAACCGTGAACACCGAGCGACATGGCGGCTTCGGGTCCACCAGGACGGGACCCGATCAGGAACCCTCTTTCCACCCGCAGGTCGCTGCGCTTATCCAGCAAATTCAAGTTCGTAAGCCAACTCGTAAGTATGTGATTAACGGTAAGGAGTTGGATGGGTTGCTGGACACCGGTGCGGATGTATCTGTAATTGCCCAGCAGAATTGGGACCCAGCTTGGCCCTCTGAGGTGGCTCCCTCCGTGTGGGGAGTCGGAGGAAGCCAGTCGTCCCGCCGTAGCACCAGCTGGCTCTCGGTGTGGGACCCTGAGGAAGCTAAGGAAATAGCTCAAATTCGCCCTTGTATACTGCCAATTAACATCAATCTTTGGGGCCGAGACCTGTTGTCACAAATAGGGGCCTCTCTTACAGCACCATGATTCACCCAACTGCCCTAGCATTAACGTGGAAACCGCACACCCCTGTGTGGGTGGAGCAGTGGCCCCTGCCTTCCGAAAAATTAGAAGCATTGACGCACCTGGTCCACGACCAGATCGTCGCACATCACCTTGAACCCTCCACTAGTCCCTATAACACTCCCGTGTTCGTAGTCCGCAAAAAGTCAGGTAAATGGCGGCTGCTCCATGACCTCCGTGAGATAAATAAAATCATAGAACCCATGGGACCCTTGCAGTGCGGTACCCCAAATCCAAACTTAATTCCACAAGATTATCAGCTCGCAGTTATTGACCTCAAAGATTGTTTTTTCACTATACCCCTTCAGGAGCAAGATAAAAAATACTTTGCCTTTACCGTGCCAGTCCTTAATAACTCCCGGCCCACCAAACGATATCAGTGGACAGTCTTGCCCCAGGGTATGTTAAACAGCCCTACCCTGTGCCAACACTATGTCGACCGGGCTCTCCAACCCTTCCGTGACAAATTTCCTAAGCTCCTAGTATATCATTACATGGATGATATCCTAGTAGCAGGGCCCACCTTACCTCCCTCGTGGCTAAGTGACCTCCAGGCTGCTTTAAGTTCATTTGGCTTGCAAGTAGCCCCGGAAAAAATACAGACCAAAGATCCCTTTCTGTATCTAGGTCACAAGCTGTTTGCCTCATACTCGATCCCAACCATTCCTAAAATCCAAATCCCAAACCCCGTGACTTATGTAGTCCTGCAACAAATTCTTGGGGCTGTTAATTGGCTTCGCCCCTACTATCGAATTACCACTGAGACCCTCCGACCTTTATTCTTAGCCCTCACACAAGGCAAACACCCCTCTGATCTCATTTCCTTACAACCGCAACAGTTAGCAGTTGTGGATCAAGTTAACTCTATCATGGCCCGCCAGTGGGTAGACCATGCAGTCGCAGATGTCCCTTCCAAACTTATCTGCCTCTGTGATACGCTGCAGCCATGTGCTGTTCTCGCCCAGGAGCCTCCCTCCTCTCCTCTCCGCATACTCGAATGGTTGTACCTCCCTCATGCCCCTCCCAGTACCCTCTCCCCTTTAGAGACAATGATTGCCCAGTTAGTCACTAAAGGTCGATTGCGCTCCCTTGCCCTTTTTGCCATTGACCCTATCGAAATTGTTCTCCCAATACCACTTAAACAAACTGCTGCGGCCTTTGCCTTTTCAGATGCCCTGCAGCTCGCCTTAGCTAGCTTTGTTGGCCATCTCTCCTATCACACAGCCAAAGACCCTCGCCTCCACATCGTGCGGCATGTCCCCATGCAATTTGAATGCTTGTTCACCCCACTCCCTATCACAGGTGCCCTAACAGTTTTTACCGATGGTAGCCCCACACGCGGCGTCATCTCCTGGTGCATCGCCGGCGTGTGGTCTTCTCGCTTTACCCCACCGCAAACCACACCCCAACGTGCCGAACTAGCTGCCCTGTGTTTAGCCTTTTCACACTTTCCTAATGAACCCCTCAATGTTATCACTGATAGCTTATATGTAGCCAATATCGGTTCATGTATTTCTGGTAGTTATGTTTCCCCTGTAGTTGATTCAGCACTTCTGAGTCTGTTTCTCACTCTGCAATCTCTCCTTCGCTCGCGTTGTCACCAATTTTTTATAGCTCATATCCGCAGTCATCAGCCCCTTCCCGGTTTTTTGTCTGAAGGGAATGCCCATGCAGATGGTCAGCTCCGTGCCCTCTGGCCTTGTTCCCCCATAGAAAGTCATGACCTCCACCACCAAAATGCTAAGGCCCTTGCTCGTCAATTCTCCCTCCCCCTCTCTGATGCCCGTGCCATTATCCAACAATGCCCACAGTGTGCCCTTCAACACGCCTACCCCCCCATCGGCGTGAATCCTCGTGGCCTCGGTGCCAATCAGCTTTGGCAAATGGATGTTACCCACTTTCCCCCCTTCTCCCCATGGTCGTATCTGCATGTCTCTGTGGATACCTATTCTGGCTATTTGTGGGTTACCCCGCAAAAAGGTGAAAAAGCTAAGCATGTTGTTAACCACCTTGTTCGCTGTTTTGCCGTAATGGGCACTCCCCAGCGCCTCAAAACAGATAATGGCCCTGCGTATTGCTCATCTGCTCTCGCTGATTTCTGTACGCGCTGGAGCATCACCCACACTTTTGGCATCCCCTACAATTCCAGGGGACAAGCCATCGTCGAGCGTGCCAACCGCACCCTCAAAACTGCCCTTGAGCGTCAAAAGCAAAAAGGGGGAATCCCCCCTAGTCTCCCCGAGAAGGAGGAATGGCTTGCGAGTGTGTTATTTACGCTTAATCATTTGAACCTGCTTTCATATGATTCTCGCTTACTTTCTCGAACACAGAAACACTTTCAACAGACAGAGGTTCTACCAGCCCCCCGGGTCGTCTACCGTCAGCTACCCGGCGACTCGTGGAGCGAGCCCGTCCCCCTTATCACCTGGGGCAGAGGGTACGCAGCAGTCGCAACAAAGACCGGGCCGGTGTGGGTTCCTGCCAGATACGTAAGACCATGGGTGGCCGATGGCGTGGCATCAAGGCCTAGCAAATCCCATCCCCGACTTCAACCTGAGTCTGACTCCCGACCCGATCGTTCCTGTAACTTGCCAACGCGTTCGTGGGCCGCGCAACCCACCGATGACCTGGGGACACGTTAACTCGCCGGGCAGGTAGACGCTGCCATGAAGGACTGTGGACTAAAAAAAACCACAGAGAATTGTATTGTGACAATTATTGCTTGCCTGCATTCTAATTCATGTATAATAATGTGTATGTTGATTTTCCTCTTATGCCCCCCAACCCATGCTGTCCCCTCCTCAGGCTATACAGTACCCCCCCGGCGCACAGTGCCAAATCTGTGGGAGGCATTTGCCACCACTTTAAACCAGTCTGGCTTTTGCCTGACACAACAGGTGGCCGTCGGGCAGATATTAGGTACCTGCCTTATCCCTGTTTGCCACGAGGCATCTGACATTGAAAGCAGTACTTAGTTTTATAACAGCTTAGAACCCAACAGTACTATCCGTAACCTAGGGTATTCAGCTTATCACAATTGGGGAGCTCAGACCCCACGAACCCCAACTAATGCTATTGTCCTTGATACACCATACGTAGCCAGTCACAATGTCTCCTGTGCCCGGATGGTAAATTGTACAGCGTCCACCTGCTACTCCCCTCAGCCTCAGTCCCTTAACTGTCTCACATATGTTAACATTTCATACCTATACAAACACGTCCTCCTACCCCCAGGTTGGTTTTGGACGTGCTCAGGCCTAACATTTAGTTATATCCCGGCCAACCTTACCCACGGGACCACCTGCTGCTTAAGCAGGCTCTCCTTCATCTTACCGCAACGCCACCACCTAGCCCGACGTAAGCGTGCAGCAGTCCCCCTGGACTCGTCTTGTAATGCTCATGTCTCTTTACTCACTAAAACTGAATCAGTTGCTTTAGCCGTCTCCCTAGTTGGTGTTCCCGGCCTTGCCTCACGCAACAGCCGCAACATCAATGCCTTAGCCTGTGCAGCTGTTAAAGCTTTGAATTCTACATCCACAGCCATTGCCCTCATTAATTCTGAGCAAGTAGAACTCCGTCATGGTCTTTTACAAAATAGAGCTGCCATTGATTATCTTTTATTGTTGCACCATTATGGATGTGAAAAGGTACAAGATATGTGTTGTTTTAATATTTCTGACCACTCACACGCTGTAGAGAATCAGCTGTTAGTGATCAGGAATATTACCTCTCAAATCCAAATTCATTCAGATCCATTCTCTCAGTGGTGGGACTGGCTCTCCTCTCTCCTCCCGAGCTGGAGTTGGCTCCACCAACTTATTACGTATGGTGGTCTAGCCCTCCTCCTCCTCATCTTTACCTGCTGCGGTATTCAGTGTATTCCATCCCTAATCACTATGTGCCTCCAGGGTTGTCCCTGGTCCCCACGCACGCACGTTAAAAACTTTCCCTTTTAAGCTCCAAAGCAAAAAGGGGGAGATGAAGAGAAACATATGTGTTGGCAAACCACGCAGTGATTCTCTCCGTGAACCCGGATTGCTGGCAAGCTTCCTATCATAACGGATAGCCCTATATGTACTTCCTCCTTATATAATGACAAAATGCTGACACACAGAAAGGAGCAGGAAAGAGTGATGGCTCACAGCCATATCCCCCCTTCCCGGGAGGAGGGGGTGCGGGGAGTCCTTACCACCAATGAGAATGGAAGTAAACAAACGTATCCATCACTGTCACATATGCTTCCTAATGCTGCTGTACTGAATAAAAGTGAGAACCCCAGCTTTTTGGGGTGTCGTCTCTGCCGCAGTCTTTGTCCGTCTGGTTTCTTCCCGCAATAATGACCACTGGTGATGATGAAGATGGAGAGGATGATGCTGATACTCTGGGTTATTCCACAAGGGAGGGTGAGAGAACATGGGCACTCAGGTGCTCCTGTTATATTATCTCTACCTTCTTTGATGGATTAGACATTTTGTTAAATTCTGCTAATAAAGACATTATAAACCCATAAGGCCTTTCCAAACCATGAGTGTCTCTAGCATGCACATTTGGGTTCTCATCCTAAAAAACCCTAATAACTCTGGCTGTGATCATGAGACAAGTAGCTGCCAAAGCACAGAATGTTAAATTGAGGGTTCTTAACATAGACATCGGTCAGGAAACAGCAGTCATATACTGAGTAGATGTGGGCAGAAAATGGTTTTCCTGTTCCTTAAAACTCTGGATGTGTTTTTTTTTAATTCCCCTCTCAAATAGAGATGAAAAATTAAAAAAAATCATAAAACTTTGTACAAATCAATAATCCAGTAAATAAATAATGAATCCAGATTGGGTTATTCGGAACCTTTTGTTTTCAGGAATTTTGGGACATTTAGTTTTAAACCAAAAATGGTTAAAATCAAACTAAAATTTTGAAATGCAAAATCATTTCAACCATAAATCAAAACTTGTTTTTTGAAAATATCTAAATGGGGGCATTTCCACAATTTCAAGAGCCCACATTATCTCCCACGATGGCAACTCATTGGCATTTTATGACAAAAAAAATTGTCAGAAAATTCCCTACCAGTTTGAATCCCGAGTTCAGAGGGCAACAGGCTCTGGGAGCATGACTAGCAAGGTGGAAAGTGGCTATTAACCTGCTCAGTTTTCATTGAGAATAGGATAGTCAGTCTCCTCTAAATGTGATATTCCATTTCTGGAGGACTTTCTGGCTTCATGACTAGTCCAATGCTCTTTTGGGAGTCAAGTCTGTGTCCCCGATCCTGCAAAGAGATGAATGCAGGAGTGCATTTAAATGCATCTCTTTGCAGAATCAGGTTCTGTGTCATTGTAATGACATGGAATTGTATTAGCCACAGTGCAGGGATGCTGCCCAGCTACTGTAACAGGTTCGTACAGTTTATCCCCCAGCTGTGCCAGTCTATGCCAGTGTCCAGTTATGGTAAACAATTAAGTTTTTAAAAAAATTATACTTGGATTTTAGCCTACATTAAATTTAGGCATTTCATCAGACTGAGCCACCCTGCCTCAGGTTTAATATATTGACAGCCTATACTTGCTTTTGGAGCAATACTCTCAATTGCTTCCAATGCCACACACATCTTTTCAGCTAGTCATGTTTCAAGAATGGGTTTCATACATTTCTGGACAGAAAAATGTTTGTGTATTCACTTCTGGTTCAAAGATGTTTTGCCATCCTATCACTTCTAAAATGCTGAAGGCATAAACCACTTCATGTTCTGCAGGATGAAGTAGCACAACTCTCAGCCTTAGCAATGTGGAAAAGGAACTGGTAAGGTGCTAAAAGCATTGTGCAACTGAAGAATGGACTCTTAAATCATTCATGTGACTTGGTCTGTTCCCACTGGATCCATTCTGCGCTGTTTTTGTATATAAACACCTAAGTTGCTGTGCAGTGTTCCTGGAATGTAATAAATGGCTCTTGTGCTTTAACAGGTATCATATTAAATTGTAAAATACAAATAACCCCAGGAAAAATTCTGTTTTCTGGCACATTGCCTGTAACTTGACAGGCTGCATTCTCGGTGATATTCAACAAAACAATTAGAACCACATCTATGTAGGGGTATAACAAGGCCAGTCTCATCCTCCACCAAAATGCCAAAGCTTTTAAACACTTTTCTTCCATTGCAATTCACCGAAAGGCAGGGAGCAAAAAACGAACTAAAAAACAAACCAAAACAAACATCCCCATTTCTTTTCCAATTTTAACTATGGCATTTTCTTTCTTTAGGAAGGATTTAGTTACCTGAACTGGAATTTGGCCAGGACAATGGCCTTAAACAGCTCTGCTGTTACAGAAGGACCTTTCATGCCTACAAGTGGTCAGGTGAGACAGTTTGGCTCATCCAAAAGCAGCACCCTAGTAAGATGTGTGTTCAGTATGGTCTTGCAAGTAAGAATTTCACCTATTGAATTATCACTTTCTGCAGCAGCTAGATTTTCCTTGGAAGTTTTTCCATTTACCACATTGGGGTTTTTTTAAATTAAAAATCCCAACAGCTCTTTTCTAATAGTGATTTTTTAAAAAAATTCACATGAATACAAAAGCAAAGAACCCTTCAGTAAATGTAGGTGTGTTTATTATTGACCATGCAGCACTTGGTCTTTGCACTCACAGTGAAACCAGAGATACTACTATGCTGCTTGAGGACCTCAGACAAGGGCACTACAGCGCCATGTCTGTGCATGCATGCAGCAAAGCTAAGAATGCGGCGGTGCCGAGGATGCATGGAAGATACGGGTTCAACCATATTTTGTCAATGAGTGCATGCAAAGACAGAGCTGCTTGTATTTTAGGATGGGCCTGTGAGACAGCTATTCAGGGCTCAACCCGACTTCGGTCTGGCCTGAGAAAGATTGGCAAGATGAGGGTTGGAACCTCCCACCTTGCCCCAGACTTCACTGACTATTATAGAATAAAAGAAAATTCGCTGGTGGTGGCTCACAGCTTGTCTTTGTTGGTTAATTTTTATGTTCTCCATCAGAGAGATTTGGGTGTCTGTTAAGTGTTAGTGTTTTTCTACACACACACGTTGCACTGGTTCAACTAAGCCAATTTAAATAAAACTAGTCTGACGTGTGTGGACTCTCTGTGTAATTAGAGGCATATGTTCAGCTTGCTTTGCTTAATCCTAGATTTGCAGAGTAAGCCTTAGGATCCACGTGCATGAACTGGGGTATTGTCAAGCGTGATGTTGAACGTTCATGAACGGGGATATTGAACGTGAGCTGATTAGGCTCAAGGCTGATACATTGGGCTGCCAGAAACCAAAGGTGCCAACTTTATTCATAGCCTTGGCCTTGAATTCCATATTTAAGCTCCTAAACAAAAGTGTCTGTATCATAAGTGAGGAGTTCCCACAACTTCATTTGATGGCAGCAGAAACTGTAGGGGCTCAGTGCCTCTGAAATCAAAGGTGCTTGTATAAGCCCCCTTACCATAGAATCTGAGCCCCTTGCAATCCTGTAGTTGCATTCATCCTCAACACCCCTGTATGTTAGGGAAATGCTATTATTCCCACTTTACAGATGGAAAGTTGAGGCACAGAAACTCTAAGGCCCCGTTCTTAGGCACCTAACTCCTACTGATTTTAATGAGTTCTAGTGACTCACTAAGGGTCACCAAGGGAAGCTAGTGTTAATTTGCTTGCTCCATCAGTTTCCTGAGTCCCAGGCTAGGCCCCAACCACTGAGGACACCCTTGCTCTCTCCTAGCCAGTCAGTACACATTTATGTACATGTCTTCACGAGACATAACTGGGCAGGAATTTTAGTCTGCAATACCTTTTCTCCACTGATAAGTCTACTGCCATCACAGAATGGGTATGCACTGCAAAAATCCAGATTTTGTCAGCCTGTCACCTAATTTGTGTAAATTTTTTAAAATAAGTTGTTATGCTGAGGGGGGCTTTTATTTATACAAATATTTGCGGCCATTTGCCAGTTCCTATCATATATTTTTAGCCTCTAATGTTGCTGATCAAAGAAGATTCATTTGGTAAGAGCAGCAGGCAGGCAGAACTACCACAGTGCATCTTGATGATGCTTCTGAAATGTCCCATCTGCGGTACTGTGTTCCTTCTCCTCCCCTTGGGCAAGATCAGTCCATGCTGGCTGGTAGCACTGGCAGTCATGGCACAGACAGAGTAATAATTTATCCTGGTCAAACTAGCTGATTGAGGTAATCTATTCCATTGACTGACAAATCCATTGGATGATTATAATTCTATGACAGCAATATAAAGTGGCATCAACTGGTTAGGAACAGCAATACATCGGGAAAACAGCACTGAGGGGCTTTAGAGCAATGCTCACTGAGGACCACCACTGTATGTGGATAAAACACACACTCATTTTTCCTGGGGACCAAATTTTATGCAAAATGACTTGAGTGCAATTTACATAATTGCTCAATTTGATCCTTTTAATTCCACTAAGAAAATAAGTAGAAAAATTAGGAAGAATTAAGATGTATTTAAGGCAATTAGCAATAAAAGTCCTATTAAGTCTGACAATGGAAATAATTCAGTAGCAATGAAACATTTAAAGGAAGCTCACTCTGAGGTTTTATTTTTAAAAGCTGCATTTGTATTGCATATCCCAGGCAAGGCGTGTCTGTGTGCGACAGGCTGGCAGGGTTTGCATGAAATGGACACTCTGTTAATAGGGGTGATTATGTTGGAAAGTTTTATGTGGGTTTGGCTGGTGCTGTAGGCTCCATACTGCACTGGTGGTACAGGAGATGTAAGGAATCAGGATGTGGGATAGATTGTGCAAAGAACCCCAACTACAGCCAACCTGGGGAGTGATCATTTGGCATTAAAATAATTCATTTATATTGGCTAAGTAATTTGCTTTATAAACACAGAGTAATACATGTTCCCTGTCCCAAAGTACTTATAGTCAGAGAAACTGAGTCAAGACATGGGACAACAGGTCAAGAAAAAGAGATTATTGGAGAGCTGAGGTAAAGGTGCATATAGACAAAACATCTGCAGGTAATGTCTGCCTAAGGCAGACAAGTAGTTCTCATCACAAACCATCCTTTGGGATCGGGGGGGGGGGGGGAATCTTGGCAGAAGTGCAGCTTGGAGTCACTTTTCCAAATTCACAATACAATAATGAACCAACTCCTTGAAGAGGCAACTTTATTTTTCCTCCAAGAGCATTGTGTTTGTCATGGGGCTGGACATGGTGCCTCCTTATGTCCTGGGGTAGACAGTGATCCCTATGGTGAGTCACAATGATTCACAGTCCACAGGCGGGATTCATCAACTTAAAAAATAATTAAACTGAAGCCCTCTATTTTTTTCCTCCCCCTGAAAAGCTACTATTTAGATATCAGAGGTACTAAACCACCCCCTGCCCCGAAAAAAAAACCCCCACAACAAAAACACCCTGTACAGAGGGGAGTAATACCCTCTGATCATTACAGTATACTCTTGAGTGCTGTTATTGACAAAAGAAGCCTGTGTGGTTTTGTAAAGATGTGCTCAAGAGAACACTATGTCTTTAAATACTTTCCTGCTTTTCCATAAAGGCTTTTGAAAGGAGGATTGGGAAAATCTAAAATATTTCATGGCAAATTAAGAAAAGGTCCAGAGTATAAATATTGAATCACACAGTATCTGCTCTAAGAGCAAACCACTAAGTGCTATACGTAGTAGAATGGGGATTTATACAAGATGATGTATTTCACTCATCTGCTACTAATTCACCACTATAGTGAACATTTTGTACATTTGTTTTTATAAAATGAAGTAGGTGGGCTTGGACTCAAATTGTATTTTAGAGGCCAAAGGAAGTGGGCTGAAGGACACAATCTTCTAATTCCACCAGGTTCCACTAGTTTGAAAGTTGGAGTCAGGGTGACTCATGCAGTGGCACCTATACATGTTTTGCTGCGCCAAGTGCGGCAGTGAGGCAGCTTTCAGCGGCACGCCTGCGGGAGGTTCACTGGTCCCGCTGATTCAGCGGCGTTTCTGCGGGAGATCCGCCGGTCCCTTGGCTTCGATGTACCCACCGCTGGATACGCAGGACCAGCGGACCACCCACAGGCGTGCCACCGAAGGCTGCCCGACTGCCACCATGGCAGTGACTAGCAGGCCGCCCCAGGCACTCGTGCCCAGAATTGCCCCTGGGGTCATCAAATAGGGAACACTGAAAAAGGGACAGCCAAACAGATAGGAGAATCAGTCCCATTGGTTTTCTGTGAAGCAAAGAGGAAAAAATATGTCTAAACTAAAAAACCCTCAACTATCATTCTCGGTATCTTCTGTAGAGAGAGAGAAGGGATCACGGAAGAGGATCAAGGTTCTACAGTAATCCAATAAATAGGATATTTTAAATAAACAGAAGATGGGCGTAGGAATCTGTAATTGGAACTAAAACAGAAATAGGTTAACATAGTGGAGGAAGCTAGGATTTCTCCGACCCCATGGTAATGCAATGAGAATACATTGGTTGAGCTGCTTTTAATGACAGCTCCCAGACAGGATATAACACTAGTGTAGTTGAGAGCAAACAGAATTGATCCGCCTCTCAGTTGGGGGATATGGAGTTTCGTTTAGGTTTACCTACTTCTCCCTGCCCCCCTCCATCTCCGCAACTACACCACTAGATGAGAACCTGCTATGTAAAAATCAATAATTTCTCCCTTTGCTCAAATGGTAGAGGTATGTGTTTTGGCTCAGGCTGTGGATAAATGTAGCATTTGCATGTGCTCAGTCACATGCAAGTTACAAATATATTGCTGATAGGAGCCAGATATTCAGACAAAGAGGAGCCTCTGGATTTTTTGCCTTCCTCTGTGGCGGGGGCTCGGGTCACTTGCAGTTTAAACTAAAACTTATACATTCTCTGTAAGTTGAAGTCTTTAAATCATCATTTGAGGACTTCAGTAACTCAGACAGAGGTTAGAGGTCTGTTTCAGGAGTGAGTGAGGTTTCTGTGGTCTGCAATGTGCAGGAGGTCAGAGTAGGTGTTACCGATGGTCCCTTCTGGCCTTAAAGTCTACAAACGATTCCCTCTAGCGTTCCCTGGGCAGCCTTTCAAAACACTGTCATTTGTCCATTCACGCTTGAGGTTAAAGGCAACCATGAAAGCTGCCAATATTTATATTATCAACGAGCTGCTTTTGCCAAGATGGAGACAGCCTTTGCACCCAGAACAAAAAATAGCACATTTAAAGTGCTTTATCTCCACCTCTCAAATATCTCCAGGAACATGTCCCAGTGCATGAGGAAAGCCTTGAAACAGGGAACAGAAACCAAATCCAGAGCATTGCACAAGGCAGCTCTCACTCATGCTCATGCTCTCACTGCTTTGCTCAGGCCATGGAAAATCCCATTTATATGGCAATAATGCTAAGAGGTCCCAACCAAGATCAAGGCCCTGTTGTGGCAGGAATTGAACATACTTGTAGCAAGAGGCATACCTTGCCTTCAAGAGCTTACAATCTGAATAGAAGAAGTAGGGGAAAAAAGGATCACCCCCCCCCATTTTACAGATGGGAAACTGAGGCACGGGGATGAAGGGGTGAACTGAGAGATAAAGGGATTTGCCTGAAGTCATACAGAGGCTGAGGGACGTGCTGTCCGCCGCTTCCCGCAGCTCCCATTGGCCTGGAGCAACGAACCGCAGCCAGTGGGAGCCGCGATTGGCCGAACCTGCGGAGGCAGCAGGTATACAAACCGGCCTGGAGCACCAGGGGCTTTCCCTGAACAAGTGGTAAACCAGAGTTGAGAACCACTGTCGTACAGGAAGCCTGTAGCAAAATCAGAAATGGAACCTGTATCTGCTGAATGCCTGAAGCACATAACCATTGCTTCCTCGCTCTGTATAAAAGATTTCATTAAACAGAACCGCTGCCCAATATCTGAACAGATAAGAGCAAGCAGTTCTGTAACAAATACACTGCACTTGAAACATACACCGGCAAGAGCTTAGGAAGTGGATCTGGACAAACACAAATGAGTATCTTTTTCTCCCACGAAAATGATGGAGTTAAAATTAATTTTAAAAAACCAACAAAACAAAAGCACAGATTGCTGAAGTCTAATGACGTAGTTAAGAGAAATACATTCATGGGGTTATTGAAGAAAATTAAAACTGGATGTAGCCCGAAGGCCAGTCTTCTACACGAATGGTAAGTAACTATGGAGCGGATTAAAACGGATGTTGTAGCGCTTTCACCATATGTGCGCACACATTAAAGAAAACTTGGGAATCTGACATACACTATCACAGCAAAATAGTCGGAGGACATTCTCGACAGCAACAAAAGAACTAAATCGTTTATTTAATACAATCCATCTATCAGCAGTCATTATGGCTAAAAAATGAATCACTGGATGCCAATTATAAAAGAGCCTCAAGAGATTTTTACATAAGAACAGGTACAAAATGTGCGGTAAAGCACAACACCGAAGACCATGAAACCTGAGAGTAGAATCCTACATTTGACACTGTAGAATCAGTCACTAGAGGGGGTGGTCAGGGGACAAGAAGCCCCCCAAAATGCAGGGACCACAGTATTCATAGTTTGAAGGGTTGGCTGGGCCACTAGATCATGGAAGCTTGTCAGCCAAGTTCACTACTTCTTTTCATTCTCGGGTATCAGCATTTCTCACACGCAGAGGCCCCAACCTTTTCCTAAACGGTCTTGCAGAAATTTTACAAAGTAGTTTTTTCTCACAGAACTTGCAGTCCAATTTTGCATGCCCCAATGACACTGTGGGATTTCTAGCCTAATTTCTGAAGTGACAGCCAGAACAAAATCATTTCTTTAAAGAAATCAGTTCCTCCTTTGCACAAGCACCAGAAAGCAGAACTCAACTTCCTGGGATGCCTTTTTTTAAAAAAGAAGAAAAAAAAATCCCCAAAAGAAAACCACACAGTCAAGTTGAGGTTTTAATGAATGAATGATCCCCAAGTCCCCCAATGCCCTAAACACAGGATTAGTTCACCTGCAAGGGGGAAAGCTCATAATTGGTCAGTAGCAAATATATCTGCAAGAATCTAAATCCAAGATTCTGATCAGCTCTTTCAAGGATAAGACAGGGCTCAGAAATGAGTTTCTGTTTAAGTACATAAGATCAAACATGTTTGTCATTTTAGCCTTCTTTTTATTCTGTCTGATTTCAGAATCTTCAGACAGACTCTCTTTAGATGTCATTGCCTTCAAGCTTTCACTTTTATCATATTACCCACTCTTCTTGAGCTTTTACACATCAAAATGACTTTTAGGTGCATTGTTGAAGAGGGGGTTCTCAATTGAACAGTTCTCAATAAAAAGGAGGGCATGTCTGAAAAGTTTGTATAGCAACTCAATTTGTGTGTGTGTGTGGGGGGGGAGGGTTGGGGGGGAGTGATTAGTACATTTTTTTCTAGATGGAAAAGGGTAGTTGCAAGTACTTCCAGTAGGTTTGTTTGGTTTTGTTAGCATGCCAAAAACCATCAACAAAATCAAAATCAAGTCGTACTTCTCGGATTCTCCTAATTTCTAGATTGAAGATCTTTCTCTCTCTAGAGGAGTCAACTATTATTGCTCTACCAACTTAACTGCTGGCTATACTAAACTTAAACTAACTTTCCATTTTAATGGATTACCTAGACTTCTCCTGGGGTTTGTTTCACCATCTCCGATTACTGGACATCGGCTTTCACTCACTGGTTTTGATTTTCAGAGGGGTGAGCAATTCCTAGGACAGGGTTACAATTTTCCAAGCAGTTCTCTGTCATCACTTATACTAGATACTTTTGCTATTGGGACCCTAACGAAAGTCCAAGATGCTGATACCCGTTCCTCTCAAGAGCAGATTGCCACTGAGCACTTCTGAAGGACCATTTGGAAAGAGCTATTTTTGACCACTTTTCTTGATTATTTACCAGACAATATAGATATATATAAATACCCACTGCAAATTAGCAGATGACCCTGGCAGGGGTCTTTTCAACCTAACTAGACAATGCAAACTCTTCAGGGCATAAACTGTCTTGCTGTATGTGTGTACAGCTCCTAGAACAATCAGTCCTTGATTTTTACTTCTTGTGTGCCACTGTAATACTATTACTAATCAACTCCCCTTTCATTGACTTGCAGACTGTCTTCCCCCAGTGCCCAACTTGAGATCTATGGCGGCACTTTATTGCAAAGGATTACTCAATCCTTCCTCAGTGCAGGGGGGAATGGATTAGATAACCTTGAGCTCCCTTCTAATCCTACATTTCTATGGGGAAAGGAAGCATTATTAACCCTTCATCACAAATGGGGGGAGGGAACTGTGACAAAGATGCTATGATTTGGTCAAGGTCATACAGGACACCTGCCAAGTTAGGTACTGAAAATCCCAATCGTCTTGTTCCTAATCCATTATCTCTGGTACAAGATCTCCCTTCTTCTTTAGTAGATATTAATTTCTACAAAAAACAGTAACCAAATCAGGCTAGATTTGAGCCTCTGACACACTAAGGAGTGTTGGAACAATTATCATAGTGGGGGTGTTGAGAGCCATTGAGCCAAACTGTTAACCATGTATATAGTTAAGGCGACCAGATAGCAACTGTGAACAAATGGAACTGTGGGTGGGTGGGGGAGGTGTAACAGGTACCTATATAAGAAAAAGTCCCCAAAAACGGGACTGACCTTTTACAAAATGGGCCATCCGGTCACTATATATATATAGTGACCGGATGGCCCACTATATATATATATAGTGACCGGATGGCCCATTTCGTAAAAGGTCAGTCCCGTTTTTGGGGACTTTTTCTTATATAGGCACATATATATATATATAGGAAACCACTTCAAGCCAAGGGGGGTAGCAGCACCCACCACACTCCTAGTTACAGCTCTTATGGACACACTAGGTGTAATATTAAAAGTATATTGCTTAAGCTTAGAGAAAGTTTAAAGTTTGTTTAGCAAAGGGAGCAATTTTCCCCCAGCCATTTCAGAACTGACAGTACAATATGTCCTATAGAATATGAGCCCACTGGCTCTCAACTCCTTAAATTAACAACTCTCAGTACCCACCAGTACTGCTACAGCAAAAATGGGACTAAGGAAAAAGTTCCTTGCCAAAAATCACTCTCCAATTCCTATGCTGTGAAGAGAACAACTGTCACACAGCAGTGTCTGCTGCCACGGTTGCCTAGACATGACCACTTTGCTTCCACTGTTTAAAAAAAAAATCTCCACAGTTTGGCTCACACTCATTATGTGTCTACTTATTTGGATTTAAGAGGTAAGTTATGAGGATAATGTAATATGCATGAATTTAAGGAATGAAAAATTGAAAAGTTTTCTTAATTTGTTGCCATAGTTACAGTATTTCTAGCAATTCTAAATTGTTCCTTCCCTGAAGCATATAATATTACCCTATTTTTCAGTTTGATCATTGATGTTCCTTAAATACATTTGCATAAAATAACAAAGTCTTACATTGAAAGTATTGCAATAAATCAGAGCCAAAGGGAACCTTTTCCCAAGGTAATTGCAGAAGGGTTTCAACTCCAGGGGGAAAAGTAGCCTTGTAAATGAAACTCTTTATTTTCATGCTGCCTAAAGAAAATCTCAGCTCGGAATAGCCAAGTTTTTTCAAGTCCTCAGAAATATATTTGTTTTGGAATTAGACTTGTGTGACTGACCTAGTTCTGCCATGTAATCTAAGAATATTGATATGCAACCTAGTTATTGAGAGAAATGTTATAATTTATACTATGGTAGCTGAATGTTTATTCTATACCTATATTGCCCGAATTCAATAGGAACAAGCAAGAAGACAACACATTGACTTCCCGTAAAAGAACGGATCCCCACATGCTTGAACGATAATGGGACAACCTGTTAAGTTCTTAACGATGGCTACAGTGGGTCAGACCAATGGCCCATCTAGCCCAGTATCCTGTGGTTTGACAGTGACCAGTGTCAGATGATTCAGAGGGAATGAACAGAACAGGGCAATTTATTGAAAGTGATCCAACCACTGTCATCCAGTCCCAACCTTTGGCAGCCAACCTTGCGTCCCTGACCTTGATTCTGCTGAAAAATAGAGAGAAGAATATATAGGCAAAGAGACAGCAGTGTTTGTGTGGGACTGCTCTTCAGGAAGCTCAGCAGTGAAACCCACCAAGAATACATTACCCTATGTTCTGTTCCCTTCACTGGACTCCTTGTTGAATACTTGGTCAAATTCAAGGTTGTGTTTCTCAGCTTCAAACTCCTTCATAAGACTGAGCAAAGTTACCAGCATGTTCGTTCTGATCTCCCTGTGATGTTTCACAACAACACGGGATTTGCCAACCTCGAGGAATAAAAACTTGCATATACACTTTAATGCAGTCTAATGGGAAGGTGACCATCTATAGTAAAATGATCACCAGTGTTGCATAATTGTGAGAAATTTTGTACAAAGCATGCCTTGGGAGGAATCACTGGAAAAGTATCCTTTTTAAAAGTGGGCATATCATCATTGTATGCCAAGTTATGAAACTTTGCTATGTGTTTAGAGCTCAAACATGTTGTGAGCTTGAGAAAAGCCCACCAGTTAGCTCTTCAGGAATAACAAAGGAACTCTAAACAAGGGCATCTGCACATAGTTCCCAAAGACCCCTCAGATAGCAGGTAGGCGAAGATGCAAGCTAGAATTTCCAGTTCACATAAAGGAGGGATGATAGAGCACTAACACATGAAGATGCCTGACGTGTAACACAACCAGGGTTTTTCAAGCAAAACACATCAAGATATAAAGGAGTGAACAAAAGCCCCCAGGCCAGCTCTTTCCTACCTCATTTGCAGAGGCGGGGGTATGTGTGTGTGTATGTGTGGTCACATGCCCCCTCTGATTTGCTGCTTGGCTTGTATTGACCATGCTCACATGGACTGAGCATGTTCAGTAACACTGCTGAAGCCATTGCCCTCACTCTACTCCCCACCCACACTCTGTCCCCATCGACAGGCCATCTACAAGTCTTTTCCTTACCATTAAAGACTGCTGTAGATAACCTGGAGAGTCACGTGAGTGACCATAAGACTGACTCGTGTCTTGTGCTCTGAAATGAAGGTTATTGAAATGGAATATATTTTGCATCATTATATACAGAAGTGGTTACGCTTAATTCCCTAGGATTTTGGAACTGGATCATGGCTTTCCAAGTGAGCTTGGGGCCTTCCGACCTAAAATATAACTGATAGCGTAGTCTTATTTCTAACCAGTCTCCACTAGATAGTCTCATGGTTTCTGCAATTAAAGCTGTCTGACAGCTGAGGCAAAATCTGCAGCAACACAGTACAAATCCAGATTCAGTTTTCATAGCTCAGATGAAGATGATGTAAAAGCTCAGAGTAAGGTGGCAGATAAACAACAGTGTAAAAAACTAATGGATTTCTCCGAGTCCTCCACATGGGCAGCTTGTCCTGCCTTAAGGTGTCAAAAACTATTCTGACTAGGGTCATTGCAAGCCACGCCAATCATGGGGTAGAAATTTCAGTATAGGGCAGGAAAGATACATCATCTAACAGGAGATGAATTTTGACCCTTCCCCGGTGCCCTTTAAATTCAGAGGGAGTCTTTCCAACAAGTGCCTCGGGAATTGGATAAAGGTATTTATCTCTGATACGTGCAATAGGATGTAGTTTTAGGGCCTCATTTGGGATGTGCAGGTAAAGCTGTAAATCCTACAAGTTTTCTGCTCAGCATATTTCTAATTATTTCTTGCTATTAAGCTTAGGGCTCACTGGACTGTTTGCCTTGGGGCTCTCATACATCCTTCCTGTCTTTTCTTGATACTTAATAGTGTGTAGGCTAAACTGTGTCTATGTGATGACATTAACGGTTAACTGACCATGAAGCTTCTGGTGTCTATGAAATCATAGAATGCCGTATTTGTGGAGGTATTCAGTAGAGCCGAATCAGGTAGAGCAAGGTTGTCAGGGGAAAATTAATGGCGCGTCTCTCCCCCTTACCTTATACTCCGGATCGCTGTGGCGGAGTTGAGGCAAGTAGCTCATAAGCTGTCAGAGACCATTGAAGAAACACACAACTCAACTTTGATCAAAGGGGAAACTGAGGCACCCACCTCTCGGTCACGAAAGGGGGTTAGCAGCAGCTCCGTTTATTATCAGTACCAAGCAAACGTTTATAGAGTACAGTAAACCCTCGATTTTATGGACCCCGATTTAACGGACTTCGGATGCAACGGACAAAATTTCCGATGCATCCGAAATCCGTTTTGGGGGCTGCCGGCTCCCGCCCCAGGGAGCCGGCTGGGTTGACAGCTCCCGCCCGGCTCCCCGCAGCGGGGACCCCGGCGGGAGCTGTCAAACCCCACCCCACCCCCCCGCCCGGCTCCCCGCAACGGGGAGCCGGGCGGGGGGGGGGCGTTTGAGAGCCCCTGCTCGGCTCCCCGCAGCGGGAAGCCGGGCGGGGGGTTTGACAGATCCCGCTCGGCTCCCCCCAGCTGGAAGCCAGGTGGGAGCTGTCAACCCCCCGCCCGGCTCCCCGCAGCGGGGAGCCGGGCGGGGGGAGGGGGTGGGGTGGGCTGACTCACGGCTGGCTCCATATAACGGACTAATTCGGGCGGGGGGGTGTCCGTTGTCACCCGAAAGTCCGTTATTTAATGATTTTAAAAAATTATTAAATAACGGACTTTCGGTTTTAACGGACACCCCCCCGCCCGAATTAGTCCGTTATATCGAGGTTTCACTGTATATTCAAAGGGGAGGGGGAAAGGGGTGGAGGGAGGGACAGACCTACTTGAGGCATGCGCATCAGCAAACCCTTACATCACGCCTAGGTCACTGCCCTCTTGAGGCACCTGGTGTGTAGACCTTGAGACCGTTTACATGATGCCAACAAGCTTATGAATAGGTGTTCTATTCATTCCCTAGCGAAATCGTTACATACATATAATGCAATCTGGCGATATAACACATTAGCTCATCTCGTGAGGCCTACAGCCCATGATTGTCTAGGCAAGGTCACATTCTCGGTATAGATAACAATACAGAAATAACTTGTTGTTCAGCACTATTACACTGAATGTCTAAAGCCTCAAGCAAATGCTTTGCCACTCTTGGGGGTTTAACTATGTGATTGCTGGTGAGGAAGAATACATGGGGAGAAGGAGCAAGGGAAACTGAGTCTGCCCTAACAAGGTCTGTAACCTTGGTTTCCCCTATACCAAGCTGGTGCCCTAACCAATATTCTCGGGGGCGAGGGGGAAGGGTGTGTCTTTCCTCAAAATGTTTATGATATGGAAATGTGTTCTGGTCAGCCAAACCAGGAAGTGTCTGGTAGATTTCACAGAGAAAGAATTACACAAAAAGAAAGTTAACTTAATATGTAGTTCTGTGCTGATTTCTCCCCATAGCATGGCTAATGGGAGCCTTTAATGCATAAATATGGCCTTAACTCAATTTTCATTCTGCATTTGCAGTTACTTTAAAACTTCTTATGAAAGGTCATACATCAATGAAAATGAAAAAAAATAAAATAAAGGGAGAGCAAGTAATTTGCAATAACTGAAGATAAAATTGTTACACTGCAAAGGGATTGTGTGACATCCAACACACCAAAAGGTATTAGTTCCTTAAATAAAGCTCAACTTGAATACAATACATTGAATGCCAAGGAAGATGAAATGCTAATAACCAGATCAAAAGTGGATATATGAGTGGGGAGACGAGGCTGGGAAATTGCTTGCCAGACAGAACAAAGAGGAGGACAGGAGTAAAGTTATTAGCTCAACTAAATGGAAAGATGATTTGATGAAAAGCTAAATCACATAAAACCAGCAAAAATAAATCAAGTATTTAGAACACTGAAAAAAGTATATAGACTTAAATCTAATGTTGATTTAATTGACACTTCCTGGGCCAATGTAATCTGAGAGGCTTCTCTGATTAATAAAAGAATGTTATAATAGGATCTCACCATTAAGTAACTTTAACCACTATATGGTATTTTCCATCAGAGGATTTCACAATGCTTTACAGACAGGCAATTATCATCAACACATTTGATGGGCAGGAAGGAGAGAAGATGTCGGTCTAATTTGCCAGATGTAAACAAAAAGTTGTTCTAACTCTCATTCCCCCATAGTCCAACTATTGAGCAAGGAATCTTACCTTCACAGACCAAGACAAAACCTTTGGAGCAGGGCCGGCGACAGGGGGGTACTACGGGTACAGCTGTACCAGGCCCCGGACTTAAGGGGGGCCCCGTTAAGTCCGGGGCCCGGTACACAGCAGTACCCATAATCGTCCCCCCTTGTCACCGGGCCTGGAGAGTGGGGAAGGGGCGGGGAGGCGGTGCGGCTCTCCTCTGGAGCGGACGAGTGCACGTGTCCCCGGCAGGAGCAGTGAGCCCGGCCGGCGGCAGCGGCGCACCACCGCCTGCAAAGAGGGCGAGGGCGGGGAGGCTCTGCAGCAAAGTACGGCTTCCCCCACCGGACATGGCATCGTGCAGCTGCTGCACCGTCTTGCACAGGTCCGGGGGAGAAAGGGCGCCGGGGGGGGGGGGGGGGGGAGAGCAGCAAGGGCGGCTCGCGCCGCTCCCGGGCTCGCGCTCCCGCAGGACCCCGCACTGCCACCAGGCGCTGTCAGCTGGGGGGGGGGGGAGCGCCGGCTGGGGGGGGGGGCGGCTGGGCTGGGGGGGAAGCTCCGGCTGGGCTGGGGGGGCCCCCAAACTATCAGAGTAGGGGGCCCCAAAATTTCTGTCACCGGCCCTGCTTTGGAGAGTGTGAGGTTAGAGTGAAATGAGGTATAGTCAAAAGTTCTCACAAAATGCTTATGGAGCCTTTTCTTATATCCCATTCTGTTAACTTTCAACTCATTTAGGGATGGATCCAGAGATACGGAGCATACAATGGTGCACTGTTTGCACTATCACTAAAAAAAGAACCAAACCCCCCCAAAGGGCCTTGTTTAATTAGCATATCAGATCAATCTGTCATCTTGATCAAAGAGATAGCCATCATAACCCAGCCAGACTAATTAGAGTACAAAAAGAATAAAAGATCAATTTTTCTAACGGTAGAAGTAGCATTTGCTGCAGGGAAGGCCGGCTGATTCAGCAAAGCAAGCAGAACCTCTGGGTTTCTGAAGGAAGTCATCACTCACTACGTGAAGAAAGTCATATTAGCCAAGATATTAAAACTCTTCCTTTTCTGGGCAATGGGGAGTGGGAGTGGCAGGGGAAGAGAACAAGTGACGAATCTTTAAAAACTCAGTCCTCTGCTACCAGATACAGGCAGAAGGAAAATAATCAAACAGTTCCAGGGGATGGGGGAAAATGATATATACTCCCCACCATAGAGACTGGCTATATTTTTTCCCTGATCAGAATTGGACTTTTTGACAATTATTCACTGCCTCAGCTCATTACTGTTTGCATTACAATAACTTCTAGAGGACCAAGCCCCAGGGTACTTGGTACTAGGCAAAACAGAGAGAGGATTTCTTCCTCAGAAGTCTTATATGTCAAATTGTAAGACAACAGGTGGAGATACAAGCAGGGGTGAGGATGGTGGCAGGAAGCACATGGTAATAATGAGATGACTATGAAGAGTCTCTCTCTTTCCCATCTGGCCTGGGAATGCTGTGGAATCCCCCAGGAGGAACTAGAACCTGTTGCAGAGTAAAGGGAGGTCTGGTCCTCCTTACTCTTCATGCTGGAGTCACAACCCTCAGCAGGAAAAGCAGCATAAAGGAGAAAGAAGAAGATGAACAGTGTAAGTGGTGGATACAGCACAAACATGTCTTCGACTATGGACTTTTTGCAACAGGGAACTCCATAAAATAAACACATGCTATATAAAGCCTCGTTTTATTGGTCCTCCTATTCATTGCACTAGCCATTCGTGTCAATGGGTGTCCTCCTCACTCTCAGATTAGAGAACCAGGTGAATCTTTAACCCCTCCAGATATGTCAGCCAATCTTTGTTAACTGATCATGAAGCTTCTGGTGTCTTCTTCCCACCCCTGCTCTTCCTTGCATTTATTCACTCTGGAATAGCCGATAGCCTGCTGGTTACAATATTCACCTAGGTTGTGGGAGGCACAGGTTCCAGTTCCTGCTCTGCCCTATTTGGAGCAGGGACTTGAACCAGGTCTCCTGTATCTTGGTGTGTGTGTGCGTGGTGCGGGTGGGGATGGGAGTGTGTGTATGTACACACTAATATGGACCCAAGAAATCTCTCGAGGAAACTTTGATCAAAGCCAAGTATGTTCCTGTGAAATGTCCTGGTTCCAACAAATCAGTGTTTTCCGACAAAGAACCATTTAGATGAAAAATTCCCCACTACTTCTTCTACTTAAGGAACTGTACCAGCTATGGAAAACTAAGCACAGAGCTTTAGCATTTCAGTCCAGTTGCAATGCTGACATGAACACTGACCGACAGCAGGCATGCAGAATTGCATTATACAAATCTTTTTTGGAGAGCACTTAGTAGTAGCTTTGCTAGTCAGTCAAACCTTTCCCTAAGGCATGTCACTTGAAATTGCCAGTCACAGAGTTTGAAGCCATTGGTAAGATTTAGCTGCACTCTATAAAGGGAAAAATCTTTACACAACAACTCCGCTGACAAAAATGATTGGTAGGGCATTAGTAAATAAACCAGTGGACCCTATCCTGTAATACCTTTTATGTGGGCTTCTGTGGGATAACTTGTGGGAATATGTGCCTGATCATAAGCCCAATCAAATCAGAAAATAATTCCATCAACTTTAGTGGCTTTTGGATCACCAACTAATTACAGGTGCTCAGCTACCATGGCGACAGGCAGAGTAGAGGAATGTAAGTGGCAAAGGACTACACTTTGGGTTTGCAATGGGTTTGTCATAACCAGGGAATATCACAGTTCATAATTTCTTGTGAAGGCAAATGATATTCTCTCAACCAAGTGAGTTTAGACTTTTATTTTGTATTTATGTGTGTTATGACAAGGGACTATATGTGCCATAAAATGAGGCAGAGACGGGATTGTTCTATAGGACACAGCAGGCTTCAATTCCAGGGAAGCCATGAGTAAATGGGATCCCTAGATCATCCACTCTTAGCTTTTAGTGTCATCGAAGTCTAGCCCAGGAGTAGATTGGATCTTCTGTGAAATGGGAATATTTTTCTTTTAGCCCCTCTGATCTCAGATCTCCAACTTCCCCAGTGGGAATCAGAGTAAGAATTGCTAATGCAAAAAACAAACAGCTTAAAAAACAGCTGATATAGGACTTAAGTGCCTCACATGAAATCCCTAGAGTTGTCTTTTTATTATTATTTTTTACGATCCTGACACATACTTCGTTCATTTCCCCCCTTGCCATCCTAATGTACATGGATTGCTGGGCACAGATTCAGTTAGAGTGACTAATTACTTGTGTTGTAATGATCAACCTGCCTAATTTATCACTTCTTTGAACATTTAATTAGCCAGCAGTGCAAGACAATTAGGTTCTGAATTAGGATAAATTGAACTGCTAGTTTAGCAGCTTTAAGGATATGGAAACTGCCACCAATCACGGCTATGAAAATATTCAACAAAGCAGTTGAAGCACAAGAATCTCAAACAGATTAATAATCCTGACATGCAAAAGACTTTGAAGAACTAAATGTGACAGTATTAGGTTTAATCAAATACATATGTGTGAAAATAAGGTGCCTGGAAGGAGATGTTGCTTAATATGGCATCTTCCTGCTCCTTTGCTTAACTCTTTGTCTCCCTCTAGTGCAAGAAAAATATAGAGGTTTATGAGTATGTTACTCTATGTACTGCTACCGAGCTAATGGAGCTAGTACTTTATCTGAAGTGGTAGACACACACACACTTTTTAGATCCAGAGGTCTTGGGTTTGATTCCTGCCCATTCAGGGGTTCTAAAAGCATAGGACTCCTGGTTCTCAGATACAGGGCCGGGCGACAGGGGGGTACTACGGGTAGAGCTGTACCGGGGCCCCCGACTTTAGGGGGGCCCCGTACAGCTCTACCTGTAGTCATCCGGCGTGGCTCTCCCCCCGACGAGCACGCCTGCCCCGGCCGGAGCAGAGAGCCCGGCCAGCGGCGGCGGCTCAGTCCGGGGGAGGGGGGGAGGAGGGAGCAGCGAGGGAGGCTCACGCTGCTCCCCGGCTCTTGGCTCTCGCTGCCGCCAGCTCGGGGGAGCGCCGGCTGGGCTGGGCTGGGCTGGGGGGGGTGGCCGGCTGGGCTGGGGGGGCCCCCAGCCGCTGTCAGCTGGGGGGGGGGGGTGGCGGGGCTGGGGGGGTGGCCGGCTGGGCTGGGGACCCCCCAGCCGGTGTCAGCTGGGCTGGGGGGGGGCCCGGCTGGGCTGGGGTGGCCCCCAGACGCTGTCGGCTGGGCTGGGCTGGGGGGGCCCCCAAACTATCAGAGTAGGGGGCCCCCAAATTTCTGTCGCCGGCCCTGCTCAGATACCTCCGAAAGTCCAGAGATTAGTATTAAGCAACCAAAGGGCCACAAGCAAGTTGGGAAGGCAAGTCTGAAAGATAAAGTTCTGATTAGAAGTTTGAGGAATGGAATTAGTTCAAGACTCTAGTGGCAGATGGACGATCTAAGCTGCGTCTGGAGCAAATGTTCTCTCTAGAGTAAGTGGTTTGCCTTCCAGAAGTAAGTTACTGTAATAGTCTGGAAACGACAAAGGGTAAAACTTTTAAAAGGTAAGAGAGACTCAGGAGCCTAACTCCTATTGAATTTCCATGCAATTTGGGCTCCAAAAAGCATGTCAGTTTGAAAATGGAATTTAGGGGCCTAAATCCTTTAGGCACTTTTGAAAATCTTCCCCAAGGTGTATACACGCACAATAGGGTGACCAGACAGCAAGTGTGAAAAATCGGGACGGGGTGGTGGGTAATAGGAGCCTGTAGAAGGAAAAGACCCAAAAATCGGGACTGTCCCTATAAAATCGGAATTTCAGGTCACCCTAACGCACAAACACACACACAGAGCCATCCACACCATAACATTCAAGTGACTAGTGGTGTCAAGAAATGATGAACAGTGTGATGCTTATGAGATGGATAGACTATGGTAGCGGATTAAGTTCTTGCTTGAGTGGCAAAGACATAAACCCACAAAGGCTTTAAAAAAAAATTGCAAAAAGAAACCTCAGGAGTTGTCCATGTACACTTGAAGTCTGATACCTGCTAATATAGCATCTATACAATTGTACTACTAAATAATTTTAAGTACACTTTTTACTGGTATATTCAGTACTAAATAATCCATTTTGAATTGTTTGCCTAAGATGCTCAATAATATCACTTCATTAAAAAGGCTTCAATTAAGGAAAACTAAAAAGAGAGTTCCCACCAGAAAGCTATCTGCACAGATCACACCAGCACTCTCAAATTAGAGACGAAATTACAGCTTTCCTGTTACCATGAGAACAGCAACATCTCTCACAGGCCGTTAAAATTATTAACTCAAAGAGCATATATCTTTTGAAACTTCATAATTATTTATCTAAGGTTGTATAAGCTTTGGCTGTGAACACAGTAAGTGCCATTAAGGAAATGTCAAGGGAACTGTTGCCAGAGTGGAGGGAATCTCTACCAGCTTTTTTCCACAGAATTGGCTTTATTCTCCTATTGCTTTTTTTAAAAAAAAACACCATTCCCCTAGGGGCGTGTGGACATCCCGGACATAAGAGGACAGGGTCTTACAGGCTATGCTCCATACTGCTGGTCCTTACAACCATAGTGTAACTTTTGGGGGCAGAGGAACACTCAGGAAGAGGATTTCAAAGATGTTATCTTCCATCTGAGGATCCCAAAACATTTTATACAATGCCAGCACTAGCTACACATTTTATTGATGACCCCATCTGACCAATGTTGCCAAGGAGGCAGGGTTATAATATCAGCGTATACCAGGGATAGAATTTAGGTGAAGCAGGTCAATGGTACAGTGTCTCCCTTTCTTGACCTTAGCAGTTGGCCAAAGTTCAGGGTTCTGCATATTGTTTCTGTGAAGAGTCTGATGATGGAGTCTGGTATCTTTGAAACAATGCTGCTTATTTACTACAAAGGCCAATTCCTGGAATGGCAGATGATTCAAACTCCAGGAGACAGTTTTTTTGCTCACAGATCTACACCCCTTTCTTCAAGCAGTCTACCCCCAAAAATAGTCTCCCTGGGCTTTTCTCAGGGCCATGCTGACAGTACTTGCTCAGGCAGCATCTGGCACTTCCTTCTCTCCCTCCCCACTTCTCTGGACTTTCTGGGCTCTCTCTGACACACAAGTCCCCACAGAACAAGAGCCAGCAAAACCAATCCACCCACATACACCTGCCTTTGTTTTGGGTACTGACAAGTGCCTGTGTTCAGGGTGGAAGCCGCAATTGTTTCAGCTATCTGGTGACGTAAAGGAGCTTGATGGAAGTATCTTAAATGAAGGGCAGATCTCCAGACACATACACAAACCCACACATACATCAAAGAGGTTTAACCCAACCCACAACTGTATGACCTGTTTTCCAGCTGTGGTTAAGTCCTCCAACACATGGTCCCATCATTCCGCTCTTTATCCTCTCTCACACTCCAGGGATGATGGAAATGTTGGCATTAAACAAGGGGGAAAGTGAAGCCATAACACTCACTGGGCTCAACAGGAAAGTGATTATCTGCACAAGGGGAGATCTGAACCAGAGAAGCGGCTGTCGGTACGGGATGTCGCCAGAACCTGCCCGGCTCCCTACTGGAGCTCGAGCGTGGTGTGTTCACTGCCCGACGACTTGAAGGAGATGGAATTGACAGTGGGAACACGAAGGATTCCAGATGTCTAATTGTGTGCTGAACACTCTCGGAAATGAAATCGCCATGGCTGCTGGATGATCTATCACGGAGGAACTGCCAAGTTCCGACAGGGCTGCAGGGCAGAGGTGGCCGACTGCACATCATGCAGCCAGTAATTCCAACCATGGGATCAGATTTTGGGGCAAAGGGAATAATAAAGAAGAGGATTTCAGCAATTAACAACAAGACATTGCCTTCCATCGGAGTCTCTCCGAGCATTTGACAGACCTCAGGCAAGGTCAGCCACATGTTCTGCTGATGGCATCATGCGAACAGCGCAGTTTGCATGAGCGTGGGTCCTCTGTGTTAGTCAGAGAGACATTCATCTTTCCGCATCTACTAACCTGCCCTATCCTGTCCCAGTGGAGAACATATAATCCAGCAGTGTCCAATAGAAATTTGATGCTAGCCACGCTGCTAGCCACACTTGTGGTTTTGAATTTTTCTTATGAGCCACATTATAAAAAAGCCACATGCATTAGCCACAATTCAATAGGCTATTAGCTGTATGTGGTTAGTGTCGAACCTATTGGACACCGCTGGTATAGTTTGTTGCGATGGCTTTTGCTATGATCGCTGGGGTCACCATCTTATACCCAAGAATCCCTTTGCTGTTTCCCCTCCCCTCCCCCACTTATTCAATACCTTTGCAGCATTATGCTTCTTTAAAGTGCTAGACAGAAGCATCAGCTGAATGACTGCTTTTCTTCTGCCCTCCTGTCCTCCATTCCCACTTCTGAATCTCCTTCTCTGGGGTGCAGGCATGGCAGCAACATTAGGTCACTTTTGCTGGAGCGGGGTGTCAGAGGGTTAGGGGGATGGTGGGTGACTGTACAGATAACAAAACCTTTAACATTCTTCTTCTAGGCTGACTAGTTTGAACTCAGACTACTAATGCTTAAAGCATCTGTTGAGGCATTTGCAAGACTAGGGCCAACAGACACTAATTTTGGTGGGATGGGGGGGAAAGCGGGAGCATCTATCTTTTTCTACGGTACCCTGTGCAAGTGGACCCTAACCCTTTGAATGCTATTGCATACCAGTACAATGCAATGCTGATTTTTTCCCCCATGCTGGCCACGAATACAAGTTTATCTAGCAGACTGTTGGTTAATTGTGTACACAGGATGTTTTAGAGGCAGCAAAACTGGGTGTATAGTATTGCCTTCTTTAAAAAACAAACCAACCTTTCTTCATGAGCTATATTTATTGCTTATGAAACTATCAATATCATCATCACAAGGACACCAATAACAACAGGGCCAGAGAAATGAGAAAATGGAGGAAATCTAAAGATAAGTAATTTTGAAGATAAGGAATACTAGTGTGATGTGCGGAAAATAAGATACCAGAGGTAAAATACACTATAACAATCTTTATGATAATGGGAGAGAAGCACATTAAGAATTTTATTAGCAAGAACTACAAAAATTAGCTTTCCCTATTTTCATTTTAGAATCACTCAGTGCTCTGTTTCCACAATAAAAACAGCAATGAAAAGAAAATTGGACACAGGGCATTACACTTTTCCCTCTGCAGAGGAAGATTATTTCTTCTCTCTTGGGGGAGGAGGATGGCAACTAATACAGACAATCATGGCTTTAATTCTGGAGGGCACGGGGCATGTCGCAAAGGCAGAGTGTAGCCCAACCGTGCCCCCATGAGGCAATCCGACTACCCTTCCTGAACTCTGTGACATTAGGGAAGAGAGCCCTTGCTTTTCCTTGCTGCACTTTCCAATACGGGCCACAGCAGGGGGCGGCTGAAGAGAACTGGGCCAAGGCCATGAGCAGAGCCCCGGACTGGCTGCTGGTACCCCAGGCAGGCAGTGGGCTGAGCGGGTCCGGCAGCCAGGACCTTGGCTGGCAGCAAAGTGCCATTAAAAAAATTGGCTCGCGTGCCACCTTTGGCAGGCATGCCGCAGGTTGCCGACCCCTGTTCTACTTTGTTGCCTACTTCAGAGTTATTGTAAGGCTATTACTGTAAAATGCTGGAGAGGTTTGATAAAATGTGCTATGTAAAGGCAGAGGATGTGATGCTTTGGCATAGGTATTTAAGTCCTGCTCCTTCTTCGACCATCTGTCTCTTAATACCACAGCTAGAAATATGGGACTTCTCAAATTCTTTCAGTACCTCATTTCCAGAGCCCATATTGGGTTTGGGTTGGCTGATGAAGCTTCACTTCCTCTGGGATCTTTACTCCCATCTCAACGAGGCACACTTAGCAGTTCAAGAACAGCCGCTCACAATGGCTATAATGCTGCAATTTGAAGGCCATTTATCACTTGCAAGAGACCCGTTTTCAGTATCATAACTTCACATGCTTCCCAAATGTGTCTGTTACCAACAGCCAATCCTGACAGAGTAGATTGTGTTTAGTGCATGCTCAGATTTCATTTCCAATGAGTCAGAACACTTCTTTCTAGGGCCATTAAGCAGACTCAAGGAACATGCATGTATGTTCAAGGCAGGGGAAATTTAGTACAATTGAATTCCAAGGGTCAGAGAGAAAACACAAGTAGAATTAGAGTTGTCAGTGTGAAAAAACACTGGAGAAAATCATCAGAAAGAATGAGGCAGATTTGTGCTAGAGAAAGAGCTTGCTGTAGGTCTTATCAATCAACCCTCCCAAGCCCCAAATATGGGACAGAGCCAGAATGTGGAAACTAGTATAAAAGAGAGGAAGCAGAAAATGCTGTGGAGGTGGAGCAGCAGTCTAACCTATTTGACACTCGTTATAGCCGCAGGTCCAATGGGCTGGAATAAAAGGACATTGCAACCCCTGCGTGCAATGGAGGAAAAGTCCCTGAGCCTTCAACTTCCAACTTTCCCTGCAGGAAACAAGTCTTTCCCCTATAACGGCTCAAGATTGCTCACTAAGGGTATGTCTACACTACCCCCCGAATTGGCTGGTAGTGAACGATCCCTGAGTGCTCTCCCTGTCGACTCTGGAACTCCACTGCCACGAGAGGCGGAAGCGGAGTCGACGGGGGAGCAGGAGCAGTCAACTCACCACCATGAGGCTAGCTAGATAAGTCAACCTAAGATGCATACTATTCACGTAGCTGAGGTTGTGTATCTCAGGTCAACCTTCCCCGCTCCCCCAGTGTAGACCAGGCCTAAGTAAGAAGGAAAAAAAACCCAGGACAGTTGGAATATTAAAGGCTGAAAGGCTAACATTTTCAAAAGGACTTAAGTAACTTAATGTATATTAAAAATGACTCGAGCATTTAAGAGCCTAAGTCCCATTGACTGTCAAAGAGCTTTAAGCTCTTAAATGTCCAAGTCACTGCTGAAAATTGGATTTACTCACTCCTGAATTCTGGAGCCTTTATGGAGAACGCCCTGCCATCTCCTCCCCCATCCCTCTCTTACATCAAGCTTCAATGTTTCCACAATTATAACAGCATATCATAGGGAGAAAGGTGCACTCAGGTGTGGCTCCAATCACTACATTCTGTTCAGACATGGCACATCGGTCTACAAAAAATTTGCAGGCCCTTACCCTTTCTGGAAGTAACATACACCTCTCATTTAGCTCATAACCCAATACTTGGTGTTATACACCATCTCCCAGTAACCAGAAAATATTAGTTCCCCAGGAAACTCCACTCTCTGTTTTGGAGCCTTCTCCAGTTTAAAGAACAAGTGACAGGACTGACAAAATTTCTATCCCTTTAAACCATTAACCTGCTATGGATCTAGTTTATTGCCCTTGATGATGAGTCCTCTCTCTTCACAAGCTGTAAATAATGGCTTTTGACTTTAAGCACAGCTCAGATACCTCATGTCTGAAAACAGTCTGCTGCTCCCTCAACATGTTTATCTGACGTCTGACAAACAGGGCACTTGAGAGCAGATGGTGCATCTATCTTAATGCAGGCAGCAGAGACTATATATGCAACATGTAGACATCTAGTAATTTCCAGCATCAACATAATTATTGTGAAGGAAGGATTTTTTTTTTTAAAAAAAAACAAACAAAAACAAATACAGTAGATTCTCCAGGATGATAGGGAAAAAATTAATCCTGGTTAATAAAATCCGGGATAATCACCTCCATAGGAAATATGGGGGGAAGGGGTTGGTTCACCAGCCACCCTGCGCAGTGGGGATGGGGTGTTGGTTCACGGGCTGCCCTGTGCCCTGGTGGGGTTTTTTTGTGTGTGTGCTTAGGGCAGCAACAAAGCCAGAGCTGGCCCTGCGAGTTGCGTGTATTTTTTTGACATCCTGGTTAATCCACATCCTGGTTAATCCACATCCTGGTTAATCGAGAGTCTACTGTAAATGCTTTAGCTCATGCAGCCCTAAGCAGAGTTGATCGGATATGAAGCATTTCCCCAAAAAGGAGAAAAACACCCACTTTATTAAAAACATTATAAAGTTATGCCTCATGTAAAGTATCCAAACTGAGTGTCTAAAGCCTTCTATTTTCCAGCAGGAGAATATTTGGAAGTGCTACTTTGACTTTGTAATCACAAACTACATAACAAAAAGGTGATATATTGAAAAACAATACTAAGTGCAAAGAATTTTTATTATGCTCTCATTCCCTATACATTTGAGCTTTACTTGAACAAATGTCATATAGTAGAAACATTCTGAAAGTATTAATGCCGCCATCAATATAGAAACCTGTGGACACTTATTCGTAGCTTCCCCCATGTGCATGTTTCCTCATCTAATAAATTGTGAGCAGCAAAATATTTAACTTTTTTAAAAAAATCGTTATGATCATTATGATTATTCAGTCTGAACTCCTGCTTAGCATAAGCTAGAGCTAGCCATTCTAGCTGCACAACTTATGGCTGAACTAAAGCCAATAGTTTAGAAAGTCACCCAATCTTGATTTCAAGGCTCAATGAAAAGCGGACTGGAGAGGCTGGCGTCCTGGTATGCCACCCAGCACACTTTCCCCCTAGGCTACAGGATATTCTTAAAATTGTTAATAGCAAATGCTAGTGATCCTTCAGTGCCCCTGTATCCTTAAAATAGTTCAGGGCCAGAGAGCTGCCCTGTGCCTGCCATCTTCATCTTGCCTCCAATCATTCAAAAACCTCACATGTAACCATTCTGGTGCAGGTAGTCCCACTGGATTTCATACACTGACACCCATCCTTCATTACTTGGTTTTATAGCTAATATTGATCTCAGTTTAAATTGCACAGACACTGTTGGGACAGCTCCCCTTAGGGGCAGAGTTATAGTTAGGCACTGTACATGAAGGATCAACTCCTGAGCTCGCAAATGCATGGTTTGCTTTACTGCAGTTTCATTGTGTATGTAATTATTCTTTCTTAGAAGAGCCTTTACATGATCCTGATCCTGAAGAGCCTGATCCGCAGCTCAGTTTCAATGGGGCCACTCACATACGTGAAATGTGTGTATCAGGCCCTTGACATTTGAGTTTATTGGCAGGCTCCCTGGCAGTGATTTCACTGGCTTAGTAGTGAGTGATATAAAGGGCATAGCTATGACTTTCAAAAGTGGCTCTCTATATTATTACTGCAGCAAACAAGTGGTTTTGTTTCTAGAACTGAAGCAAAGCACAAAGCCATTTGTGCTCGCAAGGCGATGAGTGAGGGTGTTCATTGTTTGTAGCAACGCTTAATAAAAAAAAGTAGGTACTGTTTCTTTCTCTACCACATTCCAGAAGCAAACAACTGTAAGAAAACCTTTCTTCAAAGTCACACACTATCTGTTTGAAGTGCAATTTAAAGATATTCCCTATATTTTTAACATACTAAAAAATAAAATGAAACATTCTATTCCGTGCACATTAATCCAAAATGATGCAACATCAATAGGAGGCAGAATTTGAGTTTGCATTAAGGTTATCTCTATAGCACCCTTAAAAAATAACAAAGGGTATGACATTAGCATACACATTTATCCGCACTCATATTAAGTAACTGAGGATGGAAGAAACCATAAAGAAACACAAATATTAGTAAGACTATATCAGTGGTTCTCAAATTTTTACAATTTGTGAACCCCTTTCACTAAAATGCCAAGTCTCACGAACCCCTCTCCTAAAAATGAATATTTCCAGGGATTTTCTCCTTTACCGGAGTATAAATTATAAAAGCAGTGATGTTGGAAATATAAAACTTGTTTTTATGACATGCTTATTATACACTATTATTATCATAATTACAGTATTTTTATTACATTATGAAAATGGCAACACTCTCCCACTCTTCCAAGATCTCACTTTCCTAGCTTGTATCACTTTGAATTGTTATCAGACAAGGCTCCTATGTTTCATCAAGGATTATCAGATGTGAAACTGCAGGAAGGTATTTAAGAAGCCTACACAAGCATTCAGGTCTTGAGCAGTCCAGGCAAACAACACACATTAGAACAAAGCTTAAACTTGTTCTTCATAATAAATTTTAAAAACAATACTAGCTGTCTATTTAATTTTAAAAACAGCAAAAAATATCCACATTCCTTTCCATTTCTTATAAAGAGCCTTGCAGTTGAAATCTCCTCAGTGTGAAAGACATGCTTGCTTTGATCTGCTTAGCTCTTGGAAGTCCAGGGGCTCTGAGCTGCTGGCCCCTGCTGTCCGGGGTCCCCCGAGAACCCTCTATAACATTTCATGAATCCCCGGGGTTCATGTACCCCAGTTTGGGAACCACTGGACTAAATGTAAACCCTGTGCTACTCAGTTAAATCAGCTGGCCTATGATCAGTGGTATAATCTAACAAGCACTATTATCCCACATATAACAGTCTGTCTTAGGTTCACACCCCCCCACTCCTGCTTGGCTCCTAACAGGACACATCAGAGGGACAGGAGAATTCGGAGAACAGAGATTTTTAAAATACCTTGTTCCACCACACCATTCATCCTCCTAGGTTAAGAGTTGTTGAGCTCAGTCTTGTTCACAGTTACAGATAGCTACACCCACAATTACCATCCCAACAGGCAACACCTTTGCTGACAACTTCACCATGGCAGACAAGGGCCATGTAAATGCAGGGCCTGCTACAACTCCCCAAAGTCACTGGAAGTCGTGTCCATTGATTTTAATGGGAGTTAGACTAGACTCACATAATTTTGCACTCCTACTGTCAGATACAGAGGAATCTTTTTATTTAAAAAATTAAAATCCACATAATCATAGTGTTCTCACACCCCACAACAAAGGGCCATTTTCAACTGTATTTCATAAATACACTAAAATAAACCACCAGTCCTAATCCTATATAATAAAAGGCCAGAGGATGTTTGTCCAAAGCCGTTATGTGCAGTAGAGACGGCCCGGACAAACAGCATGCTGGGAGTTGTAGTTCAGCGGCACAAAATGGCCACCACGCGTGCACCACCGCGAGCCATAGAGACGGCCCGGACAAACAGCATTAAGCACTTTGGCCCATGTACACGGGCTGTTACACTAGTAAGGCATAAAGCAGAAACAATATGAATCCTCAGATGAACACACACAAAAAAATTAACTGCACTTCTCACACAACTTAGCCTATAAACCGAACTGGCAGCTTGTTTTAACAAATGGCAAGCATTTTTTTTCCAGACAGAACAAACAGTTTTGCTTTCAAATTAAGCTTTTCATGTAGTTAAAAAGCTGTTTCTTACCTTTGCCTGACTGTGGGAGAGAAGACTTGCCCTTCTTAAGTAGCTTCCTCAAGGATCTGTAAGTGATCACAAGCAGACATGTAATCCACCTACAAGGCTTCCCTTTTTAGGAGGTTTAGGGTAAATAAGTCCTAGAAAATCTTTAAAAAAATAAAAAAGCAGTTTTCTTCCAGCAGTACCCAAAACTTTCATGATTTTCGGCAAGTACATAAGAAGAAGAGTGTCTCCCTTAATGCTCTCAAAGGAAAATTGTACCACACCCGCAGCTAACATGGGAAGAGGGAAAGCTCTATTTACCACTGTTAAACAGCACTCTTCAATGCGCAGTTCTGTACTATATTCAACCATTTCTATGTAAACTTTCTCCTTTTTTCTAAGTTCTTCTAACTTCCAGCCCAATCTGGCTAGTGAAACTACTTGCTGGAGCAGTCAGCCAGTTTGCCTTTAACAAGCTAATGGTGGGCACCTGAGATCTGTCCACAGTCTGCCTGGCCTGGAATTTTCTAATATTTAGCTTGTGATTTCCCTCCCACCCTGCTTTTGTTTTTTGCCATCACTGGCCCCAAGCTTCCTGCTGCCAAACAAGTTCAGTCCATGTCATGCAGTATTCTCACAGGCTGATACAAGGCCAAAACCCGGCTGCTTGTTGAACTTCAGGGAGTGATTTCCCCTCTGGACCCTAAGTGAGGATGCTATCTCTGTAGCATCTAGGACCCAGATTCCCCCAAAGTATTAAGGCACCTAGATCCCATTGAAATCAATAGGAACTAGGTGCCCAAATATGTCTTTCAGGATCTGGGCCTGGGTGTCCAAGAGCATCTGTCTTTATAAGAGAGGAGTGAATCTTTGCAGCTCCTCTGATCCTGGGGCTAGTTGGGAACCATTGTAGCCTCTGGCATCAATCTGTATAGCTGCCCCTGGCTCCAAGAAACTGTTCTGGGTGCAGAGGTGCCCTGACTCTGCTCTCATTAATCCAGGAATGCCCCTAGAGGGATTAGTGGAGTGAACGGCCACTAGCTGCACCAGCTCTGTTGAGGGACCCCTCCTACTCAGAAGGAGCCGGTGCTGGCAGTTTTCTAGCACTATTATCCCAGAATGTGCTTTGTGCTCCCAGAATGGTCCAAAGAATCAGGCCCCCTAGAGCTAAACACCCTGAACTTTGGGGGTGGGGGGGATAGCTCAGTGGTTTGAGCATTGGCCTGCTAAACCCAGGGTTGTGAGTTCAATCCTTGAGGGGGCCATTTAGGGCAATCCTGCTAGTGTAGGCAGGCGGATCCTGCTAGTGTAGGCAGGGGACTGGACTCGATGACCTTCAAGGTCTTTCCAGTTCTAGGAGATTGGTATATCTCCATTTATTAATTATTATTATTAATTAATTAATTTATTAATAAGGTTCAAAATCTGGGGTGTACCACCTCAGACCCTGGTGGTGGCTTTTTATTTTATATTTTGCACCCACCTTTACTTGATGAAGACATGAGGGGCCTGATTCCTTCTTGTCTTGCGTCATTATTGAAACCAGTGCCAAACAGGTTAGCTTAGTCAGAATGGTCACCCTTTGCATGGGCATCAGTGACTCCACAAGAGAAATGGGAGACTCAGGTCCTTTGTGCTCAAGGGAGTGCAAGGACCACTGCCTGCCTGCTCCTCCAGGAGTACACAGCAGGCGAGAGCTGAAGGAGAAAGTGGACCATGCCCTTCCCTCCACACCTACTGCAGCCCATGAAGGCATATAGCAGCGGGGTTGAGAATGTCAGGGAGCAATGAAGTATCCGGGAGGTAGAATTCTCTCAAGATTCCCTCCCACGGGCAGCATGACTCTCTCTTCCCAGGAGGAGACTGCACCCACATATCACAATCAAAGTCTTAGAGGTACAGTCAAAGCAACTATGCAAGACAGGGTCCTTCAGCGCAAGTATGTGGACAGGACATTGTTTCTGTAGTAAGTTTGCATAGGACACTGTCTATCCTGTACCTGTTCCATGGATGAACAGGTAATTTTGACCTCTAATCTTCTCAAGCCATGTAATATTTTGTCTCCATTAAGTTTTTGATTTGACAGGAGGGCAAAGAGGCCATCTCTAGTTTAGTATTTGTGTCCCTGTAGTGGGGTGACTGCCCCACTCCAGTGGAGAAGGGCTTAAAACAGCCCTGTAAAGAGCTGTGGCCTTCACGCACTCCCCCGCCTTTTTGTCATTAGTTGTCCCCCGTATTTAGTTGGCCCCGGGTCTAGTGTCCCTCCCGCCAGGCTGGGGGAGGGACTTTAGTTATGGGCGGGCCTAGGCCCGCCCACTCCTCGGGTACCCAAAAAGATGTAAAGAGCTGTGGCTGGAGGCAAGCAGCTCTCAGGCTGATTAGGCGTAGCAGCCAGAGCTGTGGCTGAGTCAGTTAGGGCCCAGCTGGCCCTGATAAAAGGGCCCAGAGTTTGGAACTGAGATAGTTTTCTCTAGCTGTAGAAGCAGACGGGCCTGGCTGCTGGGGAAGCTTGATAGGGTACCTAGAGGGAAGTAAGGCTGGGGGGAGCTCTGGCCTGGAAACCCCCAGGCTGCAGGGCCTAGAGGATAGCCCAACAAAGGGTACTGGGGCTACAGGGGGCAGCCCATAGCTACAGAGGTAGAGGTAGGAAGCCAACCCCTCCCCCTTGCCTGTGATGAGTGGCAATGATACTGCAGTCTGCCCCAGAGAATGGGGGCAAGTGGTGACTGGCAGTTGCCTAGAGTGACTGAGGCAAGGTGGGGCTAGAGGCTGGGGGTTCCCCAGGGAGGGGAGACCCTGAGACACTGGGGGTAATGCACCCTAGGTAAGTGGGCACTGGGGTCCAGGGAGGGACACAGGGCTAGTGGCAAGTGGGACTACAGCTGGCAGAGGGCGCTCTGGATGCTGGAAACAGCTAAATTCCCTGGATGACCTAATTCCCTGGAGGTGCCACGGGGTGAGTCGCCACACGCTTACAATCCCCATAATGTTTTTTCTCTCCAAAAGAGAGGAAGGAGGGTCCAGTTCTTAGGGCATTAGTCTAGGACTTGGGTTCAAGTCCCTATTCTACCACAAATTTCCTGTATGGCCTTAAGCAAATCGCTTAGCTTAGGGGATCATGTAAAACTGTAAAAGGGGATGGTAGTACTTTCATCAATTCCAAGGTGAGAGGATACCATTGTGAACATCTAGTCTGATCTACTATGTAAGACAGACCATAGAAATTCCCCAAAATAATTCCTAGAGCAGATCTTTTAGCAAAACATCCAATCTTGACTTTAAAATTGTCAGTGATGGAGAATCCACCACAGTCCTTGGGAAGTTGTTCCACTGGTGAATAACCCTCATTATTAAAAAAATTTACACTTTATTTCCAGTCTGAATTTATTAGCTTCAACTTCCTACCACTGGATGTTAGACCTTTGTTTGCTGGACTGAAGAGCCCATTATTAAATATTTGTTCCCCATGTAGGACAGACTGTAATCAAGTCACCCCTTAACCTTATTTTTGTTAAGTTAAATAAACTGAGCTCTTTCAGACGGTTACTTTACAGGGCAATTGTGAGGTACTTAGATACTAATGTAATCAGGGCCATATAAATACTTAACATAAGTAGACCGTGGACTGTTAGAAAAAAATTCTACCAAGTTCTTTTGCTGGAAGTTGGACGTTTCATAAGTTAAATTCTCAATATTTAGAAATTTGAAGAAAAAAAAAATCCCTTCTACTAGCTCTACTTTAGACTGACAGTGTTTGCTACACCATCCATTTTCACTCCGGCTGGCTCCATCCCAGTACCTTCTACCTCACTCCTATAGGTACAAGTAAGCCTTTGTCTCAAAAGAACCATACAAAGGCTCCTTTGAACCATAATACAACAGGAGTTTGCTGTGTGGCTGACTACATTTGCCTGGTATGTGTGGCAGTTAGGAGTATTAAAATTCCTTTCCAGTAAGATGTATTTTTACTGCATGTTAGTCATAATTAGGTTCAAACACACCTCTGGAAGCAAAAAGTGCTGAGGAACTGCATTGCATTGTCAGGGAAAGTCTCTTTCTCTCTTGCTCACTGAGAAGGTGAGCCCTTGTGTCAGCACTGGTGACTGTAGATATGCTCCCTCTCTTTTAATGTAGACTCAGTTACAGGAGGCTCTGTCAGTTCAGAGTAAAACTAACTAAACCATGCCAAGATATTTCCTAGAGAAAAGACAGCAATTCTAATTATGTGAAACAACCTTCAGAAACTTCCTAGTAACTATAAGGGAACAAATTAGGCAGTTCATACACAACAGTGGAGGGAGGGAGAGAAGGAGCTTTACAAATCCTGTAGCACCTCTATCTAAATGCTGATTTACAGTAATTCTCTTCATTTCTTTTCTAATTAAACATTTCCTGAAGGATCAGACCTGTCAATGTGATCTGAGGCCTATAGCCTGAGCAAATTGCCTGACTCACTTGCAATGATAGTCATTTTGGAAGGAGATTGGAAATCAATACTTGTCATCCCTGCACGGTGCTCTTTATTCAAAGGGGCAATTTGTAAGTGTAATTTGAATGAGTGTAGTGAGAAAATGCAAAGTTACAGTACCAGTCATGGAGCGTGAAATGACAGAATCTAAAATATAGTCTTATTGCCATTTTATTCATATTAATGTCAAGGAAGATTATCAATAAGCACAAATTTTTAATTCAGCAACGTGCAGTGAGCCTGATTACTGTAGTCTTCAGTTTCCTTCCTAAGCAACAATCAGCACTGAGGGTACAATGCTTGATATAATTTCCCTGTTGACAATGTCAGACAATATCCGTGTTGTCTGCTATCAGCCATGGCAAGGCAATTGAGGGCTATAAAAAAGGAAATAGATGAGCCCTGCGTATACCAAGAAAACAGCATGGATTTTGCAAAAGAGTTCTCAGATCATGAGGGGTTAGTCAGACTTGAAGAGGATAGTAGAGCCAGAGCTCAGTATGCTTAGATGCAATCAAGAATGACAAGAAACATTCGAGTTTCTGCTTTTTTTTTTTTTTTCCAAACAAGAGTACTCATGTGTAAAATGGGCAACACTGGCTTAAGCCAAGTGAAATGCTGTCAGGTGTCCAGTTGTAAATGTCCTCTAGCAGTCTGCCAATTCATTTTACTCTGTACTGATAAATGTGGTATAGTGAGGATGGTGTTGGAATTGCAAGGTATCACTTTAAGAATAAGAGTTTTCAGGGACCTGCTTACAGATTAGGGGCCTCTGTAATAAAGCGTGCGAGCACAGTCAGTCTAGAAAGAGCCTGCTTAAAGCAAAGTGGGGTGAGTTCTGCCTCTCTTGCTGAGGGAGCAGCCTGCATTCTCTCTCCCTGTTTTTGGATTCTTGTATGTTAGGGTTCTGGATTCTAAGACATAAAGTAATGTTACATTGCACACTTACAGAAAGAGCATTTGTTTTTATCTAACTTTTGTGTGTCTGGTGGGAGCATAGCAGTAACTATGAATAATTTCCTTCCTGGGCGCCTCGTGAACAGAAATGGCCAATTCTTACATGAGTCCAGTGATTTTGTGATGGGCTGAGGGACTAGTGTGCACCAGACACTGCAGGGTGACTGTCAAACTCATTCACTTGTTTACCTATTTTGAGCATTAGAAAAAGCTAGTGCATTAGTGGTAGTCTACACATCACCTATCTACATCATTATCCAGTTCAAATATTTTCTTGTTGGCTCACATGCTGAAATAAGATCTAAAGTTATAAAATAGTATATGCCATTTCTCCTTCTTGAAAACACTTGAAAAAGTTAATGTAAATGCCAGTAGTATTCAGAGCCAACATTACCCCTGCTCTGCCACAGATTCTCTATGTGACCTTGGGGAAGTCACCTAATCTTTCTCTGTGCTTCCATTCCCCATCTTGTGGTGGGGATAATTGTACTCTCTACTTCAAATGGGCCTGTGAGGATAAATACATGAAAGGCAATAAGATGCTCTGATACTATGGTAACAGGGGGCCATACAAGTACCTTAGATAGTTCTAGATCATGTTGTATGGTGTTGTTTACAGTGATGATAGGTCCTGATCAATAGATCTATCTGCACAACCAATCCCCAATTTTAGGCTTCATCTGAGCTCAACTCAGCAATGGATAGTAAAATGTGGCTTTAGGACACCCTTGCATTTGGTGGGTGAGACAAGGAATGGTCTGCCACCAGTTCCGTATTATATTCATGGCATACACACAGAGATATTAGATAAGAACATACCATTCTCTTACTGAAGGCTACTTTATTTCTTAGAATTCAGAACAATAACCCTAAAGCAGGCAGCCCCCTATAACAGAGGCAAAACTTAACCAACCTTATTCTAGGCTCTCTCTCTGAAGACTGATTCTGATTGCTACCCTTCTCTATAGAGCTGTTAGCCTGCAAGCAGGACCAGGGAAGCCTTTAGCCTTGAAGTAATAGCTTGTAATTTTAACCCAGTTTTCAATATACCACATGTTGGAGTTGTCAGCCACCATTATACACTAGAACAGCACAAAGATCCTCCTTATCTGATGGTCCATTAACAGCTTAAGAACAAAATGCTCCAGTCATGCCCTTTCCCTTGCTTTTCCTCCCCCAGTGACACCAATGCTACAAGGACCGTGAAGTAAGGAGGGTGGGTAGTAGAAATGTCCTATGTCATTCTAGTTGCCCTGCATCTTCTGAGCAGGGCCGGCGACAGGGGGTTACAACGGGTATAGCTGTACCGGGCCCCGGACTTCAGGGGGGGGGCCCTGAGGTCCGGGGCCGATACACAGCTGTACCGAGTACCCGCTTGTCGCCCAGGGCTGTGAGCGAGGCGCGGCTCGGGCAGCCGCTGCAGCGCTCACCAGCCCCCTCCCCCGGCACCCAGCAGCCTCCCCCGCCCCCCTTTGCTTCTCCCGGCCGGCCACATGGCTGCAGCGCATGTGGGGGTTGGGGCCCGCGAGAGGTAGGAGGTAGGCCCGCGGGGCGTGGGCGGCGGGACACCGGCCGGGGGGGGTCGTGGGAGATCGGCGGGGGGGGGCGCGGGCGGCGAGAGACTGGCGGGGGGGGCGCCGGGAGATCGGCCGGGGGGGGTGGGGCCGCGGGTGGCGGGAGATCGGGAGATCGGCCGGGGGGGGGGGTCGCGGGCGGTGAGAGACTGGCCGGGGGGGGCCGTGGGCAGCGGGAGATCAGCCGGGGGGGGGACCACGGGCGGGGGGGGCCGTGGGCGGTGGGAGACTGGCGGAGGGGGCCCCCGCGGGCGGCGGGAGACGGGGGGGCCCCCGCGGGCGGCGGGAGACCGGGGGGGGGCCCCCGCGGGCGGCGGGAGACGGGGGGGCCCCCGCGGGCGGCGGGAGACCGGGGGGGGGGCGTCCGATCTGCCGTACGCGGCCCCAAAATTCCTGTCACCGGCCCTGCTTCTGAGATATCTCCTTTTATTGCAGGAGTGTGAACAGCAGAAAGAAGGGAAGGAAGGTACTTTGTTGTTTTCCTATCCAGCTATTGTGTTGTCAGTGTTTAGCATTAATTCTAAGCCCACACTGAATTTCATCCAGTTGTGCATAGGTTCTGTGTTCCAAATGGTCTCTATTTCTCCACGTCAGAGGGTGGTATTGGCTCATCTGTGTAGTTCTCTGATTCAACATTTGGCTGCAATGGACAAATGAGAACTCCTTTTAAAATGATTAACCTAATTTCATTTGTTGTGATATTCTTTAAGTACTGAAAACTTGCTTCAGTCACTTATGGACAAGATGATTCTTCATCTCCTAGTGAAACAATTCAATCCTCTGCTCATAAATTTGGGGAAGTAACAATTCAGGAGAAAGAAACAAAAAAGATTGTGTAACCTCATTTCCCCATGTCCTTCACCAATTAAGCAAGGATACCCAAATAACCAGACCTGTCTAAATAAATAATAATATAAATGTACCAAGCTAGGTTTTGGGGACATAAGTTTAGCCTGGTGTCTTCTTGGAGTATCATCTAATGAAGTTATAAAACCAGAGCCATTTGGATGGGAGAGTAGAAAACCTCTAAAAAGGAGCACAGTAACAACATGCTTCTTAACTAAACTACATTCCTCTTCCAAACTAACCTAAATTAAACAATTGGCATGTAGCATTATCTGCAGATGGATCAGAAGTGGCACATATACAACTGAAGCTTTCTGGCTTGAAGGGAACTGGTTTGTATTTGCCAGCAAGCTTGCCAGCCATCAGCCAGGTTTAATTTGGAAAGGAATTGTCCACTGTTATTGCACAAATAGCAAAGAGCAGGTTTTTAATCCTCCTCTGTTCCTCCCTCTTCAGTGTCATCCTCAGAGTTGTAAATGAGAGGGACTGGTCAGATGAAATCTGTGAAGAATTTTTCAGAAGCTGTCAAATGAAACATGATTTCTTCATAGATTATAAGGCCAGAAGGGACCATTGTGATCATCTAGTCTGACCCTCTGCATAACATAGGGTATAGAACGTCTATAAATTAAATTCCCATTTAAACTAGAGCACATCCTTTAGAAACACATAAAATCTTGAATTAAAAATAGCTAGTGATGGAGAATCCATTGCAACTCTTGATAAATTGTTCCAATTCTCCTTGTTTAAAATTTACATATTTACAGTCTGAATTTGTCTTGCTTGGAACTCCAGTTATTAGGATTTATTTTATCTTTATGTGCTAGACAGATGAGCCTATTATCAATTTTTTGTTCCCTATATACATATAAACTGTGACCAAATCTCCCCTTAGCCTTCTTTTTGTTAAACCAAGTACTGTAGATTGACCTCCTGGAGACAATCACTATAGGGCATGTATTCTAATCCTTTAATAATCATTTTCGTGGCTCTTCTCTGAACCCTCTCAAATTTATCAACATCCTTCTTGATTTGTTGACACCAGAAGTAGATAAAGTATTGCAACAGCGGTCGCCCCAGTACCAAATACAGAGGTAATGTAACTTTCCTGTTTGTACTCAATATTCTCTGTGTAGGCATCCAGGGATAGCATTACCCTTTTGGCCACAGCATTGCACTGGGAACTCATGTTCAGCTGATTATCCCCCAGGATCCCCAATTTTTTTTCCCACAGGGTCACTGCTTCCCAGGAGAGAGTCCCCATCCTGTAAGTATGACCGACATTCTCTTTTCCTAGATGTACAACTTTAAATTTGGCCATATTAAAATGCATGGTTGCTTCCATCCAGTTTACCACCATATCCAGCTCACTCTGAGAGACCAGTTCTCTTCACTATTAACCATTTCCCCCAATCTGAGTCATCTGCAAACTATCACTACTGACTTTGTTTTCTTATGGGTCATTGATAAAAATATGAAAGGGGCAGGAACTGATACCAGGAGGACCCTACTATAAACACACCTGCTCAATGACTATTCCCCATTTATAATTACATTTTGAGACCTGTCAGACAGATTTTAATCCATTTAATGTGTGCCATGTTACTTTTTTAATCAGTGTCATGTGGTACCAAGTGAAATGTCTTACAAAAGTCTAAATGTATTAAATCAAACACTATTACCTTTATCAACCAAACTTGTAATCTCATCAAAAACAGATATCAAGTTAGTTTGACAGGACCTATTTTGCATAAGACCATGTTGATTGGCATTAATATTACCCTCATTTTATTTTTTTTATTAATCAAGTCTCGTATCCGTGGTTCCATTATTTTTGCTGGGGATCAATGTCAGGCTGACAGGCCTATAATTAGCCAGGTCATCCCATTTGCCATTTGGAAATATTGTCACAGCATTCAGTTTCTTCCCGTCTCCTGTAACTTCCACTGTATTCCAAGATTTATTGAAAATCAGCAGCCCGGGAAATGACTGCCAGGATTGAGGATCCCACAGCACTTTTTTGAAAAGTGGGGTTTGCCAACTGAAGGGTCCTGGGACAAACTGAATTTGGATGATTCCTAAATTCCCTGTGCAATTTTAACTAGAAGTTATTTTTAAAATTCACTTCCTCTCCAGAGTATATTCTGCTAAGTCGTTGCCATGTTCCATGCCTAAGACAGCTACATTTCAGTGGTAGACAATATGATTTTATGACTATGTACATGTATGAAGTATCTACTTCTAGTCCATCAGTGAAGTTTGTAAAAGTCCTTTATAAAAGTCCTTTGGGACCACTTGGAGGAAACACATACTTTTTCTCTTTCTTCACCAGCACAACACTATATTTCTGTGTCTCTGTGAATTTTCCTAATGGCTTGAGGTCAAGATTTTGAAAACGGACTGGTGATTGTGTAGGCCTCGCTTCAAGTGCCCAATTTTAGACACCTTATTAGGGACTTAATATTTAGGGTGGGAGCTCATCACTTTATGAAAAATCTGGCCCCTTTAAGGTGTCTCAGGGTGGGAACCCAAAACTTAAAGCGCTCACTAACTAGCTTTAATTAATCACTAGCTACTCTTAAAGACCTTGGCCAGGGTCTGCACCCTGACTCACACAGAGTAGGACCTTACTTCTCGAATAGTCCCCTTGATTGCATGGATTAAGGTACTATGCAGTGTGAGTAAGGGTGGCAGAATTTGGCCCTAAGTAAAATAGCTTATTTAGATCCTTTGTTTGTAGATCAAACTGGGAGATGCCTTGGCTGTGCTTTGATCACCCTTCACAAAATATTCAACATGGAGAAAGTTGATGGGTTTTAAACCACATTGCTTTACGGCATGTTAATTTTCAAAAAGGCTGGGTTGTTAGTCATGTACAATGCATAGTTATGTCCTTGGTCACCTTTCCTTTCTCTTCCTACACCTTATCTCTGGATAACTTCATTGCCAAACACAAATTCAGCTACCAACTTTATTCTGATGATTCACAGATTAACATTCTACTCCAGACCTGTTTCCAGACTAGGACCTTGGCTTGTCTCTCGAGCACCTCTTCATGGAGGTCTACCTGTCTGTGTCCTTTCAACATGGCTAAAACAGCTCCTAATCTTCCCCCTGCAAAACCTCCCTTCTCAATCACTGTGAACAAGCCAACATTCTGTCTGTCACTCAGGCCTGTCATCTTTGATTCAGACCTCTATTAGTCTTCGCATCCAGGCTATATCTAAATCTTGTCGATACTTTCTGCATATCATCCCTAAGATCTGGCCTTTCTTATCCATCCCCACAGCTAAATATCTTGTCCAGGGCCTCATCATCATGCATCTCCATTACTGCAACATCCTTCTCTCTGGCCTTGACAAATACAATCTTGTCCCACTCGTATCCATTCAGAGTGCTGCTATCAATACCATTTTCCTAGCCTGTCACTTTGACCATGTCACCCCTCTCTTTTTTCCCCCCATCCATCTGCTGTCTCTCCTTTCTCTAACACATCACACAAACTACTTCTTTTCATCTTCAAGACCCTTCCTGGTCTATCCTCACCCTGCCTATCATTTCTTGGTCGCTACTGAGCTGTTGACACTGCATATTGTCTTGGCAGGCTGAGCAGAAACACAGTCCTACCACAACTGATTTAAGCTCTGATTGAGCATTTAAAATAAGAGGCTCCTAATAAAACCTATTCAGCTCTCTTTGAACAATGTGAGGGACACATTAAACAAGTCCAAGGAGGACCCTTGGGGAAGGATCCATACCTGCTGTCTGGGCCACCTGTCCCCACCCCTCTTAATCTCACAAAGCTCTGGCATTTGAGCCCCTGGCTTAACAAGGCCCTTTCAGATGAGGGTGATCCCCTCATTTGGGATAGGTCAAGCACAGCCCTGCCTCCATGCACCTACACAACAATGCCAACAACATTGGCAACAGCACCCCACCATCCCTGCACTCAGCAGCAAAGTAACTTGTAACCCAACACCAGCCAAAGTAGCTTATTTTGAGCAGCACCGCTCTATCCACTGGATAGCTAAGCAAAGTAGGTGTCTTCATGCTCAGGAAGTTTCTCCCCCGCCCAGCTAACTGTCAGGGAAGAATTCATTCAGACCCTGCTTACACTTACATAATAAGCTGCACAGATGTAAGCACTTTTTACTGGTATAATTGTATCCACACTATATTGGTACAAAAACTATGTGTAGATAACACTTTATTGCACCCATTTACTTCCATTAGACTTGAGTATGTGCTTAAATCAGACTATTAGTAAGTGAACAAATCCAGTGAAAGTAACCACTCCACAAAGTGTACCTTCTTCATTTACCTGAAAAGGGTACCTTGTTCATTTACCTCCGTTTTAATTGCTTATAAAAATGTTCACCATGGAATCTGCTATTAAATCTTTGCTGAGAATTAGGAAGACAGTGGCTTTTTGTGTGCACAAGTTATAGGATGTTTGCCAGGTCTAACTAGCAGGATTCTACAGTAGTTACTTTTTCATAAGACTCCTTGAATTGCCAAGAGTTTTATTTATAAGTAGGCAAAGATAATAACTGCAGACAACAGATATGCTTTAATATTCGTTCTTTTCTCTAAACTACAACTGGTTTTTTCCCACCACTTCCCAGTTTGCTGAATATCATTGCTGTCTCTTTTCATTATTATTGTTTTTATATTTAGCTGTGTTTTAAAAATGGCTATTTTGTATTGGTGTGATTAAATTATTAATGGACTGTGTAGCTGTTTTACTAAATAATAGTCAGGCTATTAGAAATCTTGACCCAGTTGAGGATATGGTGCACCTGTGATATCTAATATGGACCCTAGTCAGAGGGCTAATTTGGTGAGTAGTTACACTCACTTGTAGTCCCACTACAGGTCTACTACTACTCATATGAGTAACTGATCACCAATAAAAGTAAGGGGTTCACAACTGTTGCATATTGCAGAATAGGATAGTATCCCTTTAAATGGTTTGTGAGCCTTCCTGTGGCACTCACTGCATAGAAGTTGCCTGAAACCAGAGTAGCATTATGTATATGTAGCTAGGTCTGGTGTTTTTTGTGGATGTTTGGTAAATGCAGTTATTTGGGACCAGAGTGTATTAAAATACTCTCATATTATTATGGTGAAGAACAAAAGACAACAGTCTAGCTCAGAGAAAAGATATTGTTACAGTAAGTAGAGCATTGGTCTGGGGCAGTATGCCCACTCAAAATTTCAAAAACCAAGCACACCATTTGCAAACTTTCCAGGGCAGAGGCTGGCTTTCTGTTATGTTTGCATGGAGCACAATGAGGCATTGCCCTTCCCCAACAGACACATACTACTGATAAAATGGGATACTTTAATCTTATATTTGTAATGAATTTACAGTTAATCTAAATCTGTTAGAACTTCTAATGTGTTGATTAGTTTAAAGCCAGGCAAAAATAAACAAACCCCGAAGCTGCTGTTCCTAGCGGTCTGTAGGGTATTCATGTCAAACTGCAAAGGGTGAATTACCTTTAAAATTCTAATTAGCCAATCAACAACTGACAGTGTGGGACAGATTGTCTGGCTCCAAAACAAGACAAACCGAACAACAACATAAGAAAACAAAGGGGAAGGAAAGCTGCCATGAAATCAATTTAAATTAGCCCAACCATTTATTTAAGTGATAGCCCATTTGCTCCTTTTGGTACAACTGTCATGCATGAACCATGGTCCGGGATCTCAATAGAGGCAGCAAGAGCTTTAATAGGGGTAGAGAGAGTGTCTGGGCTATTAAAAGTAATTGCAATAAAATCCCAGATGCTTAGCTGTAAACAAATAAAACTGGACACTACTTTGAGGTGGATGGAATAGAAACACATAACAACAGTTGTTCATCTCAGACCCCTCTTTCTTCTTCATTGCTTTGCTCCCACATTTATTATTAAGCCAATAGGCAGCTGATTAGAGCTACTGACTGATTAATAATCAGTGTCCAAAAAGAATTTGGGCAGATCAAAGGACTGATAGGTGGATGAGCCAGCTCTTGGCTACTCTTCTATTTTGCACTCTTGTTGTTTTCCTTGCATTCAGATGTACCAGAATGCAATGTGATGTGACACTTCATCTCACAATGTGATTTGTCACGTAATTTGCTGAGATGTGCTGTCTTTGAGTGGGCAACATGCCAAGATCCGACACCTTGTTAGAAAATAGGCAGTTCCAATGGACAGATTTTGTCCATTAAAATCTACTACTATTTCCCTTTTAGAACCCAGCTGCTTCCATTATAGAGAATTGGAGTAAAATGGACGTCATACATATGCCATTTTAAAAAAAAGAACAGAAAAAGGAATGTAGTTTTTCATTATTTTAAATTGCAGACATTTTTCTGATATGTGAATATTTTTGTTCATTTCAATTTGGTCCTTATTCATGGCTATAGCCCTTCAATAATGAACAATGAAATATGGACATATGTTTGCACTTTATTTCTCCCCATTATCTACCACTGAGTTTTCCTTCTACAAAATGCTTTTACTTTAAAGTGCATTCATAATCAGAGCTGTTTTAAACTGTCACTCAATTCTCTGGCCAGGTTTACACTAGCGGTAGATCAGCACTTCTGCAACTGATGCAGCATGTGTCAATTTAGCAAGTCTAGTGAAGATCCACTAAGCAGAGCCCTTTCTGTGGAGCCTTCCCATCCATAGGACGAACGGGAGCACCTGCCCCAAGCCCTAAATTGGGGTTTCTAGGAACTATGGTAATATACATAGGAAGAGTATCAGAGTTATCTAAAGCAGAGAAGGACCCACTTTGCCTCTAACCACTATCACTGTTGAGTGCCAAAAGTCTCAGGTTTGGAAAAACAAATGTCCCCCGCAACGGGAGATTTCAGTGGGACGTTGTGTGGGTGTTATGGCCATGTCTACACTATGGCAGAGTTATACTGCTATAACGCTGAAGAGTAGATACAGACTATAGCAATGGAAGGTGTTTTGTTCCGGATGCTGCAGGAACTCTATCTCTGAGTGACAGTAGCTAGGCCAATGGGAAGCATACATCTGTCGATCCAGTTGCATCTATACCAGGCGTTCGGTAGGCATAGCTATGGGGCTCAGGCGTATGGACTTTTCACACCAATAGCTATGTCAATTTAAGTTGTAAGCATAGAATAGGCCTGAGGTTCACTCACATGGATCCACTTGCAGGATCAAGGCCCTCCGTCTCAGGTTACCTGTGATATTTCCCTTGGTGTGATGCTCTTAATCCACAAAGTATTGTCAAAGAGCTCTACCCCCTGCATTTTTTAATTTAGGTCTTTAAAAACCTTCCCTAAACTGAAAAATAAAAGGTTAAGAAAGGGGAACGGTTCATTAGATATTCCATTGCACAAGGCAGCATTTCCCCTCTATTAAAGTCTTCAGCCAACTGTGTGACTGGATTGGCTGAACATTTCTAAGTGTCCTGTTATAGTCATTAATGTAAATTAGTTCTATATTTCACTAGTTAAGCCAAAACCTATAGTTTGGCTGTTAGCTGAGAAACCTGACTGAATTAGATCAAGGAAATTAAAATAAGAACCGTTCAACGGTAGCTGTTAATGAGCCGTGACTAACTGAAAAAAAATCTCCTTCCAGTTGCAAAATTGTAAGTGTAAGAGGGAATCAGTTTGTTTTGTAAATGTACTAAGCACATCATTTGCATTGCTGTAGGCCATTAACCTACCTATAGGTCCCTATGGTGTTTACCACCATCCTATGACAAGCTAAATAGCTGGAGTGGATTTCGGCTGCATTGCTGACAGCATGAGTTTGTACTGCAGAGCGATGGTAGCCCAGTTTCCAAGGTCTGAATCCCTGTAGGAAAAGGGCGCTGGCGATGGAATGGGGCTAATACTAAATACCCATATATACTGTGGCTGATGCTCTGTGCTATGGCTCCTATGTTGTATTGTAATGTTGGAGAGTGGCTGTCCTTTTATTCCACTCTTCCTCGCAGCTTAAAGGCACAGCTGTTCCATGGCCCACCAGAACTTCTCCAGCAGTTGCAGATTCTGACCTCTGTTATCAGAACAATTCAGCCCCTGGTAGAAGTGCTCCACTCCCTTGCTATAGTTAAGCACAGGTACACTGGTTCCAATGAAAGACGCCCAGCTTAATGCACTGACCACCCACCAAACTGAAATGGACTGAGCCTTCCCACAACTCTCAACTAAAAACTTATCCAGACCCTTATCCAAACCTCACTTACATCATTCATTTCTATTACAGGTGTCAACTAAGATCAGGCCTCATTGTGCTCGGTTCTGCATAGAAATAGACAATCCCTGCCAAAAGATCTTACAGTCCAAAATTATAGATGATAGCAAATGGACTCATTATTATTACCCATTGTAGAGACTTAGGGTACAGCTACACTACTTGCTGGATCAGTGGGTAGTGCTTGATGTATCAGGGATCGATTTATTGAGTCTAGATGAGACATGATAAATCGATTCCCGAATAGATGCCTGTACTCCACCTCGGCAGGAGGAGTAAGCAGAGTTGGCGGGGGAGCAGCCACAATCAACCTGCTGCTGTGGGGACAGCCAGGTAAGTCAACCCAAGATACTTTGACTTCACCTATGTGAATAGCATAGCTGAAGTTGCATATCTTAGTTCAAACCCCACCCCCAATGTAGCCCACGCCCAATGTAGCCCAAGTGGCTTGCGTAAGGGAGGGTAGGAAATCTCTGGTTGAGTTGGGAGTTGAATTCAAGGCTATTGAGCCAGTGCCTTAACCATCCTTCTCTCTCTTCATTGAGTCTTGTCCGTCAAACTAAACATTCAACCTGTCAGTGAGAGTTTAAGGGCAGAAGGGATCACCAAATCCTCTATGCTAACCTCTTGCACATCACTGGCCAGCAACGCCACCCAGCATCTGCAGACTAAATGCAACAACCAAAGTCTGTCAATTGAGGAAAAGCTGAATAAAGTGCCAGTCCCTCGCACACAATTGCAGAATGTCTTCCACCAATTTAGCTTGTGAAAAATCTCATTGTTTTTGTTGTATACGGTTATTTCTAAGGGGAGATGAACATTTTAAGTATCCCTTACCAGTTTTTATCCTGAAATGTATTCGCTCTTTTGCCTCTTTAAAAATACTAACTTAACAATTAATATCTAGCATTTCTAAAATACATTTCATCTTCAGGCTGTGTTACTGCCATTAACAAAGCTTCAATGTGCCCTGTGAGATAGATAGGTCAGGGTTGTTTATCCCCATGTTATGGGGGGAAGAGATGATTAGAGGTGAAGCTACTCACACAAAGTTGCACATGAATCCATAGGAGTGTCAGAATTAGAACTCAGGACGTCCTGCCTTGTGTTCAGTTCTTCAGTCCACGCTGCCTGGAATGGACAATAGGCAAGTGAGAAAAATATTCACTGAGCTTTAGTATCCACTCAAAATTTAATTACCGTATGGACTAGTGTCAGAGTGGCCTAGTGGTCAGAACCTATCTATATGGTTGTGGTAGTGTGCACCAGAGGTGTGTAAATTCTAATACTACATTAACTCACTAGAAACTGTTAGTGCTTGTCAGCAGGTTCCACATGGGCCAGTTAGTGCAAGACACTAGTGTGCACTAGGATTTACACTGTGCACTACACACCATGTAGACAAGCCCTCATTCCATAATGGTCTGGTATCCTGCCTACAACAGTGACTAGCGATAATGGGGTCAGAGGAAAAAGTACAAAATTTCCATAATGACCTAAACTTCAGAAGGAAAAGGAGCTGGATTTCAGATTCATCCAGTGTCCTGGAACACGAAGACTGAAAGTTCTTGTAAACTTTATTGTAACTAGTGAAGCTGTAATTCTCTTATCAGAGGACCAAATTCAGCCCCTGTGTAAGGCAGTGTCAATGAGCCACCATTCAGAATGGCAATTCACAATAATTCATAAGTCATTAACCAGGAAAAACAACTGAAGAAGACTCTAGAGCCTGACGGGTGGGTAGGTAATTCCCTAGGATGCAGGAGGCCTAAGTTGAAGTCCCTGTGGATTTAATTTATACACGGAGAACAGCTTTAACTGGAGAAATTGAGAGCCCACTTCTAGCATATCCCATATCCTTCGGGTTAGGACACACTACTGTAACATAATTCAAATCCCGTTTATGTGGAGCAGCAGGAGGAATTGGCTTTCTGCATCCCGTGTGAGTACTTTGACCATTGAGCTAAAAATGGTAAGACTGGCTGCTTCCTCCTCCAATCGGATAATGAATTTTGGTTGTAAAACATCTTGGTGAACTGACAGACTGAAGTTGTTAGTTTGAAAAAATTATAGGGGCAAAAAAAAAAACCAACAACCCCATCAGTGAACTAAAAAAAAAAATAGTTACTCACCCTTCTCTAGTTCTAACTTGATTTGTATTTGGCCAGATTGTGTTTGAAGTGAGTTCAAAATCCACTTCCAGCCAAGTTTTCTCCTTAAAATGCTGGTTCTCTTACCTTGTTACCTAACCTTATTATTGTCACCACATTCATGTGTGTGTTTTCCCCTCCCTACAGAATATCAGCAGTAAAACCATTGAAATTGGTTTTCTCATACAAGAACAGACTCCCACAATCTCTGAAAGCTTCAGGGCACTGGAGTTTGAGCCTGAAGGTCTTTGAATTTGGATTTCCCAAGAGGCTGCTGGTTTTTATTTACAATTCCTATTTCCTGCCAGACATGTCACTTGCTCTTTTCCGAGTTTCTCTTTGGGAACAAAACAGCAGTGTATGATGTTAACAAAAAAATACAGTAAATTGTCTGATACTGCCTAGGAGGTAACCATTCTCTGATATACCATACCTATGCTGCTGCAAGCATTCTCTTGCTGCATGGTATAACTAAACAGTGTTCCGAGTGCCCATACAGGTTACATTAAATCTAGAGAATCTGTTTAGCCTTTCCCTCTTACATGTCACTCCTAAAACTCTTTTCCAAGTCCCCAGAACAGCAAGCATCAGAACAAGGCCTCTGTGACAGATGGATTCTGAACATTGTATGATGTCTGTGACTCTTGGATAAAAACACAGTGCAACTTTTAAAAGAGAGGCCTGTTGGGAACTGTAAAAACTGTCTTTCAAGACTGCTGGATCCCTTAATCTGATCTTGTTTACTAGGGCTGTGTATCACCTGACAGGAGACTGCAAGAGTACCTACCTTCCCATCCATTTGATCATGTTAACATCAATATTTGAATTCATTTTCATCTACCGCTTCTCCTCCTGTCGAATAGAGGAAAAAAATACCCAGCTCCCCCCACCCACAAATCCTAGAAATGTGACTTTGCACTATTAGAGCAATTTCACTATAAGCCATCTGCTAAAATGTTTTAATACTCACAGATCCTATTTCCAGCACAGGGGCTGGAAAGCAATTATTAAGTAATGGTGTTAAATAATGGTCTGCATTTCAAAAGATTTCTTCTGCTGCCTGTAATCAATGCAGTGTTCTTCAGTTCAATACAAATGTTGTTTTGCTGCTTGGAACCATTTATATAAGTATATGGAGGTGGTCGTTACTGCATGGTAAGGATTGTTCTTTGGCACACAAAGTGCCACCCACGCAGAGCAGGTATCAATATCAAAATTGATATGGCAGCACAAAAAACAGATATTTAAGTTGCATGTCAGGAGGATGGGATGGGAGCTAAGCGCAGGTAACAGTTTTCTGTTTATCAAAGTCAGGGGAAGTTTTACAAGTTCATTCTGACACATTTCTGTGTTGAAAGGACATTATGCAACATGTCTGGAAAGTGTGTGAGGGCCTCAGGAATGGAAAAACTGGATTACTACTACTCCTAGTTAATGGAGTTTTTCCTTTCATTCAAGTGGTCCCAGTCTACATTGCAGTAGTGTGGCTTCTCTGTTCAAGGTCTGCTGATTTGTGCAGAGGTGTCATTATGATATTGCTGGTGCAGAAAGGATTGGGACTTTTGCTTGAGGAGGAGCTGAGAAGACCTCAGAACCCTGATAATAACCATACTTAGCTGGAGCTTACACTAACAGATCTTGTCCAAATGTTGAGCCTCAACCCACCTGTGAGGGAGGTATTCTATCCAATTTGCAGATTGGATTTTAGAGCCAAAGAGAAATTAAATCCTGAAGTCACAGCAGGGGTTCTAGAACTGGATTAGCGCTTCCCATTTTCTCATGCTAACATTCTGATGGGGGGTACCCAGAACTGTGAATCACTGTTACCCTTCTGTCTTAGCCCCAGTGAGCTTTGTTGGAGGTTAGACTGTGTCAGCCCCCTGCCACACCTGCTTGTATCCCCACTAGCCAGCTCCTCAAGGTTCTCCCAGACAAAATCTTGCCTAACAGGTAACAATGAAACCCAGCCCCCAAGCTCCTGAGAGGTGATACTTTGCAATGCACAGTCTGTAGCACTAGTCACAGAAGATATTATGCTTGCTGCTCTGTTAAAGAGTCAGTACATTACAGCTGATTAATTTAACTGGGGTAAATGCACTCTTCCCTCAACTCCACACTGAATTGGTTTATAGTAACACTAAGACACGTTTATTAAAAAAAAGGACATAGGTTAAGTGGTATTAACTAGAAGGAATAAAGATAGAATGGTTTATAAACAAAGGTAAAAGGGCTAAGAGCTGATTTAACAAGCAACAGTCTTTGTTCCTGGTAGTCTCCCCACCCATTTTCCCTTTCTTGCCAAAGCAGTCTAGCTCTGGGCTACACTGGGGGGAAGAGGGGTGTCGACCTAAGATACACAACGTTAGCTACATGAATAGCGTAGCTGAAGTTGGCATATCTTAGGCCGACTTACCTGGCTGTCCACACGGCTGCCGTTCCCCCATCGACTCCACTTCCACCTCTTGAAGTTCCAGAGTCGACGGGGGAGCACGCTTAGGGATCAATTTATCAATTTATAAATCGATCCCCGATAGACTGATCACTGGCCGCCGATCCAGCGGGTAGTGAAGGTGTACTTTTAGCCAGGTTCTGGACTTCCTTGTCTACTCAGGTAAAGGATAACTTAGGGATTTGCACCCTTGCTCTTTATAGTTCAGTAAACATTTCAAATTTATTCTTCTGCAACATAAAGCTCCTTTTCCCTGCTGGTATGGTGTGGATGCTATGGTATCTGGTATAGATGCTGTGCTGTATGGTAATTTTTACAATGCAGATTCTCTCTTCCTGCAACCTTTGATACAAATGAATCATTGAATTTGGCCATACCTGGTTGTTTCCCACTGAGCCAGAAGTGTTTGCCTTCCCCTTTGTCTGGGGAAAAAAAAGCATGTTTTGCCTCCTTTGTCTGCCCACCATCTCCAAAACAGAATAGCAGAGCATCCATAATTTCACCGACAGTGTTACATACATTTCGACAATGATATTATTGACCAGTGTGGTGTTCGTTTTCAAGGGACATCTCACCAGGCATGTTCTATACAAATATCATTGCAATAGTGTGCAGGGTCTGACTGCAGGGGTACTTAGGGTACAATGCCCCATGCCCACACTACAATGCCCCATGCTTATTTGGCAGGGGGTTCAGAACTGAGTGCTGGAAGAAGGCCGTGCTGATCGCGAACAGCTTGGTCCACGCTTTGACTCCGCTTTCAGGGGACTTGGAATTAGAATGTTTTACAAATCTAAACCAATATAAAAGGGTTTAAATATTCCTCTAGTTCCAGGCCCTCCCACCTGCGCACAGACTTGATGCCATGCAGGACAACTCTAAATTAACCAATTCCTTTCATTTAGGATCTGATCACCCAGGGGAGCTAGTACAAGTCTTTACGTTGACTTCAGTTGTCTAGAGAACAAATCCTCAGTCCCTTACAAAAAAATAAAGAAAGAAATCATTCCTGCAGGACCAAGCATGGCACTAATCCTCCACTACGAGGATCAATCCATCTATGCCATATACTCCTTCTGCCAAGGATGAAAAATGAGGCCACCTTGCTTTACAAGTGCTGGATTAGTTCATTTTCTGGGCAAACTGCAAAGCCCACCATTTTGGGCATTTGGGAAGGAGTGGGGTGACTGGGGCCTGGAACATGGAAGAGAGCGTAGCCAAGGTTTTATTAGAAAGATCAGGCATTGATTACTGTAGGAGCAGTGGCAGCCCTACAAATACCATCCTATTGCTACTGGTTTAATTTTGTGAGGTGAAGTCAGAGTGCAAGAGAGGGACTGGAAAACCAAACAAAGAGGAGAGTGGATGCTGATTCAACCTGGTAAGTGGGAGTTGTGGTTAGCTGAAGAGACGCCAGCTTAATGGGAGATGTATGTAGGGGCTCTCCAGCTATACGCAGGTACAGGTTAGTTCTAGAACATTAGACCAGGTCCCAAAGGAGCTGAACTGTATTTCCAGCTCTACCACTGCACTGCTAGGTGACCTTGAAAAAGTCACTTCATCCCTCCTGCCTTGGTTTCCCCCATCTGTAAAACAGCACTGATGAGATGGACCTCCTTTGTCAAGTGTGTCCAGATATCGATAGATAAGAGTGAATCATCAATATAGATGCTGTTAAGTCTCCACATCAGTTGCTCTTCCTGTTTGTATTTTTAAACCTCAGTCTCTCAGCAACAGTGTCTGTGTTTTGGTGTGAACATTACAAGTTTAAATACAAATCTCTGCTTTTCAAACCCAATCAAGAGATGGCAATTACCTGTGGGCAGTGGGGAGTTTGTTTTGTCAGCTAAGGAAATGCAGAGATTCTGCCAGTAACTCCCCTTTCTAGTTAGCAACAAGATGCTAGGTCAAACTAGTCATACCTCTAGACTTTCTCAGGCAGACTTTTGCTGGTAAAAAAATTCTAACATAGCTTGCAAATAATCACATGGTTATAAAATACCTAGCTCTTATACAGCACTTTTCAACAGCCACTCTCAAAGACCTCGACAAAGAAGGGTCAGTGTCTTTATCTTCATTGTACATCTGGGGAAACTGAGCACCCAGCAATGCAGTAGTAGATCTAGGAGGAGGACCCAGGCTTCCTGAGTCCTAGTGCAGTGGTCTAACCTTCAGCTGATCACTTCTCAGCTCAGTACGTCTGAAAAATCAGGCTCATAGCTTGGTACGACAAGACTGCTTCAAACCTCATGGAGAGGGTGTGATGAAGTAGCCTATTCTTAAACGTTGTTCAGATGATGGATGATTTCTATTGAAGGATGGTCCTGTGATGGAGAGACGGAACTGGGAGTAAGGAGATCTTGGATCCATTTGTGTCATAGCAGATGCCTAATGTTCACTCCAATTGCCGAGAATACAGACTCCAAATCCTCAGCATAATTTTACAGGTAAGAGGTAGAAATGCTGTTACTAGCTCTCTAAACAAGAAATTCACCTCCTTTGTGTTTCCAGCCCTGGTCAGTCCAAATCAAGGTGTCCTACACAAAAGAATGCTAGCCATTTGGCTATGAGATCAACTTAGCATTCTCTTTCCAGACTCTGTAAACCAACAAGATCATTAGAAACTACAGTGATCTTTTGTCCTACAGAGCAAATTAAGCATGCTAAATTGGAGCTGATGCCATCTGCCTGACAGACTAATCAAATTCTCTAGGGAGAAAACCCATCCAAACTCTTGAGCTCCCTTCCCAGTGTGCTATTCACACAACAAGCCTGGGATCAAGGTAATTGCCCATTAGGATTAGCATCTAAAATGATCCAGAAATCACACCAGTGAATGTTTAAACTGGCCCATGCATTTGAAGACAACAACGTTGCTGTTGTAATTGGAGCAAAAGAATGTAAAAATCCAGGGCAAATCAGAAAAAAAAAAAGGATATACACCACTACAACTGCTTTCATTGAGAAACAAGGGAAGTGAGAAAGACAAGCACTTACACAGAGAATAATTCAGCTGTGAAATTTCCACTCATTCCTGTTTCTAATCAGGCCGGAAACAAGAGCAGTCTTCCTTGTGGAATTTCTGAGTTTGGTCCTGGCCAGGGTCAGGACATGAACTGTCATGTGATAATGGAATCGAACAAGGGAAAGAAAGTTAATCAAACACTCCCAAACTTTGAAATAATTTGACTGTGAGAGTTTGGGAGAAGGTTGCTAGTGTAGAGGATCATAATCTCTTCACCCACTGCTAGGGGAATGGGCTAGCCAATGTGCAGGCAACACATAAATATACTGCACTGGTCAGAGTTAATTCCAAAGAAGATGGGGGGCTGGGAGGGGTATGGTGTTGGTGTGTATGGAGTGGGAAACATCAACACCTCCAACAGTGCAGTTATGCTAAGGGACAGAGCCATGGCTCCTCCCAGTCTGTCATTCCCCTTTTACTTCCTGTTCATTCGCTCTGAGAAGGACGTGAGGGAGACCAGACAGCCACAAGGTGGCCCCTTGCTTCTATGTTCTCAGAGTCCAGGTCTGGGTAGCCACTTACAGGGTGTCAGATGCTCTTCCACACCCATCACTTCTCTCTCTCTGCACCAGTACTTCAAGTCTAGCCCTCCCTATATTCGTGTCGTAATGGCACAGATGGGGTGGTTTCTAAGTTGACAGGTGATACAAACAGGGAGATAGAGTGAATAGCAAGCAACCATGAATACCTGGGTGAATAGAGCAGCCGAGGAATGCACACAGAGATAAAAATCACCAGACTTGCAGAAAAAAAGTCAAGAAGAAAATGTTTGGGTGTTTTTTGCAGCATACAAAACAGGAATGAGAATAGGGAGTTATTGTATCAACCCCCCTAAAATCTTAGGCACAGTGTACCATAGAACATCAATGAAGAGAACAAGCTAGGTGCTTGGTGTATTGCTGGAGAAATACAATATAAATCAACTGCAGGAGGGGGTTACTGTGCTTATATTAGGCGCTGCTTGGATATAGTAATACACCATTTGTCATCCTTTCACAAAGAAGTAATTGCTCTTGAATGGAAATAGTGCCGAGTGTACAGAACAATATGAAGACTTACACAAAGGCTTGAGGAAAGACTGAGTGTGTTGGTCTCAACAGACCTAGTGGAAGTTCTGTGACGACAATGAGTCAGCGCGAACGTGCTGCCCACTTCAAGGAGATGGATACCCCACAGGAACACTGAACGGGATTGGGAAAATACTTGTATGGAATCCCTACCAATATCATTGCCCCGTCTCCAAGAGTGACATCCAGAACTGTACAAGAATGGACTCGTGACTGGCACCACAGCCCACGGCTCTCCTTATCTGTCACACCAAGGTCAGCCCTCCACCCAGGTGATTTATAATCCTCACCCTTCCAGGGTAACAGACAGACGTCTCCGGTAAGTAATTCAAAGGCCTTGTGGACCGGTCTCTAGCCCCTAACTCTGGGCCCAGTAGCCTTTACACCCCTTGCCTCAGGGCTTTGTGACCTCCCTCCCCCTCCCCCGCAGCCTTTCAAGGGTCACCCTTGCCTCAGGGCAGGCCTCCAAAAAATCCCAAATGAAAAATACAAACATAAACCATCTCTGCTCTCCTCAGGCAGGAGCTTTCACCCTTCTCATTTTCCTTCAGCTGAACACTGAACCCCACCTGCCAGTTCCCTCAGTGCTGCCTCCCCTAGAATCTCGCCTCTATTTCAAGACTCACCACAACAGCTAACTCCTTTTCTGTGGCATTCTTCTTTCCCCAACTCTTATCAGGCCCTTCCCCAAGAGCAGCAACTCCCACACTCCTCTCCCGGCGGAGTGCAGGTGGGCGCACACTTGCTCTTAGTCCAGCCCTCTGGTCCCTTTTGGAGCTGTGTCAGTCATTACAATCTAAGCCACTTCATCAGCATCAGCTGGGGGGATTTCCTGAGCAGTCCCTCCTGGCCAGTGTCCCCTTTGCAGCAGCCTCCCTCTGTGCTTCCTCTTCAGGGCACTGTCTCCACTTAGGCCTGTTAGTACCCACAAATGCTCCCCAAACTGTCCCGCCAATTAAGTCCATTACCGCAATCCAAAGGTTTATATTTAGCTCTGGCTTTTCTGCCATCTACAGAGAGTTATTCCCCTGCCACAGTCTACTTCCCGTGGACTCAGGCCTTCTAGCCCCGGTTTCCTCCTTTTGCCAGCATTTCCCCTGTTGTTGTTGTGTTTTGTGCCATAGCAGACTCACAGTCTGAGTCTGTAGCCACCAGGTGATGGATTTCATGCTGTATAATTATATCTTTTCCCAGTGTTTTTAAACAACTGTACTATTGTTTTCTTAATGGTGCCCTATTTTCCTAAAGCTCACTTTTAAGCATCTGAGTTTGTCATACAAAATCTCCCATTAATATCACACTCTTTACACTCCCAGAGGATGTGATCAACTGTTTCTTTGCCCTTGCATGTCTCTCACAACCCCTCTCTGTGTTTATTAATTAATTAATCTTACAGTTTAAGACATGTCTGCTAAATAATCAGATTAGAGCAACCTCTCTCTCTCTCTCTCTCTCTCTCTCTCTCTCTCTCTCTCTCTCTCTCTCTCTCTCTATTTCAGGTTCTGGCAGTATGTCAGCATTTTTTATTCTAGGGCATATTCCATGAAATATCTCCCACCTTGTTTCTTTTGTACATCCTACGATCCTCTCTGAGCATTTTTAATTAGGTTTTTAAATGCCTGTTTATTTAGAGGGATCTTTAGGTCAGCTCCCCCCCCCCCTCCCATTTTTGTACAGCATTTTTTGTCTGCCACCTCATTTCCTGCTATCCCAACAAATGCTCAGATCCATCCATTCCCATTGGCACCAGTTCTGTAGTTTGCAAGAATACTTCATTAATTACATAATTTCTGCTATCTGAATGCCCATTTTTGAAGAAAGGTAGGTTATGCATCTAGTATCCAATACAATTCCAACATTTTCCCTGCTAGTTCGACCGTCAGAATGGCTATACAATTTGATAGTCGAATAGATTTCTTTATTCCAAGTTTTGGTATGCAGAATCCTGTTCCCATCTTGTGTCTTATCTGTAAATATCTTCCAATGTTTCCCCCATTTATCACATATATATTGATTTGCTAAATGTAATACATAGCTCTCCTTTCCTTCTCTTAATTTCATTGTATGGTTTCACATTTATATTAGAGGGTGATTTCCATCTATAATTCATTTCCATGGCTAAATATGCTAATTTCTTTTAGGCCTTCTATTATGTAAGTTTAATCCTATTAATATGAGGCATTTTTGCCCCCCCACATATTGTCCACTGAATTCCCATTCTTCATATACATTTTTAGTGTTCCCACCTTCACTGTTTCCTATGGCTTTTGCCCAAAAGGTTAAGTTCAGTAATTTCATTTTTAATGCTACAGGCATTTCACCAGCAGCTATCTGAATTACACACAATGGGGTCATGATGAAGGCACCACATGCAGTGCATAATGTCTGGACTTGGATAGGTACATTTCTGATACTGCACTGAATGCTTGGGTTCCATATTCAATGATCGGCATTATTAATGCTCTATAAAGCATTACCATTACTTTTTTTATCTGCATCCCAGGTATTTCCAGAATACTTATAAGTAGATTGCTTTTACCTTTACATTTATTTACAATATTTTAAACATGATCCCTCCACATTAGCTTGCTATCAAATGTCACACCCAGGACTTCGTAGCTTTTTGCTACAACTATTTCCTGTCTACACAGAGAAAGTTTGTACAATCTTTTTTTTCCCTTTCCCTTTTAGAGAATATCATTTCTATAGTTCTGAGGAATTGAAATTGAAAATTTAAAGCTCCATGTTTCTACAGTCTTCCTAAGTGTTTAATTCACTGGTTTCTGTTTTTAGCCCATCTGCAAACAAAGAGATGCCTATTCCTGCACTCATCACTTTGGGGAGATCATTTCTCATACCATTTGTGATGGTATATATGCTTGCGTAGGCTTTCCCTACTCTGCTTACATACAAGAACTTTGCACTTAATCTTTTATCCACCTGTATATACTTCCTTGTATGCCTATGGCTGCTGTTTTATTCAATAAGCCTTCTCCCCCGTAATGTAGCATATGTGGTTTTTTTTTAACGGTTTTATAATCTTTATATGCATACTTTATTTATGCTTCCATCTCTACCCTTACAAGGATTCCTTGACTGAATGTACAAACTCCCCCTTCCCTTCTTAATTCTGTCTTGCCTACAGCTACCATATCCTGGGATTCTGAAATCTAATTTTCCTATGAACCAGGTTTCTTGTTTACAAATAATATCGGGTTTAGTAGCCTTATCAAAGATATTTTTCTTTAGTTTCTGTCCATGTACTTTTGGACTACATGCATTCCAACAGTAAATAGCACCATTCTATTTTATCCTACAGTATTTCCTTTGCATAACAACTTAACACTAGAACAACTCCATGCTTTTCTGTTACTTTAACTACAGTTTTCTGTCTCCTTCTCTCCCATCCCCCAGTCTGTGAGGAGCAATTTATAACTCCAGTCTTAAAAGCTATAAACCTCTCTTTGTGTAAACATAATATCGTCTATTTTCCCCTGTATCATCCTTTGATTTAGTCTGTGGTGTGTTTCTTTTTCCTCACTGAGTTTCCTTCCTCTTCCCTTTTGTTCTTAGATGCCTCCTAATAACTTCTGCATCAGATATATTTTTTGTATTTCTCTTGCTCGCATTGCTGCTCCACAACTTCCATATACTACAGTGCTTTCCTCCCTAGCTATCACACTTTAATTCTGTCTCTTCTCACAATCGTCATAGACGTGCACCCTAATTGGGACGTCTTGTTCCTGGAAAAATCTCACTGGAGCATATGAACAACATAGACATAAATAAAATAAAATAAAAATCTATGGGCTAATTTTCATGATGTAGCCCAGTTGGGTGCTGGCTACACACACTTTTTTCATGTCTGACCCAGAACCCATTGCATCTATTTTCTTCATTTGTTCAACTGTAAATGCAAAAGATTTTTGCTTTCAACGCCAAATGCCCACTGAACTACCAAGCGCTCCTTTACCTTGCAGCTGCTTGTCTCTCTTTTATTTCCTCAGGGAAAACTCAGGAAGGCTGGCTTCCTAGGAAGCTAGAACTACCTTAGAGTTTAGGAGAATGCCAAACAGACATCAGATCTAATTCAATGTCACCTTACATTTTAGTTATTATCAAAGCTGTGGAACCCAATTTCCAAATTTTCCTACTTGTATTTCCAGCAGGGCTGGGAAAAGGGTTTTTCTGTTTTTATTACTTTCATCAGGTTTTACAGGCCCAGTGTAGGTCGGTAAAATTTATGGCTGAGTGAATATCCTTCTTCTGCTATATCTTCATGAGCCAAAGTTCATTGACTTCAAATGGCCCTCATTCAGGGCCCTGGAACTGAAAGGGTACCCCTTTTTTCCCCCCTCCCCCAAGATAAGTTTAGGTAAGAAGGAACAGAACTGGCAACTCATGAGAACAGGGGTGTGTCCCTGCAAGCAGGGCTATAAAGAAAGGAAGCCCTCTGCATATGGGAGAGTTGGGTCAGTAGCCAGCAGATGATGTGAGGGAGAGAAATAAGGCAGTGAAACCTAAACTAGAGAGGCCTAGGTGGCAGAGAAAGTTAGGTTGGAAGATATAGGAGGCTGGGGGCTTCTGGCTCAGTAGGAAACCTGAGTGAAGCTGGGAAGCCTCAGAGAGGATAGAAGAAAGATCTGGGGTGGAGCCTGAAATAGAACTCATGAGGAATTAAAAGACTTCCAAGGTGGGGAGCCTGAAACATTGTCCCGTAGGGGATGAGGAGTCTAGAACAGGGCTCTGGTGAGGAGTTAGCTTGAGTGGGAAATATGAGTTAGCATTGACTGAGTGAACCTAGTGGGAAGAGCTGAAGATAAAATACCTGCAGTCACACTATTTATTTACTCTTTGGCCCATTATTTCTAGGACAGAACTCACAACTGGCTTTCAGCTCCTACTGATATCAATATGCATCTTTCCATTGACTCCTCAGGGGATGCATCAGAGTCTACATAAGGTCCACTACAACCTCCCTAGGCCGGATGAAATCCCTGTGGGATGTGATAGTTGTAGGCTCAGAAAAGACAGTGTTTCCACCTATGCAAAAGCTAGAGGTGGAGGAATTCTAGGAATTCCAAAGCATGCAAGCAGCACTGGATTTCTCATTTAATCCCTAAGTATACTTCTCTACTTCTTTTTTTCCCCAGAACTATAATTCTCAAATTGCTTTTGACTAAGGAGCACTGTGACTTGAGCTTGATCTTCAAGCTAAAGGTCTCCTTGAGAAAGCCCTTGCCATCTTTATTATACTACCAGGCCACTGCAGAAATGCTGATTGTGCTTTTTATTGCAAACCGTCAAATGCACAGTCACTGTTTCAGCATTAAGTTTCTTCTGGAAAAAGATCACTTCTAAACGCCAGTGAAATATGAAGCCAAAATCTACACCAACACTGTACTTTCTAGATCTATAGCACTCCAAATAAATCAGGGCGACAATTGAACCAAGAACATTAAAGTTAAGTACATGCTTAAGTGGTCTGCTGAAGCATAGTCTATGTGAAATAATAGAGTCCAGTGGATAGAGCAATGACCTCAGAATCCAGAGATTGCTGTTCTAATCCTGTCTTTGTGACCTTGGGCAGGTTGCTTCCCTCTTTTGCCACAGTTTCTCCACATGTCAAGCAAAAGAGTGCTCCTTTCCCCTGCAAGTGCTTAACTTCTACAGGTGAAAAATGATATATAAACTAAATCAAAACCCATCCAAGTCAGTGTGAATACTTCATTTGACTTCAAAGGGGCTTTTGGCTCATGGCCTACTTTGTATTACATTGTGGTGGGTCAATTAGAGTCTGAGTGACAAATCAAAAAGGTATTTTGCAGACAACATCATTTAAAAAGCAGCTAATTCATAAAACAAGTGTTGGTCTTTCTCCCACCCACTACATCTGATTGAGTTTAGAACATTTGCTAGAAAATATATTTATTTATTTATCCCCCCCCCCCCCCCCCGCTCCCCCCAAAAAAGCAAATCTGCCCTGACAGGGAGGGGAAATGTTAAAACACAAAAATCTGCACAACAGGAAATAATGTTAGAAAGCTGTGAAAACCCTTTATCCTTTTGAAGCGTAATGGTTTTTAATTTTCTCATGCCCTGATCTCCCTGGCAACAATCTAAAAGTGCATAAGCATTCATGAATCAAAGCGGTTCACGTCTGCATTTTTAATTATGTGTCACTGGACTGAAACTTTCCCTTTGATCTTTGCATTTAAAGGGATTTACAATGTAATGATTACTTCCCCCTCCCCCCTCCCCCCTCCCCCCATAAACGTCTATGCTTGTTGTTGAGCAATGTCACAAAGGGTCACTGCTGTACAGAAGGGTAAGAGCTTTGCACAGGATGTTATAAACATTTCTGAAAACTGCCTTAAGATCTGACTTATGGAAAATATGGGGCTGCCCGGTGGTGCTGATTTTTAGGCTTTTTGCTGCCCTAGCCAAAATAAATAAATAAATGGGGGGGTGAAGGGAGGGGAGGAGAATCCATATGCCCCTACTGGCCACTAACTAATATGTTGCCTTTTAGGGCTGGTCTTCACTAGCGCTGCCGGAGATCAATCTTCTGGCGATCGATTTATCGCGTCTCGCTAAGACGCGATAAATCGATCCAGGGCTGGCGACAGAAATTTTGGGGCCCCCTACTCTGAGCATTTGTTCCCCCACCTCCCCCCGCCAAGGGCTGGCCCGGCTCTTGCAGGTGGGCGGGGGAAGCGCTGCAGCTGGGGGTGCCTCGGGAGCGGCGCGCCCGGCCAGTGCTCTGAAGCCGCCGGCATCCTGTGGTGCCGGGGGGCCTCCCCCCCCCCCCGCCAAGGGCTGGCCTGGCTCTTGATGCGGGTGGGCGGGGGAAGCGCTGCAGCCGGGGTGCCTCGGGGCGGCTCCTGGGGCGCGGGATGAGCAGCGGCTGACACAGCGGGGGACGAGCAGCGGGACGAGCGCGGCTCCTGGGGCGCGGCTCCTGGGGCGCGGGACGAGCAGCAGCTGACACAGCCGGGGAGATGCGGTGCGGTGCCCAGGGGGGACGACTACGAGTAGAGCTGTGTACCGGTCCCCGGACTAATTTTCTTTAATCTATAGAAGGTTTCCACCCACAGGGTAATTAGCACCTGAATCATCATACAAAGGGTGGATGGAAGAGATGGACAGAGACAACAAATAGGACCTTAATGCAGATATTTAACATGGAGAGCCTCATTAAAATATAAAAGGAAATCCAGGTAAGTAGCTAACTAGAATTATTATAGAATCTATAGGTTGATATTATTTTATGTAGGTTATCTGGTTTAGTTCTTATGTGGAGAAAAACATGATAGCTTTTTAAAATCTTTTGTCTTGTCTTTAGTTAATTTCCTTTTATTAAAATGTATTTTATTTCAATACCCCCATTTCTGTGAATGAACTGTAAATTAACTCAATATCCTGAACAGGTTGCAGAAAATTTTAATTAACCAGTAGCTCAGGAAGATTATTTCATAGCATTTCATTCCTATTTCTCCAAGTCCTACACATGTAGTTGAAGCTGTGTATCTTAGGTCGACCCCACAGCCCCCAGTGTAGACCTGGCCTCAGTGTTTAAGGCCAAGAGGGACCACCCGATCATGTTGTCTGATCCTTCCTATGTATCACAGAGCAGTAAATACCACCCACCCACCTCAACACCAAGCCCAACCCTCAGAATTAAACCAAGGTATTAAAGCACTCAGGAGAATCAATCTTCAGTGAGCTTGGATTGGTTCTCAGAGGACCAGGTCTGCAAGGCATCTTATTAACCCCTGCCTACAGCATGAGTGAGTCTTGCCTGTGGCTAGCTGGGTGTCAGCTCCCTAACGCTACCAGCCTTTCAGCCACTCAAACACTCCCCTCGGGGCTATGCCAGCCCTGTCTAAGCCTTGCAGGTTATCAAGACATGCACCCCAGTCCAAGTTCCTTTGAAGCATTCCACTGTAATATCCAACCCCTGACACTTGTTACTCAGAAATCCCAGAGCCTCTGTCCCCGAAGCAATTCTTGACCTCTCTTCTGAGGCTGCTAATGAGGATCCTAGTTTATATCAGCTATGGTGGTAGGGTTTTGGACCAAGGTATTTCACATAGCCCACCAAATGTCTTTCAAATTGATAGGATTTTAGCTGAGTACAAGAAAGTTTACCAGTTTTACCTTTAACCACCATTCGTGTATAACACACAGGACTTGTAATAATAATATAATAGAGGTCTATTTAAGAAAGGATAGAGATTCACCTAGAAACAAGAAGGAGCGATGAAAACAAATGGCTACAGTAGAAAACATAATCATAAAATGTGAATGCTTAATTCTTCGCTTAATTACTTTTCCAATCTAATAAAGTAGGTTTCCCCCTCAAAAAATCAGTCTGTTGCAGAGCTGACTGATTTCACAGGAACCAGAATCCAATTTTTCATGAGGGCATCCCCGCTCCTCAAAATATCTCTCAGTGAAAGGCTGCAGAGTGCTTTCCCCCACTCCTATTTGTGCTCCTATGGTGGATGCTACTATAGAAGTGCAAATTATTATTTCTTTTTAAAAAAGAGTGTCCCATGAGGTGTCCCAAATGCTTACCACATTCCCTTCTTTTTGTGGTTAGCAAAGTGAAATTTAACATAGATAAATTTGGAAGCTGTAAAAGATTCAGTCAGCTTCATTTTAGTCAAGGACATTTTTTAGGAGCAATATTGTATGGGTATTTAAATCTCTTGAGTGTAGGTGTCAGATGATTGCATGAAGGGGATAGGAAAAGAATTCTGTCTGCCTTCCTCTGTGTCATAGTAATACAGAAAAGTAGTTAAAGTAATTTTTGGTGTGTGGGTCAAGATTTTTCCTTCCTCCGAAGCATCAGATTGTAGCCCTGAATACTGGACTATTTGGATCTATGAATTGATCATATCTAACAACTTCTATGTTTTATTTATGTTCTAGAGAGTGCACCATGATCTGCATCAAGTTGAACCAAAGGTCGGTCTCTCTATTGATCTAGTTGACATGACTTTTCTGGGACTTTGTTTCTCTGAGCAGAAACCACTATACCTCTTGGCAGGTGTACTCAACCAACAGGACTGTGATTTTCCTTCGTGTGCTGGGTGCGTAACTCCCATTAACCTTAGTGTAAGTGGGCCATACAGCGAGAAATGGAGAAATCCCATAGAGGTTTTTGGTGATGCTAGGTACACAATTCTAGCCAGGTGCTATGAACCTAGAAAGATGGACTCTCAGTATCTTCAAGGAAATCCAATAGGCTTCACTTCCATTTGTGCCTTTGAAAAGTCTCCTCTGCTAGTGCCTCAACATAGATTTAAAGTATCAAATTTTAGGCATCCAGCTTTGAAAATCTTGGCTTGAGCCAAATTTGGCCTAAAGCACAAATGCATATATTTTGTGTCAATTTAAATAATCTGCAATTGAAAATAAACTGGATTATTAGATTTTAGTATTAATAATTTTTAAAAGGTTTTGTGTCAGAATACCCCACTTTTAAAGTCTGCCTGGAGGGGGCATGGATCAGACTAGCAAGATAAATGTCTTCTTTTCTGAAATGCATAGAGTGAAACAATGGTACGAAATGAGATACAATTCTGGACAAAAATCTTTTCTGTTCTCTAAAGGCTTTTATTGTGCTTCATGTACCTGGAGTTATGTTTTATCTTCACAAGAAAAAAAGTGGTGTTCTTTATTCTATGTGAGCTTCCCTCCCCCCCCCCCCCCCCCGCAGCCCTCTGCACCCCCCCTCACTTGCTGAGATTTAAGTAAGCTCTTGTAGTGCTGTATCTCTGATCAGGCTTAGAGATTTGGAAAGCCCTGAGTTTGCAAGGATAAAAAAAGCCTTAGTATCTAGACATTGATAGATCTGATTCATCACCTCGAGAGGACATTACCACACAGCTAGTGCCACAGATTGTCTCGATAACAAGCTCCGGATTCTTCCTGGCATGCACCTTCATTTAAAGGTCAGAGCTCTATACAAAAGAGGAATTGCTGGGTAAAAAATAAATAAAAATAAAGCTCTCATTGCTTGGCAAAGCCAAATTCTTCACTGAGACTGATGGATATAGAATGAGAAGAGTGGACCTGATTCATTCGTGCGTAGCAGAGCAGCTCCCTCGCTGCGATCTATTGATGGTTGAACTAAGGCATCTTTAAGCCACTCTGGCAGTGTAAAGGAGGGGCGGGCAGGAATGCCTCTCCACAGAATGCTTCCTCAGCCAGTGTGGAACTGATGGAAGGTCTCTAAACTGGCTCTGCTTCCAGCTGGCATGTCAGGTGTGAGACGACGGCAGGGCGAAGTGCTCTGCTTCACGGCTCTCTCTGTTTTTCAGAGCCCATGTTGGGGGCGAGGGGCGGGCATGGGAAGCGGAGAGTAAGATAACCCTGGTGCTGCTCTAATTTACATCATAGGCTGGGCAGGGTCCTGCCTTAAGGACACTTGTCCCAGATACTTCCTTGTATCTATCCCAAGCACAGGAATGGAGTCAATGATGGTTATTTTTTTACCTGTAGTGCTATAGCATCTAGGAGCCTCAGTCATCCAGGACCCCAATGGTGCTAGGTTCTGTACAAACATTGAACAAAAAGACAGCCCCTTGCCCCACGGAGCTTACAATCTAAGTATAAGGCAAGAGAAAACAGATGGCTATGGGCACACAAGGAAACAATGAACCAATAAGGTCCAAATAGACAAGACAGACACAGGTTGGGGGAAAGAGTAGGACACAGCAACAGAGTGAACGATGTTGCAAACAACATGTGAGTGCTGTGAGGGGCTTTGTTCAGTTGGTGTGGATTTCCCCCCCCCACACACACACAGTGGTGAGTGGGTTTGCTTACGAGGGGGTCAGCTAAATGGAAAGAAAAGGGAAGGGAAAGGGGACAGAGTAGGGGTGCCGTGAAATTGAGGTGAAGAGACTGAGGAGTGGATGGGAAGGTTGGAGCAAGCAGGGCAGAGTCTGCCAGAATGCTCTGAGTGGAATGTCTCAAGATCCCTGCTTTGGGTGAGTTTATTCTTGATTTTGGGGCCCAGCGTGTGCACAATTTTACATGCATTTCCCCTGTGGATAGGGAAAATTAATGAGCAAATTCAAATGGACACAGTTTGATTACATGTTTTTAGGCACATTGTGCATATGTCTCATTGGTAGTGATGGACCAACCTCAAAAGCATCCAGGGATAGTCTTAGGTGCAAGCTGAGGAAGAAACCACCATTGTTATCGTATCAGCCAGCCCCACAATGTTCTTCAGTTATGTGTAACAGGAGCAACTGTATCTCATTTGTGCCATCACTTCCTCTGAAGTGGTCACCATAATTGGTGGGGCAGGAGTCTGGAATGTGTAAGCAATAACCCATGTCATACAATACACTGAGCTTCATCTCCTCCTAATCAGGACGTCTCCCAGAGTAGTGATTTAGCAGCCATGGCTGCTGCTTAATGGGAACAGTAATTCCACTTAATTGGGATGCCTTCAGGTGAGTTAGTTGCTGGCATCTCTGTGCTTCTCTGTTTGGTTCTGTCAGTTCCTCTAACAGCAGCTCTTGGTCCCTCTTTAGCAGTGATTCGCATAGAAAAGTGCTTCATCTTTCCTTGTTCCTTCCATATGGAACTGGTTGTTATTACCATGATGTTGATAATGAATAAGGTGACATTTTATAGGGACAGGTCCTGATCCTCGGGGCTTTCTTTATCTTATATAGACGCCTATTACCTCCCACCTCTTGTCCCAATTTTTCACGGTTGCTCTCTGGTCACCCCAATAATGACCCACCATTGATATTTCATCCATCCATCCATGCATCCATCCATCCAAAGAAACCCTCAAATATTTAAAATTACTGGACCCAGATGGGTGAATTTTCTGATATGACAGGCTCAGCTCAGGTATGCAGTGTGGTCCCAATGGAGAGGGCATGGGATAAAAAGTGGGGAGATCTAATTCTGCACTGGACAACTCTCTTCACCTCTCCCTGCTTCAGTTTCACCATCTGGAAAATGATTCCTTTATGGAGTATGTTGAGATCTATGGATGAAAAGTGCCTTAAAAGAGCCAAGCATTATTATAATTATTCATTCGGTCAGGACTTCTGCCTGCTTGTAACCGATGCTGCCTACTGTTTAAGCTAATTCTAAAGGAGTAAACTACTAGAAAATAAAAGGCTGAAGTGGTAAGCTCACAGTGTGTGTTGATTCAGTGAGAAGCCTAGGATGCAGTCCTGCAATGTGCAAATTAGTGTGCGACTCTAATTACAACAGTATCTGTAACATTAATCATATTAAGCGTTCATGTGCTTTGGTATACTTGACACCGATTTTTTTGGTGCCGGAGGACATATTGAAGATAATTGTTTTCATAAGTAGATTCCATCAAGACTTCTAGATATTTCCCTTTTTAATCCTTTGTGTAAAACATTGACTTTTCTAATCAATTCTGAAAGTAAATCCTCAGGATTTGCTTGGATTATGTGTGAAATGCAATCGGGAGCACTTAAATTTATCAGTAAATAAACAAACACATAAATCAAAATCTAGAGGGAGAGCAAGCAGAGTGCTCAGTCTTCTGGCTACTATCCATGTTTATTATTTAACTTTAAAATGACAAATCAATGGCAAAATGGAATTAAGTAGCTGTGTTAGCCCAGAAGTCATTTTATCAGTGTATGAGATGCACATGTTTTATATTATACAGAACACAGCATGTTTATTAAGCAAATGAACAGACACCAGTGAGGGCTAGAAGTTGCAGCAAATCTGCAGGGAGTTGTTGCCACATGACAGATGAGACCTTGGGGACAGGTTTCTGACAGGCTAAACATGGGCAGCAGTATGAAATTGATGTATTCAGTTTCTGGAGAGAAAGGAATTAAATCAGTGTTGTGATTTGCAGATAAACCTGGGCAAAGAGGAGAGTATTTATGTAAAGGTCATAGCTAATATGATGTCAACCATTACCATGCTGCTGTTCGTGTAAATGGGATTAAATTTAGGATTGATCTTGACCAGCTAACATGTGTTAAACATCTCTGTCTCTTATGGTTGAAAGAGTGTTAACTAACATGATATTAACCACAACCTCTCTCCCTGAATTAGACAAAATCTACGAATGAAATTCATCACTGTGCAGACCACAGAGAGCTAGCACAAGACCTACTACTAATCCGACTCATTCCACTGGTGTCTTTTGCAGAGAAAAGTCTAAACTGGCATGAGTAAGCCCCCTCCCCCACAAATTAATGAACATTCTATGGGCTGAAATTTATTTGCATCAATTGTTTATAGTCTGTAGTTAGCCAAACCCACTACATTTTTGCCTGCTTGAATCCTAGCCTAGGTTTGGGGATTATTTTGATATAACTTGAATCCTGAGTCTTTGTAGGATTTATTCGGGGAGAAAAATGAACCAAATCCCAGCATCCTAGAGCTCTGTGAAAATGGTGATGAAAGTATGGATACCACCAATAATCTTACCGTTGGCCCTTCTTTCTGTGCCAGACTGAACCAAAATCATGGACCCAAATGCCCCATGATCTTTGGAGACCCTTGGCACCCAACTTCAGAGCCAATCTTTGCAGCCAGGATTTCACCCACAGAATGGGTGCAATCCTCTGCATTGCAGTGGATGAGAGAATCTTTGAATCAGCACCCAAAATTCTGGGGACCTCACTCCACTCCTTCACTATTTTTAAATAACACCTGTTCAGGTTGACAAGAGTGCTGCTATGTAGGGAATGGAACTATCGAAGAGGAGATCATGTAATTTAGAACAGTGGAGGGCAACATTGTTTTAAAGTACAAAAGGAAGGGACCACAATTAATTCTTTCCCCTAAATCTGGGAAGAAATCTCAGAACTACAAACCACATCAAATGATGGGATTTATCACTATTATGGCGCTCAGGCTCTAGAGAATAGTTTTATATAAGGAAAAGGAAAAAATGTAGAGTAATTCAGCACTGCCTACTAAATCAACATACAAACAGAAGCTTTCAACAACTTGAGGCCAACAAATCACCAGTTGTTTTTATTATTAGCAGTAGTATTTTGTATGCTACTAGTACTAGGTATTTATATATTCCAAGTATCCCTTATTTAATCATTCAAAACGAAGGCTGATTAGAAGCAAAAAGGATTTTTATCCTCACTCTAACTTCTGGTAGCTTTTGGTTCTTACTTCAGTGCATCAGTATCCTTGCTCTACTATTAACATGTGTGTGTTGATGATCCTGCTGCTACACAGTTTTAAACTTATAGTATCCTGAAGTCCATTTCATACAGTGTCTTGTGCAACCCATTCATTAATCATCTCTGCCAAAAAGCCCTTTTAATTACATTATGTTCAGAATCCATAAAATATAATTAAAATATGTAAATCTATTATTATTTAATGAGTACACTGAGACCTGAAAGTTTAAATTAGATATCAAAGTGATATGGACCTACCGCTATTGATTACTTATATTAATAAATCATCTCTGAATTGGACAGAGGTTTTTTCCCTATCAGATGGTAATACCTTTATTATTTCATTCATCAGTTGTAAAATGTATGCAGTCTTTTAAAACTGTTATGAGGTGATCATTAATAACTATACAGTTTTCTGCAATCTTTTATCCACTCCTTTAGTGCGAGATCTTAAATTCAATTTCTTTTGTTCCTTGTTAAAGTTACTGCAGACTGCTAGCACGTTCAGCTCATTTGAGGCATTCAAATCACGAGTCAGCTATGAAAATCCAGGGCACAGAATTAGCACCTTTTTCAGTTTGAAACAAGGCAAATCCACCAATTGTGAAACCATCCTAGTGTATTTACAACATTGTCCAATGATGCTGTGTTGACCCTGAAAGGAGTTCCATGATTGAAGGTCACCCTGGGGGAAAAGTCCAAAATGTAGGGGAAGTGGGGGCAGCACCCGAGTTGGAAGGAAAGATTTCTTTATCTCCAGTTCTAAAATGTCTTTTAGACTGCTGTGCCTTGTTAAACAGCTGTTTGTGATCCAGTCTGGAGCTGCCCAGAAAATAGTTTTGTTTTGAATTTTGTTCTAGTCTTTTCATCCCTTCTTAGAAGCTTCAAAATGAAATGTGTTTCACTATCTGTTTTCTTTTCTATTGAACAAACATTGATTCTGTTTTGTAACATGCATTTCTAATAGCATGTTAAACTTAAAGTTAATTTTCCTCTGTCTGTGCTCTTTTATCCCTTGCTCCCAGCGCAGCTCTGGGACTTCTGTTTGGCTGCTGCAGAGCCAGAAGAGGGAGCTCAACTGCACCTAGTATACTTGGACTGTGAAAAGGTATCCTGTTAGCCATTGCTTTTATCTGTTCTGCTTTCTCAGTGAAAGAGTGGAGGTCTTTAAAGTGATAGTGACATTAACATCCAAAGGGTGTTTCACATCAGATTATAACTACTTGAAATGAGGTCAGATATTGGGCTGTCTGACAGCAAAAAGAGACAGCCCCTTATCACAACTACCTGTTACTATTTCCAATTTTCTTGATTTTGCAAGATCACAGGCATCATGCTAATTTAATACCTGCTGAACCCCCACACCACCCAATCCCTAGCATTTCCTTCCTTTAGGATTGATATGCACCTCATCGCCTCTCAGTGACTAGGAAAGGTTCAGCAGATACATTCCAAGATATCTGAGAGCAAGTCTTAATAAATGGGAATTTATGGACAGCAAAGCACCAATTTCATGTCACTGATGTGTCATTCATGTCTAAACAGGCAGGCATCTCTCATTTCAACAGCAGAAGACAGGCCCTCCTACAGACATGATACTATTAAAGGATACTTTTAATGTCAGCTAATTCACAGGCTTCTGTTGCCAATATGTCAAAGCCGTGCTTAATCCATGGAAACAAACTGGAAAAGGAAAAAAAGCAACATTTGGACATGTGGTTAATGCTCAGGCCAGGACTCAGAAATCCTGTTCTTGGCTTAGCTACAGACTTGCTTGTGTGACCTTGTGTGACAAATTAAAATGGGATAATCATACTCCATCTTGTTAGACTGAAAGTTCTTCAGGCTGCTCCCATCTTCTACTATGAGCAATATGCAGGGTTCCTACCAAAACAGGGCCCCGATCTCAGTGGGGTCCTCTAGGCATAACTGTAATGCAAATAATAATTTTTTTAAAAAAAAAATTCAGGGAGCACATTGCACCTGAAAGTGAGCTCACATAGGTCCCCCAAAATCCTATGAGGGCTTAAACACCAAAAATGATAAGCACTATAGCAAGGACAGATAGAGAAGCCTTTAATCTTGTGCACCTATTAAGCTGCACCGAAGGGCCCAGTGAAAAGGATACCTGGGTGTGTTTTGGATCTTGAGGGAAGGAGTTGTCTAGATCCCATCAGCCTTAAAGTCAAGATCCTGCAAAGACTTATTCCAAGGCTTGAGTCACTGTGAGTAAATCCATTGGACTTCCATGGGACTATACACAGTGCATGAAGTTAAGCATGTGAGTGAGTCCCTGCAGGATCAGGGCCTGGAGCGCTAATGCAGTAGAGAGACAACCACGGCATCACACCTGCTCCCCAAAGTCCCTGCCACAAATCCTTCCACAATGGGACTGCGACACCAAAATAATCAGCCCTTTCGCCCACATTAAATCCCACTGCCCACTAGATATTTGAGAGCACGTCTCCTTGTGGTTTTACACCCACGAGCCATATCCTTAAAAATAGACATATAAGTGGCTCATATGAAACATGCATGCAGGTCTGCAAAGAGGTAATTACGCATATCAAAGGTGCAGTTGCACCTGCACAATGGATAATTGTGTATGCAAGCAAGCGTCTTCCCAGGTATCCATTTGGAATTACTTACCTATGCCAACACATGCGTATCTGGTACATGAGACTTTTCATATCTATGTCTGAAAATGTGGCCCCAACGTGCTGCTGTTTAGCAGAGATTTAAGCTTCTGATTATAAAGCTGCTTTAATTAGTAACTTGCAGTAAGTGTACTCTACAAATTCATGGCCCGTCGGGATATTACTGTACTTTATTGTTTCTTCTTCTTCGTTGTGGAACTTCTGTAAATCTTTCCTTTGATAGCAGCTGGGGTTTCAAAGCTGCCCATGTTGGAGCCATAAGAGACTTGTAATGATCTAATTAATGAAAGATGTTTTCTCTCCATTGCTGTATTTTATCTCTTCCCCAAAGATTTGTTGGTGAAAACTATCCTCAGGCACCACAGTTTCTTCCTCTTCTTTTATCCCATGTTGTGCTCGCTGGAGTGTGTAAATCTTGAAAAATCTTCCCAAGTGTTACTTGGGTTTAGAAAGTAGCTTTGTTATTCCCAGCAGGTTTCCTTCCAGCTAAGATTTGTTTCCCTAGCTCAAGTCACTAAGCCACTTTTAACTCTCCCTAAAAGACTCCACTCTGTGTAAACGGCAGTGTAGGACGTGCTTATTATCCTCCAGTGGGTATTCGCTGCCCCTCTTCTCCAACTTTTTCAATTTCACTTTCGTTGTATTAATTAATGAGCTCCTTTCATTATTTATAAAAGCCTTAAAATGCATCATTGTTGCATGCTGCAGTCTCTTCATTGTGTCACATCACACCGTTTTGCCATGCCATGGACAGCAATGCCTCACTGATGGCACAGAGGTTAATCATCCTTAATTGGGTGTGCAATGCCATCCAATTAGGCTATGAGGTGCAAGGCTGACAGACAGGAATGTGGGAGTTTTTAGATCAGTGATAGTCAATGCATGATTCTCCAGAGCCAAAACGGTACTTTGCCATGGGGTCTGTCAATCTGACCTGAATTTGGCTTCTCCTAATCCCCTGAAGTGTCACTCACAGAGCTAATCCCTGGATGGCCGCATAAGAGCCACGGAAACTCTTCCCCCCTTGCAGTGCGGACTTGAGCACTTACAAGAAGGAGTTCAGCCATTCACCTTCCTGCCGCTCCCACACACTCAGCCCTATCAAACCAACTCCTCTCCCTCTCAGTACAGGACCCCATGCCACTTCAGATCTCTCCAACCCATTCTCCCTCCTCAGAAAAACCCTCCCACACTTCCATGCTCTGAGATAACCCACAGACTGTGGGGCCCTCCTCACTGCAATTAGATACCTTTGGCTGGCCCATGCAGCTGATTTAGGCTCGCAGGGCTGGGGTTAAGGTCTGTTTAATTGCAGTGTAGATGTTCGGGATTGGGCTGGAGCCTAGGCAAGGGGGGAGGGTCCCAGAGCCTCCAGCCAGAGCCCAGATGTCTACACTGCAATTAAACAGACCTTAACCCCAGCCCTGCAAGCCCAAGTCGGCTGACGTGTAAGAGTCTAACTACAGTGTAGATGTACCCAGGCGAGAAAGCACTAACAGCTTACAGAAGAAGGGGCAAAGCACAAGACGTATAGGGGCTGGTGGAGAGGAAGAGACAGTAAGGGTGAGGGAGAAAGGAAACAGAAGAAGAGAGGCATTGAGATGGCAGAGAATCCAGCTGGCAAGTGAGTTGTGTGACTTCACAGCGCTTCCTGACCTTGAGACGCCGACTCTGTAAATTATGCCAAGTAATTAAAAACATAATTTAGAACCAAACTAGCACATCAGAGGATTGAATATACACTCGTGATGACTCTCTGTTTTTGCCACCCCCATGAAGTTAGCGCTGGTGGAGTGAAACCACCTACTGAGGGCAAAAACTCAAATACAGTTAGTGGCCTGCTGCCAGCCATTTAAACACAGTGGAGCTGATCTAGCCCAGAGAGCTGTCTGCAGGTGCCCTGGCGTCTCCTGCTGTACTTTGAATGGCCTCTTTTGACACTGCAAGCAAAACCCCAAGTTCTCCTATAGTCTAAATATTTCCTTGCTGCTTTATATAGAAAACAGATGTGTCTCGTTTGCTTGTGACCCCGGACACTGAGGCTAACGGCAGCCAAGAATACGATGGTGAACTGAAGCATTTTGAAAGAACCTAAAAAAGAAGCTGTGGGGCCAGGTGGATTATTTCATCCTCTTTATTTGTTAGAGTGGTTTTTTTAAAAAAGATATTAGTCATGGTGACAGGTGCAAAACTGATGGCTTTGGAGAATGGAGTCCTTTATTTGTCCCTAGATCAAATACCTTATGGGAGCTGCTGTGTCAGCCTCCATACCCTGCTTCACCAGTGTGCTGTAACCCTGACTTCTGTTGTTATTCCTTTTATTTATGCTATGGTTGCACGTAGAGGGCCCCGACTGAGATTGGGGACCCGTTGTATTAGGTGTTGTACAAACACACAGTGAGCGGTAGTCCCCGTTCTAGAGTCTCCAATCTCAATAAACAAGGCAAAGAGCAGGAGAAAGGGAGTATTTTTCCCATTTTACAGATGGGTAACTGAGTCACAAAGATTGAGTGACAGGCTTGGAGTCACACAGGGAGTCTGTGAGAGAGCTAGAAACTAAACCCACATCTCCAGGAGATCCAGTCCAGTGCCTTAATCACAAGACCACCCATTCAGCCCATGCAATGGAAGCAAGCAACCGAGCAATTAAATAATTAGGCTTTTAGATATAGTAGCTGGGGTCTAGTTTTTAAGTTGACCGTCCAGCTGAGTGCTTATTTAATCAGAACCAACTTGCAATGGAGAGAAGTGGATCAGGGAACTTCAGAGGTTATTACAGTTACATTGCTGGTAGCAGCAGGGGCACAATGTATGACCCTAAATAGAGGTAAGCAGAACCCTATCAATGGGACATAGTCATAAGTTCTTTGCTACAGTGGAAACAGTAACATGACACAAGGTAACTTGTGTGGTGTTTAATAGTGAAATGGTACTTAATAGTGTTGTTTAATAATGAAATGGTACTTAACATTGTACTAGTAAGTTGTGCATGTTTGTAAGAATAAGAGCAGGTCATAGGATACAATCTCTCTCTTGGATTTTCTGTGCTCAGTCTAAGTACGTAAACAAACTACGGAATTATGGTGTACATGAAATTACTATAATTTGCATAACTGGTTGAAAGACTGTAGTCAAAGAGTAATTATCAATGGTTTTCTGTCAAAGTGTGAGGGCACATTCTGGTGGGACCCCAATAGATAAGTCATGGCTCTGGGTACTATTCAATATTTTCACTAATGACTTGGATAATCAAAGAATCTCAGGGTTAGATGAGATACATAGTCAATATTCCTAAATTCAGATACAGAAATGATACATGCATACAAATAGGACAGTCACATTCAGTAAATCCTAACCTTTCCAATGATAGCTCACTTGAGCCATCTCAGTTATGTCATATTCATATCATAAGCATATTTTCATAAAGAATATGGAAGGACACATCACACCCACCAGTGAAGGTTTTTAAGACCAGGTTGGGCAAACAGCTGTCAGGGATGGTCTAAGTATCTTTGGTCCTGCCTCAGTGCTGGCTGCACTTGACTTTTCAAGGTCCCTTCCAGGCCTACATTTCTATGATTCTATACTTTGGCACAAAGTCTCTCTGATTTTTCTTTCATGTTTTGGCACAGGCTCGAGGCTCCTTGAACGTGAATGAGCCATGCCAGGGAGGAGATTCTCATCTTCTTAGCTAACAGCAAGTCTCTTGCCACCAGCTGTTTTCTCATTGTTATGCACAGCTGCCATGATGTGATGCAACATAACTTGTTTCTGACTGTCCCTACCCCTGCTGACAGTTAATAGCCTGAGCACAAAAGAAATCACACAACAAAAAACTCAAACAGATAATTAATTTTTAATTTGAGTCATTTAAAAATCTGTTGCATCTTCTTTCAAAATTAATTATAAAATGTATAATTTCCTTGGGTAAAGATGCAACATTTCCTGGGTTTTTTTTGTAGCAAAGACCCGGCCTGCTAATCAAAGTGGTACCATGCTGCATGAAACCTGTTACAGCCCATCTGGACTCAGATTACTTTTGTATTAATGGTTTTTTTTTTCACAGGAGCTTTTTGTACTTTATTTATAAAATAGAAACTTGACTCTTCATTATCACTGCCCACTTTCATAATATTAAATCATGTTAACCGCAAACCCTGCTTACATGGTTTAACGTTGTGCATGTAAAGTGATGATTTACATTCATTTACATGCAAGTTTTAAATGTATTGCTAATTATGGCAAATACGTAGGTGGAAGTGAGTCACATACTGACAAAATGTGTGTCACAACCCCTTCTGGTGGCTGCGCTGGTAGAGGATAACAGACTACTACTGCTGCCAACTAATAGAGTGGATTGTTTAGTTCAAGAGGCAGTGGTCTATGCTGTACTGTTGAAGATTCCAGGGTCAAATACATGCAGAAGGTCATTATGTGAACATCAAAATTAAACCTACAGTACACTTTAAATTATAGTGTCCTGTTTTTACATGGTCCTACCTTTTACAAATTATATTCAGGGATGAAATTTCTCACGCTTGGTTGCTGACCAATGATTTGCCAGTTTGGAAATTTTGAGGAAAATCGACTGAGCCGCTGCTCAGTTTAGAAGCGTTTTAAATAAACCAATAACAAAAACTTTTCCAATTGTGCACAAATCACTTAGACCCCAGCTATGACCAAAATAGATGATAATTGAAACTTGCCATGGCTACAGTCCTGATTGAGGACAAGAGCCTTTGCTTGAGAGCAAGCATGTGAAAACTTCCTAGTGAGCATGCACAGTAAAACATGTCCTGAATGCCCATGGAGAAGAGAACCACAAATTAACTTTTGAAACCTTGCTCTAGGTGTTTCATTTTGCAAACCCCTACCCTCTCCTCCTCAATTCCCGTGGAACCCACTTATCTGTGGGTTCTCCAGAAGAGGGATGGGGAGGGGGTAGGAGTGGGGCAAAGCCACAGAGTTACTCTTCCACCTTGGAGATCATCTGTATTCCAATTCCCTTTGCTCACATAATCAGAGGTATAATCTGTGTCTGATTTTTTTTTTATTGTAAAGAAAACATCCTGGCAACAATTAAAATAATGGATAAGAATAATATGCACAACTGGGAGCTCCGTTTCCAAGTCCATGAGAATGATCAGAGACACAGCAGGGTTGCTAGCATACCACTGTGCCTGATAACCTGCAGCAAAACCTTAATGTCTGATACAGATGCGTGAGATCATTAAGGATGCATCACAAGCATTTGTGAGTATGGAACTGCTGTTGTGGCCAAGCCATGAGTCTGAGTGCCATGAGACTTGTAAATCTGTCATTGCATATGCCTCATGCTCTCCCTCTGACTCCAACGTTCTCCCGCTTGTGGTGTGAAAGATTAGCTAGACTTCCTTGATGAAAAGGGCAGAACGAAGGGCACTTGCGAAGACATCTCCTCTCCTGATGTCTGCAATGTAAATATAGCTGAAAAGCAAACGGTAAGCATAAAGGCAAAAGGGTCAGATTTTTGTCAGCTGCAAGAGTTTGCCTTGGGTTTTCTGCCCTGACTCGATGCATTTAACTAACTGTATAGCAGGTTGGATCTTGGTGGGTTTGTGGGTGTTATGGTCTCATTTACTCGGAACTCCAAGTTCCGAGTAAGTGAGAGTTGGTCATGTGGTATATATCCATAGATTTCACTGATCCTGCCTGCGCTGCAGGACTTTGCACACAGTGCTACCTAAAGGCCAGTAAAGTCCCAGGTACTCGGCACTGATCAACATTTGGCCCTCAGGTATCAAAGTCCTGGCCCAGTATGCACTGTATTGAGTGTAAAATGAGTGATAGATTCTGTGGTTGTTCCAGAGTCCTCCTCAGGAATCTGGAGTTGGAAATAGCACACCAAAACTCAGATTTCCCAGTCATCCTGTGCAGTAACCACAACACTATCCTTCATTTGAGGAATCTGGAGAGGATCCCCTCTCTAGTATAACTTTACAGTTTGTGTGTGAAAGAAGACTCATGAGTTAATTGTATAAAAGGAGCTACAAACTGAATTGTAATTTATTTCAGCAGGGTGCAGCTACATTACAAATAGAAGCAGTGTCAATTCCCAAACAATCCTTGTAAAGTTCCTCAAAGCAGAGCTGGTCGGGAATTTTTTGATGAAATATGCCAATGAGTCAAAACCGAAACTTTCAGAGAAACATGTTTGTTTTGATGAAACTTTCATTAGGAAGGTAGCTCAGGTCCGGAATAGACTGTCTGGTTGCAAAAGAGAATTGGTAGTCTTGTAGGTACAGCCTGTCAGTGAGGTGTGAGAGACTCAGCTAAAACAGCTGCTCTGAATCAATGAATGCTCTGACTACCTGGCCATTTGCTATTCTGGGGTGAGTCACTCTCATGTCCCACAAAAAGTTTGAAAGGTCTTGTTATTATGTGGAATGGAAACATATTTCAAATCAAAACCTCAACATTTTCAAAGCAACATAATTCTCGGTTTCTAGAAGCCCTACCTCAAACCTTGAGCTGCCAGCATCTATTCTAGGGAGTGAAATGATAGTCATGTGAACAACAACAACAAAAACCCCCAAAAGACTGTGACTTCGTTTCAGTGTATACATGTCCCATGCAGCTCTAGCCATCACCCAAACTCTGATGTCAAAGTGGAAAAAATTATGTGCTTCACTGAGCCAAGGGAGAAGGGGGGGTGGGGTGGGAAAGAGGTTCAGAAATATTAAAGAGAAAAATATTGGTATATTTTCCCCCAATGTTGGTTATTACTTAAAAATCAAGTAAGTATGAAATACACTTTCCACACAGATTCAGCATAAATAACACTTCTTTGCATTTCATCAGCCTTATTTTCCCCATGGGCTCACTGTCGTGTCTCATTTACACACCACAGGGGTAATCGACTTCAGAAAGGAGTTAGATGAATAGTGCCAAAATGTAAGTGGATAAAAAAAACCTCCTGAATCTCAAATTAAATCCAATACATTTTCAAACTCTGTGAGGTGCCTCAGCTCCAGGGTATTTCTTCAGTTTTTATTTTATTTTTTTAACTAAACCTTTTCTGTATTGATAATGTTCACATTTCATAATGCACCATTTTTCATTTTCAGGCGTTCACCAATGATAATTGTTAACCATCTGTGAATTCAGACAAAGCACTCACTGATCCAAGGTGAAACCAGGGTCTCCTACGCATCAAAGAACACATTCAATATGGTAATAACTTTTTAATTACTTTTTCGTTAAAAATATGTTTTACAAAGTAAAATAATTACAGCTGTATCCTGGGAGGGTGAGATTGCAAATAATAACAGTGATGCTGCTGCAGAGTATACATAGGAACAATAACACCTTACAGAATCAAAACAGGAAGGGTCGGCTCATGGGCAGCAGATATAATAGGCTAAGCCTCCCCTGGAGCCCTACCGCCAAAAGGGCACCCAGGCTGTAGCCCCATCTATGCTCCACCCCGAGGCCTCGCTCCCGTCTCCTGCTCTTCCCCCCATGGCCTTGCCCTCACTCTGTCTCTTCTTATCCACGCTCTGCCTCTTCCCCCACACCCCCTGCCTCTTGCATGTCTCTACAACTTTCCCCCACCTCCATCTTGTGCTTCTTTGCTGTTTCCCCCCACTGTCCTCCCAACTGCTGTTCATGCCTCTTCGCCCCCTGAGAGTGATGGGAGGGGACCTTTGGGGAGAGGGCAGAGAGGTGCAGTCGGGGATCCTTCGGGGCAGAGAGAGGCACACAGTGTGGGTGGGAGGACCTCCGGGATGGCGACTGAGCAGGAGACGGGGTGGGGAGTGGAGGGGAGTGTGGGTGGGGCCTCTGGGACAAGAGGCAGAGCAAGGGGTGAAGCTGGGGTCAGGGCCATTACACTCAGGCCCATCCTTCCCAAATGTGGGAGTCACACACCACCCATGGCTAGGCTTGTGACTAAGGCTGGGAATCAAGAGGTGTGGGTTCAGCTTCCTATTTGATGCACACATCAATTTCTCCATGCCTCAGTTCCCCTTCTGCAAAATGGGGAGAAGAGTACTTCCTTTCCCCCATGCTTTGTCTTGGGCATTTAAATGGTAAACTCTTCAAGGGCAGTCACTACTTGCATGTGCTATTACTAGCACAATAGGGTCCTGATTTTAGTTGTGGCATACGCTGGAATACAAATAAATAAAATCCTAATATTAGACAAGTGATAAAAAAAACTAACAACAGGAAAGATGAGATCAGTTCATATCCTTTCAATACGGTCACTATAGATAAGTGAAATGTGAAGTAATATTCCAATGACTAAATAACTGAGATCTTATTTGTTTTATAGTCAATGATCTATCATAAAGGGATTCATTCAAGACATCACAATAATATAGTGGAGCTAACCCACATATGGTTCAGTAAAAGGTCACTATTCCAAATCATCCAGAGGAGATTTATATGCCCTGATATCTATGAATTTTTCTCTCGTCTTTATTTATTCTTGAGGAGAACATTGCTCTATGGGTCAATACTAGATGCTATTAGAGAGTTCTAGGAGCAGAGAAAGAATTAGTTTGGCTGCCACTAGCAGCTTTTTATACAGCGTCCCTTCTCCACAGCCAAAAAGGATGAGAAACTGCTCTCGAATTCCCATTTAGTGGTGAGATCATGAAGTTAAGTGGCTGAGTACGAATCTTCAAACCAGGCTGCCCCTTCATTGACAATCCTACTTTAAACAGTTGGGGCCCGATTCAGCAACAACTTCAGCTCTTATCTGGAATCCAAAGGATGGGCCGGATATTACAAAGTGCTCAATGCCCAGCAGCTGCCAAACAGTACAAAGCAGGAGGGATGGGAATGTTCCATGGCTCTCAAATAGGAGCTGCAGGGGGTTTGAACATTTTGGAGAATCTGGCTTTTAGAGCTTGTATTCATGGCATGTCACTGCACAGCTACCCTGTGTCCCCGAAAGTAAGACATCCCCCGAAAATAAGACGTACTTCCAGTTTTGCCTCTCGCTGTAATATAATGTAATGTAATTTTGGGAGCAAAAATTAATATAAGACACTGTCTTATTTTCGGGGAACTACGGTAGCCCAGGCTTGAATCCCTGGTGCACTAACTTGCCGTGTAATAGTGTCCTGTGTGGACACTCCTACAGTTCACTGAAGGTCCTGTTGTGCAGCCTGATGTACAACTTCTTGAAAGTACAGTACATGAAGCCACATGCTGGGAATTTCACTGTCTGTCTGGATGCTACTACAGCACATTACTGCTCAGCAAGCTAATGCACTGTAGATTTGCACCCTGGCTTGCCACTCAGTAACTGGCCATGTAGAGAAGCCCTTATTTAAGTGCCTAATGGGAACTGAGCTCTTTAGAAAATCTGACTCTGAGGGACTAAATTTCATAATTTTCCCATAGCCAAAGCATTGAATCCAACGGGAGCTGGAGATTCTCATCAACGCTACAAATCAGCCCCTTAGGATTTTAAATAACCCTTTTGAAACACTCTGCAAGGTTGTCTGGGTTTGTAGAAACAAGAAAATGTTTAATTTAGAGACTAGCTAAAGAAAAATGTTGTGACTGCTTAATCATGATGCCAGTTCTGCTATTATAGGATTGATAGTCTGCATTGTACATAGGTTATTGCTACTGGAGCTGCATTATTTTGTTGGTGGAAAAGTAAAGGCATTTTATGCAAAGCGCAGTGTATCCATCATCTTGCTTCTGTCAGCATAATGATAAAAGTAAATAATATTTTAAGAACCCTGCTGGTAAATATCTTTCTATCACAGTGAAGCTGCCTTGTATTAAATATACTCCAAGAACTGTAGTTGCAGGCCTGGCTGTGATTGCTTCTGAACTAAATGTGAGGGAGTCAGGAAAATAGCATCCGAATAACTTTTCCACACCTGTGCTGCTGAAAATAATTGTCACACTGCTGCTCTCATAAGGAGCTGGTTCTATGGCAGAAAAACAGGGGGGAGTTATTGGACATGCTGGGAAGTGGTATCATAGCAGACAGCAACATTAGCTTCACTTTTTAGCACACGCTCGATTGTGTGTGATAAAGGTGTGACACACAGCAGTTCTGCTAAGAGGGTAAACTTAATTTCTAAACCACCGATGAAGGTCAGAGTTACACAGGATAATACCCTTGTCATTGAGTGCAGGTCAGTATCCACTGACTCCAACTGTTTTTGTTACATGGTATTTCACAGGCATCTTTTTGATTACTATGGTGCTATTTACAAGGTTATTCTCTGCTGACATTGTTTGCTTCCCACTGCTTCAGGCAAAATTTTTGTTCTCAAAGACCCTGAGGTCTAAGCCATTACGTTGACTTTTTGTGGGAATCTCTCTTAGCTGCCGTTTGAAAGACACAAACAGTATTTGATAGCTGTGTAGTATGTTTATGCTTTCCAACCTATCATTTTAAGTCACTGAGGGACTGATTCTGCTCCTTTAACAGGATCACCTATGTAGTACTTTTCATCTTTGGATCCCAAATTGCTTTACAAAGGAGGTTAACATTAACCCCCCATTTTACAGATGGTCTAACTGAGGTCCAGGGCAATCACTTAACTGTCAAAGTTTATTCTGCTGGCTAGTGGCAGAGCAGTGAAAAGAACAACATCTCCTGAGTACCAATCCAGTGCTCTGGCCAATAGGCCACATCATCTGCTAATGATAAATGATACTTGACTCTACAAAGTCATCCCAGATAAACTTCTAGCATCTGTGTATGTAGAGCCTTGTTGGAGAGGAAAAGTGTGCGAGGTCTCCTCTGATGGGCTCTGGATTAGTCCCTGAAGTTCTAAAGGAGCTGAGGGAACCTTTGTGCTACTACATGAGTTAGATGTGTGCCCTTTCTAATAGATTTAAATGTCAAGAGGAGACATTAGATCTGTTATTGGAGGGGATTGTTTGTGTTCCATTTCAGGTGTCTACATAAAGAACACCTCCGATTTCCATTGCAACTTTTTGATTCTGTTTGTTTATATTTAAATACACATCCTTCTTAAACTATACCCTCAAGTACTTCAATTTTTTTCCCTGGGCATGTTGTCTTCATTGCCATAGAGTGTACTATGGTAAACCTTTATTAACAACTAAAGAGTTTGAAGAAGCATTTATGAGTGGGTCGTCTTCACTTAGCCAAGTACATGGCCTGAAAAAACACCTTATTTAAAACAGATTCAGCACAGTGGTTTATTTGAGAAATTCCTAGAATGGAGAGGAAGCCACATAAAAGCCTTGAGGTTGTGGACCAACTCAAACAACATGTTGTCTATAGCACATGGTAATGTACAAACCGCAAGAAAATATACAGGGGGAGGGAAAATGCATTTTCATGGATAGGAAGCTAGTGAATGTTAATACTCAGGGAATTACACTGGTTTTCTCTCCTCCAGACATTTTAGTGATTGCAAATTTGCAAAGGAAGTATCACATTTACTGTTATGTTACTCAGATGGAGGGATGGGGCGGGGTGGGGTGGGGTGGGGGACATATGGAATTCTTCACAGACATGGAAACAAAAAAGGTTGCAGGATGGATCCCTGTGGGACACAGAATTGTAGAACTATTTCTTTACTTATGTTTGCTGTGTTAAAATTAACACTTTCACCAGAAATAAATTGCGGTTGGTTATACAGTTTTTATTTCAGAATAGCAGCCGTGTTAGTCTGTAGCCACAAAAAGAAAGAGGAATAGCTGTGGCACCTTAGAGACAAACAAATTTATTTTGGCATAAGCTTTTGTGGACTACATCCCACTTCATCAGATGAATAGAATGGGACATACAGTAGGGACATTATATATATACACACACACAGAACATAAAAAGATGGAAGTTGCCATACCAACTCAAAGAAGCTAATTAATTAAGATGAGCTATTGTCAGTAGGAGAAAACTTTTTTAGTGGTAATCAGGATGGCCCATTTCAGACAGGTGTGAGTAACAGCAGGGGGATAGTTAACATACGGAAATAGAGTCAATTTGTGTAATGACCCAACCACTTCCAGTATTTATCCAAGCCTAAATTAATGATATCCAGTTTGCAAACTAATTCCAGTTCAGCAGTTTCTCATTGGAGTCTGTTTTTGAAGTTTTTTTGTTGAAGTATTGACCATACCAGACTGGGTTAATACCTAGCTCATGAGGGAGGTTGTGGAGGAGTGGTAAGTCTTGGCCTTTTGTTACATTCATAAGGGGTCCAGGATGCGAAGAGCTGAATTTAGGTGCTGTATTGTTTTAGTTGTTGTACAAAGACAAACACCTAAAGACCAGCGGTCACTATAATAATCTTTAGCACCATTCACATCCTTGGGTTCCCAAAGCTCTTTAACAATTTAAAATCTGATGGGATTCTTTTGCTCACTGCTGAAATGAAGCCACTTCTAAGGTGGAACATGGCAGCTATTCATTGCTCTCAACACTACATGATATTTTCCACCCTTCCTTTTAGGACTGGAATGAAGATTAATCCCCTCTGTTGAGAATCCTCTAATTGGGGAGTGAAGAAAAATGCTGCTAATTTTAGTGGGCTAGATTTAGTGCCACTTTATTATTTGCTCTTTTGGCAATCCTATTGATGTACTTAAGCCTTTGGTGGAAGCAAAGGCTTGCATAAATATGATAGAAAACACACATGCCGATTTTTATCAGGAGGACAAATAGTTAACCACGGGCCTACATCTGTTGTCATTAATAGTGGCAAACTGATTTACTGAGAAAAAGAGAAAACATACTGAGAAATGCAAGTGAACATAAAGAGAAGTGGCCGCTTTGTATTATTTTTTAACAAGTTGTTCCTTGTTCGTTTGAGAGTTAATGTTAACATTTGTGAAAATATCCTAGGTCATAGGACTTAGAGATCATAATGTTAATAGCCAGACAGCGGCATCAGATAATGTCTCAGCAGAGAGCAGCATTTGAACCATGAAATATCCATATACAATTTTAGAAGAACTAAGATAGGGATGAAAAACAGCTGTCCCCCATGAATTCTCAAGGAAACACAGTGTGACAAAGAAACTGTAGAGGGTAAAGAAAAAAATTAACCTAATATCTGTTGAAATTAATATAAATGCTCAGAAATTAGGTATGGCTGCTGATTCTCTGAGAAAAATCTCTAACCAAATTAATGCATGATAAGAGTATTTGTCGTAGGTTTAGTGCATTTTACTAGGAAAGCATACCCCAAGAATTTTAAACACTATATATTAAGTCTGATGGAGGGGAAAACATAACTGTACAGTCATAGAATAACTGAAAGTGAACTTCATCTTGCTTGCTAAATATTTCATTATCAAAGTTACTACTCTTCCAAAAACGTCCTCACCTCCAAATCTGACCTGAGAGAGAAAATTGTCCTCTGATAGATGGTTTGATAAAGTTTAAAAACAGGTCAATAATTTAAATTGAAAAGCCAGTGATAACAAAAGATTGCCTGATATGAAGCATGTAATCGCAGAAAAATCTGTTGATGATGGTGCCATTTGTCCTTTGCTAGGTCAGAGGCCAAATTTGCTGTTCTTGGTGCTGGAGAACTGCATAGTTCTTAGGTCCTGATTCAGCAAAGCCCTTAAACATGAGCTTAAAATTAAGCATGTGCCTATGTCCATCCCTGGTCAACAAAGATATGCTCTAGTTCAAATAGAAATTAGTTCCAAAAAGTCCTATGTCATGCTCTATTCAGGAGGTCAGATTAGGTTATCACAATGGTCCTTTCAGGTTTTTATAATCTATGAAAAGCACTTAAGCATCTGCTTAATTCCCATTGATGCCATGGGTCAGTTGCTCTGGTGAACAGGGATGAACTTAAGTACATATTGAGTGGGTAGATGAAACGGGGCCTTAATGCCCCCACTTTAGACTAACAATGCTCTAGGGTGTGGAATTAATTTCCATCCCCCCCAGTAACTCTGTTTTGGCATCTCTCCCGGTCCCTTTCTCCGCAATTCTAAAACATACCTTAAAACCGTAACCCTTCCCAATGGGTGATTTACATGTATAGAGCACCATGTCACAGTGTGTGCTAGCCATGTTTATGTGTATAAAATAGGACTGTTCTCTGTCGCAAAGAGTTTACAAGCTAAATCAACAGCAGGGTGAGCAACTGAAGTGGGAGCAAATGCACAAGAGGGAAACCCTCTACACGCTCGCTCTCTGTGTGGGAGTGTTTGGGAGTGAGGTTTGAGAGCAGGTGCGCTTTGCTGTTCACTTTGTGTTTCTTTCTGTTGAAGAAATGGGGGTGGTTCTTTGTTTATGTGTGGTTAGTTTTGTGGTTGTTGTGGGTTCAATTTCAGGATCTCTTGTTTTTAGCCCTCCAGCCCAGGGAAACAGAGACCTGAGTTTGCTGTGGAGAGCAATTAACCTGTGGCCACAGGCTGTGGGGAAGGTGATTAAAAGTGAGATGTGTCCCCCCTGCATGAGCAAGGCTGCTGTTGCATTTGTTGCCCTGTGTGAACAGGTGTTTGTGCAGGGGGCTGTTGCGCAGAGTGGTTTTGTCCCTGTAGTGCCCCATTCAACACCCTTGTTCAAGTCACTATCTCTAATGTATCTCCTCTTTCAGGAAAAGAGACCTGGCACTAGCCCTATTAGGAGGATTTGCTGTAAAGCCCAGAGATTTTGGCACGTCTCGTCCTTCCGTAGTCAAGTTGATATGACATTAAATAATGCCTCCAACATTTTTAAAATTTCCCTGAAGTACAGAGCTGGGGAGTGTGACTCCATGGTGTTCGTGGCTACTGACGACCTAGCCTGTTTTCGTTGTAGGCTTTTGACACACGTGGTCAATCAGTGCCCCAAGAAGAGGCAGGCTCCCCTGTGCCTGGGACTGGGGGTGGGGGTTTCTGAGACTAAAGCACAGTGTGGGGTGTCTGTGGCAGAGACTGGGTCCCAACAGGCTCCAGATGTCTGAGGATGCTGGTTCGGGGCGGGAGGTGAGACATTAGTGCCCCATTTTGCAACCTGCGGGAGTTGGCACTACTGGTTCTGCGGCCTCTCGATGGAAGCCTGACTGCGAAATGGAGGCCAAGCCTGTTGCTCTGGAATCTGCCGCCTTGGGTGAACATTCCGACTTGTGAGGCAAGCCCCGAAGCGAGCTCGTTTGTGAGGCCGCAGCGACGGGGGCTAATTTGGTCAGTGCCCTTGGGAAGCACGCAGCTAAAAGTGGGTCTTTGGGTGAAGACATGGAAATATGTCAGGTAACCGTTTTGCCCCCCTCGGTCCCAGCAGCCCCCTCTCTGGGCTCTCAGAGTTTCCCGCCCTCGACATCCATGGTGACTGAGTCTGAGTGGGTGTGGGATGACACAATTGGTAGGTTTCTGGAGGAGATGAAGGGGAAACAGAGTAAAGCTGACCTAACTCTGTTTTTGTGGTCTGCTCAGTATACTATAAAATGTGCCTGTGTCTGATTTTGACTAATGGAAGTGGTATGGATTGAAAAAACTAATTATCAAAGTGCTCTTTGATGATGGAAATGTTGGGGATTAATAGATGTAGGAAAAAATGCTGCCTTTGTTTGAGGGTTTTTTTTGGTGAGGGGGTTGCCTGTCTCTTATTTTTTCTGATGAGTACTGGGCAAAGGAATAGTTTTCATGTGGCTCTCTGAACATGAAGAGGAGCATTAAAAATATATGGCTCTTTTTGAGCCGCGCACAGATGCTGGCAAGCAAGCTGACTGGTTTGCTGACTGGAGAGATGAGTTTTTTCTGAGTCATGGTTCTGCTGCAAGCACAGACTTTGATATTCTCTTTGCTGAAAGGTGAAGCCTGATTCGATGGTTGTGCAGGAAGTTGTTCCAGGCCACTTTTGAGCAACATCATCTTTTTTTTATTGACGTCTATGCTCCTACTGCAAAGAAAGACAAGGTGTGGAGTATTTTTGTAGTGCTTGGGTGCTCTTCTGACAAATTGTTTGGAAAGGGATATTTTAATTTAGGGGGAGGGTGATTTTAGTTGTTCTCTTAATGAAAGACTGGATAAGAATAATTTGGAACTGCATCCACTGTCTTCTCAGTGACTTGCTACTTTTTCATAGGCTTCTGACCTGACTGATATGTGGCGACATTTTCACCCTTCTGCACAGCAGTTCACCTGGTTGAGTGCTCTTTCTATATGCCCTGTTTGGACCATTTTTATGTTTTTACTCATAGTTTGTCTCATCTGTTTTCTAGGTGTATTGTCCCTACTGGGATTTCAGGTCATTGGTCGTATTTGGTTGTGTTTGGAAGCCTGGGTTGCCTCAGAGGACGTTTTTTCCTTTGAGGCAACAGTGGGAAGTATTGTCCCTACTGGGATTTCAGGTCATTGGTCGTATTTGGTTGTGTTTGGAAGCCTGGGTTGCCTCAGAGGACGTTTTTTCCTTTGAGGCAACAGTGGGAAGTAGGTGAAATTAATTTGAAATCTTTTTGTCAGCAAAACATGCAGCAGACAACCTCAGGCCTTCACCAGGGTATGGAGGGGTTAGAGTTGAGGATTATGGAACCTGAAAAAGCCATTCATGGCAGTAATGATGCCGGGTCGCATGAGAGCTTGAAATATAAAAAACAGCTCATGCAGGGCCTATGGGATAGCAATGTTCAGCAAACATTGTTAGGGTCCTATTTCAGGGCCTCTCTCAAATGGATGCACCTACTCAGTTTTTCTTTGGCCTGAAACAGAAACATGTGTCCACTTCAAGATCTTGTTGGACCAAGTGCTCTTAGATGCTGCAGGAATTAGGGACTTTGCTGGGCATTTTTTCTTAGACATGTGTGCTTCAGATCTTGTGTGTCCATCTGAGACTTGGCAGCTCCTTGACGATCTTCCTAGGATCGCAACATTGGATGTGGATGGGCTTGAACAGGACCTCACTTTCTTAGAATTGACTTTTGCCCTCAATGGCTTTGCTCCAGGGAAGGCACCTGGTATTGGTGAGTTTTATAAGGTCATTTGGATCCTTAGTGAGCCTGACTTGCTCCAAGTTTTTTCAGGACCTCATCAGAGAGAAAATATTGCCACTCAGTTGTCATCAAGTGGTTCTTACTCTTTTGCCTAATAAGGGAAACACTAGAGAGGTGAAGCATTGGAGTCCTGTGTCCCTGTTTTGCTCTAACTATAAACCTTTTTCAAATAGATTGAAAATTGTGATTTGTTTAGTTGTGTGGCCTCATCAGACCTATTCTGTCCCCAACAGGTCCATATTTGATAACTTTTCCCTGTTGCGAGATGTCATTTTGCTCTAAAGAAATGTTCAATTTGCACATTCGGTTGATTCCCCTTGATTAAGAGAAGGCTTTTAATCGTGTATATAATGAATATTTGTTTCACAGCCTTTGTGCATTTGGTTTTGGATCCAGGTTTCTTTCCTGAATTCAGTTACTGTATAATATATCTATTTATAGATATATTATGCAGTGTGTGCGTGTGTGTGTGTGTGTATGTATGTCTCTCTCTCTCTCTCTTTCTCTCTCTCTCTCTCTCTCTCTCTCTATATATATATATATACTAGCAGAAATACCTGGCGTTGCTCGGGTCCATTGGAGGGGGGGGAGAGAGCTGAGCGAGTGGGGGGGCCACTGGAGTGGGGGGAGAGGGGGAGATTTTAAAAAATTTCGATTCTTACCTGAGGGGGGAGAGAGCTGAGTGAGTGCGGGGTCTGTTGGAAGGTGGGAGGGGGAGAGAGCTGAGTGAGTGCGGGGTCCGTTGGAGGGGGAAAGGGGGAGAGAGCTGAGCGAGTGCGGGGGCCGTTGGACGGGGGTATTATTACATCATAACTATGTCACCGAGAACAGCAGCTGCCCAGCTGATGTGAATGGGCTTTAAAGAATTTCACCCCTGGGGGCATCAGAGGTGAGATTTGAAAAATTTTCGACTCTTACCCTGATTAGGACCCTAAAGCCTATAACTGTACCAAATTTCAAGTCTCTAGCTCAAACGGTGTGGAAGGAGTAAGGCAGCATACATACATGCACACACGCACACACACACCATTTGACTTTTATATATATAGATATATATATAGTTTACTTCAGGTAAATGGTGTTTTGAACACAGAGGAGACTGTTTTTGTATTTCTTGCTTGTTTCTGGTTACAGCTATTATTTGTTTTCCTTTAGGGTATTTTTCAGTTACCATCTCTTGATTTTATTCCTGTTACATTTATTTTCACTGTTTAGCATAGATTCACAAATAGATCTGTGCTATGCCTGGCAAACTTAATTTTGGGTGAAGCAAAGATGTAACTTATTTGATACTGGGGTTGTCAATGTTTTTCGGTTTTCCAGGTTTTCAGTGATTTCACGACTACATTTGGAATTTAGATATTATACTCATAAGTGATTTGGATCAATTTATTCAATAAATGCTATTGAAAATAACACTTTGTAGTGTTTGGGATGGGCAACTGGGGGGTTTGTTATTTATTTTTTGTTTTTTCTCTGCTTCTGTATTATATTTTTTAAAGTTAGACCTCTAATCTCTGATTCAATATTAATACATTATTTAATACTCTATTTCCCTTTTCTATAATTTAATTACTTCCTACCTAATAGCCTCTGTTCTCCCTTCTGATCTATTCATTTAGTGACCCTTAGCTTTTTTCTCCTCCCCTTACAGCCCTTTCTCTATTTTCCTCTTCCGATAATCTTCTCTTGTTCCTGCACCCAAATCCCATTCCTCAGCAAAAACAAACAGCAATGCACTGGAGATACATTCTGGGGGTGTCAGTGGGATCCCAGAGGTTCCTGGGTCTGTGGTTGACATTTCCTTGTCACAAGAAGCACCATCTCAATTAGTCTCCAGGGTAGCAGTAACAATAACCCTTTTAATACCTAATCATGATCTCTTCTGAACGGGGTTGTAGAAATTGGCTGGGCACTGCGAGGAGCTTACAGTGCTGCTGGCTGAAGCTTTACCCATGCTGTGGATTCATACAGCATTTCAGGGCATGGTTACACTTACATGGTTACAATGTGCTTTTCAAACGAGGGGGAATGTGTAGTGTGGATGCAGACAGAGAGAGCGAGGGGATTTTCTACGGGCTGAGAGTCTTGTCAGTGGGTGTCCTTTGAAATTCAGAGCCTGCTAGTTTTCTCGGTCACACAGGCTCACTCCGTAAACATTTGGAGTGCTTATCTGCCGAGTTAAGAGAGAAACTCTGAAAAGGTACTTCCGCATTCCTCCAGCCAAGTTCAAAACAAATGGAGATGTCAATTGCCTTACATGGCTCAGAGGCGTTGCCAGAGATCACTTATAGCAGGGGTGGGGAACCTCCGGCCCGCGGGCCTTATACGGCCCGCCAAATCATTCCGTCCGGCCCGCAGTGGGGCCGGGGCTGAGTGAGGCACTGGGGCGTGGGGAGAAGACACGCCGCAGCTGCCGGCCAGGGACGCGCGCGGACCGCCAGGCGGGAGTGGCTCCGTGCTCGGCGAAGGGGCCAGGAAGTGCCTGGGGGAGCCGCCGGCCAGGGATGCACGCGGGCCGCCAGGCGGGGGCGGCTCCGCGCTCAGTGAAGGGGCCGGGAAGCGCCTGGGGGAGCCGCTGGCCAGGGACGCGCGCGGGCTGCCAGGCAGGGGCAGCTCCGCACTGAAGGTAGGGGCCGGGAAGCGCCTGGGGGAGCCGCCAGCGCCGCGCGGCCACCATTAGCCGGGCGGTGAAAGGAGGAGCCGCGGGGAGCTGACGGTCAAGGAGGTGTGGGGGGGGAGGCTGGGCTGGGGGGCAAGCAAGGGGGCGGTGGGGGGAGGCCAGGCTGGGCGGGCGGGGAGGGGGCAGGAGATTAGGCTGGATGGGGTGGGTGAGGCGTGGGTGCGGGAGGGAAGGAGGTTTGCTAGGGGGGAGGCTGAGCTGGGCGGGTCAGGCATGGGGGGCAGAGGCTGGGTTGGGAGTGGGAGGGGGGAGGAGGTTAGGTTCGGTGGGATGGGCCGGGCCAGGCAGGGGTGGGGGAGGAAAGGTGGTTAGATGGGGGGAGGTTGGGTGGGGGTAAAGGAAGATCACCCCCTACACCCAGGCTGATAGCGGGAGCTGACTGGGGCAGGCGGCAGGACCCTGGCTGGCAAGAAGCCAGCGGGGGAAACCCCAAAGCAGTGCAGGGCTAAGCACTCCGCCTGCCACTGCTTTGGCGTTTCCCCCGCTGGCCCCTTGCCAGCTGGGGTCTCAGCTCCGGTTGCCAGCCTGGGCTTCCTCGGGAGGCGTGGGGGGAGCAGCCCGCGAATGATATTATAAATGTCCAAATGGCCCTTGGCAGAAAAAAGGTTCCCCACCCCTGACTTATAGCATAGTAATCTTGATGCCCATTCACACTTGCAATAGTGAATACACAATAGCTGTTATTCCTCAAGGAAGGGAGGATTACCAGGAGCAGAATAACTGTGGGTTTATAGTGCAATACATGCCTTGCCAGTGTGGACGGGTAGGGAGTTATAGCGCTCCTGGAGGCTTTATAGTGCTATAAAGTGCCAGTGTAACCAAGCCCTCAGTCTCTAATGCTGGCAATTGTTGCCCTTCCTGAGTGTGGTGTTTTTGAAAGCTATGTTAGAACTATAGGTTGTCCCTTGAATTTGTGAGGAGTTTCCTGGTCCTTCTTGCAGGCCAAGGCAAGATAAGCATGTGATCAGACTCAGTCTGGAAAGAGCCAGCCTAGAAAGGTGCGTGAGAGTTGAACCTTTCTAGTGAGAGGGCATCCTGCTTTGTCTCTTTCTGGTTTTGGTTCTATTATGTTAAACTTTGGGATTTTGTTAACTAAATTTGGGTTACATTGCAACCCTCCTAAAGGAGTAAACTATGCTTTTTATCTAATTTCTCTGTTTGCATCCCATGAGCATAACCCTGAAAAGTTAAATCATTGAAAAATATGGACCTGACTCATTTACACTAAAGGGGGAGTAAATTAGTATAAGGCCTCATGACTTTTTTCTATTTATTTTTCCTTCTGGGTTATCTGTGGCTATAGTTTCAAAAGGAAAAAAAAGTAAGTACATAGGTATGATTTTATATTGTGCACTGTGTTTTTGAACTCAGAGTCTTTCATGAGAAATGGCAGAGAAAACAAAAGAGATTGAAATGGAGGGAAGCAGAGCTTTGCCTAATGGAAAGAACTATGGATTGACTTAAAATAAAACTGCAGGTACAAGAAAATTGGCCAATGAAAAGGTCTCCAATTCTAAAGAAAGAAAAGCACTTCTGTTCTTTTCCAGTTTTAGACTACTGCACTTTTATTATTTCAGTATGTTATCAAGTTTGAATGGTAATTCAACATGATTGTTCTATAAAAATTGCTATAGATGCTTGTGGTTAACTCTTCTTCTCATCCATGCCCTCCCGTTACATATGATATACCTATGAGATGATTATTTAAACCTCATTAGATATGGTCAATCATTTGAAAATTTTGCTAAGTGAAAATTTGAAGAGAGGACTCTTGTCCAATAATAGTATGTAGAGACCCAATGAATGCACTAAAGACTATGAAGTGCTCAGATACTATACCCCACATATAAAGCCCCAGCTCATGGTATTATGCAATATGTGAAAATCTCAGCTTTCATTTTAAAAAAGCCCTCATGGTTGTGCAGAAAACTGGAAAGTGTGAGCCATTTGCACCATTAGGGGATCAAGTAGATAAAGTAAAAATGTTGTATTTAAAACAAACAGACAAACAAACTGATGGTTTTTATGCTGATCTCATGATTTTGGAGGCCCTGTCTCAATTTTTGTGTGTCTGGGGTGAGCAGTAGTGTAGACCACTGAACTCAGAAGTGCCAAATGACAGCACTGCTTTTCAAAGATGTTGGCACATTACTAAATAGCCATGAAAGTTTATGCAGGTGGTGTAAGGATGGTTGCTGCTAAAGTCTATGGGCTTTGGATCAGGCCCTTACTGAGTTTACAGACTTGGTTCCATTGTTTAAGGATCATACAATTCTCAGTCAGACATAGCTGGACTGAAACTTCACCTCAGTGTTTCTATTATTGTTTGACTTATTTGTTTGTTGCCAGGTGATGAGGCCAAAACAGCTACTGTCTATACATGCAGGGAAGGATTCTCCCCTCACTGCAGAGCCTGTAAGCTTATGAGTGGCATAGAGTGGCTTTAAAAACCCCTTTCCCAGCAAGGGGAGAATTCCCCAGTCATGAGCACTGCACAGGGCAAGTGTAAGCTACCTTCCAAAGGCCCCCCCTCACAAATCCCTGGGTAAGGGACATATTGGGGTAGGAGAATACATGTTGGAGGAAGAGAGGTAGTCCTTGTAGCACACTGCTACAGTGATTCTGGGAAGTGACATGAGCTGTCTAAGTTACACTTTGGGTCATTTGGGCCCTGACCAGCCCAGAGTCCTAATCCGCCTTTGCCCCCTAATTAAATTGTTCCATGTTTGTACAGTGTCTCATACAAAAGAGTCCTGGTTCATGACTGGAGCTCCTAAGCACTATGGTAATACAGGTAAATAATTAATAATAATTAATAAACTTCCCTGGGCTGCACCTGTGGGTGCTGTGTCTCTTGGACAGGCAGCACACAATCTCAGCCTCAAAGTTTTTTCTGCTTCAAGAGTTATTTTAGCCGAGTATGGAGAAGTAGTCAGTAAGACATGGAGAATGAACCTTAAAACTAATGTACCTAAAGAATTTAAAATGTATTTAGATTTATTGGTGGACAGAAGGTGCGCAATAAACCAAACTTTAGTAGAAGACATGGAAAATCGTATGTAGTGAACTGCATGCTCTTTCCCACACTAGGCCAAAAGCTTCATTTTTATTTTGTGGTGCTTAAGATGCTCTGATGCAGGAACCAATTTAAAATACATGGGCTGCTTCCTTAACATATGAGGTAGGACAGGACTCAAAGTAATTGTTTGCACCAAAATCGGACAGAGGACACCTGGTTACCTCTTGAATCTAGGCTTCCCCCCAGAAAAATACAGCATTGCAAGTAGGGAAGGAGCAAGCATTTGTTGATGGAAGACTGAAGATATGCAGAACAGGTCCTGCATTTCCATTTCCCATGAAGGTTACACCTCTAATTAAAAAATTTCCAAGCAAAAGGCTGACCACATAAAATCTTAATACATCCTTCCAGATTCAGACTGGGAAAGCATGAAGTGCTTAATCTTACACTTTCTCTCTAAATTGCAAATTTAATTTATAAACAGCTGCATGAGTTATAAATTCCATCTCCTGTAATGAATACAGACCAATTAAGGTTATGAGTAGAAATAATTTACAGGATGTGTCAAAAATAAAAGTAGATTTACATGGAGCTGTATCGATTGAAACACAATATAATCAGTCTGGAGGCTGTTTTGGATGGTTTTCAAGAGACACAGAAATGAAAAAGATAGGGAGACAACACAATAAACCAAACATCTTTATTTGTAAGCCAACTAAGACATAACACTGAATCCCAGCTGCTATAATAATTCCCTCTCTACTCACACAGCTCCATGATACTGACAAATCTAAATATGAAGAAGAAAAATATCTCCAGAAGGCTGTTATTTCGCTGCCTGAATTGTGTCAGGGAAGTGTAAATATAATCACATTTTATCCTCCAATCTGAAATGGATTTCAGTGGCAGAGATCACAATGTAGCATGCCTTGATTGATAATAACTCCCTTGTTGCCATCAGTAATATGTTCAAAGGGGGAAAAGCAGTTCAGTTCATGACAGAATTACTAGGCAATTCAATCAAAATCCAGCATCTCTTTCTGTGAAGGATGGGTAAAGCCCAAGACTTTGCCATAGGAAACAGATCATCTTTAGGAAATCCCTTCTAGAAATATTCTGGATCTAGAGACCTGAGAGACAATGTTTTGTCTCTAAATTGTCTATAAGCAACCTACTTTTCCTTGATTGGTTCTTTATTAAATAACTCTGATCAGCAATTCTCAGTCTGGGGCTCATTTGGATTGTCACGTGGTTTGCATGGTATTTTTTTCTGGCGCCTGAGTATGTGTTAATGCTAGAATTCAGGTAATACTTCAGAGACCATCCTGTGCCCAGAGCAAACCCTCCCATGACAGCTGATACAGCTGAACAGACTCCGCTTTAGGGTATCAGTTGCTACGGAAAGAATGTTTATCAGTAGGATTGTAGCAAAGGAAGAGATCAGACTGAGCCCAGTTCAGACTGTGGGATAAACACCTCTCATCAAGCTTTTTTGCCAATGCCTATTAATAAAGATGACTAATAAAAGCCTTAATCCTACAATATCCTGCATCCCTGGAGCCCATAGGTATGAAGAGAGGCAACACCATTTGTTGTGAACTCATTCAGCCTCTTCACACATTTCATTGGAAATTGGAAAGAAAGGTGATTTGATGCTTTAACGATATGATGGATGCACGAGTGCCATCATCTGATATCACATTTAACACCCCGAACTTTGATCCTTTTTCTTTCTTTGTGTTCTCACTTGGGCTCATTTTGTGGCAACAGAACGAAACTTTTCCATGGATGAAAGGATTTATGCTGTAGACGGGGAGGATCTAGGAGAGCACTTGGGGTCAGAAAAGAAGCAGGAGAGTGAGTTAACAAGATAGGACCAGCAATTTCCATGTCCTCCTAATTCTTCTACATCACTTGGGAAGCAGTGCTATGAGGTATGGCACTCACATCCAAATAAAAGCAGACCACTTTGGAGGAGTAAGGTTAATAAGCCCATCCCAGAAGATGCTCCGACTCCAGAATGGGCTAAAGGTCACCTGGTTGACTCCTGGAAATGAGATCCCAGTAGCAAAGGAAGGCAGCTATCTGGCCTTCCTCCAATAATAGAGCACAGCAAGCAGGGAAGAGCCAGTATTTGTTGACAGAAGGGCCAAAGCTTTTGATAAGCATTTGAAGATTTGGATACTTATGTGAACATCTTACCTTGAAGGTTCACGCATCACTCATGAACAGGGCCAGTTAAATGTAGTTTGCACTGACTGCAGACAGGATGATTCAGTAATGACTAGGTTACAAGCAAATCCCTAACTGCCGCTTCCCTCCACTTTCCCCCACCTATATCTCCTTCAGCAAATAAAATCCCAACCCGTTTCCCAGCTGGCCGACTCAGCTTATCACGGTGGGTAATTGAAGCTTGAATGACTTAAAGCTCACACTGCTCCATCTATTTCCTTCCCTCTTCCTTAAGAATGAATTTGAAATGGACTGTGCAGGCTTGGCTGGCAGAGCTTTTCGAGAGAGCACAGTGCATCTGTAAATTGGTAGCCAGCCAAAAATGGTGCATGTGGAGACACCCTCCCTCCCCCGCCCCCAGCTGTACCCTTTTCAAAGTGATGTTTGTAGAATGGAGCTACAAAAGTGCCATTATGTTGTCTTGAGTGGCGAGGCGGGTTGCATTCTAAATAGAGCAGGGATTAAATTTTGCCATCACTGCCCATGAGCAATATGCCATTGTGCAGCAAGCTGCTTTCACAGCAGGTTATTATTGCTGTCTCTGCTGTACTATTCTTATTCTATGAAACCTGAAACAAGACTCCCAACCTTTTAAAAAAAAATTCTCTCTCCCCATTGTTTGAAATGCCTTCTTGGAAGCCAGAAAAATAACATTTTCCCCCTCTCCCTTTAATGATTATATGCTTTTTCATTTGGCATATTTTTCTGTTTCCTTCCCTCTGTGTTTTGAATACAGCCACATCAAGCATATTTATTTCCATTGAACAACTCCAGCTGATGTGAGGCCACATCTTGCCCAAAGATCTGTCTGGGCATGTGATGTCAGTGGTAGGGGAGCCACCAGAGGAGGTAGTACCACAACAGTGCTTGTAGGTCCTTCCTGTTAGAGATTTCAAAAGGAAAAGAGCATTTAGACTCACTTTGCATTTCTACCACTAGGTTATAACAATGTCAATATAGGTCAAGATAGTTTCAACTAAAGCAACAACCCTTTCCCATTCTTATAAATGTGAAAATGTTTTGCATACAAATCGAATGCAACAGTGGACATAATTGTGCAGTCTAGTGACTAGTACTGGATTTTTTCAAAGAGAGACATAAATCCTGGTAATATGCCTGGGTCCACACCTGGAACATTTTGCATTTAAAGTTTAAACTCTGTTGTGTAGGGGCTACAATCCCTTTTAACTTCATCCAGACTTTTGTGTATTGTAGATCTTATTCCAAACACAATCAACCTCTAATGCTTTTTGGTATTGTACTTAGACCCAAATTCTAGTGTCAGTGAGTCCCACAGGTTAATCCTAATGGACTGACAACTACTACCTTAGTTGGAATAGATTTACTGACAGGTTGCATCTTGGATATTTCTTCATGGTCTGCTCATAGTAATTTTAACTCACAGCAGACCGAGGATCTGACTCGTGTGAAATTGATTGTCCTGGCATTGCTGTCCAGGCAGGTGTATTGCAGGGTGCCAAGGGGGAATGGCTCCAAAGTAGCCTCCTTGGTGTGTGGGGATGCAATCAGATCCATCAGGGCCTGAGTGCTGAGGACGGTCAAAAGAGATTACCCTGTGCTTTCAGGCCTAGATAAGTGCCTGAGAAGATCTGAAAAGGGTCAGTTGTGCAAATTAGATTCACACCTGAACCACAGTGGCTTTTGTTTTACTCTCAGAATTCATACTCACTCCCCTTTGATATAATCCTAGCATCCCCTTCTGACCAATATCCCCCTTCCACTCCCAAAAACTCAAACAAAGACCCTCCTTCCCAAGCAGAATTTTGAATAGAAAAGGGAGAAGTGCCAGAGACTCCATGACGCCCACTTAGAGACATCACTCTTGCTGCAGATTTTATGTGGAAAATGCTGAGATACTATGGTGATGGGCATCAGCATTAAAACCTAAGATCATATAAGTGTAACCCTTCTGCCCATCAGAGTTGGCAGCAACAAGGGCCGGGTTCAGTATCCAGGGGTTCCATTTCAATAATACAATACAAAACCGGCTGAAGCCCCCACCTAGTGACCTGGGACAATCCTATCCACCCTTCTGGGTGCCTCTAAGAGGCAATACTTCCCCTCTCGCAAGCACAGGGTCTGAGTGGACCAAAACCCTTTTAATAACAGAGAGAAACAATGTGGCATTATTTTGGGGAAACACCACAAACAGGATTCATAAAACAAACCATGAACCAAAGCTCCCCCCCCATACACACACAAGCCCCCACCCAAGGTCCCAAAAGTCCAACAGCCCAAAAGTCTCTGCAGAGTTCAAAAGTTCATCTGCAGAGTTTTACCTCCCAGCCTGAATGGAAATGGGAGGGGGGGGCAGGTTAAGGGGCACCTTACGTGGTCAGAGGCCAACTGCCCCACCTCTTCATGGGTTTCTGCTGCAGTCCTCGGTGTGAGCTGCTCTGTCAGCTGTCCCCCAAACTGCTCTGATCTGCCAGCGGTCCCACAAGCTGCTCTGCCAGATGCTCCATTCCATCAGCTGCCCAGGAACTGCTCGGCTTCACCAGTCACTCTGCTCCACTCCATCTGCTGCTGCTCATCACCATCCACTCCACTAGCGGTCACCCAAACTTCTCCACTCCATCAGCTGCTCAGCAATAGTTTCACAGCCCCCCTACTTAACATAGTACTCAGTGATTTCAACTCTTAAGTGACTTCAGCTTATTGTAGTAGTGGGGGGGGGGAAGAGTTTTTAGTGCAGATGCACCACTGACCCCAAAGTCAATTCAGCTTAGCAGGCTGAAGCTAGACTCCTAGTGGAATCAAACATTACTTCTGACATTCAGCAGTGGAGAGAGACAGGGTGCAAGAGGCTTGTAGTGCTCTTAGACACCACCCTCACCAAAGGGTATAAAGCCATTGCCTCTCTCAATTCAGTGGGGTTTGGAACCCCTGCCCCTTGGCCAGTGAGTGCTACCTAGATGATGGTGAGTCCCTCCATCATGACAAGTACATGTCCCAGTCCCTCATTCACGTAATCAGGTTAACAACATTTTATCATTCCTGCCCCAGTAACAGAGAAACTGGGGATCCCACAGCAGCCGAAGTGACCATTTGGGCTTCTGTGAGCTCAGGCTGGGCACGGTGGGTGTGTCTATGCAAATACATCACCTGAAGTTATTTTCCACAACTCACCGCAATTCCCACAATTCACCACCAGATGTCAGGGTGGAGCTCATCCTGACACTGCTTACATTAGATTTGTGGTACTCAGAGATGCTGAGCTTCATATAATAAACTATGAAAGAGGAAATGTCAGGGCCTTTGTTCTCAGATCTACTTTAGGTTCCAAGGTTCACCATATTACGGGAGCACCTCACAATCTCTGATGTATTTATCCCCACAACAGCCTTTTGAATGCTATAATCCCTATTTTAGAGATGGGGAACTGAGGCACTGTGAGGCTAAGGCTCAGATCCTCAAAGGTTTTTTAGGTGCCTAAGTACCTTTGAGGATGTGGACCTAATTGATTTGCCCAAGATCAAACAGAAAGTCCGGGGCAGAACAAGGAATTTAACCCCTTTCTCCGAACCCGCAGGTCAAAGTCTAGTCAGTGGACCATCTTCCTCTTTGAATCTGGCTTGTGTCAGCTCATGGAAACCACTTTAACCTCTCTATGCCCCACTTTCCCAGTGCATAAAAAAAAACAGTGCAACATCACACTGACCCACTGCTCAAGGATATTGTGAGGCTTAATTCGCTTGTCAAAAAGTACTTTGAGATCCTGGGACTCAAAAGGGGGACTGAAGTATTATTGTTCACTTGTTAGTAAAATCTGCCAGAAAATGAAACAACCACATGGCTCTGCCAGACAACCTTTGTTGGAGCAGAATGATAATGGGTGGAGGAAGGCATGATGTTAGTTGAGTTCCCTTCTTTCTAAGCCTCTGGGCTGTCAGTCTGGTGCCTCGCCTCATCAGTTTCCAACAAGGAAGCAGTGCCAAACCGACAACCCAGGGCACTCGCACAGTAAGTGCTTTGGAAGGAATCTTCTATTGCAGTGTCACATGAAAAAGGCCAAGAAACACACCCTATTTCCCTCTCCTTTCCTGATAGATGCTGAGACTTGGAAAATCTAATTATGGCATTGCTCAGTTCCTGGCGATTGTAAGGGTTTATAAATGCTACTGTCTGGTTTGGAAGAGAGAATCTGAAATAATCTGCTTTGTGTAATGTCCCCTGCTGTAGAGAAGAGACAGAAGTCAATTTGGGGGCATTTAAATCAAATGAACATATCAGAGTTGCTGGATAGAGATCTGGTAGTTCTTCTCTGACTCCTAGACTAACTAACACAGCCTGTCCCGCCTACTTCTCTCCCACAGCATCTCCCTAAACCCTGGCCCAGAGAATCAAGAATGGAATGGATTGCTGACTTCACTGTACTTTAGAGTAGCTGTAGCAAGATATGTAAGTGTTTGGGGTTTGTTTTTTTCCTTCCTGTGAGTCGATGAAACAGGCTCTTAATTTTCAGGAAAGTGACTGCTGTGATAGCAGCTGTGGGAAATCATATGCACAGCAGGCCACCATAATTCACAATAATTTTGTGTAGCAGTTTGGATGATGTGATATCAGGTAAAAATTATCCTTGCTACTTTCTGTTGTGCCACATCTTTTGAACTCCAGCCTGCTTTTCTATTGGCATTTGCATGTGAGCCTAGGGCTATTAGATTGACTAAGGAGAGGAAAAATTATTCTAGGTTTAGTCTAACAACCTCCTATGTAAATTCATTGCCAGTTATGTATGCAGTGCTCTGCTGGAGCTTTGTTAGCAAAGATCACAGTTGTACACCACCTAATCTCCATTGTTTGTGTTTATTTGATTCCCTCTTGTAAGGGACATTCATTCTGACCTATTGTATTTATCCACAAAGACTGAATTTACTTATGATGAGATATAAATGATAATGTTATCTCTGTGTCACAGACTTTTATTTGAAATGAAGGAGCGAAGAAAGCACACTGTGTTTTATTATTGGTGAAAGTCCAGTTATTCTTCTCTGAAGAATGGCATATTTCCCCACCTGATTCAACCTGCCATATTGTTGCCATGGTCTGTGTAATGGGCATTGGTTCTCGGGATGAATGCACAGCCAGCAGTTTTGTTATGCCCCATCTCCAGCCCATTTCAAAGGATTCTGGAAGCTGCAATCTGGAAAGACAGCTGGAAGATGTAGACATAAGGAACATGTCTGACAACAAGTATGTGATATCAGGCTTCCTGTCTCCTCGGGCAGGGGCCAGTAGACTGGGAGAAAGTAGTGGGTCTAAGACTATTGAGACATACTCAGTCCAGAAAGAGCCTTTAAGTAGATATAGTGTATTGTGATTAAAGCCTGATAGAAAGGCTACTGAAGGCTGACAAGTTCTAATACAAGGGGCTAAAGGACTTGGAGAGCCCTGAAGGCTTGTTTACCTTCCATTAACAATAAAGCAGCGGTTCTCAAACTGTGGACCAGAACCCCAAAGAAGGTTGCGACCCCATTTTAATTGGGTCGTCAGGGCTGGTTTAGACTTGCTGGGGCATAGCAGCTGACGCCTGAGCCCTACCACCCAGGGTCAAAGCTGAAGCGCGAGGGCTACAGCCCTGGGTGGTGGGGGCTCAGATTACAGGCTCCCTGTATGGAGTTAAAGCCCTTGTGCTTCAGCTTTGCCGTACTTTCCCTCCCCTCCCCCCCCCCCGGAGCTGTGGGGCTTGGGCTTTGCCCTTCCAAGGCAGTGGGGCTCGGGTGGGCTCTGGCTTCGGTCACCCCTCCTGCGGGTCATGTAGCAATATTTGTTGTCAGAAGGGGGTTGCAGGTTGAGATGAAGTTTGAGAACCCCTGCAATAAAGGAAATCTCCGTTAACATGTTTGGCTATTTATTAAGTGGGCCCTGAAAGAGAAGGGAAACTGAGGCATAGCCATACGAGATGCCAGGATGCAGGTAAACTAACCCAGTTCCAGTCTCGTTAATGCATAATGAATAGGGCTGAAGGAAACATCAGATGGAAAAGCCTTTAAATATTGATGATGTGAATCTGCTCAATATAGATTGCTTGTACTGAGAGAAACCTGTGAATTTGTAATACTTAAAAGTAATCAGTTAAAGAGTAAAACACAACATGTACATACCCATAAACTGTACATTTAATTACAACTCTCACAAGCGCCCTAGCTGTGTTGGGACACCAGCAGCCTAAAGGCCAGAAGCAGATGCAGCCAAAATCCTTTATGAGAGAATTAATGGTTTCAAGGCTCCTGAGATTATTTTGGTTTCCCCTTGCCAAGCAATAGCTCATCATCCAAACTGAGGCTGATCACATAATAAAGACTAATTGGCAAATAAAAGCACTAAGTACAGTTCTCTGAGATTCGTTGAGTCATTTTATTTGTTATCATTTGGGCAACTGCCAAATATTCCCAAAAATGTTTACTAATCCTGAATTGTTTGCAAATTTTTATACAATTGATGAAACGGCACAGTTATGTGTTAATCATTATTTGCTGTTCGCCTGTTAAAAGCATTTCCTTTATTCAACACAAGGCAGTGGAAACAATAACATGAGCTCATACACTATGAATGAAGAACAGTAACTTATTAGAGCCAAAAGTTTGAGCACTAAACCCCTAGGCTGAAATTGCTTCTCCATTTTTCTGTGCATGCTTATGAATACCGAACTCATGGAATGAAAACCAGTGTCACTCTGCTAATGATTCACTAGCAAAAAACAGAGCTTTATGTGTGCAAATATTAGCTGCTCACACTCTGTGGTGATGGAGACATGCAAGTAGATAGATCTGATTCATAGGTAAATAGGAAGCTAAGTGCATAGTTTCACCAGCTCAAATAAAATTAGTGCATAATGTATATTTAGAACTTCTGAGGTTGCCCACATACAAAGGTGGGAACCACATAAATGCCATATACATTACAGACTAGGACCTATCCATTTCAAACACCTGGACCACCCCAGGATTAACCACACCTTGATTCCTTTCAGATTCAGTTGTAGTAAGGCATGGGCCAACACCCCAAGACAGTTCAGAAGCTGAAGTTAGTGCAGAAGGCCAATTGCCTTCTTATTAGGTTAAATGTCAGGAGCATGTTATACCAACACTTCACAATCTGTATAAGCAACAAAGAGTCCTGTGGAACCTTATAGACTAACAGATGTATTACAGCATAAGCTTTCGTGGGTGAAAACCAGATCCCAAGATGCATGCATCTGATGAAGTGGGCATTCACCCACGAAAGCTTATGCTCTAATACATCTGTTAGTCTATGAGGGGCCACAGGACTCTGTTTCTTTTGAAAATCCAGACTATTATGGTTACCCCTCTGATACTGAACACAATCTGTCTGGGGCTCCTGATAAAACTCTGGAGGAATGTAAGGTATAAAAACTGAAATGATTGGGTACCTGGTTAACTTAGAGGCTGCCTCTCTTCCTCAGTTATACTATGGCCGTTCAGGTTGCAGTTGAGTCTGGAGTGTAAATTAAAGGGGGCTCTTTTCCAGGAGCGGTACTTGACTTTAGAACTTGCCTGGTTGGCCAGAACAAGGACTTGTTGACATTCCAGTCATGTTAAAGGCCCATCCTTCCCCTTCCAGGCTTTTGGAGGGTGGCTGAGCTGAGAATTGGAGAGGCATGGTGGATATTTATTTAAATATGGACAATCTTAGCATTGTGCCTCAGGACACCAGCTGAGTATGGAGCCCCATGGTGCTAGCTACTGTACAAACATGTATGAGAGCAGACCTGCCAAGAGGAGCTCACAGTTAATTATACCAGACAGGTCAAGGTTAGGAGAGGAAATGGAGGCACAGAGAGGCCAGGCATACACCCATGGTCACCCAGCTGATCAGGGATAGAGCTGGGCACAGAACCCCCCTGGTCTCTTAACTCCCAGGGTATACTCCTCTCTAGCCAGGGTATACCTCTCCCCCCCACACACACCTTACTGTGCCATTTAGTGTGCTGAATAGGTCTCCAGAGTACACAAGGGGTCACTTTAAGTGCTTTTTAGAAATTTGAAGAAGTATAATGAAATGTTGATATGGCTCTTTCTCAGGGGGCAGGTGGGAACCTCAGCAAACTACAAATGTTCCTAGCTACTTTGAGGGTGGGTCTTCCTCAGTAGATCAGAAGAGAGATGCACATATTAGCTCTGATGCTTATGTCAACCTCATAGGTCTGCAAAACAAACCTGGAACTCAAAGATATACTTCCTGCTGATGTTTCTGGCAATTCATTTAAGAACAACCTTTTGTAGGGTATTTTGGCACTTGTGAGAGGGGAGTGATCTCTTTGTTTTAGAGAAAGCAGAGAGTGGTATTGCTTAGGATAGAGAGGGTTGGGGGTTCTCTTCCTGCTTCTTTCATTGACTTTGCTACAAAACCGTGGGCAAGTCCCTTAACATCGGAATATTTAAATTGAAGGACAATGCTGGTGGAAGAACAACTGGGTATAAATGGACTATGAATAAATGTAGACTGGAAATTAGAAAGTTTCTAATCATTAGAGGAATGAAGCTCTAGAACAGCCTCCCAGTAGGAGTAGTAGTTTCAAGGTTGATCTTGATAAGTTTATGAAAGGAATTATATGACAAGGTTGTCGTCAAAAGCAGGGCACTGGACCTCAATGACCCATGAGATCCCTTCCAGTCCTAGGTCCTAAGTTTATATCTTTGAGGTACATCATTTTCTCCATCTGTAAGATGAGGATAATACTTCTCTGTCTCAAGGAGATTTGTATGGGTTTATTAAATTATTTTTCCTAAAGCCCTCTGATAGCATGTGCAAAGAGTTACTTTATTACTGAACTTCATGAAGGTACATTTAAGGTTTGATTTGAGTTTTGGACAAAGGCACATATTTATTCTATCTCTACAAGGAACATCGTTTCATTCAGACAATTTGTTTACAATGGGTTTGGTCTGATGGTGGCTCACAGACACCTACTACCCTGTTTCCCCGAAAGTAAGACATCCCCCAAAAATAAGACGTACTTCCAGTTTTGCCTCTCGCTGTAATATAATGTAATGTAATTTTGGGAGCAAAAATTAATATAAGACACTGTCTTATTTTCGGGGAAACACGGTATCAACAAGACATACACATGTATTATAATCAGGTACGTCTTACAATTGGGATGAGCAAAGTGGTTCTTTTTGGTATTACTTTGGAAATTGTAATGTACTAACTGCCCTCTTCTGGAGAGAATCAGCCCTGTCCAATATTTGTTGTGCCCTCTGGTGGTTGAAGACTTCCAAAAAGGGTACTGTATAATTCTAAGCCCTATTACTGCTGATAGTTAATGCCAATTCTCTTTTAGCCAAACAGGGAAATTCCTGTGTTTTCTGTTAGATGGTCCTATTTGCTCTTTCCCATGCTATATTTTTGTAGTGTAGCTGATTTTGGAACCTCTATGCATGTGGCTATAGATTTGTTTTGGATTTGTTCATGCTTGCAAGACTGGTTACTCTTTGAAGTGATGACCATTTTTTAAGCATAAGAGGTAGGAAAGCTGCTAATAGATGAAATACATAATAACAGGAATAATGGAAGTTAAGGAATCTCTAAAAGATGAAACTGAGAAATTTCATAAGACTATATAATTTTTTTTAAGTGTTGAGATTGTTGATGACAATTGAGATCCTGTAAAAGAGCCCATTCCTTTCCTTGGAATTTGTTCTGTTTTGCTCGCCATAGCTGGGATAATGATCACTTTTACACATCAATTACAACACAGAAATGAGTTCTGTGACAGGTGAACACGTTGAAGGTCATTTGCTTTGTCATAGCACTGAAGGCTTTGCTATTAGCCTTCCCTGTCTCTGCAGATGTAACAAATCCGTGTTCTGAGTTGTGGCACAGAGGGATAGCAGAAAACACTCTGAAAGGACTCATTTTAGGGGACAAGGCATTTGTCAACTAATTAAACAGTTTAGTACACGCCCACACAAATTATTGGTGTTGAATCAGCTCACCTTCGAGGCCAATCTTTCTCCTTTTTTTCCTCTGGTTGATTTACCTAATGGAAGCTGACAGTAAAGCTCATCCCTGATTGTCAGATTTCAGCAGAAACCTCAAGGGGGAGAGAGGAAGGCAGAGAATTGAGGAATAAAAATAGCACACATAATGAGATCCTTTATTTAGCAGAACTGCTCTTTAATGACTAACCTTCCCCTTTCTCTTTCCCGTGCACATACACATACATATACACCATCTTCTGAGGATAAGAGGTAGTGTGGAGATGGTGGTGAATGAGAAGTAGAAGATGATTCTTTTGTAACTCGGGGCAGAGGGATTCACCCATCCAATTTCCCATTTACAGCAATGGGATTTGCCCATTTCTGCTCTATGTGGCACTAAGCCATCAATGGGTGATGATGGCTGGAGCTTGCATTTTGTAGCCTTCCTGTTCCTGCTCCTGCACAGCCAGCATGTGCAAACATTATGTTAAAATTAACCTGAGAACCAGCCTCAGCATAAGAAAAGAGTGTAAAATGCAAACGTATAGGACACGGCTTGGCATGTTTCCCTAGCTGCTGTGTGAGCATCTGATAAGCTTTTGCTTATGTGCCTGAAATAACATTGGTAAATATGTACTTATGAAGCTGAAGGAAACAGAGCTGTTCATTTTTACAAATATTTGTGTTTTTTCTTCTTCATTAATCCAGTTTAACTGAAGTTCAAGATGGGGAGAGCTTATTTATATAAACAATTTTATTTATATTTTATAAATGGAGATATACCAATCTCCTAGAACTGGAAAGACCTTGAAGGTCATCGAGTCCAGTCCCCTGCCTACACTAGCAGGATCCCCCTGCCTACACTAGCAGGATCGAGTACTGTCCCCTGACAGATTTTTTGCCCCAGATCCCTAAATGGCCCCCTCAAGGATTGAACTCACAACCCTGGGTTTAGCAGGCCAACGCTCAAACCACTGAGCTATCCCCCCACCCCCCAACTGATTTTCAGTTATCAACTCAATGTCTCCCTCCCCCCACCCCTCTCTACTAACGCAAAACATGAAATCCTAAAATAGCCACCACATTACTTTGGATTCCATTGCAAGTGAGTTTTGTTTTGTCACTAGATATATTTCTGCTGTAGGCTGGATATGGATACCACAGTTGGCTTTTAAATCCACTGAGGAATGAACTCAAAAGACCAATTGGTAGCAAATGCATGTTCCTAGTCTTCACTGCAAAATATTCAGGGAAAACTTGAAACTATAGCCAGCAATCCAAATGGTTAGTGCAATTTTTGTTGCCCTGTCTCCTTCCAATTGCTGGTCTGTATGTAAGAAACTACATATCAATAACAGAACACTGAGAAACTCTGCTTGAGACAAGCAAGATAACAGCTTGCGGTAGGCATTGCTCAGTTTCCTGGCTTCAAGCCAGGTTTAGTGCATCAAACTGACTTGAGAAGTCAATGGACAAGTCTTTCTCCACCTAAAATCTTACATCTTTTTTTAACATACATTTATTGACTTTCAAATACAGCAGATAGGTGCGATTATAAGGAAAAGACAGGCTGCTAAAGAAGGCAAAAAGCTATTGTCTCTGATTTATGGATTTGTTCCAGTCTGAGAGGCTCAGAGCTTTCTTCGATAAGGGCCATAAGTGATTAGAAAGTAATGAACTATGGAAAAGGATCGGAAGATGCTGAGATTAGATCTTTGCTGAACAGGAGCCAGTGCTGGAACAATCTGCATGAAATGTCTCTTTAGTTTCAGCCTTTCAAAACTGTTGATTTATTTCTGTTATCTTTACATTTCCCACAGAAGAACAAGATATGAGGAATTAAGTAGCTAAAGATAGGGACATTGTTACTTTAATGTTCCCTTTGCTTCTGTACATTTTTAGTTACTCTGAAACCAATGCAGATTGCTACAGCTCTCATGTTCACTTTATCAGAACTTACATTTAAGACTCTGAAAACATTTCCACATTGGGGGAAAAAAATCCTTGGCAAGGTTCAAAGCTTCTGAATTCCCTGAGATTTAATTCATTTAAAAAAAAAAAACAAACCCGCACATACACACTAAGTTTTGGTCTGTGAGTCTGAAAACCTTTGTATCAACATTAGATCAAAGAAATAACATTGTACATCTAAAAGGCTTTCATATTTTTATCCTCCGCCAAGTACTTTCAGTCTAATACAAAAACCTCTTATTCAGCCTATTCTATAAAGTAGCTTCTATGAGGAGAGACTTGTATTTTCTTAGCAGTCCAGAAGTGATATAATGATTCCAATTATTTGAACTTCAGTAATACCTAGAAACCCCAAACACGATGAGACACGCTGTGCTTGGTGCTGTACATACACATAAGAGAGAGTCCATTCCTGGAAGAGCTTTCAAGGAGCATTAATTTATCCCCATGTTATAAGCAACATCTACACTACTGTCTAGGGGTGTGCTTCCCTTGCAACTGTCCACATACTCTCACTAGCTCCCATTGAGCTAGCATCAGAACAAATAGCAGTATAGCCACAGTGACAGGGTGAGTAAGTACTCAGCACAAGTCATTTGTACCTCTGCTGCCATTAGCCAATAGTTCTCAAACAAGTTCGATAAGAGCTAGTGCAAGTATGTGTATGTGAGCAGAGGAATCACGTCCCTTCCTCGTAGTATAGACATATTCTTAGAAGGAGACCCAAAATGCAGTGAGATTGAGAGTTGCCCAGTGTCACTCAAAGCCCGCATCTCCTGAGTCTCGGTGCCTTAACTACAAAACTGCCTTTTCACTATTTTCTTTCTCGTATAAAGTTTAGGCTAGAGATCATCAGATAACTTAGAAGATCAGATATCTAATACCTATTACGTCTAATGGAAATTGGAAGTTGAAATCCTTCTGGCAGCATTCACAAACTCAACCTTAATGTCTTCAGAACTACCTATTATAAGACTTTTTTAAATATTGTAATAAAAAGTTGTTCAAACCTGAATACCATACCACTTGAATGGATTTTGTTTTTCTACAAAGTTGGGTGAATAATAGAAAAGAAAATTCCTGAATATTTAACCAATTCTGGTCATTGGGCAATACTTGAGTATATTTGAGCCTTACAGAATATTTAAGTTGGCAAAGCTTTGAAACTGCTTTGTGTCATGTGGTCATATATCAACATTCAGTCAATTCTGGATACATGCATTCCAGGCAGAATATAGACTTTCTACCAAATACTTGGATGACAAATTTAGCACCTTCAATACCAAATGCCATCTGTGACATTTTGATGGATACTCCTTATCATTTATTTGCTTGTATACCAAATATATATGCAAATAATGGGATGGGTTTGTGAATGCTTCACCAAGTCCACAAAAAAAACAAAAACAAAACAAAAAAAAAACCCCAGCCACCGAAAATTCACCAAATTTTGTACTTAGCAAATACTGTTTGACCAGGCAAACAGTCTTTCCAGGAGCAACAGTGATATACCTTCATCTCAAGAGGAAAAGAAGTATTCTTACCAAAGTACGAATCTGTGACTTTCTGCCTCTTTCCTTACCAGTGAAGCTGTTGAATTCTCCCAAAGTTCTGATGGGACGTATGAGTGCTAAATCATTCTCACTCCACATATTCAGTGTGTGCCTACATTACAGAGACTCTGCTGCCATAGCTACATGAAAGTAGCTACACTGGCGTAACCCCTTAGTGTGTAGACACTATATACGTTAAATGGAAGGTATTTTTTTCCAGCTGTGTAGAAACATCACCTCCCCAAACAATAGTGGCTAGCTTGATGGAACCATTCTTCTATGGATGTCGCTGCATGGAGATTGGGGGTTAGGTTGACATAGCTATGTTAGGCGTGTGGATTTTTCATGTGTCTGACTAACATAGCTATGTTGACCTAACTTTTAAGTGTAGATCAGGCCTCAGCTGTGTAGATTTGATTTCACTCAGTAGCTCAGATGAGCTGAATGTACAGACTGTGTTTTTGCTGTTTGCCATTTGTTTGAGATCTCAGTGAGATAACTACCTAGATGAAACTTTTAATTCTGTTGCCCATCCAACCATCACTGTAGCTACTCATGTTTGTCCTTCCTTGGGTAGCTCCTTCAGATTAAGCTGGGATTCTTTCCAGCTGGGGTACCTCAGCACTAGGCTGACCATATTTCCTTGAGACAAAAACGGGACATTGGGATGGCAAAAATGGAACGGGGTTGGGGGGTCTCACCAGATGAAGTCGGTGCAGTGGCTGCAGAACGTGGGCTGAGGGGCGCAGGGGGTGTGTGTGGCTGGGGGGGGGGGCTCTAGGGGGACTCTGAGCCCAGCTCTACGGGGGCTCTTGGTGGTCTGGGGGGGCTCTAGGGGGGTCTCACCAAATGAAGTCAGTGCAGTGGCTGCAGAACGTGGGCTGCTTGAAGAAGCGCGCCGTGAATTTGTGGCTCTTGACCTCGTGGATCACCTTCTGGCGCAGCGCCCCCTTGCGGCAGAAGAGCGGCTTGGCCAGGCACTCCAGCTCGGTGGGCGAGGTGACCAGCGCCATGGCCCCACCTGGCCCCCCAGCGCCGGGCGGGGGGGTGGGAGACAGAGGGGGGACTGGGGGGGATGGAGGAATAAACAGAACAGAGATGGGGGAGAGAGAGATGGGGGGATGGGGGATGAAGAGGATGGAGGGGACGGAGGGAGAGAAGGCAGGAAGGTGAGAAGGGAGAGGATGGATGGATGAGAGAAGAGATGGGGTAGGGAGCAGGGGGGATGGAGGAGGCAAGGGACAGAGAAGGAGGGATGGAGAGAAGGGAGATGGAAGAGGAGGCAGTGGATGGAGGGAGAGAGAGAAGGGAGGAAGGGAGGGATGGAGAAGGGAGATAGAGAGAAGGAAGAGAGGGATGGAGGGATAGAGAGAAGGCAGGAAGGGAGGGATGGAGGGATGAAGATAGGAGGCAGTGGACAGAAGGAGAGAGAGAAGGGAGGAAGGAAGGGATGGAGGGATGGAGAAGGGGGATAGAGAGAAGGGATGGAGGGAGCAAGAGAAGAGGAGGCAGCGGATGGAGGAAGAGAGAGAAGGGAGGAAGGGAGCGATGGAGAAGGGAGATAGAGAGAAGGAAGAGAGGGATGGAGGGATAGAGAGAAGGCAGGAAGGGAGGGATGGAGGGATGGAGATAGGAGGCAGCGGATGGAAGGAGAGAGAGAAGGGAGGAAGGAAGGGATGGAGGGATGGAGAAGGGGGATAGAGAGAAGGGACGGAGGGAGCAAGAGAAGAGGAGGCAGCGGATGGAGGAAGAGAGAGAAGGGAGGAAGGGAGCGATGGAGAAGGGAGATAGAGAGAAGGAAGAGAGGGATGGAGGGATAGAGAGAAGGCAGGAAGGGAGGGATGGAGGGATGGAGATAAGAGGAGGCAGCGGACAGAAGGAGAGAGAGAAGGGAGGGATGGAGAAGGGGGATGGAGAGAAGGGAGGAAGGGAGGGATGGAGAGAAGGAGGGAAGAAGGAGGGATAGACAGAAGAGGAGGCAGCGGACTGAAGCCGACGGTGGAGCGGAGCTGTCCGGAGCCGCAGCCGGGGGCCGAGGTGGGGACGGGCGCGCCGGCGGGGGAGCTGCCGGCCGGACGTTATTAGAAATAAATAGTTCTCGGGCATCTTTTCCATCACCCGTCCAGCAGTGGGACACTGGTGCTGGGCTGGTGAGATGCAATTTGCTCATTGGTGATTTTGATCTCTTTGCCTTTCTCCCTCTCTCTGCTGCCTGCACCTTGCCTGCGTTTTCAGGTGCTTCTGCTGAGCTCCAATACCCAGGGGAGGTGCGACCCCTTGTGTCCTCTGCAAAGACAGACCCTCTGCAGGTGCATTTTTTAGCCCCTGAGCACGGGGCGGCCGCGTGGGGCCAGATCTCGGCTCTCGCTCCGCAGGCTGCTGGCTCAAGAGCTACCGAACAGGGAGGGAAGGTAGTGTCCACAGAGCGGCCCCAGTCTGGTTAGTTCAAGGGCCCTGCTCCCACTGAAGTGTTGCTACTGATCACAGTGAGGGCAGGATGGGTCCCTACGCGTTTGTCTCTGGAAAGAATAAAGGCGAGTAAAGCCGCGTTCCGTTTTTTACAAAAAAACGGGACAAAATTGATATTTGTATTAAAAAGACGGGACGGTCCCAAAATATGTAAAAAACAGGACTGTCCCATTCAAAACGGGACGTATGGTCAGCCTACTCAGCACAGGCAGGGTATTATTATTTGTATAGCACAAACAGTGTGCTCGGCACTTTGACACAGAATAGGGGAATTGCTGCTCCTGTTTGGATTCAGATACGGTATGTTCTTTTCCTGCAGCTGTAAAATGATTGTGCTGGTTTTGCCTACTAGACTCTCCTGATTCTTTCACAGAAGTAATAGTCAGAAAATGAAGCATCAGGTGTTGGCCAATAAAAGAAAGAGATATTGGATTTGATGGACAAACCATGCCCTAACTCTAAGGGCATGGCTACACTTGAAACTTCAAAGCACTGTCACGGGAACACTCCCGTAATCAATGTCCATGAGGGGATTATCTCAGAGCACTAGAAATGCAGCTCTCAGTGCTTGGAGCCTGTCCACACTAGCACTTTAAAGTGCTCCAACTTGCTGTGCTCAGGGGGGTGATTTTTCACACCCCTGAACTAGCAAATTAGAGTGCTATAAAGCACCAGTGTAGCCAAGCCCTCAGCTAAAGCTCCCATTAGTTTTTATGATTTTTGGTTGAAATTGGATACAACCATCAAGTTGCGCTCCAGACTTTCTGAAAACTTGGCCAACATTTACAAAAACTTTAACAAACCTCAGCGAAAAAGATCTTTCGGTTTGTAACCACAGTCCGCAATTAGGTAAAACTGGTTTCACGTTTAAAATTCAAACTGGTCTATAAAGAAAAAGAGAGGAGCCCAATCTGCATAATTCATATCAAGGAGCTTGGTAAATCTCCCCCCACAGTGATATCTGTCCAATAGGTTCACAATGTCTCCTAGTTGGGTTCACAGTTAAAGGGCCTTTGGAGTCAGGATTTCTGCCCATGTAAGTATAGAGATTTAACCTGGTTTGAAGCTGGATTTTGAACCCTGCAAAGCAGCTGGGAGTATTTGAATTTGAGGCTCCACTTTAACCTCCTATAGGCAGAAGCTGAAATTTGGGACCAGGTTCTGGTCTGGATTTCACTCCCACCAGCAAATGCTTGAGGATGAATGTGATTCCATTTTAGGCCTATCCCCATCTACAATCCTCCTTGAGCTAACCACAGAAGACACAAATACCGTCCCATTGCTATTTCTCTTATAGGTTGTCGATGGCTCCCTCTTGCAGTCACAGGCTAATGTTTTAAGAATTCCAGAATTTTGAATAAAATGGAAATGCTGTTTATTCTTTGATTAGCTTTCCATTTGCCACACTCCATTTCTGTACCTGTGTGTTACCTAGGAAACTGATGCTGGATGGAGTTGGATTGTATAAAATGTTGGATTGTCAGGGCTGTAGGGGTCTTTTTGAATAGCAGCCTACAAATCTGTGTCACAAAAGAGTGTAAATGGCTGATTATTTACATTTTTATTTGTAAGCAGAAAGAAACTCCCTAGAACTTCAGGTAAGTAAAGACAAGCGGGGAAACCTTTGAGGAAATAATGAGCACTTTCATGTGCCATATTTGCTCTGATTCAATTATTTTCTTCCTGGCTTCATCCTTGCAAATAAAAAACCACCACAAAACCAAACGAATTCTGTATATGCACATGTCTTAATTCTGCTACGCTGCACTTATGTAGGGTGATCAGATAGCAACTGTGGAAAAAATGGGATGGGGTGAGGGTAACAGGCACCTATATAAGGCAAAATTCCCCCCAAAAATGGGACTGATTCTAAAAATGGGACATCTGCTCACCCTACACTTCTGTAGCATCTCCTATTTGAAGATCTGAATATATTACTGAGTTTCCAAGAAATATAGAATCAGAGAGGTAGCTGTGTTAGTCTGGAATAGCAGAGGTAACAAAGAGTCCTGTGGCACCTTAAAGACTAACTAAAGTATGGAAGCATAAGCTTTCGTGGGCTAATACCCACTTCGTCGGATGCAAGCCCACGAAAGCTTATGCTTCAATACTTTAGTTAGTCTTTAAGGTGCCACAGGACTCTGTTACCTCTGCTATTCCAGACTAACATGGCTACCTCTCTGATTCTTGACATCATGCAAGGCACTGCATTTAGCCGTATGGAGTGGAAATCCATCAACCTCATGAAGAAACTTACACAAGTACAGACAGATATCATCTTTCTCTCCAAATGCAAACAGATGGACACAACCGCTTGCATCCGACAAAGTGGGTATTAGCCCATGAAAGCTTATGCTTCAATACTTTAGTTAGTCTTTAAGGTGCCACAGGACTCTTTGTTACCTCTGCTATTCCAGACTAACACAGCTACCTCTCTGATTCTTGACATCATGCAAGGCACTGCATTTAGCCGTATGGAGTGGAAATCCATCAACCTCATGAAGAAACTTGCACAAGTACAGACAGATATCATCTTTCTCTCCAAATGCAAACAGATGGACACAACTGCTTGCATCCGACGAAGTGGGTATTAGCCCACGAAACTTATGCTTCCATACTTTAGTTAGTCTTTAAGGTGCCACAGGACTCTTTGTTACCAAGAAATATAGATATCTCTTGTGATGCACTGATTTTGCCTTTGGATACCTGCACCAGTATGGAATCTTAGGAAAGTCAAAAAGGTTTCATTTGGGTGCAAAGGTCAGTCTGTGTGGATCTGATTGCATGGCCAAGGGCTATATTAGCACAGCAGACCCCAGTTTTGAGAGGCAGAAGAGTTCTTCTACCACAGGCTCAAGTCCCAGCAAAGGTTCCAAGCTCCCAGGCCTTTATTCTATTCAGGTGGAAAAAATTGAGTATTATATTTCTTATTATTTTAGTTTAGCATTCATGCTAGACTCTGAGTGCTTTACGTTAATCAAAATAAGCAATATTAATAACTTTACTGGACTGCCCATCAAGTTAACAATAAAACCAGTTGCTCAAAAACAGCAGCTCATCAGTCCACATGTGACACAAATGCACCCTTGGCAAAGGGTCCACTATTCTTTGCAAACAACTCTCAATCCAGGCCTGACAAACTCACTACACTAAGCACATCTTGCAGGGTATTATCCATAAAGGGCAATGTCAAGTATCTACAGACATCTTGTTACTGATTCAGGCTCATAATCATTGTGAGATGTGTGTGGGGGTAATATTTAAGAATAATGTAACTATATTGAAAGTATGCGCTATGTCTTAGTAAAAGTTAGTCACTTGGGGATAATGTGTCCTGGTGATAATACACCATTCAAGCAGAAGAAAGTTGTCATTCCGTCCTTGTTAGTCCATGATGTAATGCAAGGCTCAATTGTCTAGCCTTGTTCCACCCTAAGGCTATTATGGAAAACTATCAGAGACAACTGAAAACAATTGAAACCACTTGGAGGTAAAAAGGAACATTGTAACAGGCAGGATTATCCTGTGTATGAATAGAGACAAAAGCCTGTTTCAGTATAATAATGTTGGGAGAGGCACTCTGTATCATTCACTGAGGAAACGTTGTAGAGTAGGTGATGTTTTCATGAAAATTTGAATCCTAGTTCTTGTGAAGCAGCCAGCTCTGCAAGAGGCTGAACTTTTCAGGAGTGAACCTACTTTGTTAGGTAGGACAGGTAACTATATTAATAAGTGTACACTTGTGGTGATGGTAGTTATGGAAGGGGCTAGTATATTCTTGGCCAAGCAGCCCCACTTCACTCCACCTTTCAAGAAAGCATACCTAAGTGGTACCTGCATATAATTTGCTACTTTCCTAACGGGAAGGTTTAATCTCACAAGACAATTTTGTGAAGCAAGCTGGGTGAGGTAATATGCTTTATTGGACCAACTTGTCTACTTGAGAGAGACAAGCTTCAAGTAGGCTGGCCAGACAACAAGGGTATGGCTAGACTAGAGATTATAGCACGTTTTTTTCTAGCGCTTCCCAATGTAACGCAATAGGTATCGCGCTAGAGCCTGTGCAGATTGAAACCCTGTAGCGCTAAAGAATGGATACATTTGTAGCACTTCTGGTGGCAGTGACAGTAGCGGGATAGGGCAGGTATCCCAGCATTCAGCTGGGTGCAACCTGCTTTGCAAAGGAGGGGGGTGAGAGGGAACTGGGAAGTTGTTTGCAGAGTGAGTTTTCCTTAGCGAAAGCTGACAGGCTTTGTATTTAAGACAAACAGCTCCATCCGCAAGCATTTTCACTGGTTATTTGCTGTGTGAGTTGTTAGAGAGAAACTGCAAAGCTACTTCCGCTTTTATAAAACAACACCTCACGTCATTTGCCTTACATGGCATGTTGATTGTCTTTAATGGCTTGCTGATGGCCTTAAATGGCTTGCTGATGGCTTTACATGGCTCGGAGGCATGCAAGAGATCCCATGGGTGTCCACATTCCCAACCTTGTGCTACAGCGCTAGCGCAAAAAGCCTTCTGCCTCTGGAAAAGGAGGTTTAATACTTGCGCTTTAAACAGTGAGTAAATGCGCAAAATCTCACTTTGAAGTGTGTACAGTATGAAAATTATAGCGCTACTGGAGGGTTTTAGCGCTGCAAAGCGCCAGTCTAACCATGCCCCAAGTGTGAAAAATCAGGACAGGGATAGAGGGGTAATAGTAGCCTGTATAAGAAAGAGACCCCAAAAGCAGGACTGTGCCTATAAAATCGGGACATCTGGTCACCCTCGCTTCAAGCCACACAGAGCTCTTCTTTCCCCTTGCGGGACTGGGCCAAGTGGTGACATGAGGCTGTATTAATTCCTGTCTACAAAGTGCCCTGAGATCCTCAATTGGGCAGGCACTATAGGGAAGGCAAAGTTATGGTTGTTTGCTAGTGTTTGGTTTTACTGATGATACACATTCACAACACCATAGTCCCAGATCAGCCATGTTTCATCTCATAAAACCTGACCCTATCACAGGTCCGAACGGTGTAATGGAAAAAAGGCTCTGTGATTATCCAGCAGACTGTCTTTGACTGTACAGCACAGCCTCCCCAACCAAGAGTGTCAGACTGTCTCCTCTCTTGTTACCCAGCCAGGCTCCCTTTACAAGTCCCCTTAATTGGCTCATTAGTGTAACCTGAGGCTACCTGTCCTGCTTGGCTGATTCACTAATGAGGCTCAGCTGCCTTTTCGCAGCCCCAGACAGGCTGAGGCAGGATCTGTAAAACCTACTTATGGTCCTCGGGGTTTCAAAGCCATTCTCTCCAATTTCCCAGTGAGTGAGCGTGGCGGGCTGTCCTGCCACTGGTGGCCTTTATGGCTCCAAACCACTTGTGTACAGACAATGGGGAATTACTCCCATCTTTAGACATGCAGCTACTTCTGATACTTGATGCCTACTTCATCTCAATTAAGTTCTCATATACATAACAATATAGTGGTTACTACTCTAGCCCCAACGTGGCAAGAGGGAGAACCTCTGGTTTAATACAGCAGTTCCAAACATTGTTTATAAAGGGGCCTGATCCTGCTTCCATTAGAGACTTCCTGTTGACTTATGTGGGAGCAGGAGCAGGCCTGAAGAAGTCAGGAATGTTGTGTTAGATCCTGTTCATTCTCCAGGGGTCCAATCCAGCTAGGAGCTGAGATCAGAGACTAAGTAGGGCCTTCTCCTCACAAAGAGGTGATTAGTAGGGTGAGTAGATGTCCTGTTTTTATAGGGACAGTTGCATTTTTTGGGACTTTTTTCTTATATAAGCTCATGTAACAGGGTCTGCTTACCCCACACTAGCCCAAACAGGGTTAAGCCCATATTATTGACAGTGGAAATCCTGTCTCCCTGGCAGGACTGGGCATGCTCCAAATGCTATAGTAGTATAAAGGGAAGAAGCCCAGCTTTTTCTGGGCTGGCGGCTGCAGGGGAAGGACCTGTCTGGGAAGCTCCTGCAGAGGGCCAGCCACAGACCCTAACTGTGTCAGGAATCAGACCTGTGAACCCCAGTGACTGGAGGAGCCACCAGGGGTGACCGGCCCAGCTGACCACAGAGAACCCATTGTCTCATGGGAGATCCCAGCACACCCAGGAAGGGCGATGGAATGGTACCTCCCACCTGGGGAAACCTCATCGGCTCTGTCTGCTAGGCCATGCTGCCCTGCACTGAAGGGCTGCTCCATAGACTCTGGCTTCTAGGCCACACTGCCCTGACCCTAGAGGCAAAGACCGTCACAGTGTCTATTACCCCAAACACCCTGTCCTGTTTTTTCACAGTTGCTATCTGGTTACCCTAGTGCTTAGCACTGGTTACCCTAGTGCTATGTAGGACTCAGTCTTCAAAGGCAGCATTAACTACCAGAGTAGAGAGCCAGTTAAGATGAAATAGCAATGGACTTTTGGGGTTATTATTCTTGGGCCAGATTATCCCCCCACTCTCCCTTTGATCCATATGCAGAAAGAGGCCAGGAAGCAATTGTTCCCCTGGTACAGAATTGTATTATTATGAGGCGTGGGGAGGTTTACCTTCTTCTGAAGTGTCAGTTCAGACACAGCTAGATGCAGGATATTGCATGGGTGGACCAGTCTGCTAAGGTGGTCTGGAGAATCCTTTCTAGATGCCTTGTCTGGTGTGACTCATGCTGCTGGTCTATCGGATTGCCAGATTTAGGGTTGGGAAGGAATCCCCCCACCCCCCAGCACAGATTGATAGGGGTCTTGGTTCCCCCCCCCCCCTTTCTCTTCAGTGTGGGGTATGGATCATCATCTGGGCATCTCTCTCCCAGGGCCTTGTTTCTCCTGTTACCTGTATGTGGATCCTTCGGTTTAGCTGATTCACTGAGCTCAACATAGGGGTGCTTGTGTGGAATTTAGTGGCCTCTGATACACACGAGGTCAGACCAATGCTCTCTTCTGGCCTTAAACTCTATAGAAGTATGAAAGGAGGCGTGGAGGGCTCCACAGATCTCTCCTACTTGCCCCCCCACAAACCTTGAGGAGTATTTGCAGGGTTCGGGTTTCCTGTGTCTCCTGGACTCATCAGTGAAGTGCTGATATTACTGCTGCTGCTTTCGGTGTCTCCTCCCACAATGTGAGCTACACGATCTGGAGCATGGAACATCTGCCCTGCTGCCATCAATCATGCAGAGAGTTAGTCTGTTAAATGGTGCACAGAATACGACTGAAGGCAAATTCATTTTCCTTATAAATTTTTTTTGGAATTTCTGGTCGGATCCAGCGCCCCGTAGACTGAACCCCCTTTGCCTTTGGAGAAGCCCTGGTAAAACACACTCATTTCCAGGAAGACACAACATTTGCACAGTACAGCACATCATGTTCTGCCTTTTTACCACGTCGGGAATTGCTACGAAATTTATGCAGCATGTAATTTAAAACAAACACTCTAGAAGGGCTTGCTAAATAACAATGCAAGGCACCCCTTACGTTTCCCTGGTGTCAAACAGCCTTTTTTTTACAGACAGACCTCCAGCTCAAAAGTGTGCACAGTGTAAAAATTCTTCACTGGAGACAAGACTAGAACTTCAATTCTGACTCATAATTTCCTCCACAATATAATTGGAGGCATTTGCCATAGATGAGAGGGAATGCTGAGGTAGACCATAACCACAGAGCAATTAACTGAATGGAAAGGTCTAAATTTTAGGAGAAGTACACTCTTCACCTCTACTAAATGTCTGGTCACTTTTTGGAAAAGATTATGCAACGGGGAAGAAGAATGGAAGTTGTGTTAATGATTCACTGTGGTAGGTAGATATCTCGTCTCAAGGAATATTAACACCTATAGGGCATGGTTAGACTGGCGCTTTGCAGCGCTAAAACCGTCCAGTAGCGCTATAATTTTTGTACCGTACACACTTCAAAGTGAGATTTTGCGCATTTACTCACTGTTTAAAGCACAAGTATTAAACCTCCTTTTCCAGAGGCAGAAGGCTTTTAGCACTAGCGCTGTAGCGCTGTAGCGCAAGGTTGGGAATGTGGACACCCATGGGATCTCTTGCATGCCTCTGAGCCATGTAAAGCCATCAGCAAGCCATTAAAGACAATCAACATGCCATGTAAGGCAAATGACGTGAGGCGTTGTTTTATAAAAGCGGAAGTAGCTTTGCAGTTTCTCTCTAACAACTCACAGAGCAAATAACCAGTGAAAATGCTTGCGGACGGAGCTGTTTGTCTTAAATACAGCTAAGGAAAACTCACTGACAGCCTGATCTTCTCTCCCTGCGAACAACTTCCCAGTTCCCCCTCACCCCCCTCCTTTGCAAAGCAGGTTGCACCCAGCTGAATGCTGGGATACCTGCCCTATCCCGCTACTGTCACTGCCGCCAGAAGTGCTTAAAATGTATCCATTCTTTACTGCTACAGGGTTTCAATCTGCACAGGCTCTATTGTGTTACATTGGGAAGCGCTACAAAAAAACGTGCTATAATCTCTAGTCTAGCCATACCCATAGTGTGGCTGAAGTGGGGGCAATTGCTGGCTGAAAATGTCATATTTTGGATATGAAACCTGATATTTAAATCAAAGTCCAATGAAAATAATTACATTCCATCCATCAATTCCAGCTGAATTACCAGATGGAATTATCACTTCATCCATATATACCATGCTGCATCACTGAAATGCAGCAAATACTTTGCTGTTTAGAATACATATGGTAAAACTTCCATTGACTTCAATGAGAGTGGAATCAAGACAGCATGGCATTTTTGAAACTATTGCCCTATATGTTCTTATTTAATGTTCCCTAGCCTCAAATTCCTTTTCTCTGACTTCACTTTCTCCTGCCTTCTTTAACTCCGATATGGAGGCTGTTTCTCCAAATACAGATGCTCTGAATCCCGCTTTTCAGACAGAGCCTAACTTGCAGTGAGTTTGTGTGTGGGTTTTGCTTGTAAGAAAGGACACAGGATTTGTTGAGCAGAGTTAAAATCTTTAGCAAACCTCTGCTATGCCTAGGTGTGTCCAGTCTAGTGCATATGCTGGTAGTTTGTAAACTGGTAGTGTACCCACCTTGTGCCTTAAACCATATACACACAGTGGATATATTTAGGGCATTTGCATTTATTGTTGAATACTGCGTGTGCATGGATGATGAGTGGCCCTATTGATGCTAAACAGTAGAGTGATAGTTTTTCTTTGTTTTTTCCAATGAGCCCCATCATCCAGAAAATTTCCACAGAAATTCTGCCATTGAGTCTAGTGGGACCAAAAATGTTCAAGAAACCATTTGGTGTCAGCACAATTTGGTGGCATTATTCTTAATTGGCATTAATATTTATTTGTATTGCAGTAATGCCTAGAGCTCAGTCATGAATCTGAATCACATTACATAGCAACATGTGACATAGAACTGGGTGGGATGCTTTGGATCACTGAGTCCAGTTCCCTGCTATTGCAGGCAACCCTGTAATATAATCTTGGTCATAAATTTATCAAGCTCTGTTTTAAAACTAGTTAGGTTGTTTTTTCCTACTCCTCTTGGAAGGCTACTTCAGTTGTGCTAGGTGCTGAAGAAACACAGAGCAAAAAGATGAGCCTGACCCAAAGAGGGTGACCTGGGAATTCATCTTTTCATCACAAGCTCAGTGCCTGTGAGAGAGGAAAGACAAAATATATTCATTACTATGCCATTTATCTATGTCCCTATGTGGTAGTTACTCCTACACTGATGTAAAATTAGTCACTTAATTTTATTGGCTCTTTTGTAAATAATATTATTTTTCAATAGAGTTTATATGTTTGAGGAAGGAAATGGGCTTATCCTAGACTAATTTTGGGAGATGAACTAGCACAGTGCAGTCACTGATGAGCAATTATAATGTAAAATAACAGCAATGAACTCAAATGGCCCCTCACTGCCCATCACTGCTCTGCTTTTTATAGTAATAATATAGTCCATTAAAACCTACAATCACAGTAATGTTTATGCATTATTGGGGAGATAAATTGCATAATTCTCATTTTGCAATTTAAATGTAATTATGAGCTTACTAATGACTAAAACCTGAATTTGCTAGACTATCAGTTTTTCTAACACTTGCCAAAATTATAGGTAATTACTTAGGGCTTACAATAATTATAAGTCCATCTCTTAAATAATTAATGTGCACTTTCATGGTACAAAACAGCTAGTAATCAAACGACCTCGAGCATATATTGCAAGCCCATGCAATTAGTCCTATTGTGTAGGTCTATAGAAATGCACCCATTACAAGAGTCTGTTAAGTTGGCAGGCTTGAAATTCATGTTTGTTATATTTTATGGCACTAAACAATGATGAATGCATAACAGCCGAGAGGAGAGTGTGTGTGTGTTTGGACAGCACCTAGAGCATTGTGGGAGCTACCAGAATGCAAATAAATAACTATAATTAAAAAATGACAGGGGTTTACAACTGGGTTATTGATCCTATTGCATTGCCAAATGGTCTGCTTAAAGCATTTCTAAAATCCATTCACCTATCACCCTTTGCCACAGAAACCAAAAACTGAGCTATAATCTGTTCTAGCTGTTTGAATGTTATTACTCTCTGTTACATTTATTGTATTTATTATTTGTTTTGTGGCAGCAACTAGGAGCTCATTACACTAGGTGCTGTACAAGCACCGAAAGAAATACTGTCCTCACAACAAAGATTCAAACTCAAACCTTGACTTCAACTGGACTTAGAAGCTTAACCTGCTAAGGTGTTTCTGTAAACCTTACTAGGCATGCTTTTCACACTTTTTGGTACCTAAATACATTTCTAAATCTGGCTCTGTCTCAGGAGTGCCACTCTGTATCATTGGTTACTTTACATTTTAAACTCCATAGAGAATGCCTTTAATATGAGGTCAGTATTATGAATTTAATAATATTTGATGTCTTTCTTTAAGCCCCAGCTCCTGGACTCAAAAGATTATGTGGGATTCTCTGCTTTCATTTAAAAAAAAAAATAAAGTTTCTAACTCTGATGGCAGTAGAGGAAGGCTTGAAAATGTAAACAGTGAAGACTCCTAAACCAAAAGGCAAATAAAAAAAGAACCTCTGAGTAAAAAAAACCCATAATTTTTAAGACAATCTCTTAACGATTAGTTAGAAGCTAGCAATACTTGAAAGTTGTACTGCATTTTAATTAAGTTAACTAAAGAGTAGTTTACATGGTGCGTTAATGCTCATCAGTGGGATGTGAATTCTAAGACCCACCAACCTGTTGCACATTAACTGGCCTGTGTAGACCCTGCTGGCATGCACTAAAAGTCCCCTGGTGCACATTAATGTAGTACTGTTTGAAAGGGGACTATGTTAACTAACACTAAGGCATTTTTTAGACATTAGTAGGTCTACTTGGGCCAGTTAGCACGTGACACAGTGCACATTAGAATCCACACTACACTAATGGGTGCTGCTGCACCATGCAGAGAAGCCCAACAGTCACTGAAATATAAAATGTGTTTCCAGTCTCAAATCCTCTTTCCCCTATCCAAGGTTCTGACCTCCACTCTGCCAATCTTTCTCTGCTCTAGCAGATCCTTCGATGGATGATATACTGAAACCATTGTGCAAAGGCAATATGATGTAGTAGCCACTATAGACAGGGAGTCAGAGCTCCTGGTTTCTGCTCCCTCCTTTGCCAGCAACTCGATTTGTGACTTTGAGCAAACCACTTAACCTCTCTGAACTTCAGTTTACCTGTCTTTAAAATGAGAATGAGAATGATACTTACCTAGCTCACAAGGGTGTTGTGAGACTTAATTAATGTTTGTAAAGACTTCGAGGTCCTCCGATGAAAATTGCTATGGTATATAAGTGCAAAGTAATTATGATCATCATTACTTTCATTTGCATGTATAGTCTGTAATTAGCTGTGGATTTGTATTGCATTGACTGTGAATAATTTAAATGCTCTGCTCTTGAAGGTGTCATTTTAAGTGTTTTTACATTTTGCAGTTAGTAATAGCAAGCCCTTGTTTTGCTTTCTCTTTCTACATATTTCAGAGGTGACACATTCTACCATATGTTTTATTAGATCCCCAAATGTAAACTAGTTTCATTCTCCTCTAAATCGATCCTCCTTCTGTTAATTTAGTTATCTCTGGTCCTGCAGGTGCTTAACTCTTAGCATTAATTTCATTGGTACTACCTGCATGTTTAGAGCTAAACACGTGTAAAGTATTTGCAAGGGTAGAAGAGTTCCCTTTAGAAGCAGGATCATGCATTCAAATCTATTGAGCAGATGTCACGTCATTAATGTAGGCCAAGATATTCAATTTTGGGATGACTAATCTGAGATGATTCAGAGGCCGGGTCTTCAAGAAGGGCTGTATACCCACCCTTTAAAAATAAAGGCCTTTTAAGGTGTCTCAAGTTGGACACCTTAAAACTGAGGGGTTACTTCTCAAAATCGTAATTAGCTCTTTTTCCATGATAAGTGAATGAGTCATATGTGAACAATTTTTTTTCCACTATCCACCACGATTTACTAAGAATGCAACCGTCCCACAGCCCTGTGAAAAAAATCTTTTCTTTCCACGTTTGCATGGGGAAATCTTCTAGCTGGCTTGACTGCCACTGTTGTGAACCAGTGACCAAGATTGTCCATGGCAAGTGCTGCATTCTAATGGGCACCAGGATCCACTTAGATGGCAAAAACGTTGGGTCCACCACATGGTGAGGCATGTTTGTTAGAAGCCTTAGACACATTTCTGTGTAGGTAGATCTCATGGCTGTTGCTCTTGGTTCTTTCTAAATGCAGCTCTGAAGCACACATATATAGACACTCTTTCTGGAGTAAAAAGACCCCCACAAAATGGCCAGCACAGCCATCATTTGCATTTAGGTGTATCTGAAAATGTTACTCATTGTTTCCTAAAAATACAAGGAGTTGGCTAAGTACAGAGAGAGACATCATGACATTTTCACTCATGGCCTTCTCATTATCAGAGAGAGGGAGAGTTTTCTAAACTATACGTTATAAGTCAGCATGTTCAGCTACTACAGTGCTGGGCACCATTGTAAAAACCTAGGGACATTGTTCATTAGTCCCCCTGAGGCCAGTTAGGGAACAACATTGAGAATTTTAAAGAGAAGCTTGTGCTGGCAACAGAGACGTCAACTATGATGGCTGCTATTCAAGGCTTTAGATAGAGAGGAAACCTGACGGGGATACTCAGGACTTCCCAAGAAGAGAAGACAGGATGTTTCAGTGAGTACAGGACTAGGATTCAGGAGACATGGAGTCTACCCCTGCCACTGCCACTGATGTGCTAGATGGCTTTGGGCAAGTAACTTCACTTTTTGTGCCTCATTTTATCTAGCTGTAAAATGGGAATAATCAAGTACTCAGTAAGCTACAGGAGAGAAGTGCCATAGAAGAGATGAGTACATACCACAGAAATGAGAAAATTCCTTGTCTTCTCACCCTAACAATGACATATCAGCACTCTATAGATGATGTGTTTTAATTACTTTCAGCCTTCAGGTTCTTGTGTAACCTCTGAATTTTTAGGTTTAAAAATGAAATCCAAGATTTCAGTTAAAATATTTGCAGTACATGAAAAATAAATGTACAGACATAAATGTCTGATTTTAGTTAGAAATGGTGATATGTGCCCTGCCCCCTTCTCAATCAAACCAGCAAGAACACTGAAACTGTCCCTTTAATTAGGAGCTCATTAATAAATCCACTTGTTTTCAAATCCCCACACACATAGTACAGTAGTTTATTAGCACAGGAAGAGGCAATTTAGATTTCCTTGGATAATAGCATCTGTCACTAACCAAATTAAGGGAGGATGTGCAAATGTATCTAAAGCTGGACAAAGCATTTTGGAAGAGAGAGGAAGAAAAACAACAATCCAAAAGGAATGGGAAGATGGAAGTAAAACAGCTGATAGAATTATCTACCAAAGGCCAAAGGAACTCTCCTGCCAAAAGAAAACGTAAACCAGACTGAGGACCTAAGGTTCCACTTTAATCCAAATGTCAAGGGACTGGGCTATGCAGTTACCAGTCCTCACCATCCCATTCCTACTTTGAAACCTGCCACAGCAGGAATAGTTAGAAGAGGCCATGGGTCATGCTGAGCACCTTCTATTAACACCGATTTATTTCAAATCTCTGTACTGCTCCTCTACTGATCTGATGTCCAGCATGATGTGCGCTTCAGAGTGCTCTCCAAAAAGCTGCCGAAGTGAAAGAATCCGCTTTCGGCGGACAAGCATGGGTCGCGGCATCCCGCGGGCAGTAGAGAAAGGGCCGCTGACCCAATAAGTTGCAGCCCCACATTCAACAGTTTCAGGTGAAAATCAGTTTGAACTGATGATGATGCGCTGTTTGTGATTTTGCATTACTTTGGTGTGGAATTTGCCATTGCATAATGAATTTTTTTTTTAAACAAAAGCTTTTCATGTTTTTGCAAAGTTCCAGTAATGCTGGCAAAGCTTCAGCAATTGCTAATATGAGAAGCATTAGGCAACTTTGATATAGGTGCAATATACCTATATAATACACCTGTAATACACACTACCTAATTGTAAGTCCATCATACTCTTCTTCCCACCCCAGGAGCCCAGCAACATCACAGGTCTGCCTGGTGACTGACCTTGCTATTAGGTAGCGAAAGTATGAGATCAAAGGAATTAAAGTGCTCCCTTTTCTACTACTTCAATCAGTGATATGAGCAATTAAAATATGAATTAATCTAAGGAAGATAAAAATGCAGATGTAGAATAAGAGCTGTCGGAATCACCTTGAACTTGTGCTTAATGCCATTTAGCCTGTGTGATTAAAGAGATTTAAACTCCATTAAAAATCTGGTTGTTATAATGTTAAAAACACCTTGTCAGCTGGGTGTCCAGAATGCCTCCCATGAAGAGTAACCTTCCCATTGACTAGTTCATGTATTAATTCAGAGTGACTGTCACTGTAAATAGAAACAAGCAGCACAGTTTTAATGTGGTGAAAGGAGATGAGGTTATACCAATTTTTACTGGAGCAGCAGTATTATGATGATGATGTAGAAGACAATAGCGATTACGTTTGGTTTGTTCCTAAAGTGATCATTACAGGCCCTGACTCTAATTGTCTGGCTATTGAATATTACAGAGGAAGCAGGAAGTGGAGACAATGGGTAAAATTTACCTGTCTGAAGGGCACCGGCACAAGACCTATGAAGCAATCTGAGTTCACGTGGGTCTTAAATGGTGTGTTGCTTCAGTGATTGCATGATGTGCAGTGGAGAATGTCACCTTGTGCACTTGGAACTAGACACCAGCCTAGCCTAGTGGATAGACCATGGGACTGGTACTCAGGAGAGATGGATTCTAGTTCTAGCCCTGCCACTGCCTTGCTGGGTGATATTGGGCAAGTCACTTCACATCTCCCATTTGTAAAATGTGGATGATAGAATCTACCTACTTTGTAAGGCACTGGGAGATACACAGATAAAATTATTATTCTTTTGCATACAACAATTTGGGGTACATGCCTGCAAGGCACTGATTCCCTCCAGCAAAGGGCTGAAGACCCTCATCTTGTTGCTAGCATCACATAGGAGGCACTCAGAGCTTGCAGGATCAGCCTCTTTGTTGTTTGCAGATGGACCAAGTAGTACAGCTTATATAGTAATCCAGGGGCTATTTTCAGCTATAAATTACTGTAATTTACAGATGCCATTTATTAATAAATCAATGCTCTATTCTCTTTTTGAACACAAAGGTATATTCATGTGGAAAATCACTTAGACTTTCCTCCAAAAAATCAATATCTGTCCATGTGTCAAGTTGCAAGGAGAAAATAGAGGGGGAAAATGTCTAGAGCTGGTCAAAGACAGAGGGTATGAGGGAGGGAAATTCAAAAAAATCTGCCCTCCCTTTTTTTCAAAAATAAAAATTTTGATAACAATTTAATCAAAAATGGTTAGAAAATTTCAAACAGTTTTAATCGCTTGAGAGATGTGGTTTACAATCAGAAGATAAATAGGTTTGTGAAATTAGTAACAATTCTGTTATTACCTACATACAGTTCTCAGCTATATTACATGTGGGATATGGGCAGAATCCATAACCATTTTTATACGAATCCCCCAAAAGCCCAGACCTCAATCTCTTCATTTAAAGCAGCATCTTTATTTGCGGTAGCAACAATGAGAATTTTATCCTTTGTGATCTTGGCCTTAGAGGGCAGTATGGTCACACACTCTAAAAGAGATGTCACGTTGCGTGTAGATGGCAAGGGTACACGTACACACAACCTGACGAGGCATGTGACAAATCCGAAACTAAATTTGAAAACTTTGCAAAGTGAAGTTTTTCAGATTTAATATTGAGTCAGAGAATGGCGTAAGGTTTGGAAATACTATTGAAATGTACATTTTTTCTCCTCAAACACAGTACTATGTACACAAGTGAGGATGGCCCCGATTTTAAGTGAAACCAAACCAACTTCTTGAAATTGAAATTCAAAATATCTTTCAGAATAAAATGGGTTTAATTTAGGAAACGTGGTGGATTTTGAATTCCTGCCTCATTTAGATGTGAAAATGGCCAACATCATACAGTATTTCTGAGTAACAAAATGAGCTGGAACAAAGTGACATTTTATACCAATATACTGAACAAAAATATTTCCTTCACTTTCACACAGCTGTGTTAGCCAGCGTACTACTATAGGCAATAAGGGCCTGATGCAATGTCCACTTAAATCAATAGGTCCCTAAATAGACACCTTGTTCATGCCTTGAAAGGATGGTGCAAGGAGTGTTCTAATGGAGCTCATAATAAATACACCTCCTTTAACTGATGTATGTGAGATTAAACAGGAGTTTTCTGCATTAACCACCTACCCATGAGCGGTAAATGGAATTGAAACATAGCAGCTGACATTTGTACTAAGGAGAATTTCTTTTATTATATAGTCTTTAGGGTTGTGTTTAAATAACATACCTTATGTTGGTTTATCCCGGAACTCTGTCCCTTTCCTCCAATTAAGCAAAACCCAACAGAAATTTAGCTCAGAGTTCATTGTGCAAACTGGATGGCACAGAAAAAAGACACATCTGATTCCGACATCACAAGGGGTTTAAAAAGTTCAAATCAATTGTCTGTAGAAAATCAATTATGAAATAGAATATAGATCAATCTGCTTTAGTGTTGAAGGGAACTGATAAATTTGTACATTCTGACAGAATATCTCACATCTATAGTACAGAACAGGGAAAGGCACTGAATGGCTTATTGCTTAATGGTAAGCAAAGTATTAGCCAGAGTTGTTTTCAATCAATTTAACTAAACTTTTCCAGACCCCATCAGTGGTTCTTAGATACTTATGTCTCCAGTGCTATTTACAGACATTTCAGTTAATTCACTGGCCCCTTCCTATCACCCTCTTCTTTTTGCAAAAATGGGAAGGTACATAGTTACAAACTACTGCACACAGTAGATTAGGCAAAGGCTCAATAAAATGGATACTGTGGATTTCACTAGATTCCTTGTTTAGTAAGATTAAACTAAACCTGATGTGCTTTCAGGACCACCTTCTTTTTTATCATCAGTTCTTCCTTTAGGTCCTGATCCAAAGAGTTTCTAAGTATTCACAGGTTGCATCACTGAAGTTAATGGGAATTATGAATGCTCAGTATTCTGTATTCTACCCTCATTGAAGTCAACAACACAATCTTATTGATTTCAGTGATATATCACCTTAAATAGAGCCCCAGCCCGTAAGGTCTGCCCTCTAAGCCTAGGGGCTGAGTACTGTCTTCATATATCATCTTATACAGGAAGTGTTTATTAAAGAAAATAACTAAAAACTATACACACTGACAAACAGGCTTCCACATGGCTTTATCTCTTGTTACCAGGATTCACACCCTCTCTGGATGTCTTTACAGGTCACAGAGACAACTAGTGTCTAAATAATATACTGGAAGTAAACTATCATTAAAAGCACTTCCTGGAGGATGGTGTATGGCCTCAGGTCTCAATACAATCAGAAAAGGAAAGAACCTATAAGGGAATAAGCTTCCTTTAGCATTAAATTGAATTATTCATTCGTTCGTTCATTTTCCAATTGATTTCTCAGTGGGAGAGGAGGGTGCTCAGCACCTCTTCTGATTAGACTCTAGTTATGTTTCCTACTGCATCTAGAGTGTATTGTAATATCAGTGGCCTTATGTACATTTCATGAAGGCATTAGAACAAAACACAAAAGAATAAAAGATAAGCTAAGATGCGGCAAATATAGTTTAGCTAAAAACACCCCATTAGATGACATGGATTGTGTTGCATCTTTCATTTGAACATGGATTAACATTAGTTCCTCAGTCTACTCTAGGAAGGTTTTTACATTATTTTCATTAGGGTAGCTCTGTTTTTCATCCCTGCGAATCTTGGCTTGTGACTGGGCTACCTGAAAAAGAATTACACACAACCAGAAATGTTTGCCCGTTTGTTGCACCTTATCGTGAAGTTGCATAAGAGATTCCATAGCTAAGGTTATAACAGAAGTTCTGCTAAGAGCCAATTTGTCAAATGTTCTAATATACACGTTTAGGTCAATGAACTTGAAGATTGCTATGCCACATCAAGTGCAGAGGTCATCTGTGGTATACATTTTGGAGTCATTTGGCCCTGAGATTTCCAAGATTCAAGCTCCCCACCCTCAAGACTTCTGATATATGATCGCCTTTTAAAAATGAAAGGTTTTCGTAAATCTTTTTGCACTTGGATTCAGAGCAAACAGAGGGAAGGAGCCACACAAAATATATCTCTGTACTGCTCCTCTACTGATCTGATGTCCAGCACTGAGTGAATAATAGTAAAACAAGGATAAAAATAGCTTCACCAATCTTAACATCCAACCACCAACTCAATGAGTGCTTTTATGGCTGCTGATTGTAGGAAAAGGGGCAGTCCAGGTAAATACACAGAGGGAAATCTTCTTTTGCTATGTTTATTTCCTTCTCTGAAATTTTCTTTTCTCCTTGTGGGGCTGTTTTCCAGGATTGCATGAAAGTGATGTGGCATGAGAGAGCAGTAAAAGCAAAGAATGTTGTGAAGTCATTTTGGTTAGTTATGGAGAGATGTTAAAATTGCAGTTTATTTGCTGTCATTTAATTGACAGGGGCTGGTGTTAGAGAGAAAAATTGGCAGTAGATTTCTATTGCTGGGAATTGGGATGTGGGATTAACATGTTGTATAATGATAGGAAACAGGAAACATTTTAACTGGTCTCTGTTGTACACGACAGAGCATCTTGATTTAATAATATGCTAAGTCTGCAAGAACGCCTTTGTAGCAGCATATCTATGCTAGGCAAGACAGCAGACTATTTGTGGGGCGGACTCAGGTGCAGGCACTGCATGCCGAAGCTGTGCTGATCAAATATTTACGCTGTTTATTCACGTCAGACACAGTATCAGAACAGATGGGAGTGCGGACTAGTGAGTGACAGTCCAACTGGCAAAGCCAGAAGAGAGAGGGTAGAGAAGGGGAAAGACTGAGGAGACTGAGTCCTAGATCCACATAGGTTGTTAGGTACCTAACTCCCATTGACAACATAGTACTGTTTGAAACAGAACTACATCCCATGCGCACTAGAGGATTTTTAGTGCATGCCAACAGAGTCTACATGCACCAGTTAGTGTATAGTACATCTTGGTCCTGGTATTTGCTTGAGCACTGTCTACACAGATTAGTTTATTAAAAGATTTATTATATTTAAGCCAATATAACCCCCACCCAAACAATTTCCACATTAGAATTAGAATCCTGTGCATTAAAATTTACACCCTTCTGGTACACATTGCCACACAGCTGCTGAGAGAAGGTGTTCGCCTCTTACTCCCTCTTACAACCTTCCCAGCTGCTTGGGGGTCTATCCTCCTGCTTCTTCTCTCCTTGGGGAGGGACAGCCTTGGGTGTCCTCTTGGGGTGTCTTCTTCCCTTCCTAGCTTCCGAGTGGGGATGGCTTATTTCTTCTTCCTCCCTGACTTCCTGGCTGCTTAACAGAGCTGCAACATGGAGAAGCTCAAGCTTGCACCTGCTTTATACCTGGGTCTGGAGGGACTTACTCCAGAGCAAGATTGCGGTGCAAGTCTCATAGAAGAATGGGAATGCTGCCCGTGTGCTGCCTGTACTATATCCAGTTCAGGCCTAGTGCTGTTCTACTGTTAATAACCCTTCATTTCCCTGAGCATTGCAGTCACAGGCGGAGGTTATATTGACTTAAATATGATAAATCTTTTAATAAACTCATCTGTGTAGCCCATGCCCAAGCAAATACTAAGATCAATGTATTAAAACACAGGCAGACAATCCCTTGGAATGAGGGATCCCAGCTTGTTAAATTAGGAATATTCACAGGGCAGGTAGTGCTGCTTGGTTGGCTAAGCCAAAGTCCCCATTGCTCAGGTATCTCCTCTTATCCAATTAAATTGTCTCTGGGCTTAGCTGGCTGGAGATGAAAAGTGCAGAAGCAGTGTACAGTGCTTACATAACCGAAGTGTTTTCTGAGGCAATCATTGTAGAAGTTAGCTAATGGCAGGGTAGGCGGGCCTCCTGCTGAGTTTCCATTACCTTGTAATTTTCAGCTTGTTCACTGTTGCAATAAAGCCCCTCTGTCTTGTAATTCCTCCAGCATTCCTGTCTCATCTTCTCCAGACTTGAAGTACATAAGATGCTTTCTGCTGGGGGATTTATTGAGATAAGTTATTGAAGTCAAGCAGTGAGGCAAGCATCCAATATTACTCTATTCATCTCTGAATTTATGTTCACACTGTCTTTTGAAGGTCCAATGTAATCACAAACAATTTGTTTTGTATATGTTTAAAAATTCATAATTTTCTTGTACAATGGGAAAAAACAGCACTTGTGGCTCATTAGTGGTGGGATTCACAAAACATCTGGCTTTTCCTTTTGATGTAATTTCTGTATGACTAAAATTCTGCCTTCGTTCTGAGCAGTTCAACGAGGAGGTGCAGCCGCTCTGCCAGAAACTCATTAAATGTGCCCATGAGTCAAACTGTATAATCTTCCAAATGTGTTTTCAGAGAATTAGAATCTTTTTCCCCTGGCATACTCTGATCATGAGACAGTGATTTGGGAGGATCCTTTATGGCTAAAGCCTACGCAGATGAAGCCAGTCTCTGCTCCAGCACTCCTATGCTCTGCATCTCAAGTAAAGCCAATATCAGAGCTTTCTTATGGTTTGTCACTAGAGTTAGGTTATTTCCTGGAGGCCCAGACCAGACTGGAGGCCCATTGTGTTAGCTACTGTAGAAACACTTCATAAGAAGCAGGACCTGCCCTGAAGACCTTGCAATCTAAATAAGCCAGATAGACAAATAATATTACCTTTGTCCCTGTTTCAGTGGATGGGGAATGGAAGTATAGACATTAAGGGCCTGCTTTGTATAAGTGCTGAGAAGTGGTGTAGTGATATAAAAAAGTGGGTAAACTAACCCAAACTGAATTCCTTATTCCCCAAATGAGAAGCGAGTAAACACCCTGTACCTGCTTTTACTTTTGACCGCACTACTGATGCTGAGCACCCAAATTTCCAATGGACTAGGGTGTTTTGAAAATTAGTCCCAAGCTGACTTGGCCAAGGTCAAACAGGGAATCTGTGGAAGAACTGGGAACACTGCCTCCCAAAAGCAGAGCCTTAACCATAACAGCACCCTTTCTCTCTGCCTAAGCAACTCAAATTGCCACCATTATGCTCATTCTGGGCTCATGGACTTCTCTGGATAAAGATGTTATTGCAATTAGATGAAGTGTGTCAACTCAGCCCTGTGTCCAGTTATGGACAAAATATACTCTATCATCACCACTTCAATCAAAATCCACAACAGAGGGGATTTATACTCCTGAAGCCCAAATCAAACTTTATTGGTCCAGTTGAAGTTTCTCTGTTGGAAAAACTCTGCCACTGGCACCCAGACATTCAACTAGAGCAGAGATCCAGAAGAACCAAGTGGTCTCAAATTCTGGGAAGATAGTAAGAGCTAAGCACTGATCAGAAAGTCACACTGCTTGTGTGAGATGTCAGTGAGACTGTTGCAGCCTGTTCCAAAGCCTGTTGAAATCAAAGGGTCTCTCCCTTAAATGTCAGGTCAGAAGCTTAGCACTGCTAGATATTATAACTGTTGCTAGTATATAATGCTAATGTAATGCTAGTAGTGATTCTCTATTAGGGCATCAAGCCATGGTACCCAGACTGGGAGGGAAATGTGACCAGAGAGAAGGAATTGCCTGATTTGGAGGAATGCTGAACCATTCAGAATTTACATTAAATTAAAATTGGGGTCTACTTATAAGTACAATGCTAACAAAAGTCCCTGGCTGTTCTGATGATCCAGAGACGAATGTTGAAAGAGCTGCTTTAAGCTGAGCAAAGCCACACATAAAAACTGAAAGGGAGGATAGTCTGCTTAAGCAACTCAACAGCGGTAGATAGCCTCCGGTTCTGCTTCCTGTCATGTCAGACAGTCTACATGGTTTTAGGCATTTAATAAACTTAATTCCCTTTCCATCCAGCAGAATCCTTAGATGTTTGGAGAGGTGTTTGCACCTTCCTTGCCACATGACAAGACTGCCCCTGAAATCAAGCTCTTTCCACAAGTTCACTTCCAAATAGGTCTTAAATTGCCTGGCAAATTTATCCTCTAATTGATGTATGCTCAAACTCTCATCAAACTCCTGTTCCAGCTGTATAGCTCTGATTTGCACGACTGATTTGCATGTAGAATCAGTCTGTCCTTCAGGACTTCCCTTTACCAGTACATTTCTCACTACCTTTATCTCCTACTAGTTGGGAATGTGCCAGATGCACAATAGTAGCATCAGGATTTTAAATCCTCCAGTGGTGAGTGGATTCTTTGTGGTTGCTATTTTGGGTCTGTTTCTCATACATGTAAGGGGAATTCATGGTCTGACAGCTTCTGGACAATTGGACTGAACTAATGAGAGGAGATTTTCAAAAGCACCTATGGTTTTCAATGGGAGTTGTGCTCCTGACTTTATTAATAGCATTTGAAAGTCTTACTCTGAAGTGCTTCCGTTTGCAAAGTTACACCACCCCCAGTGTGGCTGGGCTTTCTGCATGTGCATCCTGCATGTTACTTTCAAACTATGACCCACAGGACTTTTAGAAAGTATCTTTTGCAGATGAGCCAAAGCCATTTCCTGGGAGCTTCCCACAGCTACCTTTTGCCAAGCCAGTAGCTGACCTCAGGAGGAAGACTTTTTTTTTTTTTTTTTTTTTTAAACATTTTACACTAAGGGTAAACTCCCATGGCCAGCTCCAGAACTGGTGCAAATCAATGTACTTCCATTGACTTCAGTGGTGCCTATTTACACCAAAGCTAAGCAAAGAAAAACAGATTTGAGCTCTGAATTTGGATCATCACTTGGATCCGGGTCCACCTCTAATTTCATTCTGGAGGAGATGAACTACTTACATTGTTTAAAATATGTTTCCCAAAAGTTGCATCATCTAACAAAGCCTTTTTTCCCCTTGCATAATTAATAAACTTTGCTAGACCTTTTTTGCTTTTGTTTTCCATCAGGTCACCTCAGCAATTGGTGATAAAGGCTAAAATGAATTTACCAAGAATTTTAAAGTATCCATATAATGTAACATTAATCAATTAGAGGTTCATCCAGTTTAAGCCCTCAGATGCATTTGTGTGGCATGAGACCAGAACCAAATCCTTCTAGCAGCTGAGAAATATGCACATCCATGGGGGAAGGTAGCTGGTCCCAATATATGGCACATCAATCTACAATGGAACTTAATAGTTCATGAGCACTCCATAGGTTGAAAGTCATCTGTATGAACCTCTCAGTTAATACCAACACACCAAAATGTTTCAGAAAAATAATCACAATCAGGTCATCAATAATTTCCAAGATGATAAAGGTACCGATATCGTAATTTTAAAACAACACTTCCTCCTGCTACAGTTCATAATGAATTGTATATATTATTGTTTATAAGAAGTTTGTTTTTTAAAAAAAGTTTTACAGGTCCCCCCCTTTCAAAAACAAACATAAAAACAAATATCTTGTATTTTGTCTCGGATCACATGTTTTTAAGGAGGAATATAGTTACTATAGTTACTCAGAAAAACTCCTAAAGTAGGTTTGTTCCTGCCTGCCCCCTAAAACTCATGCATTCAGCGAAAACTTACCTTGATTCAGAAGGGATTCCTTAAAGAGTACAATGGATGGAAGCTCACGTCTCAAATCAGGCCTGTGCGACTGTTAAAAACATCTTGGGGGCAAAATTCAATCCTGATGTAAGCTGGTGTCACAACTCCACTGAAGACAGTAGCTGCTCCCATTTACACTTGCTCTAATTTTTATTTTAACATCTGCTGATTTTTTTGTTGATAAATCAAAAGGGTATTATTTCCAGAATCATTATAAAATACCTCTCATAATTAGAGCTGTCAACTAATTGCAGTTAACTCATGCGATTAATTCAAAAAATTAATCACAATTTTTTAAAAATATTGATTAATCGCCCTTTTAATCACTCTGTTAAACAATAGAATATCAATTGAAATTTAAGACTTATTTTTGGGTGTTTTCCTACATTTTCAATATATTGATTTCAATTACAACACAGAATACAAAGTGGATGGTGCTCACTTTATATTGCTGATCAATATTTACACTGTAAAAATCATAAACAAAACAAACAGCATTTTTCAATTCACATCATACAAGTACTTTAGTACAATATCTTTATTGTGAAAGTGAGACTTACAAATGTAGATTTTTTTTTTGTTACATAACTGCACTCAAAAACAAAACAATGTAATACTTGAGCCTACAAGTCCATTCAGCCAATCACTAAGACAAACAAGTTTGTTTAAATTTTGGGAGACAATGCTGTCCCGTTTCTTATTTACAGTGTCACCTGAAAGTGAGAACAGGTGTTTGCATGGCATTGTATAGCTGGCATTGCAAGGTATTTACATGACGATATGCTAAATATTCGGCTGCCCCTTCGTTCTTCAGCTACCATTCCAAAGGACATGCTTCTGTGCTAATGACACTCGTTAAAAAAAGTGTTAATTAAAGTTGTGACTAAACTCCTTGGGGGAGAATTGTATGTCTCCTGCACTGTTTTACCCGCATTCTGCCATATATTGCATGCTATAGCAGTCTCCTAAGATGACCCAGCATGTTGTTTGTTTTAAGAACACTTTCACAGCAGATTTGGGAAAATGCAAAGAAGGCACCAATGTGAGATTTCTAAAGATAGCTACAGCACTCACCCCTAGATTTAAGAATCTGAAGTGTCTTCCAAAATCTGAAAGGGACGAGATGAGGAGCATGCTTTTAGACGTCTTAAAAGAGCAACTCTGATGTGGAAACTACAGAACCCAAACCACCGAGAAAAGAAAAATCAACCTTCTGTTGGCAGCATCGACTCAGAAAACAAACATGCATTGGTCTGCATTATTTGGATCATTATTGAGCAGAACCTATCATCAGCATGTCCTCTGGAATGGTGGTTGAAGCATGAAGAGACATATGAATCTTTAAAGTATTTTGTGACAACAGCTACAACAGTGCCATGCGAACGCAGGTTCTCACTTTCAGGTGACATTGTAAAAAAGAAGCCAGCAGCATTATCTCCTATAAATGTAAACAAACGTAGTCAGCGATTAACTGAACAAGGTGTAGGTCTGAGTGGACTTTTATTGTCTAAAGTTTTAAAATTTTATTTTTGAATGCAGTTTTTTATATACATAATTCTACATTTTTAAGTTCAACTTTCATGATAAAGAGATTGCACAACAGTACTTGTAATGGGGGAATTGAAAAATACTATTTTTGTTTTTTACAGTGCAAATATTTGTAATCATGTACTTTGTATTCTGTGTTATAATTGAAATTAATATATTTGAAAATGTATATATATATTTAAATGGTATTCTATTATTGTTTAGCAGCACAATTAATCACGCCATGAATCACGACTAATTTTTTCATGCAATTCATTGCAATTAATTTTTTAATCGCTTGACAGCCCTACTCATAACTGATCAGGCCTTTCCAAGTTATGCTGTGCATATTTTGGGATTCACTGTGAATGCCCTAAGTTGTTGGCCAAAATATATTATAGCTGAAGCTAAACAATGCTCTACAAATATTTCACTTTCACTCTGTGCAGTCACTCTCTGTAGCATAGCTAGCTCCCTTCCATGCCTCCTAGACCAAGCCAAAATTTAGGAACATTGTATGCGGTGGCATTAAGCAGCACAGGCAATGTTAATATGGGAGTTAGAGATGCCCTAGGGTCCTTGTGTCCATCTGGCTAGGAAACTGCATCCATGCCTCTAGTCATTGTGAGCACACTGTCACCATTTCTAGGCTGGACTTTGGGGACTCACTCAATCCAGGGCTTTAAGTAAAATCAGTTGAAAGGTACAGCTCTTGTAACGTACAGTTGCCCACCTCTTTGGCAGGAAAGACTGACGAATGCCCATCACAGTTGTACTCCGAACACTCCCTTGGTGTCCTCATTTCATCCTATATCTGACTCAAGGCCCTGTAACTAGGCTTTAAACACATTAAGGGCACCTCTCCACAGTCGAGAGACTTGGGCTTGTGGGGCTCATGCTAGTGCTCAAACAAATAGCTGTATGGTGAGCACTTTGAAGTTGCTGCTTGGGATGGAGCTCAGACTCTGACACCTAGGAAGGTGGGCTTCAGAGTCCGAGCCCCAGCCACAACTTCACAGCTGTTCTTAAAGTGCTAGTGCAACCCTCAGTAGCCCAAGACTGTCAATCCATGCTGGGAGGCTCGTTGCTGCGAGTTGTGTAGATGTACCCTAGGAGGCTAGGACCTGGCTATCTCAGAGACAATCTCTCAATCGCCTACAGCTTGACATATCAGGCATGATAAAGCTCCAAATCCACAGTGTGAATCTTTTGGAAGCCCTTTAGTTATTGCAAGGGAATCAGATAAAATAACCAGGAGAGCTGGGCTCTGTTCCCAGCTTTGCCAAAGGCTTCTTAAATGACTTTGGTCTGCTAACTTTTCTGAGCTATAGTTCCCCAATTTATAAATGTCACCTTATTAGGGTATTGTGCAGCTGAATTCATTAATATGGCTACCAAGGACACCCAGAGTTAAAATGGGAAGGATTAAACAAAGCCAAGAGTTTGGGAAAGGGAATAAAGCTTAGGTTAAAAGTGGTTGAGGAGAAATGTTCCATATGGTCACATTATTCCATGAATGCCTAGTGTAGCATTTCTTGCACATTCCTCTGAAACATCACTTTTAGATACTAGACTGGCTGAACCTCTGCTTTGATAAAGCATGGCAATTCCTGTGTTCCCAAAGTGCTTTGGGATCCTCAGACAGAAGGAGACCGAGAACTGCAAAGCGACTTCATTATCTTCTTATTATATATAATGAAAGGGCATGAGCACAGTGAAGAAAGAAAGCTGTGGAAATAACTTGGTACTTGTTGGATTTTTTTCTTGTTTTATTACCCTAATGCTAAGGGGGATGATAGCACAGAAAAGTAGGCCAACATCAAACCTGGGATGGAGGGGAAATGTGGATCAAAACGGCAAGAATGACCTACTTGAAGAGGGGCAATTGAAAGATGTACTGAAGCCTCCACTGGAATGAGCCACTGTCTCTTTCTTACTCTGACTGAGCTTTGAAGAGCTTGGCAGTGAAATGGTTGTGTAGGCATATGTCCCTAAAAAAGAAAGGAACGAAATCCAGTATTGATTTAGACAGAAAAGTCAAATGTTTCTGTGGCTACAACTGTGACAATAAATTCAAAAATAATTCAGGAGCTTCTGGCTCTCAACATGACAGACCAAGGAGATATGCTTCCTGGAGTGGAGCCTCCCCCAGGGATAGCAGAGAGCTGTGGGAGAGGATTAATGACTGCACTGCTGAACCTGCACAATGCACAGCATTAGGAGGGCTTTGCTATAATGAAACCTTCAGCCTTCAGACTCGCTGAATAGCAGCTGGCAGCACTGTAGAGAAGCTGCGCACAATGGGGGAAAAAAGGGTCAGACTGAAAAAGCGGAGACGGAATTAAAAATAATAAGAGAAAAAGGGGGAAACAAGCAGCTGAGAGAGGAAGGGTTTCTATTTGGCAGCAGCTAGTTAGCAATTTTCTTAGTCGGGGATGTAGTTATGGAGGGATTTTTTCATGCACGGTTCTCATTAATTTCTAATGTGAACTGGGCAGCCAATCTCTCAGACAGCTGTGAAAATCTCACCCATCCTGTGTAGTTGAGTACCATAGCTAGCCCCCTCTTGTATTGTGGTATCACTGAAAAGCTGTGGTATCACAAGCCAGTCATTGTGCTGGGCACTGTACAAATAGTGATCAAAAAGATGGTCGCTGCCCCTGAGAGCTTACAATATAAGACACGAGACAAGTGGATACAGATGGACATTTGGAGAGCACAAGGAAACAATATTGCTCAGTATAACATAGCTTTATACAGTGTCAAAGAGAAAGAGAGAGCTAAGAAAAAGGTGGCATCAAAGTACATAAAACCTACCAGTACTATGAAGTCCACTGTTTAAATGCTTGTAGAAGATGCAGGGTGTAATAGAATGGCCAAACAAATGGGGTAAAAAATGTAGAGAAAATGTCCATTGCCCCCTCCCCCTCATGTTACAATGTTGAAATTTCAAATTTCAATGTAATTTTAAAAATATCAATCAACCCTAGATGTTGAGAACAAATACATGCTGCACAGACCATGTGAGTGAAATATGCCCTGTGCTACTCCCGCTCTAGGCCTATGCAGCACTTTAAGACCTATTAGGACAAAAAGAAATAGATTTTCATGTGGCAAAGTTGGTAAACTGGACTCTAAGACAGTGACACTCAAAATTTAACAGCCCAGGTTCCACTTTGTTACCAAGAGCAGTTGGAATGGTCCACAGAAGAGCTAAATATATTTATATTTATACAGTATTTCTATACTAAAAAAAACCCATGCTAAGGGTACATGAACATTGCACACAAGTCAGGGAACATATCAGTTCATGCTAATTGTCACACATGTCTCTGCTTTATTTAAGTTGCTATTTCCTACTCCATCAATTATGGCAACAGTCTTACACAGTTCCAAGGAAAGCACTGCACACAGATCTCTGAAGAGTGATGTGTAGCAGCTTTGAAAGCCAATGGTCAGTGTGTGAGGCACCTGGAGAGCAGACTGCCCTTAGATGGAATGACAGTCCTTGGCCATGCTTAATTTGTGCGGGGGCATGCCAGAACGGAGCCTCTAGGCTTCGCCGTTCATAGCCCAGGTATCGCTAGTCTTACCGTATCAGTTATAACAAAGAGTCCTGTGGCACCTTTGTTACCTCTGCTATTCCAGACTAACATGGCTACCTCTTTGATTCTTCGTATCAGTTATGAAAGTTAAAAAAAATTGCTTAAGCCCTGGACCTCTTTCATTGCAAATTAAGCATTGGTCTTTGGCTTGGTATTTAAGGAGACAGCAGTAAGCACAATGAGAACTACTGTTCTTGTATAATATAAACCGAATAGGCTCCTGCTTTTTTAGGTTAACTGTATGTTTCCCTTTATAAGTCTCACAATTCTGTCAGCTTTTCAAATACACATGAACAATTCCTTGCAGAGTAATCATTGTAGTTCTTGCTCTGACATGGATTCCCTCTGAGATATGAAGTAAGTCACTCAACATTGCTCTCTCTTGCTTGTCCAAGTCACCCAGAAGGCCAGAGCCATGAAAAGAAGCCCGATCTCCTGAGTTCCAGTCCAGTGCTCTCTCCACTAAGCCTCAGTGCACTATGATGTTATTACCCATTTTATTAATGTGCATGATAGACATGTTAGACCAGATTCTGATCTCAAGTACACTGACATAAATCGGGAGTAGCTGCACTGACTGCAGCAGTGTGACTCACGACTTACCCCGAGCAGATGAGATCAAGATCTAGCTTATGCAGCACTCCATACATTGAGGAAATGGTTGTCTTTTCTTTTTATCACCCAGCTGTTTCTAACAAAAGCATCTCTAGCCAATTACATCATTTTGTAAGTTCTAATTGGATTTTATGGACTTGAAATTCCCCATACGGATTTGCATAAACTGACTGATGATTTATGACATAACAATACAAAAATAATATCAGAAAGAAGGACAGAGCAACGCTGAATGAGAATGAGAAACCCAGAACGCTAAATAACAGCCTGCATAGGCAAGGATGGGGGCATAATACACCAAACAGCAACATGCTGGGGCACAGGTGGAGAAGGGGTTCAAGGGAAACAAAGAAATTGCTCAACACAATGCCCAAAATAAAACCTTAGAAAGTAACTGGCTCCAAAGCAAACAGGTTCCATTGACCAACCAGCGGAAAGGGCATGGCACACAAGGAGACATGGTATCTTTACGTTTTGTCTCCATAATAAGACAGGAAGCTTCAGCTTATTATTTATCTGCTTTTGAATTTTAATGAACAGTTTGAGTGATAATTACTAAATTTCTATATTTATATAAAACCAACACATAAAATATCACAATTTGATATTTATGAAGTGTCAGTTTGCCATAAATACAGAGATTTGTTAATGAGCACTGGGAACTATTCATTAAAATTCAGAAGTAGCTAAATAATGAATAGGAATTGCTGTTTATTCATTAAAATTCTCAGGGAAAAAATAAAAAATATCTTTTTGCTTACTGCTGATGAATCCAGCCCATTTTATGAGAGATTTGTTTTAATTAGTGGTATTTTGCACTATTAGTGCCAGGATAGCATAGAGCCATTTGCACATCACAGGTTACGAACAGGATCACATTAAGACAATCCTAGGAACATGTTCATCTATAGAATGGCAGGGACCACATATACAATGCTTGCTGGACATTCTGGCTCCCAGACAAAATTGCTGTCTCTCCAGTATGTTCATAAAAGAGGTGAGGGACTTAACCCCTGCTCAGCTTTGCAAAGGACTTGGTCGTGGGGCGTCAACCGACCCATAATGGAGCAACGGCTCTGCTGAAGTATAACTGGTAGGTGACCCAGAGAACATTTGATTTCAGAGTTAGTATCTTCTTCAGATGAACAGGACAATTCAAGTCTATCAATGGTATTGTTTCAGGCTGGCTGCAAACTCAGGCTGACACCTTTGCCTTGGCTATGCTTAGGTCGGGTTTTCTAGTTTATCTTTGCAAGACTGTTAAAAACATAAAATCTTTTTTCTAGTGGAAAGACGATAATCCCAGAGATGACAGCCTGACCCCCCCCCTTCATTAGGGCCCACATTTCACCCCAGGAAATGGGGGGCCTAAGTGGAAATCTCTACTGCCTGTTATGGGTTGGGTTAATCCTTGTTGTTTTGGGTAAGGCGTAACCACCACCTTACATTTAGGATAAATGTAAAGAAACCACTGTGCAATAGTTCAGAGACCCACACCCCGAAGCCAGATCCACAAATAGCAGGCTCTCCCATTGTTTTTCTCTTCCTCATGGAAATGACTTGCAGGGTCCTGAACTTTGGTTATTCATTGAGGTCAAAAGGGGTAATGTGCCATGGCTTCTGTTCAGCCTTACTGTGAACAGTGGAAAGCTTCCCTCAGAGGGATTCCACAGGCTTGCCTCTGGGCACAGATGCTGGATTGGGGACAGATCATTTAGCATCGTGCAGGATTGAGCCCTGGGTTCTTCCTGCTCATTACAAGCCTAGTCCAACTCCTCCTGAAGTCTATGGGAAAACTCCCATTGGAGATGATGAGTGTGGCTCCAACCTACAAGCTACTGTGCACCCTCAGCTCCCCCTGACTCTCATCATTGGTTCCTAAATCAATAACCAAACTTCCTAGCTTCTGAGATTCTGAGAGACCCACTTCTCCTGATTCTCAAGCCTAACAGACTGTTATTCGGGGGGGGGGGGGGGGGGGGGGGGACGGGACGGGACGACCACATCAGTACTGCCTGGGGATGCCAGAGAAATTAGGCTGTTGTTTAATTTTGATGTATTATAATCTGAACTTTGGGAATATTTTATATACAATTTATATCCATAAAACTGTAATGTTCATAAAAGTTTTATTAAATAACTCATCTGCTATATTATGATGAAAACACCAAAAAGAATTTGTAGAAGCACATTAGCATCAGCTGCATTGAATCACTTGAGGAAGATTCTTGAAAACAGAATCAGGGTGGTAGCCGTGTTAGTCTGGAATAGCAGAGTTAACAAAGTCCTGTGGCACCTTAAAGACTAACTATAAAGTTTTGAAGCATGAGCTTTCGTGGGCTAATACCCACTTCGTCGGATGCTTGCATCCGACGAAGTGGGTATTAGCCCACGAAAGCTCATGCTTCAAAACTTTATAGTTAGTCTTTAAGGTGCCACAGGACTTTGTTAACTCTTGAAAACAGAGCACTCTGAGCTGTATCTTTGCCCATCTCTACCTTCTCCCCAGTTTAAAACTAATTTTGGTTTTTTTTCTTTCTATTCATTGCTTTCTTTTTATATATACTTTGGCTTCTGTGTTTCTTCCCTCATGCTATGGAAGCAACAGCACTGAATGCTGATTAGACTAGGCCAGACTCTGGTCTGGTGGCAGTATTTCATTGGTTCCACGCTGTTCGGAAAAGGTTACTTGACTCACTCAAAAGTATATTAGTGATGGTGCAGGGAATTTAAGAGCCTGCTCCAAAGCCCACTTAAGTCAGATGGGATTCTGTCCCAATGAGCTTTGGATCAGGCCCTATGTGAGCTGGGTATTTCAAAGGCAATTTTGTCAGTTTTATAACTGTAAAGAATAGAACTTAAAGGAGTGTCAGGCAGAGCATGGAATTGAAAATGAGGATTCAAGGGCCTCTTTTAAAAAACTCTGTTCTTTTTTAAATGAAGAAACGCTGAGTGCCATTTGTCTATTAAACAGGGATTTATTGGGTCTGGGCTGTAAAAGGTCCCCTCTCTACCTCTCACTCCTCCTGTCTCCTCTAAACCTTTTGCCTTTCCCTGAAAGCTGGATTTAAAACAAAAGAATGTGTGGCTTCATACAGAATACCAGATTGGTCCCTGTGGGGAACAGAATTAATTCTACTCAGGAGCAGAAAATGAAACCCTGACGTGTCAAAGCATAGACAGAAATTCAATATCCCACTGAGCCCATCACTAAGCATACTTCACCCTTTCTTACATGTCTATCGCTCAATCAAATGTAGATATAGGAAGAGGGTTTATTTTATTTCAGCCCAGTGTTATGGGGGGTGTGTGTGAAGGGAGGGAGGGAGAGGATACTGTAGCAGTAGTTGCTGTCTGTTTGCTGTTTGAGATCTATAATTTCGTAAATGCCAAATGTATTAATCCAACCTGTCATGTTGCAACTCTGTAGATCAAATGGGATTAAGCGATTTAGTCAAAGCTCTCCTGGTACATTTAAATAGTATGACAAGAAATGTAATATTTGGGGAAATGAACATTTTAACAGTGCAATTCAAAATCAATTTTTTTCTTTTTCTTTCTTTCTGTGTGTATAAATGCATCTTACTTCTGTTCCATTCTGTGCATCCGATGAAGTGAGTTATAGCCCATGAAAGCTTATGCTGAAATAAACTAGTGTGTCTCTAAGGTGCTACACGTATTCCTCGCTTTCTTTACGGATACAGACTAACACGGCTGCTATTCTTGAACCATTCAAAATCAAGAACAGCTGGTGTATTTAAAGGAAATAGATTGACTACGCTCTGATCCTGTGAAGTCCATAAGCACATGCTTAATTTTAGATCATGTGAGCATTAGCATGACTCCTATTGAAGTCAATGGGACTGCTTTACATGCATAAACTTAAGTATAGGTAACAAAGTCCTGTGGCACCTTAAAGACTAACTATAAAGTTTTGAAGCATGAGCTTTCATGGGCTAATACCCACTTCGTCGGATGCAAGCAGTGGAACTTTATAGTTAGTCTTTAAGGTGCCACAGGACTTTGTTACCTCTGCTATTCCAGACTAACACGGCTACCTCTCTGAAACTTAAGTATGTACTTCAGTGGATTACTCACATGCTTAAAATTAACCATGATTTCCCGAGTCAGGGCCTTTAAGTGCTGCTATAATATTTGGAGTGATGCTACTCCTTCCTAAAAGGATAATAAGCTCTTTGTTAAGGCTATGTCACCCTACCAGCTAGGGGTTTGATTCCGCATCTCATGAAGACACACTGGTGCTATGACTATGAGAGCCAGTGCAAGTATAAATAGTAGCGTATCCACTGTAACACAGGCATCTTCAGAGGCAGCATGACTGAGTCTTGCGCAGTACATACCCATACTTGGAATGACTCAGCCATGCCTCCACTGCTACTACAGAGCTATTTATACTAGTGCAAGCTCAATTAGAGCTAGCATGAGTATGTCTACACGAGCAAGGCATCACACCCCTAACTCAGAGTGTAGAAGTAGCCACAGGCGTGGTCTACACTGAAAAGTTAGGTTGATCCAGCTACATCGTTCAGGGGCATAGTGAAACTGACCTAATCCTCAGTGCAGGACAGCACTAAATTGATGGAAGAATTCTGTAAACCTATCTACTACCTCTTGTAGACGTGGTATTCCTATGCCAATGGGAGAACCCTCGGGTTGACATAGTGTCTACAATGAAGCACTACAGTGGTGTGCCTGCAGCACGTGATTGGTGCTGCTGTAGTATTCAGGTGTAGCTAAACCTTAGACAACATGGAGGAGAACTGGCAGAGTCTGCTATCCCTTCTTACCCTGACCTGCCTACTTAGAAAGATGAGCTGCTAACAGTCGTTAGCTCATCTACATATGAGCTACTACTGCAAACAGAAATGGGAAGTGAATTCCCAGGGTATTAAAACTTCCTGGCAAGAATCCTATTATAAATATAATGATTACAGCAGGGGACAGGAAAAAGGAGATGTAGGTTCAGGTGCCAGACCTAACACAAACTTCTTGAGTGGCCTTGGCCAACTCATTTAACTTCTCAATGGTCACCTCTCAGTGACGCTATTCCAGTGCTTGGGCCAGGGATGGAAAGGCACAGGTCAAAGTTCTGGTGATGAGCAGGGGCCTGCCCAGACCCTGATGAATTAGAAAAGCCCCAGGACTCTTCTAAATTAAGATCTGCTTCTCATCCCCCTGTGCCCACCTACAAAGGAAGGTTATTATTGGGTTTGCAAAGTGAACAGACAATTAACTTCTTGACATGGGAGTGCAAATCTGAGCCAATGGGAGTCTTGCCTTCAACATTAAATAAGCATAAAATCAAGACCTGTATTAGGATCAGGATCTGGACCAAGACAGTCCAATGCATTGAATAGTGCCCTATTGCCCACTTTTCTAATACCTGCTTATTCAAATGTGTCTAAAGGCAATCTATATTAATCAAACTCCAGTCAACAGAACCCCTGGGTCAAATGTTATTTATGGCTCTTGGAGTTACCTGTGTGGTACACTTCACTTAGAAGCTCAGAAGTAAAGGCAGAAAGCAGAATAGCAAAAGGTTTTGGGGAGAGTGGCACAGGGCAAGCAGAGGAAAAAGAAGAGGCCGAGTTATGTAGAGATACAGCCGAAGCAGAGGCAGTGAGCTTCATGAAGGGAGCTGAAAAGTTAACGGCTAACATAGACGTACTTAGGGTCACAATTTATTCTCTAGCTTTGCCAGAAACTTTCAATGACATCAGCATGAGTTTTGATCAGGGACCGAGTGCAGACTATGCCCCCTTCTAATGTTAATATAGCTGTTTTATAAAGAAATTGCATTTCCCATCTCTTCTTTCTTCTGACCTGCTAAATTGAGACAGTCTGGTAGAGAAGAAGAGGGGGCAAAATCCTAGCTGGCCACTTTTAATTGAAGAAAGGAAATCTGAAGCCTTAGACATGAAATCATTGTCCTTTTAACATCTCCTTTTGTCCCTTTCAAAATCCAGCATGGCAGCGGATGAAAACACTGCATGCTTCTGCTTTAAATCAACAACAGGCTTATCTGGAGCCGGGCTTCATAATAATGGTTGTTCGCTGGTTTGTGGCCCATTTTTTAGTGCATTTTCCAAGCTGTTTCAACCTCTCTTCTGAAGCACAGACATTTATTATGTTGCTTCAAAGCCTCATTGTACTGTGCCTGCCACTGAGCCAGGTATTTCATCTGACACTGTTAAAAATATCAAACATATAGGATGGAAATTCCCCCTACCTTTTGTTCATAACAAAACCAAAAATAAATCTGGGGGAAATTTATAGGCACAATCCCCCGTGTTGCATTAAATATTTTCATGTTGTCCATTTTACCTCTCAAATTCTCTTACCCACTGAACCAGTGGGACCTACATGCTTTGAAAAATCAGAGCGGCTGTGAGGTGTATTTCTGACTTGCCCCCCATGTTATCCAGAGAAAAATCCCTCACTTATAGCTAAAAGTGAGATCATGTTTCTTTAATTAATGATATCTCACCATGCTTTCAAATACAGCACGTCTGGGAAATAGGTGGATAAAAGCTGAGGCATTAGGATTCTGTTATGCTCAGCCAAGTCCACTTTACAGTTGTGCTCTACCTTTAAAAAGGAGAGATGGTGATATAGTCATAGCTGAACTCAGCAGATTTATTATTTTATTTTTGAATTGTTTAAAAAGCAACAATATCCTCACAAAATATTTCCAAAGAAAGATATTTCTTGGAGTGCCCGGGACTGTGAATCATCTTGTTACCCCACTATCTCTAGCGTGAGGGAGAGACTTTCTGGTGATCACAGGGCATCAGCTCTCTGGCAACACCAGCCTATTAACCACCCAGACAACCTCCTCTGGGATATCATGCCAGCCCTCACTTTGCTCTTCAGGTTAGTAATATGTGCACAACGGTCCCTGAGTCTTCTTTGAAGAGATCCCCAGTGATATCCAGCCATCAATGTTCCCTCTAATTTTTGACAGGCTGTGTGCACAAAAAATTTCTTCTGTGCATATTGCTGTGCTTCTGTGCAAATTTTTGTACACGCGGTGTTTCGCCATGTGCACAGGGTTTAAGATCTGTGTGTGCGCACACAATGCCAGCCATTGTCACTTCCTACTCACAGGAATACCCTTCCAGAGCTTTACAGAACAGCTATCGCTGTATCTGACCCAGTGGTAACTAAGCACCTTGAGCCAGATTTTCAAAGATATTTACCTGCCTGAAGATGCAATAGGTTCCTAGAGGGATTTGCAAAAGAGCCTAGGCCTAAATCTTCCAGGTATTTAGATTAAATCAATGGATTTTGTAGTATATGGCACTAGGTTCTTTTGAAAATCCCATCTAGACATCTATCTGCATCTTTAGGCTCCTGAATACCTTTACAAATTTGGCCCCTGGTGGTTCTGAAAAATGGTAAGAGTGCCAATGGACTCGTTTGAACTTACTGGACTGGTTTGGGACCTAGCAAGCCCCAATCCTGTGAATATTTAAGAACATGAATAGTTCCATTGAATTTGCTGGGGCTACTAACATGGAGAAAGTTTTTCACGTTCTATGTGTTTGCAGGATCGAGGCCCAAAGCAAATAGAAAAGACATACAATATTAAGACATATGTTAAAAAAATCCCAACCCATGACAACTAGGATCACATGCCATACTATCCACAGAAGGACTGTCTCATGTACAAAATGATTGTATTTGGCATGTAAGATTAAATTAAAGTTTTTCTAATTGCATTTAGGAACATACGAAATACTACAGTCTAAAGTGTAACAAATTAATCCTTCAAGCATAGCCTAATTGGATGAAAATTGATTTATCTTGTTTGGACCAAATGAGCCAGGAAAGCATGACTGGTAACAGTGACGAACGGAAAGTATCATGCTTATGGCAGTAACACTGAGTGAAGGGAATATATATAAAAACTGCAGTGAGCTACATTTCATTCTCTCTCTAAATGGTGAAGGGCTGATTTATCCAAAGTTTCCACAGCTCATCTAGGTGAGATGAATTTAAAATCTTTGCTTAGTTCTGACACAAACATATGCTTCTGTAAGCAAAATACAGGGGAAATTCATTTTAGCCCCAATAAAATGGGTTTACATTAAATAAGAACTGCAACCAAGCACTAGCATTGTTATATAGAATTGGATAGAAAATTGACAGTTTTTCTGGAGTCCTATAGAATTTTATAGAGAACTTTATACTTCTGCTACAGATTTCCATAGGAAGATTCAAATTGGAAGGATCTCACTCTCTATAAAAGACCATAATTTCGAATAGGGCCCTATTTCAATTTTTTATAAATCTATTGGTTTCATCCTGATTAAACTGCATAGTTCCTCTTCATAAGATTAGGCCAGAAAATCTGACTTTATCCCACCCTCTGTCAAGCAACACTGGAATCCACACTGCAAATTATAGCCTCCTGCAGCAAAGAGTGAGAGCTCACACCCTCTCCCCACACCATGTCTGTATAGGGGACAGACATAATTTTGTGGCACACATACGGAGTGCACCAGTTAGTGATGCCGATGTATGACCGTTACTCTAGAGGATGCATCTCTGGTTGGCGTGCGCATGATATCCTGGCTGGTAGTAGATGCCCTTGGGGTGGCTTCTATGGACAGAGGGTGCATGGGGGGCCTTTGTACCATACTTTGCTTATTACTATGCCTTAATAGCACAGTTGATCCCTACATAAGCATGAAGTAGGAGCAGGAATAGTATTCTGCTTAAGATCAAATACATAGTTGAATTCTGAACTCTAATATAGTAAAACTCTGTTTTTAGCAGGTCCAAACCAAAACCCTGGGTCCAAATATGGATGTTATGCCACAAGCTCATGTTTAGCATAGGGCAGCAGTGTCCAATACGTTCTCCACTAGCCATATGTGGTTAATAGGCTATTGAGTTGTGGCTAATGAATGTGGGGTTTTTATAATGTGGTTTAATGTGGCTTTTTAATAATACGGCTAATAAGAAAAATTAAAAACCACAAGCGTGGCTAGCAGTGTGGCTAGCATCGAATTTCTATTGGACACTGCTAGCTTAGAGTCTTACAGAATGAATGCTTTGTAATCTCTGAACTCATTGCAAGAGCTATGATTTCATTTGCGTGGGGAGGGGGATGGAATAAAAATCTCTCTGTCCTTAAGTGGCAAAAAGGCCTTATGCTGACCTTCTCCAAAGAGGTGAATTTCACTCATCATGCTCATCCCCCCTGTAGTTTAGTGCCATTTTAAGAAAGACCCAGTGTTTCATAATTAATCTCCTTAATCGTATCACCCTGCCGTGAACAAGCTCCACCAGATGGAAGCCACCTCTCAATCAGACCTCTGAGGCCACGTCGTACACATGTTCAAAAGCCTCATGTCTATCATTTCTACTGATAATACGAGTAAAATTAAATCCGGGCACCGCAACGGGGATAGAGATAATAAACGACTATTGAATCTCTCCTCCAAAAATGCTGACTCATCCGGAACAACAGGTCTTTATTAAGAAGAGGCTGATTTGCCATAAAGAATTACATCACTTATTTAAAGAGACCAATTGCTGCAACTGTGGGCAGCATACTAAACACTGCCAAGAGCTCAGAAGAGCTGAATGTTCGAGTTTTAACTAAATGTGTTCTCACACTGCTACTTTCCCCAAAGTGAAATTAAAGCTTTCATTATCTTAAAAATCAGAAGATGGCATTTGGGATGAAAAAGAAACCATGGAGGAGGGAGGTTGCCAATATTCCAGTCAGAAACTGTCCTACATCTTAAGAGAAACATTTGTCTGGTGGCTTGTATGATAAATCTGTAAAAAGCCCACAACAGATCAGTGTCTCAAAAGGTTAATACTGAGGTCAACAGATTATGAGACAAGAAAATCTTCAATCTATAAATGACACGTCCACCTTTGAGTAAAGCCCAGCAGTTAGTCACAGCTGGGCAACATGTCAAAAATGCTGCAAGGGAGTGAGTGATATGCTGACTTTCCATTCACTCCCTCTCTTCCAAACAGTACACAACAGATGTGATGCAAGGAACTCATTTTCCAGACAAGCTATCTTTTTCTCAGTGTGGATATTAAACAGCTGTGCAAGACTCACCTGGTTCCAGGGGTGCTAGAACAATTTGTATGTGGCAAAAATTCTCCTTTACTGGAGTTTTACTGTCTACCTGATTTCTAGGCAACATCAGCCTCTTTAAAGGGCATGTCTGCAATGCAATAAAAGGCCCATGGCACCAAGTTTCAGACCTGAGTCAATTGATTTGGGCTCACAAGGCTTGGGCTGCGGGGCTAAAAATAGATGATCCAGCTTGAGCTGGAGCCTGGTCTCTGAAACCTGTGAAGAAGGAGTCAGCTGACCCAGGCTCTGAGACGTGGTGTTGTGGGGTTTTTATCCCAGTGTACCCATACCCAAAGAATCCCAATCTCCTGGATTAGCTGAGTCTGCAATGAAGGGTACATGCATGAATAGTTGACAAAGAGTTAATAAAAGATGTTACAAGCACATTACAGACATGAGGAGACATGCTGTAGCACTGCTGTGTAAATCCTACCTATGCCAATGTGAGGGGTTCTCCCATCACTGCTAGGTAATCCACCTCCCTGACAGGCTAAGTTGATGGAAGAATTAGTCTTTTGACCTAGTGCTGTCTGCACCAGTGGTTGGCTGGCATAGCTACATCTGTCAACAGTGTGGATTTACCCCCGAGAAATGTAACCATGCTGATGAAAGTTCCCGGTGTTGACCAGTCCATAGTGCAGAGTAAATGTGTCTAGATGGAGAAATACTTGTGGCTTCTTAGAGACTAACACATTTATCTGGGCATAAGCTTTCATGGGCTGCTTAGAATGGAACATACAATAGGAAGATATATATATATACACACAGAGAACATGAAAAGGTGGAAGTTGCCATACCAATTCTAAGAGGCTAATTAATTAATATGAGCTATTATCACAGGAGAACTTTTTTTTTTAAGTGATAAGCAAGATGGCCGATTTCAGACAGTTGAGAAGAAAGTGTGAGTAACAGTAGGGGGATACTTAACATGGGGAAATAGATTCAATTTGTGTAATGACCCAGCCACTCCCAGTCTCTGTTCAAGCCCAAGTTAATGGTATTCAGTTTGCAAATTAATTCCAGTTCAGCAGTTTCTCATTGTAGTCTGTTTTTGAAGCTTTTCTGTTGCAGAATTGCCACCTTTAAGTCTGTTACTGAGTGACCAGAGAGGTTGAAGTGTTCTCCTATTGGTTTTTGAATGTTATGATTCCTGATGCCAGATTTGTGTCCATTTATTCTTTTGCGTAGAGACTGTCTGGTTTGGCCAATATACATGGCAGAGGGGCACTGTTGGCACATGATGCTCAAATAAATTTGTTGGTCTCTAAAGTGCCACAGGTACTCCTCGTTCTTTTTGCGCATACAGACTAACACAGCTGCTACCCTGAAACCTGTCTAGATGGAGGGTTAATATGGAGTAGCTAGAGAGTTTTAAATTAATACCCTAGCTTACTCCAGGGTAATTTCCCTGTGTGGACAAGCTCTAAATATACCTTTAATATAAAGTGTGTCTGGCTCAGCTGTTTTACCTGAGCCTCGACAAGATGGAGAAAGTATTCGGCACATGCGCTCTACTGGAGTTCAGCTAATGGCAACCCAGATAGGACGTGCATCTGTGCAGTATTCAGTAAACATTCCTTGGGAGCTGTAGCTGGCTGCCTGAGTGACTGCCTCTAGCCTGTGCACATCACTGCACTATTGCACTGACAACAGGGTCCCTCCCAGTGCAGAAAATGGAGCAGGACGCCTCAGGCCAGAAAGAGTTTCCCCAGTGAGCCCCAGTGTGTTCCAGGGAGACATTTTTGCTTCCCATTTCCGGCTCCCTTCACATTTCTGAAGCATTAGAATTGAAAATCAAGAAGCTTCAGAAAGGGGAGAAAAAAAGCCATGTGGTGTGATACACGGGATCTTGCTGCCATTATAATGCACAGTACATTTTTTCCCGAAGCAGTAAAAGCAGTGACAACCCACATGACAAAAGCAAATGTACAGTAAACCATCACTCCAGTATTCTCCACACCCCCTCCCTCCGACATGCCCTCAGTGAAATAAGAAAGCTCTGTCTAGCCCCTCTGCAGAAATGACACCATTCCCTTTATCTTGACCTTCTGGAGATAATATTGTTTTAGTATCTGATGCTAATTGAATAGGAGAGATTATACAGAACACCAGAGGGAGCCTTTGGAGGGACATAAGATGGGCCAGATATCAGCTGGTGTAACTCAGTATAACTCCACTGATTCCCTTGAAGTCATAGGAAACCCCATTATTTACATCAACTGAGGACCTGACCTTGTGAGTTATCCTAAGTGGCATCTACTAAAGGCTGGTTTTCTTCAGTCGCAGTACAGCAATTGCATTTTCTTTTTGCCTAGGCTACTAAATCTGCTGTTTTTCAAATAGGATAATGTTCATGCTTTATAACCTGCTTGGTCAGATGACTATTTTGGGGTAGAGTCCATTTCATTTAAACACTATGTGCCCCAGGACAATTTGGTATTATTTATTTAGAATTATGTATAACATACAAATGGAATCAATATTTCTGTAAGAAATATATACAAGATAAAAACTTTTTTATCAATTTGTTTTGCCATTTTTACATCAAAATTTTGATTTTTTAAAAAGCATTTCAAACAAATACCCGAGTGATTGAAAAATGACAGAAATATTTCCTGAAAAAATGACAATTTTTCTTCGAGAACTGTGAGAATTTTGATCAGCTTTAGTTCTGAATAGTTGTACCAGTACTCTGAACTGTACTGATACAAGTTAGATCATTAACTTCATGGCATAAGAACACAATTTTCAAAGTAGTTCAGAATAAACTAACTACAGTGACATTTGTACAAGAGATCTCCCATATTAGGCCATCTCCTGTATTAAAGAGACAAATTGGTCTCCAAATTGATTGAGCCAGATTCTCAATGGGTGTAAATTGGCATAAATTGGCATAGTTCCATTAACTTCAGTAGTGCAATTTGCTCCAGATTTGTTTATCCCTTGTATGGTCTCTGAATAGGCTTGATTGTCTTGTCGACAACCCTTAGAATTAAAATATTTGGATCAAAATAGAAAGAGGCTCTGTTGCTGGCTTTTTAATCTGTCACATGTGTAACTAAAGAGTCCCATGCTGCAAAATAAAACACGTTTGTATTGCTTTTCTTGACAGTTATTTTTCCTTTCCTGCAAGAATATCCCTCGTTTTGGTGAATTGCCTATGACCAGAGATGATTTATTATGTTACTGATTCCTGGAACTGCACCTATTAATGATATAAATTATTGATTTGGAAAAAACAAACCTGGGAGTTGTTTATTAGGACTCTGGTTCATGCATGGTATTGAGATGTCCATTCATTTTCCATTTTCATATTTATTGGTAATTGAAAAAAACAGGTATGTCAAGTAGCTCAATTTTTAAAGTGAAGTACTTCTCTCCCTGAGATGCACATGAATAATTCTCATTAACCTTCAAGGGATTAATGCTGGTTCTTGCAAATGGCTGCAATATACAGTATTAATATTTATGCTTTCCATATGGCCAGTTCTGTCAAACATACTTGTCAAACATGCTGTACCATTAATAGTATTTTAACTAAACAGATGGGTTTGAAAACCCAGAACTTTGAATCCAAATCCTGATGAAAACTGGGCAACTTGAGGCCCCTTTTAATTTTTTAACACTAGAAGTAGAGAGTTCAAAAGAGCTGTGGCAAAACTCTGAAAGATAAGTCAATTACTTTATTGAAACATATCTCTGAGAGGCAGCTTCCTTTTAATTAAAGCGTCAAATGTCAGGTTGCCAGTTAAATTAAATATAATACATAGCAGTTTGTAACTGACCTCAAAGCACTTTACAAATATGGACAAAGAATCCTTAACACCATTTTGAAGATGGGGAAACTGAGGCACAGAGCAGGGACATGGCCTGACCAAGGTCCCATTGAAAGTCAGTGGCAGAGCCGAGACTAGAAATAAGGAATTCTGAGAGCTAGCCCAGTGCCATGTACACTAGACTCTAGCCCATGCTGAATCTAGGTATATTCTTAGTGTAACTTGTTTCATTCACACATATGCACAGTGGCAAGTGATCACAAACAATATGCGGACAATCCCGTCTTCCAGGAATCTCAGCCTCAACACCAATGCTCAGTTCCCAGGGAACAGCTCTGCTCCAAGAATTGACTCTAGTTAGAGAGCCGAAGAAAGAGAGCTGACTTCCTTGCTGCATAACACAACATCTCAGAAGAACTGCTTTAAAAAACCCCAACAACACTGCATTGCTCTCAAGACAAATCTTTCTTGCACAAGAAGAAAAAGAACTTGTAACACTATGTGTAACTGTGCTCCCTGGTGACTCCTGCCATAACATTACTTTGTTGTGAGGGTCATAGATGGGAAAGGCACATTACAGTTCTTTGTCCCAAGATGCATACAATCTAAAGATGAGTAGCTAGATTGTTAGCTGTTGTAAATCTGCGCTACATCACTTTTACACCAGATGAGAATCCGGCTCTTTATATGATTGACTAGGACCATCAGGCTTTAAGGTCAAAAGCAAAAGGAGAAAAAGCATTTACAAGTACTGGGCAAGAGCAAAAAAGAGATGTCTGGAAAAGAGATCTGAAAAAAGCTGAAGACTCAATGAGGTGGAAAGCTATGGAGGTGTCTTGTTGACATGGTTTGGATGCTGATCATTTCTGGCCCAACTGGCAGCAGATGGAGTTTTATTTTTTCCTAGTTATAATTATAGACACGCTTATATTTTCGGTTGCACAGTGCCAGTCTCGGTCATCACAGCTCATTAGCACAAAAATTAGCTTCCCTATATTTGTCCTCTTTGCACCAAACAAAAAAAAAAGTCTGTAATGGTACAGTATGTGGTCGATGAGTGTGCCCATAATTAAAAGGTTGAGCTACTCTTGTAAACAAATTACCATGAACAAAGGGGTTTACAAATGCCAGCTAATTAGTTTGGATTCCCTAAAGCTTTTAGCTGCTTTTTTTAATTCAATAACACAGTGTAAATTCTCTAGCCTGAAAAGTCTAATAGGAATTGGCAGAAAACTAAATAATTGATATTGTCAGCAATTGCAGCAGCAAGCCCTCAAATGTGATTGTCTGCCAGTAAGTAGGACTGCCGTGATTTCCTGAGAGGATAAAGAACTGGTTTTAATGAATTAACAATATAAATGGTAGGCAGCTGGCTCTCAATGGCAACTCAGGAGGCAAAGCTTAGTTGACTCCGTGCACAAGCATGAACCTTTCAGACAGGTTCTTTGTAAAGATCCCACTAGCTCATGACCAGGGGCCAAATTCCATTTGCTTTACTCAGAAAATAGCCCCACAGAAGTTAATGGAATTGTTCCCCCGAGTAAGGCAAGCAGATCTAGCCCCCACATCAGAAAGAATTTGATTAGTTTTTCACTGGGGAAGAGAGGAAAGGAAAGGAAGAGAATGTTTTAACCCCAAATGAGCTGCAACAGCTGGGTACATTAGGGGAACAGCTTTTAATAGCACACAAGGGTGCATTGGTGAGCAATCTAACACACTGTGCGTTGTGTATCAAAATAGCCTAACATACTGTGATTCTGCAAGGTGTCCAGTGTCTCCTGCAATGTGGATTGGGGGCATTCAGCTTGCTCCCAAAGCTGCACTTTTGCATGAATTATCAAAAGCTCAGTGTTGTGTGAAAATCTAATTTGCCTTGTTAGATGAGTTTCCTAATCTAGAGAGGGAAGTTTCAGGGAGTGTGTGTGACTGTAGAGGGCAGAGGCTGAATTGGAACTCAGAGGTTGAGCAGCCTACATGGACTTGGCACTCCTCTGCCTGCTACTTGGCCTCGCCCTCTCTTAGAAAAGCAGCTGGAACTCAGAGAAGGAGAAGCAGCTCTATACTGAAAACTAGAGTACTGGGAGGATGACAGGGTGGGGACTGGATGCTTATAGTCACCTTTGGTCCCAGCCAGCAGCTTTAAGGCAGGGGAGTTGGAGTCACATAATTTGGAAAGTGCAACATGGTAGGCAAAATGACTGGGCAATCCATTTCTTCAGTCTAATTGATTCTATAGGATCTATTGCAGCAACCCACATACTCTTCTGTGAATCTTTGCACCGATGTTAAATGTTGCGTTTGGGGCAACCAAGTAACTGTACAACATTATTTTAGTTTACTTCAAAGGAACTCCTTGAAGGGAGGGAAAGTTCTCTCCTCTTTCTGCTGAGGTCGTTAGAAATTGCAGGAGTCTTTAACTGGGTGAGGGCAGAGCACTCTGGCAGAAAACACATCCTCAACTGCTGTAGCTCGGAATTGTTCCTCTGGCTTAAATGGAGCAACACTGTCTTGCACCAGCTCAGGATCTGGTCCTCTATATTTAGCCCACTTCAACTCTGCTGCACATTTGCTAACTATTAAGCTTGACTCATGTCTTTATTTGGTCTAATGTTTCTTGATGTTTTAGCTCTCTGACCTTCTTTGCAGAAGGAAATGACAGTTTGCCTCCTTGACTCAAAAGTTGCCCTCTCTTCAAGATAGCAGCTGTGCTGAGTGTGCTTAAGATCGGATTGCCATTAAGTGATGGTTTTAGAACAATACCTATGGGTGTAGAGCAATGTAATATTGTAAACCCTGATACATAATGTGTATCTACAAAGAGGCAGTTGTCCTCTTTATTCCTTGTCTACTGACAGGGTTGGTAACAAATTAGTGTCCCCTCTTGGGGGTGAGACTTGAACTGGAAAGGCCAATATAAATCTGGATATATGAGAGTATATATCTGTTGTTTAATTAGTGTTGCCCCTTCTTCCAATGTAAGTTCCCAGTTCTGAAACCAGCATTGCTCCTCTGCCAAGCTGTAATACTATTCCAAGGCCTTGCAAGTCAGCTTTGCAAGTGGAAGAGAACTCAGAGATGCAGAGTCTGTAAGTGTAACTTGCTTTACACACATACGATGCTTTACACACATACAATGAGCCTGGAACAGAAGCAGTCAAACAGGATGCTCATCCAGAACCACATATTCTCTCAAGGGACCCTTGAATAACCACAGTAATAATATTCACATTTCTTCAAAGACTAAACATTTGCTCACACACAAAGGAACTTGAAAGGCCATCTGTCACAATATTATTATACTGCACCCCAATTGCACTAGAATTGGCAGAGTGGGATTCAACCTCAGAAAATCTAACTGGGTTTGTTGACCAAGGAAACCAGACATAATCTATAGAGTCCTTTCTTTGTGAAAACCCTTATTTCAGGACTGGTGTTTCATTGAAAATAATGGGGTTCTTGTGCTTCTCATACCCCACATTTGGGACGCCTTTGACCTATTTTATATTAAATATCACTTCAGGTAGCTAAACACTTCACACAAAAATAAAAATATGGCTGTTTTTATTTTTACTGCCCTGGAAAAACAGAGGAGAAAACAAGTTTAAACACTTCCCTAACAAAATTTCCTATTCACATTTTAGATAAGGCTAACCCAGAACGCCTGCTTTATTCAAATGGCTCTTAATGTCTCAATCTGCCATGATGTGCATAATAAGGTGATAGATGAAGATAAAAGTAATAATGTTTAGGGTGTTTTTTTTTTACCCATCTGGGCCTTCCCAGTGTATCCTGTTTATTCTACAGTAGTCTTGACTATCAGTGTTGCCTAGTGGATCGAGCACTGGAATGGCACTTAATAGACTCCAGCTCTATTCCCAACTCTGCTTCTGGGTGACCTTGGACAAGTAATTCCTCCGTGCCTCAGTTTCCCCTATCAGTAAAATGGGGTAATGATACACACTTCCTTTGTGATCTACTGGCGAAAAGTGATATATAACAAGTAGATATTATTGCTGTTTAGATTGTAAGGTTTGACGGGTCATAGGTATAGTCTGCTTTAGTGTCATGTACAGCTCCAGACACATTATTGGGATTTCAATAATAAAGATAGGAATTCTGGTTTCTGATATTATCGAGATTAGAGAGGGGAGCCCTATATTTTCAAAAGTGAGTGATTATTTTAGGTCCATTGGTTTTGGATAGCCCATTTTCAGACATCTTAAATTATCTGATTTTTCAAGCCACTTTAATCTGTCTTAAATTGAGTAGTCAATAACCGGGGCACTCAAATTCACTAGAAGTTACTTTTGAAGATATAGACTGGGAATCTTTAATCTAAGCATTGATTTGGGTTTGGGGGTTTTTTGGAATGGAGAGGTAGGAGATCAGGAGTGTTGGAAACAGCAGTTTTATATGCAAATCAGCAATGAATTAAATGATTTATGAATTAATCTATCAAATGGAAATATAGTACTAGTCAATTCGGAAAGAAAAATATAAGCATCCTACTGAAGATAACTTATCGCCAGCGGGAAATACTCCATCAAATAATCAGTGTTGCAGAATGATAACTTTTCAATGTATTTCCAAGCGCATCCATCCCAGAAAAAGTGCAAGGATTTATGAAAGATGATCATTGCCTACGCTTTGCATGTCTCTGGCATTAAACAGTGAATAGTTGATACTTGCAACAGCCGTGTATGATACTAAGACAACTTTGTTGTGGGCAGATTTTGATCCTCCTGTGATTTATCTTGCATTACTTCTGTGTGCTTATCAAAGTCAGAGTTTAGCTTTTGTATGTACATCTATTTTAATCAGGGGAGAGCTGGTTCAGTTTGAAGTCAAGGGACTCAGCCTCTGGGGCTAAAATGCCTCTCAAGTAGCAAGCCTCTCCTGTTCTCTGCTAATCAGCAGGTACTCCTGGGTAGGGATGCTCATTAGATGCAAGTAGCAGATTCCATGGAGGACTGGATTGTATTGTCAAGTCACCTTAGCTAATACCTATGCTCATGCAATAGACACCAAGGAGGAACCCCTGGCAAAGGAGATCTAGACATCAGTGGGAAAGTGGAGGTCGGCTGAAGCGAGCCAGCTTTGGTTCTCTTTATTTTAGACTAAAGCTAGAGAAGTCGCATGGTTGGTAACAAATTAGTGGTTTTGGTGTCGTCTTATTATTATTTTGGTGTCTTACGGGGGAGGGTGGACATGTTCTTCTCAATTGTATATTGACAATAAAATGCACCACACACGTGTTGAATATCCAGCCAAGCATGCAGTATGCTTTGCTGGGACAACCAGTGCCTGTGTTGCTTATACCATCTACTTAATGGCCTGTTATTATCCATTATTTGTACTCCATGCATCACAGGATGCATGCAGGACTTGGCTGAATCAGGTCCAAAGCAATCACACAAACCTAATCCTTCAGTCGTTGCTGGGATCATGGGAGTTTTATTCCAGAGAGTACTGGAGGGCTTGGCCCAAACATATCCAATTCTTATAGCACAGCTCCTTCCACTTGTCTCTCCATGTGCTATGGTCTCACCTGGGGTAGTCCAACTGTCTCACTTCTCAACATAAAATTTGCTGAGGGCATAGGAAATTATTTTGCTTGAGAGAGGATATGTGAGCAGACTGGGAAGTTCACCTAGTGATAAAAAGAGTCTGAAGGGAGCTGTCTCTTTCTTTTGTGTTGCACGATGGAGAACAGTCTGCCTTTGGGAGTGGATAGAGCAGGACCTATGAGAACGGCAGCATATAAGAGGCTCTCTAGGCTCCTTCTCCAATTCTGATCATTATAATGCAGAACGTTCAGAATGGGAGAAAAAAATAAAGAGCATATCACAGTTTCAGGGTAACTGCACCACTATACCCCCCTCTGTGGTCCACTCAAGGAGTGCCCGGTCAGGTCTCCAGCCATTACCTGTGTCTGGGCAGGGATCCTTGTCCCTTCCATGCTGATTGGGGGGTTATAAGGCTGCACAGCTCTCTCCCTTATCATATCCCCAGCAAGCCATTCTGCCTAATGGCCAGCACTTGTGCATTGCTTTCTCTCTGAGGGCTATGATTAGTGTATTGCCAGCAGTTACAAGTCACCACACAGATCTTTACAAGCAAGCACATTTATTCTTAAGGTAGAAGAATTACAGAGAAAACATATAAAATGCTAAACCAATTTAAACACACAGATACCTGGTGTCACCCATTAGTCTTATTGGGCCCTAGTAAGGCAAAGTCTTCCCAACCTTTCCGCAAGGATTCCCCCCCTCCCCCCCCCCCCCCCGCTGCTCCCAGGACAGACAATCCTGTTCATTTGCTGGATCAGAAAGAAAGCCCTGTATCATGTCAAGTCCATCCTTTTATGACAAAACCTTTTCTTTGTCTATTACTCTCTGGAAACCCCAGTTTAAACCAGTACATGCAAACCGCCCCCAGAGGGGGGTACCTATCTGGAGTGGTTTAGTTTCTGTGTTTAGCCTTAATCACCCACCACTATTTTTAGTTTTTAGTTCCTGGAGGATTTATAGTGACCCTCCTCCATGGAGAAGAACACAACTATACATAAACCATTCATAAATTTAATACAGTGGCCCCCAAAGGTACTGGACACAGTTGCAGTATCTGTCACAGGAGACATTGTGAGACGCTTCATTGTAGATTTGGTGCTTGGGATTAGAAGGGACATACACACAGAAGTCAGTGGGGATGTGATAATGTGCAGACATAGGAAAGCAGAGGCCAGTGAGGAATGAGAGAATGTAGGGGAGGAGGCCAACTAAGGATGGATTAGTGTGTGGGATACAGTGGGAGCAGGAGTCAGAGTGGAGTGGATAAATCATAGAATTTCAGAGTTGGAAGAGACTTCAGGAGATCATCTAGTCCAATTCCCTGCTCAAAGAAGAACCAATCCCTATTTTTGCCCCATATTCCTAAAGGGCCCCCTCAAGGATTGAACTCACAACTCTGGTCTTAGCAGGGCAGTGCTCAAACCACTGAGCTATCCCTCCCCTCTTGCACATAAATGTCAAAGACAGGAGCCATACAGGCATATGGCAAAGTCTAGGACACAGAGGTACAGAGATCAGAGGGGGACAGGATGAAGTTCTGAAGGAGCAAGCCATGGAAGCCCATTCCAACATTTTCTCTTCCCTTCTGCTTTTCCAGATTTTATTTCCTGTAACCCTCTCTTCCTTCCTTCCCTTCTCTGCATTCATATTTCTTGTCTCCTGTTCAAATAAAGCAGGCACAAGCAGTAAGAACCGCTTATTCTAATTCTAGAGACTCCATTAATTCTTGCTCACTCTCAGCACTTGATTATACACATAATGAAATTATAATTTAATGCTAGAAATATAATGCCTCCATTCTGGATATAAAACAACCAGGGCTATGAGCATGTGGATTATTTGGTGAATTGAGTAATTTTTTTTCTTTTAAGAAGCTATTTTGACATATCTTTGATGCACAGCATAATGTGCTTTGAAGCATTGTCATTAGATTTCTCTCTCTCAGGGTGTTAAGGATTATGATAATTCTTCTCACTTGCTGAGTTGTGTGTAAATCCTAGACTTCCCCCCCCAAGGCGGGGTGTCCAAAAAGAAGGGAGGATGCCTTTGTGGTAGGGGCACTGGACTCAGAAGAGCTCTCTGTGTGACCTTAGGGACCTTAAGACTTGAAACATACACACCCTCACCAGTTCATTATAGATATACAGCACCTAGTTAGTACAATTTAGCTCCATTCTTGAATGGGACCTTTCGGAGCTACTGTAATACACATAAATAGTAATCATCTTCCAGAGATGAATTTTGCAAATATAACCAAACCCCATGATTCAAATAAACTAAATTTTTGGCTGTTTGAGATTTGTATCTTTGTAGTTTAAGATTATCTTTCTTTTACATGTGATGTTCAGGGGACAGACTCAGGTAATAATCTAGACAAAAGGCACAGAAATTAGACTACTAAATCTAAACATAAGCTAGAGGTGACTGTGGTCAATCATGTGTTTCATTAGCTATGGTGCATAGTATTTCTTTAGGGTATTATTGGAAATCTCTCCATGTTGGGAGAACCAAAGCAGATTTTTTTGACTTGTTAACTGCCTGCCTGGAAAGCTCTTGTCAATATTGAGCTAGCTATGAGAAAGTGGGGAGGCTGAACATCTCTCCAGTGGCAAGACTCCAGAGAGCTGGGAAGAGCCTTCCAGGAGTGCAGCCCAGGCAGAGTCATTTCAATTTTCAGGATTGAAAACGCAAAAATTGTCAGCAAAGTTGAAATTTTCCCAATTTTGTGAAAAAAAGCGTTTTTGCTCCGAAAATTATTCCATTGGAAGATTCCCAGCCAGCTCTAATTTGGGACAAATTGCTGTACTGATGTGCAATTATTTTTGCAAAGAGCCAATTTGTTTTGATTTCCTCCCCCTCCCCCCCACCCCCCAATATCGGTCGATTTTGCCGGGGATTCACCGGCCTCAGTTTTGGAGAAATCTTGTAGCTGCTGCTGAGCTTTTCACAAGGGACACAAGAATCATTAATAATGATAATTAATAAGATGATGATTAATAAGAAGCACTCAGCTCTTATCTAATATAGTGGAAACTGTAACAAGTCCATCCATCAACTGTGAGGCCAGTATCAATATTCCATTTTTCCAGGTGGGGAACTGAAGACCCCAAAAGAGCGATTTGCTCATGGCGATGTAGCTAGTTAGTGACAGACCTGGAATTAGAATTTGGATGTTAGAGTATCCTAGAATTGAGCCCAGTCCTCTAAATCAAATGTTATCCACTGGTCAGATATGGAAACTGATGGCCTGGGGCTATTAAATGATTTACTCTAGTTCACCTTGGAAATCTGTGTGATACCCTAGAACAGAACACAAATCTCCTATTCCCAGTGACAAGCCATGCCTCTTATTTGTGCCACTAGCCTATCCCCTTGCATTGCCTCTCGGAGGTTCGTGTTTCCCCACACCTTCTATAGCCAGTGATGGAGTATAAGTAAGGTGCAGGACGTCAGGGAGCTCCATAATATATATCCTGTATCAACTCTGGGATTTGCTCCAGCTGCTTTGGTTTAGGACTGTACAAAGTGTCTGACATTGTTAAATGGCTGGTCCGTTTTGTGAGGGGTTACTTTCTGATGAGGGAAAGAAAGCATTGTATAGGACAAGAGGAAGTGCTTGGTGTCTAAGCCTCTTGCTGGGAGCAGAACAAAGCTGTCGCTTCTGCCATTGCATCGATGAGCCAGCCGCAATTCCTTCATAAAGTGATATAATGTATAAAACTGACAAAAACACAGCAGAGGCCCAACTATTCCTTGTGAAATCAGCATTCCTGTACCTGCATTGTCCACTTAGAATAGATTATTAAAAACTCAAGATTTAGGCTCTTTTGCACCACAATGCTTTGGTAATAATCTGTGTGTCAGTTCTCAGCCAACCTGAGACCTGATAATGGGGTTACTGTAGCTTCATGGTTTTTTTATCACAATAAAAATGACACTTCCTTCTGGGATCCAGGTGCATGAGTCCAAAGGATCCAGGAAAGTAACCATTAATGTTGAAGTTACATAATCAGATGCTAATTGACTCATTGTTTAGTTTCAGAACTCTGTACTGTAATTTTTAAAGAATATTCAAGTTGACATTAGCCTTTTAAAATAGATTAATTAGCCACATTTTCATTTTACATGACACTTACTGGGTACTGCCAATGTACAATGCATATTTATTTAAATCCATTACAACATATTTACAGTATACTTAACGTGTATTAATTACTGTATAATGAATCCTGTGATTATAAGCCCACTGTTCTCACATGGCTGTAAAAGTTTTATCATCTTGCAAGGGGGGGGGGATTAAAATAAATTGTGTGCACATTGAAAGCTTGTTTTTAATAGGAAATGTGCAAATTATAAAAAAAAATGTAAAACAGGGGCTCCCAGTAAATCAAAAGTGGCTAACAAATACTCTGAGACACGCTATAATGTTTTTATGAGATGTTTTACAACCTGTTCATTACACTGTCTGTCCTTCTGAAAGCTTGTTATTAGACTGACTGTGCAAAGTAACATGTGAATGTCTGTGCAACTAGCCATGAAATCATAACAAAGTTGAACCTTTTCTTCCCCTTTTGTTGCGGGAATTAAGGCTTCCTGAAACATTTGTCTGTGGAAAATTTGTCTTAATACTGTACTTCCGCTGATTATATATAGAAAAGACGAATGAGTTCAATGGTTGCACTGCAACACAGTCCATGTTTGGAATCAAAGTTGAGGTCAAGCACCCTAGCAGAAGCCCTTGAAAGCAATATGCTTGAGATACTTACTAGGTAGATTGATTAATGCCTTCTGCAGCCACTGTGAAGTATAGCCACACACCACCATCCAAGAGTCTGCCATATCTAACACTTCTTGTTGCAGGATTAGCAATAATGAATGGTGCACAGAATGGCCTCAGCCCTCCCTTGGGGGCTCCCTTCCATGTTGGGGAAGACTGGGCTACCTCTATGCTTCAAATGGCATCTCCAGTAGTATCCAGTAGTTGGCAGAGAATTGGGTCTCCAGTAGGGTCATCAACTGAGATGGGATGGGGCTTTGGGCAGGTTCATTAGCTGGGAGGTGAGTCAGAGTGTTTCTCCTTTGTGAGTGTGGTAAGAAAATTTGCCAGCTGGAAGCCACTTAATATTGCCAATTGGACAAGTTGTTTCCCCAAACTTGTCAGCTGGGACGCTGAATAAGCTTGCTGCTCATGGTGGGTTTGTCATCTGGGCGATGACTGCAGGCAGGATTATCTGCCAACGAAAGGTTAAAGGGGTGGTTGTAGTTGGATGCTTATAGAAATAGAATTCCTGTGACTTTTTCCTCTGTGTGTGAGTGTGTGTGTGTGTGTGTGTGTGTGTGATGTGAAAAATAATGGATTCAAATAACCCAAATGCCCCTCCTGTCAGCCCTTCAGACTTTGCAGGATAAGCGCCCAATGTGCCATAATTATATGGAAAAGTGTGAGCACTTGGCAACCGAGTAACATTGGTATTCTGTAATTTCCCTTCCATTGCAACATTACGAACAGTTTCATATTCAAATGGCTGCTTGTCTATGATTGTCCAATTATTCACCGCATTCTTTCTTTGATGGCACAGATGTTCTCAATTTCTTGTGGTAGAGTTCTTTCATCTAAAAAGTCGTTCCGCCTCAGAAATGCAAAATTCTCTACAGTTCACCAAGTTCTCTGATGGGTTTGCATAATTGGCCTTCAATTTGCCTATTGTTTTGTAATAGAAAGCCTACATTTAATTTCATTTTTGTAAACCTGTAGACAAGAGCAGAACATTCTCCATTTAAGTCTTTCTCCTAATTATGATCTGAGCAGGTTGTGAATATTTAGGCTTGATTATAAGGCACAGACTGTGCTGAAAGGAAGACATACTTTTCTTTTCCATTGTTTTAAACTTATTATGGGGCAAGATGTTGAACATCCTCAGCTCTATTGAAGTCCCCTTGCAAGAGACGCTCAGATACTTTCAAAATTGGACTTTAGGTGTCCAATTCCCATTCAATTTAATGGGAAGTTATACAGCAGTTTGTGGCACAACTGGGAAATGATCCTAGATTTCCTGACTCCCAGCCCAGTGCCCTAATCCCAAGATCCTCTTCCCTCCGATTTAGGGTGACCAGATGTCCCGATTTTATAGGGACAGTCCTGATTTTGGGGGTCTTTTTCTTATATAGACTCCTATTACCCTCCACCCCGTCCCAATTTTTCACACTTGTTGTCTTACTCCCATTAAGGTATGAAACAATGGCCAACAACTGATGGATTAAAACAAAATGAAGGTCCTTAGTCACTAATTACTATAACATATACAGCACAGCGTAAGCATGAGGAACAATTTATAATCAGCACAGTCAGAATAACAGAATTTTAATATCACTCATTTCACCAGATCTCTCTCATTCTCCAAAGCCATACCATATAACTCCGAGTCACTGGAAATAATAGATCATAGCAACTTTTTCTCATTTCCAGTGACTCAGAGTTATTTGGAATGACACTGGAAAATGTGTGAGATCTGGAGATCTGGAATTAAATTAACTTTTGATTCAATATGATATAGCGGCCTGACCATGAGGCTAGGAGTCAGGACACCTGAATTTCAATAAAGGCTTTGCCAGTTATTCTGCGTGATGCCTGGCCAGCCACTAGATCTACATTATTCAAGTATGAAATTGCAAAACTCCTAACTATGGTATGTAACCAATCGCTTAAATTAGCCTCTGTACCAGATGACTGGAAGACAGCTAATGTAATGTCATTTAAAAAAAAAAAAAAAAAAAAAGGCTCCAGAGGCAGTTCTGGCAATTACAGGCCAGTAAAGCTAATGTCAGTACCAGGCCAATTGGTTGAAACTATCAGAATTATCAGACACTTAGATAAGCATGATATGTTGGGGGAAGTCAATAAGGCTTTTGTAAAGTGAAGTCATCAATTAGAATTCTCTGGCGGATCAACAGACGTATGGACAAGGGTGATCCAATTGATACAGTGTACATGGACCTTCAGAAAGCCCTTGACAAGACTCAGAGGCTCTTATAGAAAGTAAGCAGGCATGAGATAAGAGGGAAGGTCCTCTCATGGATCACTAACTGGACAAACGATAGAAAACAAAGAGTGCTAATAAAAGGGCAGTTTTCACAGTGGAGAAAGGTAAATAATAGGGTCCCCCAATAATCTGTACTATGCATACAAAATAATTGGGTCTAAATTAGCTGTTACCATTCAAGAAAGAGATCTTGGAGCCATCATGGATAGTTCTCAAAAACATCTGCTCAATGTGCAGTGGCAGTGACAAAAGATAACAGAATATCATAATGACACTGTCTAGATCCATGGTACAGCATAGCTTGAATACTGCATGCAGTTCTGGTCACCCCATCCTGAAAAAAGATATATTAGAACTGGAAAAGGTCAACAAAACGATTAGGGGTATGGAATAAGTTCAGTATGAGGAGTGATTAAAATTACTGAGACTGCTCATCTTAGAAAAGAGGTGACTAAAGGGGCTATGCTAACAGTGTATAAAGTCATGAGTCATGTTTAGAAAGTAAATAGAGAAGTATTATGTAAAAGTCCAGTGGCGCAACAGTCCTAAGGCAGGCTCCCTGCCTGCCCTGACTCCGCGCCAGTCCAGGAAGTGGCCTGCACATCCCTGTTGCCCCTGCATAGTGGGAGCCAGGAGATCTCCGCACACTGCCCCCACCCTAGTGCCGAATCTGCAGCTCCTATTGACTGGGAACCACAGCCAGTCGGAGCTGTGGGAGCTGGTGCCTGCAGGCAGGGGCAGGGGCTGCGGGGATATGCTGGATGCACCTGGGAGCACTCCTCAGCCCTTGCCACTCTCCAATCCCATGCTCCAGTCCTGAGCCCTCTCCTGGAGCCTGCATCCCCTCCTGCACCCCAACACCCTGCCCCAGCCCAGTGAAAGTGTGTGAGGGGGGATGGAGTGAGTGGGGCAGGGTCTTGGGGAACGGGGTGGGGTAAGGGTGTTTGGATTTGTGTGGTTAAACGGTTGGCAACCCTAATCAAAAAGTGGACCAAGTGACAAACAGAGAGATACTGAGCTAAAAGGAGCAGAAAGAAGCAGAGGGAGGAGGAAAAGAGAGATTCTAATGGAAATATGGTTAGACCATAATCTTGTCCTCAAAATGGCCTAACAAAATGGCATCCAGGCTTCCTAAATGCCAGTGGATGGTCCAGTGGCTACAGCATTAGCCTATGTCTAAGGAGACTTGGGTTCAAATTCCTGCTCTGAAAAGAATTTCCTTGTGACCTTGAGCAAATCATTTAGCCTCTCTGTGCCCTAAGTTCCCTATCTATAAAATGGTGATAAGAGCACTTCCCTACCCCACAAGGGTGTTACAAATGTCCCTGTATGACAGAGTGTGAGGGGCTCAGATACTATAGCAACACAGGTGGGGGCAGATAAGTCAACAGAATAATAACAAAGTTGGTAACTCGAATGGCACGATATAATGCTACCGTCAGGAATGAGGGCTTGCAGCTGCACCTGCCCAGTTGTCAGGCAGCCAATGAGCACAGCTGGAACCCAGCAGAACTACCCCATTGTCTGAGGCAGTCAGGTGGCTTTCACTGGAGCCCAGCAGCTGCAGAGGATCAGTAGCTGCTCCCTGTGCTCACCTCATTGCAGCCCCAGCATAGAGCCTCTCTCCAGCTAGACCCTGCCTTGCACCCAGCCTTGTTCCAGTCCTGTCCCAACCCTGCTTCTGACTTCTCTGACTCCAGGTAATCTGGTTCTGACCCTTGGCTCCAATTCCTGGCTCTGACTGTGTCTCAACCCTTGGCTCGGACATTCAGACTCTGCCTGACTCTGCCTTGGCCTTGGGGTCTTCATTTGGACTCCGAACACTAGGCCTGACAGCCTCTGGTTGCCTGGCAGCTATATTGTCAACAGGAACTGAATCGTTCAGTAGGGAAATGTAAGTTATTTAATAAGATGTATTGCAATATGGTGGTTAGGTCTCCTAGGGTGACATCCCCATCCCTGCTGCCATCCCTGCTTAGTACGTACTCTTTAAGGTAACGATCAAATGTGGCAAGAGGGAAGAAACTCGTGAACTAGTAACAGCCAAAATACCTTGGTTTACTAGATCAGAATGAAATGGAAGGATCTGTTAGTTCTACCCAATTTTGTTGCAATTATAATGGCAAGGGAACTCATTAGTATAACAACTTTATCAAAACAAACCAGCAACCAGCATCCTGAATACCACATAGGAGTGACATATAATACCATCACCTTGGAGGACTCTGCATTTGTCACAAGCCTCATTCGCTGTATCAGATAAATTGATGCCTCAAAAGCAGCCCTTGTACTATCCGTCTTAAAAGACAATCTGAAAATAGATTTACCAAGTTACATGCATGTTCTCTGAGAAGATAACAAATGCCTTACTGAACAATACATCAAATATATATGTGTGGAGATGGGAAGGCTGAGAATCTACCAAAATCTCTAAATCAAAGCACAAGGAGAATGCACTCTCAGCACTGGGACTTGAATTGATGTCACAATGAACCAACAATTGCATTCTTTTAGATTTCAAGTACATTTCCCAGACACAGAGTCATAAAAGAAGGCAAGCTGTCATGTGTGTCAAAGGATCTGCTTACCAATAGCAATAGATTCCTTTTATGATGTTATCAGTAACAGAGCCACTTATTTCTTCTGTATTAGCTTAAAAATGAATGAGGAGGATACAGCTTTGTTTCACTTCTACTTTTAAATAGGCACATCAGTTCCAAAACCTATTTGCCCTATGAAGGAGGAGCTTGGCACTTCCCATCGGGTAGTTTTTGGCTAGTTCTGCAAATCATCTCAATAAAAATCCCAGCTTTTCATTTGAAAACTGTTTCGAGTCAAGGTTTGGTTGCATCACTATTTTCACTAGTGAAACACTGTTCTAAGCTTTGCTTAGAACGAGACAAAGGGGCCAGATCAGAACCCTCAAATCTTTTACATTTAGACAATGTTGGAATCTACCTCCCGAGCCACATCTGAATTTTGTGAATCAGGCCTTTTTTCTGCATAAAACTGCCCCAGGTCAGAACTGCCCTATATCTGTACACATCTACGTACCCCATCATTCTGGTATTTGAGCACCTCACAAAGATTAATGAATCCATCCCCAAACAATTCCCCGAGGGAGGCATGTATTAATAAGCTTATTTCACTGATGGGGACCTGAGGCTCAGACTAAAGCTGACATTAGCAAAAGTGTCTATTGGTTTTGGCTGCTCCGCCTGAGATATTTAGGCTTGGGTTTTCAGAAGTGCTAAACAGCCTCTGCTCCCTTCAGTGCATCTGAAAATCAGGCCCCAAACATATCAAAGCTAGGCCCCCAAAATTAGTAGATACTCATCCAAAATTAGTAGATACTTTAAAAATTTTACACCTAAGTGAGGTAACAAAGTCCTGTGGCACCTTAAAGACTAACTATAAAGTTTTGAAGCATAAGCTTTCGTGGGCTAATACCCACTTCGAAGTGGGTATTAGCCCACAAAAGCTTATGCTTCAAAACTTTATAGTTAGTCTTTAAGGTGCCACAGGACTTTGTTACCTCTGCTATTCCAGACTAACACGGCTACCTCTCTGATTCTTGACACCTAAGTGACTTGCCCAAGGTCACATGACAAATTTGTGGCTGAGCCAGGAATTTAACCCTTTAATTCTGCATCTTACTCCAGTGCCTTTACCAGAAGATCTATCTTATCAACATTACCACCCCCACCACCCATCAACTGAGATTAGACTGTGAAAAAATATAGGGACCAGGTATGGCCTTGTTAATTAAAGTGAGTCAACAGTTTTTAGTCTGTTTCTCAAAAAATGAAGTTTCAGGGCCACCAAGCTCTTTGTAAATTCAGGTCAAATATGGCAACATGTTTGGTTGAATTTTCTTTTAATTTACAAAATGTAAAAATATTTTATTTTGACATATTTGAAATAAAACTTTTCAACTTTTTTGTTTTGAATAGCATTTTGTTTCTATGACATTTGATGAGGTTTGGATCTGAGATAGTGGTCCAGGCCTATTTCTACTAATCAAAATGACAATATGTTATAATTTATATGGCCTATTTCATCTTAGAGGATACCAAAGTGCTTTACAAACTGATAGACACCTTACATATAGGGATTTGCTCATTCGTCTTTAGGTAAAACCTAGCAACAGTTTAAGGCAGTGTTGTTGAGCCGTGTTGGTCCCAAGATATAAGAGAGACAAGGTGAGTGAAGTAATATCTTCCATTGGATAACAAGCATTTGGACTTACACAGACTTGACAAAGAGCTCTGTGTAAGCTCAAAAGTTTGTCCCTCTCTCTCCAACAGAAGTTGCTCGAATTAAAGATATTACCTCACCCACCCGGTCTTTCCAACAGTTTAGCAGCACACAGCAACCCTACCGAACAAGTTAGGGGTACTGTAGCTGGTAAGGGCAGCTCCAAAATGGAGTGAGACCTACCATCAGAGTGTCGGTGGGGTTAAGCCACCTTGGAAAAGTACTGTTCTGGTTCAGAGCCTCTCACCCGAGTGGGCATCAAGGGAAGTCTGGAAATAAATTAAATCTGCCCCTCTTTGGCAGAACCTCTGTGGGAGGGTGATCATGATACGACCACCAGTTTCCCAAGGGATGAATGCCCCTTCAATGCACCCCATGCACAAGTGGATGGAGTACAAATTGTAGTCCTGTTCCCACCCAGAGTAGGGAGTGGGGGTAGAATGAAGCCCAGATTGTGTTGTTAAATTGTGATCACTCTTTTGGAATATGTTTTGCCTCATACACCTGTTGCTGCCTTTGCTTCTTAAAACCTCACTATCCAGAGTGATGTTAATTCACATTCTATATTGTATTTCATTTTAGAACCTGGTTTTCTATCAACAATGGCCTGCTTGCTTACCAGGCAAGAAAATCCTAATTCTGTCTGAAGTAAATGCCAAACTTGGTGAGTTTTGGCCTGTCTGGTTAGGATTTTGTTACAAAGTCTGGTTGTGGCTTGGAGTGGGACCCAGACCATGTGGCTTCCATCTCAGATGAGGAAATTGAACAAATGGGTTTCTCTTTGGCTTTCTGAAGGCAAACCTTTATGTGAAAATCAGGGTAGGTGTACCCAAGTGAATGGATAAAGCCGCACAGGCTGGCACTGTTGAGTTATACACAGCTTAAGTAGTTCTCTAACTTCCCACAGAGTGTAATGCCCGCTTACATGCACCGCCCTATTTTAGATGGTGCACTACAAAGAAAATACATACTTACAATTCCCCAAACTGGGTCCTGATCTTGCAATGTGTACTTGTGCAAATCATCCTTTACTCACACTGGTTGACTTCACTGGTATTACTCGCATGAATGAGCTTTGCAGTCTGTGGTTTCCCCAGACTGTTATGTTCATTTAATAAGAAGACGACAGATGATCATGTGTTTAAGACCCTGGGACTTAGTAGATCTGCATTATTTTCCTGGTTCTGCAACAGATTCCCCATGTGACCTTGGTCAAGTCACTCAACAGGGCTAACTCACATTAGTTTCCCATTTTTGCATTAATTTTGGAGTCAGACTCCTAAATACCTTTCAGGATCTAGGCCTTAATTACTCTGTGATTCCACTTCCCATTTGTAAAATGAGGATAATAATACTTTATTTCCTCCATGCTTTGTCTTTTTCTATTTAGTTTAGGAGTTCCAGCACTAGGATTTTTGTCCCTTACTATGTGTATGTGCAGCACCTGACACAGTGGGGCCCTGATCTGAAGTGAGGTATCCAGGAACTATTGCATTACAAATAATAAATAATAATTTCAGGAAAACGCTACTTCAGAGGCTTGCTTTGTTACTGTGTGCTTGCTTTTAATGACTCCCTGGGGTTGTTCATCACTTTCCACCAGTTCAATCAAATATTTTCTTTTAGTAGTTGTATGCTTCCAAACTTCTCCTGCCAGCCTCACTATGAGCATGTGTTATGTGTCTTTATATATCCACATCATGTAATATACCACCCAAATTGGATTAGCCGATCAGTACTGATTTCATATGATCAAGTGATGCCACACTTCCAATCCAAAAGTAAATGAGGGAGTCTGTTTTTCTTTAGAAGTGTATTGTGAGCTTTATTGTTTAATATTAAAGGAGCATTGTGAAAAGTGGCCTATAAATGGCTTAATAAAAACAGAGTTTACATCTTATAAAGTGCATTGGTACTTTACACTGGTTTGCCTAGGGAGATTTATATTTGTGATTGCTGTCTGGGGTTTAAGGACTGCCAATATTTTTATCTTTTTGACCCATTAAAAAATAATGGTGTTGACAAACATCCTTTCTGATTGACTCTGTCTGATCCTTTCAAGGTGTTGGTAGCACAAAGGAAGAGGTGTTGCTCATTCCAGCTGCTCGTTAGCGTAATGGAAAGGCCCGGAATGGAGTTCTGTGATAGGTAAGTACTCCAGGGGCTTCTCCTGCTTATTGCAGGATTAAAGACTGTACTGTGCAGCATTACTGTTCTAATGCTGCCATAGAGCACAGCTAAATTGCCGCTAAGGTCCTGATCAATTTAACACCTGTAAAGCCCTTAGTGTAAAATTAACTGTTAGTCCTAGTCCTGAGGGCGTGAACAGCTTTGTGAATACGGCAGCAATGCCAACATGTCAAAGATTTGACACTTTTCTGATGCCTCCACCACACTTGGAGGTTCTCATTAATGCCTTCAGGAATATTATGCAGGTTCTTTCCCTCCGCCTCTCTCAGTATCTTCCCTCTTGATGCATTAATGAAATATGGCTGCGGCTGCAATTCTCTTCTTACCTTATTTCACCTTTTAATAACATTCTCAGTATTTTATCCAGGTTTATATGCTTCATTTTCTCCTTCCATGCCACTGCTTTAATCCATCAGTTGGTGGTCATTGATCTGTATCTTAAACAAAAGGGAGGACGATCTTAGAGTTTAGGGTACTGGGCTGGGAGTCAGGAGATCTGGGTTCAGTTTCTGGCTCTGTCACAGACTCCCGGTGTAACCTGGAACAAGTCAGTTAGTGTCTCTCTGCCTCACTTCCACACCTGTCATAAGGGGATAATACTTGTCTAGAGGTATTGTAGAAAGAGGTTGATAGATGTTGGCCAACTGCTCCAATAACACAGTGATGAGTGCTATAGATTAGAAAATAAAACAGGCAGCATTATAGACACCAACCTTCTAAGTCCAGTTATAGTTACAGAAGGTAGGAGGTGACTGGTTAAAGTCCCCTTGGCTATAATCACCACACAATTTTACCCCTTTAGCAATCTCTTTATGATAGCCTAAGAGATGTTTGTTGTGTCCAATTCTGATTTTACATAGGTGTAACTAATGGCCTCAGCAGAGTTATTCATGATTTATGATGGTGTAACTGTGAGTTTAATTAGGCTTAGCATCATCACTGCTAGAGAATCAGCAAGACCATTTTAATTACAATACTCCATCTAAACATTGGTGATTTCCACTGACAAATGAGGTCTTTGAAATACTTCTGTTGCATTCATTCTAATCTCAGTCATATGCAGAGAGTTGGGCCAAAAAGGCGGCCTGGGATTAGCTTTCGGACCTAGCAATTCAGACTTTCAGGGTAGATCTGTGTTCAGTTTGGGGTTCAAGATTCACAGAACAGAAATCTTACAAGCAGTTCTCATGAGAAGAAGCCCTCTACTAGAGGTGTTGTCATGGCTTCTCCTTAGGTTCCTCTCCACCTTTGGAGTAGCACATTAACTTTTCCACAGGATGGCGGAGGCCAACATTTTATGAAATTCATGCCCTCTTCTAGCAGAATCAGCAACATTTATGGAGTCCTCTCTGTTCAGACTTGCTATTCCTTCATGCAAATCTAGTTCTGTACACTCAAGAGAACACTGCCTGCCACAGAACACACAAGATTTGAGCTGACCTGAGCTAATTTCAGAGAGAGATTGCAGGGGGTGCTGGCCACTGAATGAGCTCTCTTAAAAGTGGAAAAAAACAAAGGCTGGTGGGTCTGGCTGGAGAACAGTCATAGGGGGAGGAGGAGGAGTAAGAACATGACTATCCTCCGTTAGGGGTTGGGTCCTTAGCAGGAGTATTTTCTAGAACTGATCTAAAATTTTCCATCTTTGGCTTCTTAACAAAAAAATGGAATTCTTAGTGGGAAAAAATGTCCATTTTCTTCTAAATCATTTGGTGTTTTTTCATCTCCTAAAAAAACCCTGAAAACAAAACAAAAAAAATTGGCAACAGAAAATATTTTTTTTAATTTTCCTCATTTGAGAAAAAACTGCAAAATGTCATAGAAAAATTCAAAAAATGAAGAAAAAATTGGTTTTCATCAAAAATGTTCAGAAGGAAAAATAACTTCCTTACTAACTCTGATCAGACTTCTACACTTCTATTAATCTAGCAGAAAAGGGCATAATGAAATTCAATGGCTAGAAGCAGAAGCTAGACAAATTCAAATTAGAAATAAGGTGCAACATTTTAACAGTGAGGGTAATTAACCATTGAATAATTTATCCAGGGACCTGGTGGATTCTTCATCACCTGAAGACTTTACATTGACACTGATGTCTTTATAAATGAGTTGCAATAGCTCAAATACAAGTTACATGCTTGATGCAGAAATTACTGGATTTTTTTGGGCCTGTGTTGAGCAGGAGATCAGACTAGAGGATCACATTGGCCCTCCGGCCTTTGTGAAGTTTAGCTTGATGTCTGAATGAATGTATGGTTGAGGGTGGACATTCAAGCCCAGCTTCTCAAAGTTACTCTGGCGCCTAATTCCCATTGAAATCAACAGGAGTTAGGAACTCACCTTTATTACTTATATTTTAAGCAAAGTCCCCAGATGTTGACTTCTGGGATGTTCATTTTAACTGAAGCAATAGATCTGATATTGCCCTTGCAGATACATGCATAGTCGGAGACACTTCAAGATAAATGCTGATGCATGCTTGCGTATCCCAGATTGCTATTGGGCCCATTATAGTTAACAATCTAAAACTGACACTGTGTAGTGGACTTGAAGCTAACAGCTAATTTTTAATTAAAAATTTCACCTTGAGGGTTTTCCCACACACACACAGTGCAAGCACATGTACCACTAGTTCATAAGTGCTAACCCAATTCTCTGCCTTTGCCCTCACAACAGTTTATTACATCGTCCAGGACTTTTGAGTCCATGTTAGTAAGATTTATAGGTTGCCTGGGGATAATCATTTCAAGAGACAAGATCAATGATATGCAAGTCAGTAGACAGAGTAGCGAGTTCAAATAGCTGCCTTGTTAGAAGGTATCAAACATCTTTCCTCCATAAACTATTTAAACCTAGAAATTATCATTAACCTTAGCCGTCCCCATTTACTGGCAGAATGGTCGATGCTGTTTAACATGCACCATGGCAACTCTTGCTTCAATAGGGTATTTAAGGATACATATTTGTTCATGCTCTGAATACAGGTTCTCACTAAGAAGATTTTGGGCCTGACACCATCTGCAGGACCCATCTCTGGCACTTCAAAATCCATCCCACTGACCATCCTCCTTATAAACCACCCCAGCAGCAGTCAGTGCTATTAGTTTTTCCAGGTCTCACTGATGCTTCCCATAAGAGCAACCACCACCACTAAGAAGTTTAAATGATAAAATATGGTGGGGCGGTGAAAAAGAGAAATGTGTGCTGGCATGTTCATAGCAAGGTAGAGGAGGGTGTCGGTCTGGTCTGACTCATCACACTGCAGGTACAAACTGAATACCTATAAACAGTAAATACTTTCTGAGCAGAGGCTGTGCTGTGGGGTTGAAGGCAGACTGACCTTGATCTCAATGGCACTATGTATATGCTCCAAGTAAACTGCGTGCTTAAATGCTATGCAGGGCCAGAGTTCTCAATGTAACCCATTGATGAGTGCGTGTTGCAGGTCCCAATCTGTTCCTGATTTGCAGAGGACAGGAGTCTGTTACATCCCAAGACAGGGATGCTCGGCCTTTTCGCTCAAGCTTTTGCAGCTCATGCTTTTAACTGTGGAGGCCTCAGTTCAGTCCCCAGTGTGATGGCCAACATGGCCTGTCAGGATCAAGCCCACTGTGTTGGGGGCAGGTAGAAGGGATTCTTCTGTGTGTCAATTCATCATGAGCGTGAGGTTAACAGAAAAATTATGAGTGGAGGGCAAGCCTTATGAATCCAAGCTTTCAGCAGGAGGAGCTACATGAGACCTCATCTTTCATCAATGACTTAAGTGGCTTTTGGATGAGGCCCTTGGAAAGCAAGATTAAAACCGTGTAGCGTGTCATTCCTCACCTCCAACCAGTACAACAGCCTTTTCTTCAAATCACGGGTCATCTGTTCCGTAAACCACATTGCACCCTCCTCCCTACACCCCTACAGCGCTGATTTGTTTTTCTGGTATCAGTAATTAATTATTATTGTAGCAGCCTGCATGGAACTGGGAATGGGGCAGAGTACGGAGGAGCACCAGGATGTCATTGTGGTTGCACATGGCTAGAATACTTTCTGCAGCTGCAGCAGCAGCTCAGGAAATTGTTGTCTTAATAAAGAGCCAGTTTAGTTTCAGAAACATGGATTCCTCTCATGTTATTACCCAGCAGCATGTGCTATATGAAACAATTTACTATTTTTAAAATGTTGTGTGAAATAATCACGACCCAGTTTCTACCTAATGGATTTGGAGTTCAGCTTCTGATTGAAACGCCCATAATTTCTTTCAATCCACTTTGAGGAATTGATGCCATCAGTACCTATTACAGTTTGAAACATTTGCAACTCTGCAATATGTCCCTCTGCTGTTTTCCCTTTAAATATTTGTAGCATTTACTGTTACATTTCGAACATGATCTGTTGTTGACAATTTCACTACCCCCTTCTTCCTTCCCAGCCTTTCCTTGTCGCTGAATCAATTACATTTTTCTTGAGCTGTCTACATTTGGTGTTTTACTGCCGACGGCATGTGGCCCCTTCATTTTAATTACTTCTGCTGTGCCTAGCAATCTATACACTGTTAATGTTTCAGAGACTGCTCACAATTAAAATAAAAAATAAATACGTAACACAATATGGGCTACAACCCAGTCAATCTCTGTGTATTGTAATTCGTGGCAGCTTTTTACTTTCAGCTGTACAAATGGCTTGTAGCCCACATGGTAATAAGGAAACCTTAGGCCACATTCAGCAGGGGAATAACAATTCAGAGAGATTTTCTGTTTGTAGAATTTTGACAAACATCATTTTCTGCTTGCTCCTTTGCGTTTTTGGATTTGGATTTTTTGGGGGGTATTTTTTGGCTTCTTTGCTTTTGAAAGAATATGTCAAAACACTTCGCTTCATTTCCTGGTTTTCAGAGGATTTCATTTATCCACTGTCCCCAAAGACCATGAGGCACCACGGGCCAACTTTAATGAAGTTTGGGGGCACTGAATTCTATATAGAGTCTGGAAGACTCTCACTGTGTCTGTTTGCTTCAATCATTTTAAAGAAAAGAAATAGTAAAGTGGAAATCAAATAGCTGCTGCAGAGTATAACAGGCCATGTGGGGACAGTCCATATTTCTTAAAATTCCAGATAGTGGAATTTCATCATTAGGAACACTGGCCAAACTCACTTTTGAAAATAAGTAGTTTTCATGGAAGGTGCTGGGTTAACAACTCCGGAGGCAGAAATCCCTTGTTTATTCACTGAATAGAAAACAGCAGGACAAATTACAATGCCCTGCGGATATGACTCAACCTTGTACTGTAGAAACCACAGCTAGAGGTGTGAAGATAATGCATTCTCCATGCTCATTTTCTGCTGGGTCTTTTCAAAGGATGAAAATCGTGACAGAGATTTCAGTGACATATCTAGAACCTCTCCACAAGGAGCTGGATTGAGACCACTACCTTACTGAACAAAGATCACAAAACTCACTCACTGATACTCTCTTTCAAAGTAAAAAAAATATCTAACACCATACACATCTCTCCTTCCAGCCATCTAATCTCTACCACAGACATTACTGTAGCGTGTGAAATGAACAGGACTGACTGCCTTTTAATTGTTCAACAAAGAACACCCAATATCGTGTATCTTTTAGTCTGGTTTATCATGTCTTGGAAATGAGTTCAGAGAACCTGGAATTATACTAATGCAGATGGGCTTGAAGCACCAAAATAGGATCTGGCTTTAAAATTTCTCCCAAGTCCATTGGCTGTTGGGGTTTCGGTTCACGGTCACTTCTCCTCCTGAACACTTTATTATTGGAGCCTAAGTTAAAAGTCTCTTGTGTTTCTTCACAGCAGAAAAAAAGGCAAGATATGGGGGGTGCTCAGACCTGCTTTAGCTGGGGGTTGTTCGTGCATCTCCTATCCCCAAGTCACATTTCTTCTGTGCTTCCTTGTTCTACAATTTGGAGTGGAGAGGCACATGAGACTGCACTCCTCAGCTCAGTGCTTCAGTAGCTACGTTTTGACCACAGCAAATTCAGGGCAAAGATCGGTGCCATTGTTCATTTACTGCAGTGGCAGACAGCATCAACCCAGCTGACATCTGCATCCGCATGTGATTTCCTCTGTTGCAATTCACAAGGCAATTGCTTAATCTTTTCTGACAGGCTTTCGGTGTTTAAATAAAAAGTACCTGCTTATTCCTCTCCACAAATCCTGGGAGCTAGAGACCTGGAGAATTAAACTGTTGATGAACTCTTCAGTTTTCAGCGATTGCAGTGGAATGTAACCGAGACTAGTTTTAACCAGGCTAAATGAACTCTATGTTTGCTGAGTGAGACTGATGTCTTTTTTAAAAAAAGAGATACCTCTAGCAACTGCTTGCTCTCCTCCGAGTCAAGCCTAAATGATGGAGGGAAAAGGTAAATGCTCGCTTTGCTGTAATTAAATCTGCATTCTGCAGGCTGAGGTCTGAGAGTGTGATCCGGTGTCCATTGAATTCAATGGGAAAGCTACTATTGGCATCAGCAGCAGAATACTGTCCCAACCTGAACTTCCCCATCCCCCACTGAAGTCAATGGGGAGCAAGGGATCTTAGTGCGCTGCAGAATTAGTACCATTTTGAGGAAGATCAGCTCCAGAACAAAAGGGAGTAAAAATTCTGACCTTCCCAAACACTCCTTGAATTTAGATATCTTTGTGGAGTTAAATGGGCACTATGGGATCATATACCTCAAAACACCCTGTCCTCCACAGTCCCAGAAAAACTGTGGGTTTTGCCTTGCATCCTGCAAGTTCACAAACTCTGACTGTGTCAGATCAACGTGAGGAACCTGGGGAGAACTGCCCAGAGCTGGCGACCCATCGTGGAGAACTCCCTTCTATCTGCTCCCTTTCCTGAGAGGCATCAGCAAAATTGCCTCTACTGATCCCCACAGACAGAGGATTAAGATTTGTGTGGGGCAGGAATGGATTTTGGAAGCCCCTGAGCTGATGCTTTTATGGGATCCAGGCTGTTCTCCCTTACTGCACAGCAGACTTCACACAGAAGAAGAGCAGGAATGGTGCCAACAATCTGATGACTTTAATGTTAAAATGTGTTGAACATTCACAGGCCACAGAGCTGTGCTAAATGAACCATGTGACTCCCCAAGGCCATACGTTGCACCACGTTCCAGCTGCATTGCTCTTAAAAAAAAAAATCTAGTTGAACTGCTGATACCAGATGCCGGAGCTAAGCACAGGAATTTGTGTGGAACGGTGGTTCTCAACTCTGGTCCACCACTTGTTCAGGGAAAGCCCCTGGCGTGCCGGGCCAGTTCGTTTACCTGCCGGCTCCTCAGGTTTGGCCAATTGCGGCTCCCACTGGCCACAGTTCGCCACTCTAGGCCCCCATTGGCTGACTCTTTAAAATTTCTTCTTTCAGACCGAGTGCAAGAATCATTGACTCACTGGCTATGACCCAGAAAACCACCCCTCACAGTGATTAATGTTTCCACAGCCCAATCAATGCAGATGCATTGAAAGGTCCAGAAAGAAGGATGTTGCAAAGACAATATTCATTTGTAAAAATGAGCCCCGGCAGACAAGTAACAAGCCTTTCTCTGAGACTATTCAGTAAAGCTGGGGAGAAACAACCAGGAAGGCCAGCTCGCCCGACTTGCTGAGCTATGTGGGCCCAGAAAGTCTTAAGTAAAATGAATGGAAGCAAAATATGGGCAGCCAAGGAATAGCAAGCTCTACCACTAGTCTCTGCTGCTGCTGAATCACAGCTGCTGGGAACCTTTAGAATCAGGGTGGGCTAGTATTATGAGCTGCTGCATGTGTTTAGGGATGACCCAATTTCCCATCCCTGGATTAAGAGGTTGGATTTTTGTGACACGCACACACACACACACACCCCTCCGTCTCTCTCTCTCTAAACTGGGGTAATATTTGTATAGTTCAAGAGTGAGTTTAGTGCTCATGCAAGCCAGGGGCACAGCATTGGTTTGAGTCATGCATGTGTTGTGCAAGAATCTCCTGACTCCCAAGCCACAACCCTATGCACTTGACCATCCTGCCTCTTAGATTATGTTGTTGACTGGCCCTTTGCATGTGTAGCATTGCATCCTTCCTTTGCACATATACCAGTGTCTGATACACACCTCTTCAATGTTTCTTGGTGAACTGTTGGTACGGGATTCTGTGCCTCACCAGGACACCTCAACATCACTCTAGAACCATATGACAGCTCTAAAGAGGTCTGGCAAATGAGTGTGGGAGCTTTACTATGTAATCCGCAGTGTGGCGGCATAATGGAGAAGTGGCGGGAGAAAAGAGGGACATGCTTTGAGTAAGGAGAGGCAGTGCATTGCGGAGCAGCCCAGTGGAAGCTGGCATAAATTAAAGGAACCTCTGGAGCTGCTCTAAATTATCTCTGCAAGGCCCTGGAACACCTTAAAATCTGGAAAGTGCAAAAGCAACAAGAAGCTGATATAAAATCAACATACAGTCTGGTCCCAGATCTGTACTCTAGTGCAGTGGTCCCCAACCCCCGGTCCGCGGGGTTGGGGACCACCAATTTGTACCGGGCCGCGGCCGCGTTCCCCTCCGGGCCACCTTCACTTCCGCAGTGGCCGCCTTCCCTTCCGGTCCGCCTTCACTTCTGCATCCGGCGTCTTCTCTACCGTATCCTGCGGCTTTTCGGGTGCCCGCAGCGCCAAATTTAATGTAAATTGAGGCGATGTACTGAAATCGGCGGCTTTTCGGCGGACATATAGCGGTCCGCCGCACAAAGGGAAAAATGAAAATCACCCCCCGGGCCGCAAGCACTGACTCACCCTCGTTGACCGGTCTGCGGCAATAAAAAGGTTGGGGACCACTGCTCTAGTGTCACCGTTTAAACCAAGAGGGCCTATAACGTTCAGCTTGGGGTGATCTATACTGACTGACAGCAGAAGGCACTTAGCAGTCAGATTAATCATTAATTATTGAAGCTGCTGCTACATCAATACAGGGACTTTAATAATCAACATTAGTCCCATTGCAATACAATTATACCTAATTTAGGGCCCTAGTCAAGAAACCCCAAGCTTCTGCCAGGAAATATTGAACTAAAGTACCCTCAGTCTAGACTCATTTGCTAAGATGATTAAAAGCTTGGTATTCCTCTTATAGGATGGTAATAAAGGTAGATGCATGTACCATCTAAGGCACTCAGAGCTACAATAGCAATACACTGTTGCTTCCTCACTCAAACATTGTGGTTTCAATTAGTGCTGTGTGCTGCTAGTGGAGGTGTACAGGATATTTTGGGGAATTGAATTCTGATATTTCCCTTCTTTCCAGCAGTATCATATAGGTAGAATGAAGTCACAGGGAGTAGATATCTATAAGGCCCAAATCTGGAAGTCCTGATTCTTGATCTGACTGTCATTAAGCTTAGTGTAGGGTGACCAGATGTCCTGATTTTATAGGGACAGTCCCAATTATAGGAACCCATTACCCCCCACTCCCTCACACCCATGTCCCGATTTTTTACACTTGCTATCTGGTCACCCTAGCTCAGTGGGAGCTTTGCCCGAATAGAGCATGAGCAATGCCTTGAGAATTGGCCCATCGACTTTGATGGGATGATTTGTGTGATGTAAGGACTACTCTTGTGAGCGATGGGTTTGCAGAACCGGGCCACATGTTCAAAATGAAAAAGAATGGCTGGGGAGTGAATTAAAATGCACCACAGAGAGGGAGCACAGAGCCAAGGTGCATCCTCTGTCTGTCATCAACAGTCCCCTTCTACTCAGCCTGCAGTTTCTGCAGGAACCTGCCTCCAGACTTCCGTGAGGGGGATATTAGGCCCAACATCAGCCATTGAAGCAGCTGAGAATAAAGGGGGACATGAGAGAAGGTTCTAAAGGAGACCCCATTGATACCACTCACTCCCCACAGTGCCTAAAAACCATATTGACCCAGTTGTCACGTTGCTTTATTTTTGTTAGAAAACCCACTCAGGAAAACTACTTGATTCTGATTTGCCCTCTGCTAAAGTGCTTCCAACCCAGGAGGGAATGGTGTTTACAAAAGCTGGAAAATGCCTGAAGGCACTTAGTTATTAAACCTCAAATGTTGTGCCTTGCCTAGTGAGCTGCAGCGTTTATGTACATAAGCTTTGTCTACTGGTCTGTTCAGTCACAAACAGCCTGAATAATGAAGATGGATACGCTTGGCTGCATGGATCAAATGGCAGCAGTAGTGACTGAATGAATAAAATGGGGAAAAATAAGAACATAAAAGGCTTCTGCTCTTAGAGGCTTGGCTGTTGGAGTCCGCTCCATGGGTCAAAGGTGACTCAGGGAGGGCAGTAGCAGGGTAAATCCTTAACAGATTTATCTGTTCCCATCTTAAGGGTTTATACAAGGTCTGTGCTTACAGAATGCTTAGAACTGAAAGGAGAGATGATGGATACCACAGTTTTAACTTTTCACCCACGGAGCACTGAGACAACCCATAGAGATGCTTTTAGAGAGATGCACCAATACAGCAACGTGTATTTCTATACCATACTAGAAGGTCTGACTTAGTAGCCCAGGCATCAAGAGTACCTAAAAATATTAAATAGGTGTCCGGTGTGGAATACACATAGCAGTTGCAAATCTAGTGTCTGATGGATAAGTGTCTGCATCAGAAAACAGCCCAGTTGGCACCAAAGGGCCCCTTTGTTGATGCCCCAGAAGAGAGACGAAGGACTGATAGGGTCAAAGAGAACAAACTATCCCCAAGTTCCTAGAAGGAAGAAATCCTTGTAGGGCCAGGATGAAACATGTGAGTGGAGCAGTCGGGGGAATTTGCACTTTCTGTGTCCGTTCTCTGCTTTTTTAATGAATAAAGAGGAATTCACTTTCCTGGGCTTTCAATTGGCTCCTGACGCATATTACTTTTATTAAAGACATACTTGAGCTGAAATGTTTATTTCAGTGGAAAAGTAAAAAAAAGAGAGAGAGAAAGGAAGCAGGTGTGAAATGAGAGAGAAGGTGAACGTTGGCAGAGACTGACGCAGATATCTTGAGGATTAGAATGAGTACAATTTACAACTTCATCCAGAGCAGCTGAGGTGCTTCAAACCGGTTACATCACAGGGCTATACTGGCAAGGGAAGGTGAGGAAAAATCAATGAGAGAAGACTAGACAGGCTATTTTAAACAGTCTAAGGACCGGTTTGCTCAGATATGAGTATATGCCAGCACAGCAAAACTGCCTGCTGTTTTAGAGACTTTGTGGAGACATTTCTTTACACAATAAAAACCACCATCTCACATGAAAGGCCCAGTCCTTCAAATCCTTACTCAGCTGTGAAAGTAAACAGGAACCTGCAGAATCAGACTACAAATACCAGAATGAAGGTTGCCTGTGCAAATTTAATTTTGTCCCCTTGTGCATACTCACTAAGATTACATACTTTTTTTGCCCCCCCCCCCCCCAGGACTTCTGCATCAGTTAGAACACCTAATGGCTGGTGATCACTAAATGGACAGTTATTCAAGATTTTGTTTTATCCTCATTGTTCAATGTTAGGCCTTGTGACATATATTTTGTGAACATTATTGAAACCTGGGCTCCTTGCCCAGCCAGATGGTTTCTTCCCCCTTTTATGCTCTCCCTCCCCATGACAGGTTCTTTGTCCCAGGTCTCCCTCTCTCCTCCCCTACCAACTCCCAATCCCAGTTGTCATGAGTGTAAAGTGCCTTGGAGTTGCTGTTTTACCTGTTAGAGGTTAACTGAACAGGAGAGGGGGGTGACATAAGAGCTTCCGTTCCTCGAGACACAGGGGGAGAATTTAGTTTCACGTTTCACTTTAGTTCATCCCCAGGCTTTGGGCTGACTCCACCTTTTTCCAGCTATGGAAACTCATCTCTTCCTTTTTCTTCATATATTCATAAGTTAGGTAAACAGTAAGTAGAATTATTAATTGCATATGTTTTGTATTTGATCTCTAGTGTCCTTACCCTGTAGAATTTATCAGAGAGAGAGAAATCCCCAGGGAGAAGGGGCTAGATTATGCAAGGAAACTCAGGTTAGAAAGCTTTATACCTGTGAAGTTGTATTAGTTGTATGCTTTGTTCTCTTTTCTTTAAACAAACTTTTTTTTTGTATAAGAAGTGTCTGATAATTCAAATAAAGGGATCCTAGCTTTGGATCGGGCAGCTCATGGTTAGTGAGGTTTGTGTGTTTAAACTCTCTCCTCGGTAGCCAGAGGGGGAGGGTAGAGCGAAGTCTCGGTACTTTCCATCTCCCAGATAGAAAGGGAGGGGTCGAGAGGGTTACTCTTGGGGGGGGGGGTGTCAAGGTGCCCCACCCCATAGTCTTGGGGTAATCACTGAGTGGTGGCAGCTGGATCCAATCCCCAACTGGAAGAGTCTGGGTTTTGGGAGGAAAAGATTTAACTTAGGCTGGAAAAAGTAGCTTATAGTTAAGGGTCTGTAGCATAAGAGACCCCCCCACTTTTACCCTAGAGTTTAGAGTGAGGGGAAGATTCTCTTACACCAATCTTCTCTCAGTCCCAGTCTCTCCTCCATCTCCTCCTGGTTCCTAGACTCCTTTCCCAGCCAATCCCAGTTTCTGCCTGAAGGGCCAGGTCCTAGTCTCAGGTATCTTGTCCCTATCTACTCCTTCCACTGCCCCTTCCCACAAAGTCTGGCTCTTGGCTTTACATTAGAATCAGGCCACTTCCTCCTGGGAGCCAGCAGACACTCTGAGAGGCAAGCATTGGAGAGAGTGTCTTACTGTTCTCTGTCTGGTGCTAGCACCACAACACATAGTATCAGAGAGCAGCAATTGCAGGGAAATCCCTGCAACCTTGGGCTGGAACATGCTTAGTGTAGCTGGACTCTAAAGAATTTAGCTTCCAAATTCTAACACTCTTCTACTAAGCTTATGTGAAATGGTATTTTTTCAAAGGCTCATAACTTGGCCAAATTTGGGTGTGTTTTCCCACAGGAATAACAGAAGGCATATCTTTGCCACAAAAAGCACCCCAGCCAAATTGCAAATCCCTGCTCCAAAATATGAAGGTGTTAAAGCATCTCAGCAAAAGAGGCCATAGGAGTATTTTAACCAGGAGTAGAACAACGTACTTTTCTCTAACCACGTTTTTGGAAATGGTTGAACCATGTTTTCTGAAACTTAAAAAGAAAATCCAGCCCAAAGTAGATAAAGCATAGAAAATTTCAATCCAAATGGTTCGTTTGGCAAAGTTACAAGCAATGGAAAACAGGTTCTTAATATAGGATGTAACAAGCAGCTTTAACCTTAACCAGCACTATCTATAATATAAACATGCTCATAATCCTCTTATGTGCCCAGCCACTGGGGGAAGAGGCAAAGATGTATTTGGCCTGAGTGTTTCCTTACGTAAGACGTTTGAGCAGGATATTGACTTCAGGTTAATGGGACTGTTTCGTTTTAGCTGGAGTAGTAGTGGCTCATATATTTAAATTCAATGTGTTTCACATATACATATATTTATATACATACATACTGTTCGGGCAAGGACAATGCCTTGAAGTCTGGAAAGCACATAACATACTGTGGGCACTACAGAAAACAAAATAGTAATTTAGATATTGAAAGATAGGGAGTTCTTTGTTATCCTTAAAGATAAAAGGTGTCGTGTGTGTGTGTGTGTGTATATATATGTGTACATATTGTGATAGAGGAAGGTCAGGGAGCTGTGGCAGAGTGCTTGAGGGGAGCTATATCAACTCAAGGTTCATTAGGGCGTGGCTCCCTGTAGACTAGGGAAGCGGGCAGCAGGCTAATTGGAGCACCTGCTGTCAATTAGGACCTTAATAAAAACCCCTGCTTCAGGCAGACAGGTGTGGGTGTTTGTAAGGAGTATGGAGGTGTTGGAGCAGAGAGCAGATTGGAGGCGTTGGAGCGGAGAGAGTTTGGAGGAGCTGGAGCGGTGAGCTAAGAAAGACCCAGACCCTAAGTAAAGGAACACCTGGCTTGTGCAGAGATAGGGCAGGAAGCCCCCACAAGCTGAAGAGTAGGAGAGGGAAGTAGCCCAGGGGAAGGAGTAGCTAATCCCAGTGGTTTACCGCTATCCTCAGGGCCCCTGGGCTGGGACCCGGAGTAGAGGGCAGGCCCGGGTCCCTCCCTCTCCACTTCTCCCCTCTAGGGGACTAGTGGGACAGTTAAAGACCCTGTTCAGGGGCAAGAAATAGGCTCCCTGAATTCCCCACAAGAAGAGAAAGCGCAGGACCCATCAATATAGTGGCAGTAATACACAGACACACAAACACACACACACACAGCTATGATGTGTCTAGAATGTTAGCTACTTAACTTGGCTCCATCTCATTCACCTGGACAGCACATCCAGGGAAGATAAATGGACACATGAAATCATCAGTGTGATTGGAAAAATGGGTTCCCATTGGGAGACAGAGAAGATCACTGAGACCTTAAAGTGTGTTTCCAATTCAGAAGAAAATATTCCCATGGCTCACACAATACCTTCAAATATACTTTTTTTCCCTTGAATTCAAACCACATGCATTTGCAGCTATTGCCACGTATGTGCCGTCTGAAGTCTAGGCAGTTTCACACAGGACTGTAATCTGAACAGCGGAGAGCTGAGACAGTGGATGTGACTAGCTGTGGCAGTAGGGAAAGCAGGTGGCAGAGCAGCAGGGAGGAAGACTTGCCAACCACACATTGCAGGGAGCCTGAAAGGAAATAATTTGTTTAGCAAGTTTGCCAAATAATATCTATATTTATTATGAATGCACCAAACTTTGCTTATTTCTTCCCCTCATTCGTTCCTCCAGTGCGAGTGCATTGTTGTCTCCACTTAATAACTGAAGAGAAAATGTTAACAACAGTTACAGAAAGCACAGCAGCAAACTGAGCTTAGCCCTAAGTGAAAGGATCAGTAGAACTGTATGCTACCAATGCACATCCACAAATCATGCGAGATTCACTGCAGAGTCCAAGCTTGTGCAAATGTTTATGGACCTTGGCAACCTCTACATTTATCTAATCTGAGTTTCACGTTTGTAATAAATCTGCAAATGGGCAAATTTCAGGTTCCATGGCAAACAGTTTGAGCAGCTCCAGTTACCAGTTATTTCTCTAAAAATAGCAACAGGAACATCATGTGGGGCCCAGATTTTAAAAAAAAACAAAAAACCCACACCCCTCTAAGAGCCTGACTTTCAAGCACTAAGCACCCCTAACAGAGGACATGTTTTAAAAGAGATCAACTCTCATTTAGGCCTCTAAATTTGAGCTAATGAGAAAAGGAAAGGGTCCCCCCCATAGAACATTTGGAATTTTCATTTAAAAAACATTCTTGGTTTGGTTTATTTGTCTTTTAATGAAAACACATTTTTCTTGTAAAGCAAATATTTTTTGTTTAGTCAAATGAATTATTTCATTTAGACAAAAACCCAAACTTCCACTGAAAACAATTTTAATAAAAATGTTGTGACCAATACTAACATAAATATGGGCCAGATTTTCATAAGATCACTTCAGCCAACACACAGATGTTTTGAAAATTAAGCTACTAATTTTGCTTTACTGACAACACGTTTGCACTTTTGTTGCTTAGTCTGAGACTTCAAAGACACCTAAGAGGTGTAGATGCTGATAGAAACAGGGCCTACAAATTCTTCATGTGGCTTTGAAAATCTCATCTGTTAAGTTTAAACCTTGATTTTCCAATTATCTAAGCAGACCTAGAAAATATTATAGATCACAGGTTCTGATAATGAAAAGCTTCAGTTCTGCAACTGCACCAAAGTTTTCCAGGAGCACAGGAACTTAGCTTTTCAGGAGTGAAACGTGAAAGTAAGGTCCAGTGAAGGTCCTATACTTTCCAGGAATAGAGTTTGAGAGGACTAGAGCTTCAGCCCTGGGAACTTAGATGCTCCATGGAACTGGTACCTGAAGCATTGTAGAGTAAAATGTCAGTCACTGCAAGCTGATGGGACATAACTGACCTTTGGTTTATCCTTAGATTTGGTTAACTGGGTTTGGAAAATTGGGCTTGCACTGTAGTAGTTTGCAGCAATATATACAATGTTAGGCAAATGGACACTTACTTGTACTTGAAAACCATAAGTAGGAACATTTGGGAAGAAAAATAGGGATGTACCTTTCCTCTCAGTTGAAAAGCATTTGGCTATAGGACATTTCCAGATCGATAGAGTGTAAAATCAGCACAAGCAGCTGGAATTTTTGCAGTTATTCCCAGGAGTTAAAGTAGCACAGGCTGGGAGTTCCCTTTCTTTCGCTTGATTTAGTGCTTCCAATAGCTCCCCCTCATTGGCGGGTGTGATAAAATTTTCCTCTCCTGTTTCAATCTCCCCTCATCCAGTGGTTACAACAGAGTTCCATGATTTGCAACACTGCTAATCAGAGCGATCCATAAACAGATGGAACATTTCAAAAATAAACAGAGACCAGAATTGTGAATTAAGCCTCTTGACAAGGTAGATGCACAGGTGGCAATTCTCAGGGTCTTTGAAGCTAAAATCCTAGCTGTGTAAATGTAATGCTTTTGTAAATCAGACTAAAAGTCTCATTATCACAAAACTCCAGTGATCAGAACTCTGACTTGTTCACTGGGAATTCCCCCAAGGAGAAGGCTTTTTAGCATACTTTCTAATTATAATAAGAGAACTAGAGTTCCATGATTAGAATAAATTTCATTTGTGTCTGAAGAATGTTCAGCAGATTGCATATATATAGTTTCAGGGCTAAGATTTTCCACCTCCAGTGCATTAATAAACAAAATCACAAACAGGCCTTAATGAGTACCTTAAAGTGTCTCAAAGTCATACCACCCCAGCTCACAATGTTGCCAGCTCCTATGAGCTCTTCAGGGTCAGGTCTGGTCTGTTTCTGGATGCTACAGAAGGAGAATGATTTAGTAGGTGTCTCTTCCCAACTGTGAATTAGAATTAAACCAGTCTTCCCATTGAAGTTCTAATGGTCATTATGCTCTTGGAAATGCTGCTGAGGAGGTTAGGGAAACTGAGGTCCTGTCCATTTTGGCTATGGCACTACCCAGGAGATGGCAGATGTCTTGGGTATATTCCAATCTGGGAAATTCCTCATCCTAGTCTCACTGAAGTCAATGGGAACAGTATTTTGTGCCATGTTACACCCTGCCTGCTTAACTCTCCTGGTTGTTTCAATGCTCTTGGCATTCTCGGACACTTCCTGCCCTAAACTGTTTAGCACTGCTGCCATGTTCTTTTAGCCAGCTCCTCTGTTCTGCCTCAGAGGTGGATGCATTACAGTGGTGGGTGAAGTGATTTACATATAGATAAAGACATAAAGGGCCAGATTTCCAAGAGCTCAGCATTTCTTTTGAAAATTTGGCTCTCATTAACATTCCTAATGGAAGCTTGAAAACCTGGACGGATTATGGCTTTTGTGAAAATTCTGTAGATATGGTAAAGTGTTTTGAGATGGAAGTGCTTTGTAAATGTAAAGAATTATTTTTGAACCAAATCTTGAAGTCCTTTATTCAAGCAGGGTCCCATTGGCTTCAGTGGAAGCTGTGAGTGAGTAAGGATCACAGATTAATCTTGAGATAAATGCAGTTTTCTTTGGTTTATAAGTTTTCTATGTACACAGACATGAATCTATAGACTGTATGCTAGGACGATCAATATTCATGCTTGCTTTGTTTGTCTTTGACTAATGCTACAATGATTTTTGGACAGAGGAGCTTAAATATTTTATTAATCCTAAAATGCAGAATACCAAACTCATTTGAAATCTGGTGCTTTTCAGGGAAGTTTATCTAAGGCTCAAAGTCTTAATAAGAAAAGTGAGGGCGGGGAAGAGCGAGAATTTCAATAATCAAAAAATAAACAAGTTCAGCTGGTTTTTTTCTCAGGATTTAATTTTCAAGAAAGTGGACCAGAAAAGCATGTGAAACTGGCAGAATCCATGAGTCCCAGGTGTGGAATACCCTTCTAGATGTAGATAGATAATGAAAATGTCTCACTGGCATCGTCAGGAGGGTCGATCTCATCAAGTTGGGTTTGGAACTGCATTGACAAAGCAATGAACGAAGAGCCTCACATCATTAACATGTCTAACACAGCTGACCTTGGCTGGCCGGCACTGGGATTCCTGCTGCAGCAGGTGTGCAGTGCCAGAGGACAGAGCTGACAAAAGAGAAAACAGGTTTAAATGCTGGGCCTTTAATAACCATGGATGAGAGACTTTTGCTATTCCTGTGCTCAGCATTCCAGGTATTTCAAGAATGCTGGTATAGAAACCTTCCAAAACTTAGAACAGAGTATGAAGCTTAATTGTTTTACCAGGCAGCAATTTCCATCTAACCAGCCTCTTTTGATGAAACGTCCCGGGATACAAAGTAGCCAGGGGTCAAATTCCCCACTGGGGTAAGCAGACACAATTGCATTGAAGTCAGAGAGGTGGGCACCCATGCACCACTGGTTAATTTGGCTCATGGTCTAGTGGAGGGGCCAACCTGCTGTGGAAACTGCCTCTTGTGTAAATATGGATATGTCAACACTGCAGTCCGAGATGAGATTGCAGCTTGGGGACACGTACCTGTGCTAGCCTTCTCCATGCTAGCATTGCTACAAATAGCAGCATAGAAGCGGTGGTACTGGCTTCAGCACAGGCTGTATAAGCATGCTAAGAGCACTAGGTGCACATTTGCCTTGCTAGATTGTGATAAAATTCATGCTGCCACCACAACCTGGCTCATTTTAGGCAGGCTAGCATGGATAGAACGACTATGGGTCTGTCCACCTGAGCTGCAATTACACTCAGATTACAATTTAGACACACCCTAACATTTACAGGCATCACCACAACAACAATGATGAGGACCTAGACCTGAAAGATGAGAGTGAGCAAAGACTTCCTGCAACTCAGTTAGCCAGGATCAGGGGGATGCAAAGCCCCCTTTGTACACACACGTCCTGAGTTGCACAGTGTACTCTACAGTTCTGCTGATAAGCATGGCTTTTGGTGTGTAATTTTCTGCTCATGCTTAGTGCTATTCACCTGGGGCATAGCCTAAGGCCTCATCCTACTATTCTGAGGACTTAAGAGGCTTTTGAGTGCTCTGCACAGGGGGGTCAGTTTCACACTCCGTGATCATTGTAAAGTTCCCCTACTTGGAGGTGTGTGCCCGTTGAAACCAGTGATAAAGCTCCCATTGATTTCATTTCTGCTGGATCAAGGCCTAATGTAAAGTTAAAATCAGTACTACCACCCGTATTTTGTCACAGGAATGGTTACAGAACTGGCCAATAATCAGTAACAAATGAGACGTGTGATCCTCCTCTCAATTACACTAGCTTAATTCCATTGACTTTGATGGAGTTATGCCTGATTCACGCTGGGGTGGATGAGGAGAATGGGGATCTAGTTCTTCTTTGTGATCTGTGTGAAACTGGCACAAATGCCTCCTTTTGAAAATATGAAGGCTGCCTCAATGATATAAAAGGTGTTTTTAAGGTATGGTCCCCTTGCATCTGCCAGACAGCAGCTTTCTTTGCACTGTTGGCTTTGACTCCCCCTTTTATTGAACAGCTGTTAGTTGCTGGCAATCATCAGCTTCTTGTGGATTATTTCTGAAAGTGACAGCCGCAATCATTTCTGTTGTCCATGCCTAATGGCTGCCTGTCAAAATGTTACTTTGCAATAGCTTGCGGGAGCTGTTAGCAACCCCACAATTGGGCCAGATTTTCATAACAGCCCAGCTTTCTGTCCCAACCAGCTCTGGTTTAAAGCTCTCTATTGTAGAACCCCAACGGGAAAACACCCGGATAAATGCTCCCTGAGGATTGTAATAGTAACCGCCGGAATCAGTGGATTCCGACCTGTCATGTGAGAGAGGTATTAACTTTGGTAGCCCTGACCCAGGGGACTGATGTCAGGCAATCAAGTTCAGTTTCTTGCCAGCAGTCCTGTGTGTGTCACATCGTTATTACAGGAGGCAGGGGTCTTAGCAGGCAGAGGCAGGTGTAATTTATACCTTCTCATGCTAGTTTTTCTGAATCTAGCCATGTAATTTCAGCTGGGAAATAGAGCAGAACCCTCAGGAGCAGATGAACGTTGTAAACCAAAGATCCTGTTTTTCTGCAGATGTACATGGTAGTCAAGAAAAGAAGGGAAGGAAGGAAATCACGCACCTGCCTCCAAATACAGTGTTCCCAGTGAGGGCCTCAGAGCACGTAAACCGAGCTGGAAAGCTGTGTGTTGTCAACTTCCCTAACAAAGCACTGATGTTTGGAAAACTGTGCAGAATCTATGCTACCACAACCATGTCCTGACATTCGTATTCTGGACAACATTTCAACAAGCATCAGTGCTTTGTTAGGAAAGTCCATGCAGATTTCCATCAGGGTTTACATTCCCATCCTTAACCACATAGACTACATTTCAAACTCAGTAATGCTTCCAGCAAAACCAAATTCTCTTAATGGATTCTACTAAAACCTCTCTCTCTCACTCTCTTCCCCATTAGTCTGTAGTTACCCCTTCTGGGCCAATATAGTTTTCTTTCTATGGGCAATTTCACAATAAATATGAAAGCCCCAGCTTAATTAGACAAACCAGTGGTGAAATCCCCAAAAGAACAATTTATATTTTATGTGAAATACTCCTGTCAGAAATCTTGGAAAACTTACATGTAATTAGTACTCCAGTCTAACCCCATGACAACTTTAAATACAATACTTTAGGGCTCAGAATACCAGCATCTTTGGGAATGCAATTGACCAGTGATAGCAAATTTGCCAGTAATGTGCAGATTCACTGGCTTGATACAGTTACACATTGTTAATCTAATGATTTTAGAAGCTATTTGGAGTATATGCTCCCCAAGTCTCCACTAAACTTGCTAGTCTCCTGACCTCCCTATCCAATATGCCTCATATTTTAAAGCCATTTCTTCGCCATCTGAATGACGAGAGACTTAAAGCAGTGGACAGAGACTCAGGGAAACTGTTTTATTACCTAGCTGTGCTACCTGGACAAATGCTTAGGGCCTGGTTTTTAAAGCAGTTTCTCCTTTCTGGGTGTTCACACCTCCAGATCAGCTGCTGGAAGTGGGCCCCCCCCTCCCGATTGACTTTACCTTGCTTTCTTGCCTGCATATTTATACTTGCCTCTGGGGATTTCCACAACATTCATCTGATTAAATGGGCCTTAGCCCATGAAAGCTCATGATCCCTAAGATCTGTTAGTGTATAAGGTGCTACGAGACTCCTTGTCGCTAATGTGATGCAAGTTTGTTTCTTTTGCTGTCTAATGACAATGATGAAACTGAAGTGAAAGTTTAAGAGCTGGAGGGAAAGTACATTGGCAGCCCATACCCAGGATTATTCACCATGCCCCTCATCACAAGTAATCATTAGAGTTTGAACCCACGACCTTGTGCACAAAAACACACTCAATTACTTGGCCTAAGAGGAGACTTCATTATCTGGAGGAAGTACAAGGCTGTTTATCTGCTCTCTGGAGAAGCCACTAGCAACACACACTTTACAAGAACCTTACCCATAAATCTCACATGTCTTTACAACAAAGAATGTTCAGTTAAGTCTGGCTTTGGCAATCATAGCTTTGTAGTGACCATTCATTGGTATGGATCAGAAAGTAATTTCCAAAAGGCATATCCATGTGGTGCTGACACATTTTCTCTTTTGCAGCCTTATACTGATAACGGGGAGAGATGGCTGTACCAGGAGAGAATTAATTCCCATGGTGTTTACGAGGTAGGAAAGAATTTCACACCTTTTTGAGTGCCACTCATTCATTATTTGATTATTATTTTTTTGCAGTATGTAGAGGCCACAGGCAAGATGGCCCCATTTTGATAGATGCTGTGCAAACATAGCAAGAGGCAGTCCCTGCCCTGAAGAACTTACAATTTAAATAAACAATCTGGATAAGAATGAGAGGGAAAACAGATACACTCATAACGAGGAGAACTTGTGGCACCTTAGAAACTAACAAATTTATTTGGATATTGACTTTCATGGGCTAAAACCCACTACCTCAGATGAATAGAGTGGAACATACAATAGGAAGATAGATAGATAGATATACAGAAAACATGAAAAGATGGAGGATGCCATACCCACTGTAAGAGACTGATCAATTAAGGTGAGCTATTATCAGGAGAAAAAAACCTTTTGTAGTGATAATCAGGATGGCCCATTTCAAACGGTTGAGAAGAAGGTGTGTTTCCCCCTATTGTTGCTCACACCTTCTGCAAGAGGCAGAAGCGGAGTCGATGGGGGAGCGGCAGCAATCAACTTGCCGCCGTGTGGATGGCCAGGTAAGATACGCCAACTTCAGTTACACTATTTGCGTAGTTGAAGTTGTGTATCGTAGGTCAACCCTCCCCCCCTGCCATAGTGTAGCCCAAGCCTTAGATGCTTGTGAAAGGGGCAGCATCTATCTTAGAGAAGAGGCAAATATTCTCTCTGGGACGTGACTGCTATAGTCAAACATAAAATAAAGAGACAGCTCAACATGACTGAAGAGGGGCCACTCACTCAGATTTGGGGGACCGACCTGCCAGTCCTTACTGAACATTCCAGTTGATGCAAACTTCCCATTGACTTCAACAGGGACAACAGAAGTCAGCCTTTTATTGGCGGATATTTTTCATTTCTAAATTCCAGATTGGAGTTTTCACCCTTCTCTTACTGGTTGCTAGTAATGTCCCTTATCCACTGTACTAGGCAGGCTTTGTAGGGTATAAGGACCAGAAAGTGAGGAGCTTTAAGGACATTTCTACATTCCAGAAAAAACGGGTTTCCAAATTTCTCTGTTTAAAGGAAGTCCAGGCCAGACCTGGACCTTTCCTGTCCCTTCACTGAAGTCCTCACAAACAGCCATAGAAATCAGATGGTCTGTGATACAGATGAAAAATGACAGGCATCTCTAGTGCAATACATGTACCTAAGCTGTTGCTGAGCTCTGTGTGTGTGTCTGTATGTTCGTGTATGTGACTGGTGACGCGCTCACTGCCAAGTCGGCTGGCTGGAGCTACAGAATTAACGATGTTGACACAGGCACGGAGACTTGAAAAGAATTTATATCAACAGATTTTAAAGATCTTAAAATATACAATTTGAGTAGCCTTAGGTTTCTCAGGCACTTGCCAAATCAAACTGAATAATAAAATAAAGCTGAATAATAAAGCGATCACACAATGTAAGATCAAGACAGTGCAGAGAGAGAAGCACCTCCAGTAATTACTAGATTGGGAGCATGCTCCTGATAAGTGTGTGGATTTAGCTGGAGAAGACAATCAAAAACAGCAGCAAAATGCCTCTAAATTAAAACATCCCCCCCTCTCCACGCATGGGGTTCTCACCTCTCTCATGACTAGATTCCCTGTTACCACTTTTGCTTCTTTTTTTTTTATGTGGGGACCTGAAGTATAGGGAGAGTAAGTGGTCACAAGGTCACGCGAGGAGTCTATCCCAGAGCCAGGAATTAAGATCTTCTGAGCATCAGTCCAGTGCTGCCACCATGAGACCTGCATTCCCCTTAGTGCTTTTTCCTTTTCTCCCTCCTAAGAGGCCTGGGGGCTAAAAACTCTACTCTACAGTGCCACTCAGCAGGCCACAAGAAATCACTCCAGCACAGGGTCATACCAGGCACTCATTCCTTTTTCATTTCTCTGATGGCACCATTCGCACATGGGCTTCCATTTTCCCCAGGTTTTTTTGTTTTTTGTTTTGTTTTTTTGGTTAAAAACATGATGTGACACATACCTGGATTCCAGCAAGGCTTTTGACACTTCCCACATGACATGTTCATAAGCAAACCAGGGGAATATTGTCTAGATGAAATAATTATAAAGTGGGTGTGCAACTGGTTGAAATACCATATTCATAGAGTAGTTATCAGTAGTTCACCTTCAAAGTGGGAGGGTGATGGGGTGCTGCAGGTTTAGAAAATGTGATCTGTGTGGAAAGATGGAAAGAGCTGGACAAGTTTAATGAGGATCATGATGAATTGTTCTCCATGTCCACCAAGGGTAGGACAAGATGTAATTGGCTTCAGTTTGCAGCACGGGAGTTTAAGGTTAGATATTAGGAAAAACTTTCTAATGATGAAGTATAGTCAGTCACTGGAAACTGCATCTCCAGTGCCTCCCTGATTGGTAATATTGATATAACATGGCAGAGGTAACACAGAACAGTAGATAGTGTGTGTGGGGAGGGAAGGGGATGACAATTTAAAGGTTCTAAGGGGACACATGACGGCCCCACAGAGGTTCTGAAATTGTGGAGGTTGAGTGGTGATGTCAGGCAGCTCGGGCCAGCCCTGAGTAGTGGGACGGTGGGGCTCGGATGGACCAGGCCCACATCAGGGCTCAGAAAGGGAGTTCTGTCTCCACCCCCCGATTCACCTCAGAGGGCCACCCCGTCTGTCTGGGGTGGGTGGGCACAACCAAAATATTTGTGGGGGACACCAGCAAGAGACAGTGGGTTTGTTTCTATAGCATATATGACTTTCTGGTTTTGGATGAATAAGGTAGGTTTATTTTTTTCCCTCTCCAGTAGATTCATTCTTTTTTTGCTAAGAGGAGGATATCAGTTTAGCTATGCTGTTGCCCTTGAGGCTTTAGGTATCAAGAAGAGATTATTGCAGAGATCAAACTGAATGCTGATTCAAGGGAGTATCTCATGCCTTTGGAGTACTCCAGAAGGAAAAGGAACATTGTCAGTTCAATCTACTGTAGAATTTATAGTATTAATGATCTGAAGAGCACTTTAGGGATTTCTATCAGATGTCTATTTTAATTTAAACTCTTGGGTGTTTAACTATCCAAAATATTGAGTTCTAGTCATTACAAAAACTAATAACTGGCTTATTTTGCTGCTAATTTGGATAGCAAGGTTAATTATCTATAGTGAAGTGGAATGGCACTAATCTAAAGTCTACCTGCATCAGGCACCGTGGTTAATTGATTCCCCCATGAAATGATAAAAGACGCCTTCTGAGTGAAGAGATTTTTAATACGTTCGGTTTTGTCAAAAGCACTTTCACTTCTCATCAAATGTTGTTTACTTGGCTTTATCAACTGTTCCCGTCTTTTTTTAAAATGGAAAATTGCCTTTGGGCAGCCTATACTTTCACTATTCGACTAAATCCAAAATACTCATACAGTCAACAGCCATTTGCTCACCTCTTGCAGTCATTAGTAACTGCCTGGGTGCTCAGCACTTCTGAAAATCAATCAAGGTATTTAGCATCATAACTATGGAGTTAGTTGAGGACTTTTGGCACCCACATTTGAAAATGATGGCTTAAATACTAGGTTTACTCAGGCCCATGTAACCCTGTTGGCTAGAATAGATTGCATAGGTGTAAGTAGTAGTGTGGGTAAGAATTGGCCTCATCTGACTTGTCCAAATCCACACAGCAAATCAGTCTCAGAGCTGGGATTACCACCTCAAACTTCCCAACTCCCAGTCGTGTGCTCTATCCACGGTGCCATTTCTCAAGGGCTTTGATTTCCCGTCTCTCCCACAGGTTTATTTATTAAAAACACATTCCAAGTCAACTGCAAGCCACTAAAAATTAATTTAAACTTCCGCCAAGTGTATTTGTCAATGTCCACTATTGTAGTTCATTATATTGTATTATAGCATACTCCAGAACATGGCAGTGTCGGAACTCTGATGATGTAGTGCAGTCGCCATGTATAATATATCGTGAGTGCGGTCTCAAGTTGGATGATATATTAAGCCAGCCTGGGAGGAATTTGGAAATAGACTTAAACTTATATATATAAAATTCTAGAAATGTAAGTGGTTGAAGGCTGCATCCTAAGAGTTTATTGACCATCTAATCATTTTTCCCTTGCCATGCACTGACTAAGGTCAGCAACATCTATTAACCTATTGGCCTTGGTAAGTTTGCTGACCAATCTGCAGGGGCTAAGAGCAGTCTTGCTGCTTCACCTCCACAGCTAGAGCTCACATTGCGATATGGCCTTGATTTTGTTGTTGTTTTAAACATGGAAGGTATTAAATGTAATTGCAGTCTGATAGAATAATATGCAATGCAGCTGGGCTCATGAATAATGGGGGTATGTGTATATCTTTGTGCCGTTATCTCCTATTGGATGGAATCAGAATGTCCCACCTGTGTGTCATGGGCCTTATACTCCTAGTCTGTGATGGAGGTTCCTTTGGTCTGGGTAATCTCCTCAGAGGGAGCAGCATCCATGAGTTATGAATGGTGGAACAGCTTATAAAGGTTAGCTCCAATATAGGCAGCCTGGCGAATAATCAGAGACAATCTGATACTAGGGAGTGTTAGAGCAGCAGCTGGCACTGCTGTCCATACAGCATAACACAGAAGACCCTAGGGGGTAATGGATGTGGTGAATGTGGGCTGCCCTTAAATAAGCCTGCAGCCAGTTCTAACCCCATGGCACGATTGCCCTTCCAGATGTGATTCTGGAATGGCGGATGAACCCCCATGGGTCAATGGCTTTCGTTCACAGAATCGAGTTGGGGGCTTCCCTGTGAAACTTTATCCTCTAGTAAATCATTATTGGACATGAGAAGTTGTATAATAATCTTAAAAATAAAAGGATTTTATAATGCAGTTTTAGATGCTAGAAAATTCCCATTGGCAGAGTACAAACAGTGATCATAATGTGCTGGCCATGAAGCTGAGGCTAAAACTAAAAAAAACCCACTTAAATTCCATAGAAGACACAATAGACTATGGATGGATGTGGAGAGACTTAAACAACAACAAAAATGGATGGACTGTATTTCAAAAGTCAACCAAATTCTCGATGTATCCTACGAATACCACGATGAAGGCACCATAGAGGAAAATTAGAAAAAGTATAAGAAAGGAGTGTATACAGCTACTACATTAGCATTGCATCCTTTCTCTCTCAATACTAAACCACCATGGATGACTGATGAAATTGTAAACAGTAAATACAAGAACAGAGTGCAAAGCTAGATGAAGCGAGGAGTATCAAAAGTTACACAAAGTCAAAATATGTGCAGAGGCAAAAGAAAATAGGGCTACAACAAAGATGCAAGAAAATCAAAGAACTTGAAATCAGACAAAACCACAAAGCGATTCATCACCTTATAAAAAGAATCATGGGACAAATAAAGAAGTCAAGTAAAAGAATTAGCTGTATTAAAACTAAGGACTGCAGTGTATTCTATGAAATCAACAGTATCCCAGAAACATGGATGGAATACATGAAGGAACTTTTTGATTATCCTAAAAAACTGGAAGATATAAACATCAAAAGAGGAAAAGAAAAAGAATTGTATATTACCAAGTGGGAACAAGAACGAACAGCTAAAAAGTATAAAGTGAGGAAAAGCAGCTGGGGAGGTTGTATTGTGGTTGAAATGCTACAAACCCTAAATGAAGATTCAAAAATCTATCAGTTTATATATGCAAGAAGAACTTCCAGAGGACCTCAAAAGGTCAATCTTCATTCCTCTATCAAAGATTAATAATGCTAGAGAATGTGAATAACTTTAAACTATAAGCCTAATAAGCTACTGTGACGGAGCTGTTCCTGGTGGGATCCAACTGTGAGTGTCAGATCAGGACAGATTGCTTCCAAAGGGGCAACTACAGTCCAAAGCTGGGGGTTTTCCACTCTAATGTGAACCAAACCAGCCAAACAGAAAAGACTTTGGTTTCGCCCCACTGGCTAACCACAAGTTACACAAGCAATTCCCTTAGCCACTCCAGGTTCCCAGTATCACCACCAGCAGCCCCCTGTCCTGGGGATCAATGGCTATGAAAACCAATACCCCAAATAAAGAAAACGGTTCTCCCCAATTCCAAAGAATCAGGCCCCAGACCCAGGTCAATATACCAATCGGATCTTCCCACAAATCACGCTGTTGCCAATCCTTTAGAATCTAAAATCTAAAGGTTTATTGTACAAGGAAAAAGGTATAGGTGAGGGTTAGGAAAGGTTAAAAGAAATCAATTACATGCAGTAATGGCAAATCTCTTGGTTCAGTCTTGCAGCTGTAGAATAAGCTGCAGGTTTAGATAAAAGTCTCTGGAATTCACCCCCTCCTAGGGATGGGTCATCAATCCATTGGTCAGAGCTTCCACGTGTAGCAAAATCCCATCCAGAGGTAGATGCTAGCTGAAGGTTGCAGATTGAAGACAAAATAGAGGACGTTCTTCCAGGCTTTATAGACTTCCTCCTGTGGGCGAAGACCCTCCTCCTCCTTATGCAGAGTTTGGTTGCAAACTGGAGGTCCATAGCCACATGGTCCAATCACCAGACTCTCCACGATTCAGTTTTTGCCCAGGCATGTCCCATTCCGGCGAAGCTCTTCGGGTGTGGACAGAGTTCATTGTGCAGTTGATGGCCCTTTAATAGGCCATCAGGCAGGCCATTCAAGTTAACACCAGCTTGTCTGAGATTTCACCCAGAAGCCAAGCATAAGTTTGAAGTACAGGCACCATATATCCAATATTCATAACTTCAATTCCAAAAAAGATACACAATCCGCCCTCCATAACCTGGTCATAGACACCTGTTATGTCCCCCTTCACATAATATTTGGTACCCCAATGATTTATATGGTACCAAATTATTTCGGTACTGTGACAGCTACCCACACAAACTTTTGTTGAAAATCATCAGCACACACATATATCAACATCTCAAGACAAGAACTAACAGAAGTCCCTTTGATTTCCACCCAGGGGTAGGCATAAGGCAATTTTTGCCCTGAGGATCTTGTGTGAGAGTACAATAGAAGCACAAATGAAAATTTATATGAGCGTTGTGGATTTTTGAGAAGGTATTTGATTAAATACTACATAACAAGATGATACATATTCTTGAAGAATGTATTGACTTTCAAGATCTGCAATTAATAAAAAGCTTGCATTGGGGACAGAAGGCAGCCATATGAACAAACTATGTAATATATAAGGTTTGCAGCCTTCAGAAAGGTTTATGCCAAGACTGTATCCTAACTTTGAAACTATTCAACAAATATGCAGAAGGAACAATGAAGGAAAGTTTAGAAGACCCCAACCAGGGCATAGAGGTCAGTGGCATATACTTAAACAAAATAAGATATGCCAATGACCTAGTTTGCATCGCTTCAACAAGGGAAAATTTTCAGAACATGCTTATTACTGTGAATAATGCCAGCAAAAATATGGAATGACAATTAATGTTAGAAAGACAAAGTATAAGTAAATACAATAATACATAAGGTAGGAAAATTTTATACCTCGATGATCAAATGTTGAAACAAATGAGTAGCTTTCCTTATTAGGAAATCTAATAACATCAGATGGAGGCGTCAACAAAGAATCAAGAGAAAGAGGCCGCTTGCAAAAAATGCATTCAAAAACTTCGAAAGATTTCTGTGTTCTTGAAAGTTAAAATTATACATCCGCATCAGATTGTTGAAGTGCTGCATGCGGTCAATCTTCCTGTATAGATGTGAGTGCTGGATAATGATAGCTGACTCAGAGCCTTCAAGTTTTGTTGTTACAGAAGAATGTTAAAAATTAGCTGGATAACCAAAATTATAAACAATGCAGATGAATTTAATAAGAGAACAATTACCTGAGTACCTAGGTAAGAGAATAAAACACTGCTTGCTGATAATATAAGTACTGGAAGCAAGGCCACCTGCTATCAAGCAAGATTACTAGCGAAGAGGAAGCAATAGACCTATCTATGTTGGAAACATCTTGAAGAAAAATGGAGAGTTTCCTTTATTTCAAGCGATAAGGAGCAGTGCTTTTGTAACAGAAGAATCGGGTCTGTGCAAAGTGCAGGTCAGACGAGATAGTCCCTTCTGACCTTAAAGTCTCTGAATTCTGTCCTTGCAATCATCATTCTGAAAAGTTCTGAAAAGCCACAAGTTCTGAAGTAGAGGTAACAAAGTCCTGTGGCACCTTAAAGACTAACTATAAAGTTTTGAAGCATAAGCTTTCGTGGGCTAATACCCACTTCGTCGGATGCAAGCATGTCAGTGTTTATATGCAGAGCATATAAAGACTTTATAGTTAGTCTTTAAGGTGCCACAGGACTTTGTTACCTCTGCTATTCCAGACTAACACGGCTACCTCTCTAAGTTCTGAAGTAGTGAAAAGCCACATGGTATGCAGTATAGTTACCACCATGCAGTCCTTGGTTACCATAGATTTATTTCAGTATACTGAGTTTACCTCTTCCAGATGGAAGCTGGTCTTTCCTAGCTATCTGCCCCAAATGATTTTGTGTTAACAACTGGCATTAAAAATCTTGGCCCCTCTCTTGTGACTCTGTCACTCTATGATGTTTGGAATTTACACTTTATTCACCTGTACATACCCTGAGTTAATTCTGCAAAAGCAAGTGAGAAAAGAAATGTTGGCTGACCCAAAGAGTTTGAAGGACTATACGACCTGCATAGCTTGTTAGGTCACTATTATGTCAAGTGGGAAACCTTCTGGCTTTATGGTTTGTTTCCTGTTCTGTTGGACAGTCCAAGTTTCATGTGTGAAGATCAAAGAGAACTTCCTATCAGACAACTTGGTGATGAGCAACCACAACTCCCACTGATTTCTGTGGGAGCTGACGGAACCCCACATTTTCCCAGAATCAGGCCTGTAGCTACTAAAAATCAAGACCTTTACTCAAATCACTCCAGTTAGAGTCAAATTCTCATACATTGCTCATCTTGAGTGATTCATTAGGCTTCTGATTGATTTCCACACACTATGGGCAACTTTTTGGTTTCAGGCTATATTTACAGCTGAAAAGCTATGGTCTGAAGAGGAACCGTGACACTGAATCTTTCTTTGAACCCAAACATTACAAGGCAGAGCTTCGGAGTTATTTTAGTGATCACCTGCCTGCAAACCCTAAATTCCCCCTCTGGCTAGGTTATTGTACTTAGCATTGAGAAGCCTAACAAAGCTCCACTAAAAGGAGCAACACTGATTTACACTAGCTGAAGATCTGGTCTTTTTCCCACAAATGATTCAGTTAAGCCCAAAGTCTTTGAAGCAAAAGAGAAACCTGAACTGTTGAATGTAGGAGGAATCCTTGATTCCAATGCCAAAAGGAACCATTGTGGTGGTCACATATACTGACATCCTGTATGACACAGGCCCATAGAGGTTCCCCAAAATAAGTCCCAGGGCAGATCTTAGGAAAACATCCAATCAGTGAAGTAGTATCTATCACGACCCTTCCCCGATATTGAGACAGTCTCTTTTTCCCCCCACAGCCTTTCCTCCCCAGGAAACTCAAACCTTGTCATGTTTTAAGTCAAACAAATGCCATTTGAGTGGGTTCCAAATTAGACCAAGTGCATTCACCTTTCTCTGCTCAGAATTGTGTTTGGTGATGCTCTTGGACCAAGTGTTTGGCCAGAGCTGGTGGTTGTAGCATTGATATATTATCCCATCTCCCTGATTAGAAAGTGATGCTGCTTTGGCATCACCAGATGTTCATACCAGAGGGGTGCAATGTTCATGCTCACTAATGGATTTGGAGCGATTTCTTTCAGGGAGTGACAACACTGCATATATGCTCTGTTTTGGCGTGTGTCAAAGGTATATCATAGCTATCTATCTGTACAACCAAGTAGTATTTCTCTGTTCTACTCAACAGTTCTAAATTAGTCTCTGTGTGATATGAAATGTCACAGTAACAAAGCTCCAAAAGGAAAGAAACCTGTTCTTTTAACTCCACAGAGGAAAGAACATTCCTCTAAGGAGGAAGAAACTCAATCTTTTGCTTGACAAAAATGAAAGGAATGCTTTATTTATATGACAGTAACCTCTAGGTGTCCCATGAAGATCAGGCCCCTGTGGTGCTAGGCACTGTAGATTAAATCTCATAAGATTTAGTTCTTGCCCTTATAAATTTATAGTCCAAATAGTCAAGATAGACACATGGTTGAGAGAAAGGAAGCATTATTATACCCCATTTTTCCCAATAAGAGGCACAGAAAAATTCAGAGATCTGCCTGATATCACACAGAAAATCTGAGGCAGAGCAGAACGGAGACCCTTTCTCCTGAGGTCCTTAATCAAAAGGCTACCCTTTCAACAGAACTGGGGTGCTAACCCAGTGATAAGTTGTTAAGCCATGTGTTTGTAAGAGTAGCAGCATTGAGCTAATTGATCCTGCTCAAGTGCAAATTGTCAAAACACTCCGTTACACGATACGCTTTTGCTCCACAGCTGCACACTAAAGTCCAGTCTAGTTTTACAAATGCTTCCTAAATTAGAACTTTGTGGTCAGCGACAGAACCCCAACTCCAAGTTCCTAGTTTCACCCCACCTGTTATTTCTGCAACTCAGTACGTCAGTTATTTTGTACAACTCTGTTTCTAAAACATTTTAAAATAAGTTTTTCTTATAATATTAGATATTCCTGATATCCACAAAAAAGGTCCATTTCCTCACTGAATCTTGTATAGATTGTCACGGGATGGCAATTAAAGCTGACAATGAGTTCCAAACTCAATTATATGTTGTGTGAGAAAATATTTCCTTTTGGCAGATTTGCATTTGCAGCCTTTCAATTTCATTGACTTAAATATACCCTTGATATGAATCCATTACAATTACAAAGACAAAGGTGGTACACTAAAGTACTTTTGTATTTTGAGTGTTTTGTATTCTCAAAGCCTAAAAATCATTGCACTAGAATATTGGTGTAGGCTAAACAGAGAAGAGCATGGATGCATCTGAAGTGAATTCATTAACAGCACTGAATTTTCCTGGAGAGTTGATACCATTTGATCTAGCCAAAAATTATATTTGTTTAAAAAAAGTCCTATGTTTAAATCTATAATAGTGGCACATTGTGAAGCTTCTGAAATCCACTAGTGTACCATTGGGAATTTCTCTGAACACAATTGCTTTGTGACATAAAATTGCATAAACAGATTTAGAAATTTTGTTTGGGAGCAGAAATGAAATCTTCAGGAAGGATCTTCACACAGGGTGGAGAATTTTGAGGGATATCCATTCTTGCATTGAATGGACAATTTTCATTCTTATCCAAAAAGACCATATATTCTCCTTATATTTTCCCACTACTTTTACACACGTTCATAGAATAGTATTAAGTCAGTGTTCTCTGCATTACATCCCCAGTATAGCTGGTTGATTTATTTATTTTTCAAATTTTGAAATTCCATTGTAATTTTTAATTTGAAAATGGGTAAAAAAAATTCAAAAATATTTGCAGTCCCTCTTCCCTTCTTTTCCACCCAGCTGTAATCTCTATTGTTTGTTTGTGTGAAACATTCATTTCCATTTTTTTGGAGTCCACTATAAATCACAAATCAAGACATCATGAACTCTAAATCCAATATAGTTTATTAAACTTAAAATCTGTATTTATACATAAACTTGGCCACTAAGAGTATGTCTACACTGCAATTAGGGTCCTAGAGTCCGGGGTCTGGCCTGAACCTGAATGTCTACACTATGGTTTATCAGCCCTTTGCCCAAACCCCACAACACCTAGTCAGTTGGTATGCATGAGCCAGAGGTGTCTAATTGCACTGTAGATGTACCATAAGTACACTATATATCTCCTCTCCTGCTTTAGTTTATCCCAGTCATGTTCCTCATTTGCTTTCTGCCTCTCAATCATTTATTGGCACATGGGCTGATAATTACATTGTAACATTTAGGCCCATCAGCTATTCAATTGTCTCCTCCAGGTGAAATGAGCCTAAATGAGTAAGGAGAGAATGTTAAACCATGTTCCATGGAGTCTGAAAGGAATGAAAAGAAAAGCCAGCATTCATCATTCAAAAGATAAACATTTGACAGCACAGCTTGACAGTGTCAGGAACACTTCTGTTTTAATAGTACGCCTGCAAGCTTTCAAAACAAGTGTTTACCTGTCACAATAAACAGTTATGAGTGAAGTACACAAAACACACTAAACTAGGAACTGGCAAGCCTCCAGAAGTGCCATGTGCAGTTAAACTCTTGAGCTTGTCATTCCATACAATATAAATCTCTTCAGTTGTCTTCTGCAGTGGTGGCTTATATTGTGTAACTTTTCTGATTGCCCTAGAGACATCTGTCTTGCACATAAACACAAAAGTCCCATGAAGTGTAACAAGTGTCTGAAGTGGACACACATATAACGAACGTGAATCAGCTGGCTGCCTTCCAAATCCTTTAACAACTGTAAATTGACTCATCGCTGTCTAAATGCATTCTGGCTACTGGGGATATGCAAACTGCTAGTTGTATTTTACTTTTGAGCTGATCAATTCTGCAAACAAATCAGGACAGAGAATAAATTCCTGCTTGTAATTACAACCTCAATATGGGAAATTCTAATCTTAGGAAGTGATATATAGTGGATGTGAGATAAATAAAAAAACTAGAGGTCCAATCCAAATATGACTGAAGTCAATAGAAAGACTCCACCTGGCTTCACTAGAAAGATCAGAGCTCCTGGTGACTTTATGGGAATGAAAAGTCTGTATGAGTGGCTTGCCTGATTTGGGATGATTCTGACATGACAAAGAGTCAGTCCCAAATTTGCATAGCTGGAGCTTCCTTTGGCAAAGCCAAGCAATGGTACCGGGTAATTCCCTCTTTTTCAGTTTTGTCACCTCACTTTGTAGGACTTCTTGCCAAATCTAGTGCTGTGCATCACCCTGGAGAAATGGCTGCAGACAATCAATAAAGCTCATAAATAAAGAAACCCTGGCACAGTTGTTGCATAGAAAATATTCACCTCACACAATTTAGCCTATTCAATGGGTTAAGAAAAGAGACTGGGTAGTGAGAGGAATTTCTTCTTCCTATTTCTTTTTATATGGTATGTCCCTTTTCGCCACAGAGTGAAGCATTATTGGTTCACTTCAGGACACTAGGCAGCATTGCCTTAAGTGAATGGGCTAATGGACGTGCATCTATCCCTCCTTCAGATAATATGAGTAACTTTAACCGGCTTGGGCTCCTCATTAGTGTGTGTGTATATATACATGTGTATATATATATATATATATATATATATATATATATATATATATATATATATATATATATATATTATATATAAAACTATAAAGGGAGTTTCTGGTTATCATAGGGGGAAGCAACCCACGCTCCAAAGAGGCAGCAGAACTGGGGGACTTCCCCCAATCTCTCTCTAGCTCCTTCTCTCTGCTTTTATAGGCAGCCTTCAAAGCACACAGCAAGAGAAATGCAGCCTTAGTTTGGTCCATGGGAGTCCAAGCTAGAGCTGTGTGGTTAAATGAAAATGCATTTAAAAAGGAGCCTTCTTAAATAAATGACCATTTAATGAATAAAAGAGAAACAAGTGAAGTCTGCGGTAATAGAACAATTATGTGCTGTCATGCTTTCCAGCTGGCTACACATTGAACGGTTCTTATAAATTGCTGAAAACACAGCGGCACATGGATCCGATACATTTCGGGACAGTCATTATTAAGAATGAAGAACTACATGTCAGTCCACTGAAAACACTCAGAGATTGGTATTAGCCTTTTAAAATCCCTTCATTACTATTGCTTTGGGGCTCATATCTGCCCAGCCCTCCAAGGATGGACAAGGGGGAGGTCACTGCAGAAGTGCTAACTGCTGTGCATTGTTCACTTACTATTTCAGCATTTTTTGTTACAGTATTTTTGAGTAATTCTCAGCAACACAGGGGAGGTAGCTTATTGGGGAAATGGGAAAGAAAGCTAAGAGGGGTGTGAGGGAGAGATCTCACCAGCTATGGGGAGGCGGGGAAGAGATGTGATAACATCAGAGGGATAGATCCAAGCAGCAAAAGGAAGAGAAAAAAATACACCGGGAAGTGGGAGGAAAGGCGGCAAAGAAAGGAAATTAAACCAAGTAGGACAGACAAAATAGGCTAAATCATTATCTGCAATCCTACCCATGCAAGCAAATAAATTAATGTATTCAAGCATGTCTGGGGTATTAATCTACATTTGCACTCATTACACCTAGGGTATGTCCACAGCTGACTCAGGCACATGGGGCTTGGGCTGCTGGGCTGTTTAACTGCAGGGTGCCCATGTAGGCTCCAGGACCCTCCAGGACTTGCAGAGCTTGTGCTGCAGCCTGAGCCGGAGTGTCTACATCCCCAGCAACCTGAGCTTCGTGAGCCTAGTCAGCTAGCACAGGCTAGCCACAGCTGTCTAACTGCAGTGTAGACATACCCCTGTCCTTTGGACTCAGAATTTTAATCAACATTTCAATGCTGATTGAACTGCTTCATGGGTGTTTTGGGAGGGACAAATAAGAGAAAAGGAGCAGCAAGAATTGTGAACAGTTTGGTAACGGACATGCAGGCTTCAAGTCTACCTACAGGTAGGTCGTCAGAATCACACCTGGCTGACATCATCATGATCTTCAGTCATTCAAACAACTAAGGTCATGAGAGGCATTTCAGAGTCTAGTGAGTGCTGATTAAACAGGATATAAATACTCCTGCTATGTTCGATCTGTGGAAGGAATTTAAATGTCTATGTATGGCAGAGAAGTTGGGGTTAATGAGCTGTGAAGGAGGAAATGTATTTAAGGTGCTCGTGAAAACTGGGTCACTGACAGGATGGGGTTCTTGCCCTGTACTATTGGGTTTTTAAAAAAACAAACACCCTGCAGTTCTGAGTGCATGTCAGGGATGTTAACAATATAAATTGTTTGAATAATGGGGATCAGTATGTAGTAAAGTGGTTTTAAAAAACAAAAATTTCAGTTGAGAATAACCAAAAACATTTGCATTTTCAGTTTGTTGATGTAAATGGAAATTGTAAACATTTCTGGTTTGTTGAAAGGCCATTTTTCAGTGTAAAAAAAGAGGGGGTTCCGTGAAAAAACTTGTCATCCAACTCCCTCTGTTGATATCACATTTGCATGCATAAGGGCCATTACTACAAGTCTTGCCCCTGCACAAAGGATGTGTGTTGTTGCAGATATGTGGGCACATAAAAGGGACATACTGATACTGATACATACTGATCCCCATTATTCAAACAATTTATATTGTTAACATCCCTGACATGCACTCAGAACTGCAGGGTGTTTGTTTTTTTAAAAACCCAATAGTACAGGGCAAGAACCCCATCCTGTCAGTGACCCAGTTTTCACGAGCACCTTAAATACATTTCCTCCTTCACAGCTCATTAACCCCAACTTCTCTGCCATACGTAGACATTTAAACCATCTTTCACTGTGATTATGCACGATCAGTTCTTTGAGTAGAGATGTGTCAAATCCAGTTAATTATAACTGGTATTTTCAAAGGAGTGCATCACATTTTGGTACATTATTCTCCTTTGCTCCTTTAAAAATCCCCATTAGTCATATTTAACTACATAATACTTGCTATTCATGCACTTTGCAAAAGAAGGCAAGTATAGTTATCTCCATTCTACAGATGGGGAAACAGAGGCACAAAAAGCTAAAATGGCTTGACCAAGGTCACACAGCAGATGAGTGGCAGAATTGGAAATAGACCCCAGGTCTCCTGACTCCTAGATCTCGTGCTCTCTATCTCAGCTGTTGACCCAAAGAGCACAAGATTGATGTTCCTGTCTACAAACATTACAAGTGGTGTTCATTCTAATGGAAGACTTCTAGGGTTTTTATATTTGATGTTGACAGCATAAAGAATATTTAACCTTAATACTACCAATTGTTGGAATGGACTATACCTTCTAACAGGCAATGTAATATGTCTTCTCACATGCAGTAAGTAGGCATTTGTTCAAAATAACTAGACTCCATAGCCTGATTTTGTACTTAATCAATTTATGTGGTTAGCTAAAGTACCTGCACATTCCCCTAATAAGGAGTGACACCTTATTACTAGAGCATAGTTATGTGCTTACAGGGAAATTAAATTTTTAATTATGCCACACAAGCTTAATGGGAAATGCAATTTGGCACAGATATTCTTCAACTTTATATAGATATTATACTTTCTGAAATGCAGTTTGTGTGCATTGCTTTCACTGTAAAGCTCCAGTAGAGAGGTGTTCCACTCAGACATTGACATATGTCACTATTATTAATCATTGTATGTAGTTTATCCACTGCCATAAGTGTCCTGCTACATGACACAGTAAAAAAGGTAAACAGCAGCGCTTGTTCCAAAGAGTTCATAATCATTGGTCCAAAGCCTGGCATAATATGGGCATTCTATTCAATTTAGAGACTTGAATATTTGCTATTTATTCCATACATTTTAAGAGGCAGTATTCCCAGGGGATAGGACACAAGATTAGAGCCTAGGCTTCCTGTCTTCCAATCACTTAGTCTGTCTCCCTTCCAATCCTCTCTGGCTTGTTTGTTTAGGTGATAGATTCTTCAAGGGAGGGACTGTCTCTGGCTACATGTTTGTATAGCATCCTGCACAATGAGACCCTGATCTTGGCTGGGATCTCTGGGTGCTACTGTAATGTTGGCTATTTTCCTATTAATATTGCAATGTGCTGACTAAGGGGTGAACGAAGGTGGCTGAGACTGCCACATGCTGATGTGTTTCTAGGCCTGATAATTTCCCCCTCCCCCCCATGTAAAGCCCTGTAGCAAAGCAGTAACTCACCCCACAGTGCCTCCCACTGGTCCATCCAGGGAATTAGCTCATCTCAGCCTCTGGAGTGTCCTCTGCAGCCTGTAGTCCCACTTGCTCTCTGGCCCGGTGTCCCTCCCTGGACCCCAGTGCCCTCTTACCTAGGGTGCTGCACCCCTGCAGTACCCCTACAGTCTCAGGGTCTCCCCTTCCCAGGGAACCCCTCACTCCCTATCTCCACCTTGCCTCAGTCTAGGTAACTGCAAGTTACCACTTACTCCCTTTCACTGGGGCAGACTGCAGTATAATTGCCACTCATCACCAGCAAGGAAAGTCTGGCCTGCTACCTCCACCTCTGTAGCTATGGGCTGCCCCCTGCAACCCCAGTACCCTTTGTTGGGCCATCCCCTAGGCCCTGCAGCCTGGGGGTTCCAGACCAGAGCTGCCTCACCTTGCCTCAGCCCTGCACCACTCTAGGTATCATGTCAAGCCCCCAACAGCCAGGCCTGTCTACCTCCTCAGCTAGAGACGGGGACTCTATTCTGCCAGGCTCCTGCCTCTCAGCCCTTTTATAAGGGCCTGCTGGCCTGCTCCCAGCCCCAGGCTTTTCCTGGGCTATTTTAAGCCCTTCTGGCTAGGAGTGGGTAGTCATCCTACTACAAGCCCAAATAAAAATACTGGATACAAAAAGACTCAAACTGAGGATTGGCTCTTTATACCCTCCTCCTGCACAACCACTCAGGGGAGAAGGGGCAATCTGGCCTATAATGTTCAGAGGAATCCAACTGTTGGGGTTTTTTTTTAGCACCCATTCACCAAGCATTGCTCTATATCCCCCAAGTCTTCACAAGCAGACTCTTTGGAAGAAATTCTGCTCCTCTGTTCCCAGCTGCAGCTGTGTGAACTTTAAAAAGCACCCAGCATTGTAGGCTCCCATTGAAGTCCCACAATTAACTTCAGTGAGGACCAACACTGAGCACTTTTGAAAATGCCAGCCTGTCAGCTTCCTGAAGCCCCCAGTTTGAGTGAGAAGAATTCAGAAGGGTTGTACTGACTGGCTACAGCTGAATGGGATCTGCTTCAAATTGCTACCAATGTAATTGTGCAGAACAAATCCAAACTCTCCATGTTGCAAATCCAGTAATTATGTACATTAGAATGATCTATAACAGGATCCATCCTTTTCTTATATTGCAGAAGGGTTCAGACCTGGAGCAATTACTGATTCTACAAGAGAAAAAGCTTTAGACACTTGCTACGTGCCAATAAACAGCATTGTTTATCTATAAAATAACATTAGTAAGGAAAGGAAAAATAATCTGTTATTGTTAACGGGGATTCCATATGAAGATACATTACACCAGAGAGCTGCATTCAGAGCCTTTACTCCGAAAGAAATAATGTTAATAGTACTAAAGGGCTGGATTCTAACCCGGACATCTCACCTGCCTAGAGGAGTAAGATACTGGTACACAGGGGGATGTTGAACACTGACATGAAGGTGGAATGGGAGTCCCACATGCCTGCTTACTTTTCCTTGAGTTCTCAGTCTTGTCTCCACATGCCCCAGCCGGCAGAGCTGAGCTAATACATGAGGGGTAATAACTTGTTATTGAAATAGACCTGGGTAAATTACCACAGCCTTGGGAAGGAGGGAGGGAGGGAATTGTGGCTCTCCATTTATAAATGGGGGTAATAATACTTCCGGTGTCAGTCATGCCTGTTCCAGTGTAAACTCTTCCAGGCAGGAACAGTTATTAGCTAAGTATATATGGAGCACCTGACACATTGGGCCCCAATTCTGGCTTGGCAATTACTGTGATGCAAATATTACGATTGCAGTGCACTGTCTGTGAGCTAATGGCAATGTAGCACCAGAGAAAAAGTTTTTCGGTGTATTTAAGCATGGATGAGATGAATAAACACTATGTAGGAGATGGCTGAAATAAGATTAAAAATAAAATCTTTCATACAGATAGATACCCTGGCAGAAGCTGCCAGAATTGACGTGAGATGGATCTAGCTGACAAGGAGACTGCAGAGAGGAGAAAATAAAGAGAGTTTGGCCAAAGACTTGGTCCCATTTACTCTCCCCTGGGACCATAAATGGTAAAAGCACATTTTCCCTTACACTGCAAAGAACTCTGCTTCTGAGAAGCCTCCCTAGTGTAGACTTAAAGGAGCAGGACATTTTTGGCTTTTGTTTTAATCTGTAAACAGAGCACACATCTCTTGGCGCTGTACCACATCCTAGCCATGCATGTTCTTTATCTGAGTGCCATTCCTCTGGCCTATCACACAGATTATAAATTTTACCGGTCCTATTCTCATTTTTCTAGTCCATCATGTGACTGATCCACAAACAGAATGTTCTGTTCTCATCTCAAACTGCAAGAGTTGACCTTAGACATTTTTTATGGTTCCTTCACACTGGTTTATTATGCTTGGAAGATGTATGTCTAATAAAATATAATGTTAAGGGTGAATAGTTATCTAAAATGTTATTGCTGGAAAGTTTTAAAAATATTATGAGTGTGTTTTAATATATATCTAGTGCCTTTTTTGCAAGCTTACATAAATGCAAGCTGCAGGGAGTATTTCATCTACACGCCATTAAAATGCATCCGCTTCTTGTTATGTATATTGAGTAGAGCTGGAAAGAGTTTAAAAGTACCGTATGGTTTTTCCTCCTTCCACACCCATGTGATAGGAGGCATCCAGATTTTGCCAACCATTTCCAACATCCCATGTTTTGATACATCAACAAACGTTTGAAAAGACCAACTGCGCAGCTTGTTCTAAGGCTGTGATTCCAGGGTTCTATTCTGCTCTGTCTAGGTTCTCATGCCATATTCATCACTGTAGTATCTGAGTGCCTTCCAGCAATGCATTAAGCAAAATTACTGAGCAGGGTCAAGTTAACCATGAATCCTTGTTTCCTGGGACTTGGAGCCCAGCATTTGAAGGGAGTCAAAAAGTAGATGAAAGATTACGCTGATCAGAATGCTTTGGAGTGGAATAAGTGGATGGGAGGAACTTCAGGAACTCTACGTGCCACAGAGAGGTTGAATGGAAGAGACTGTAAGAGGATAGGTTGGTGGAAACTCATTTTTGTAGGAATTTCCCTGACGTTCTGGGAGAACTGGTTTGTTTTGTCCTTAGCCACCCTTTTATCATTGTTACACACTTTACAATATCAGTGGAGAAGAGGAACAATGACAGTGTGTTGTCTTGATCAAATTACTGACATTGGGGCAAGACATTCATCTGATGAAGTGGGTCTTTGCCCACAAAAGCTAATGATCCTAAACGTCTGTTAGCCTGTAAGGTGCTACAAGACCGTCACTTTTGCAGGGTAAGACAATTTTCCTTCATCTGATAGATCCCTGGTGAACTGAACTGAGACTTTAAAGTGACCCAGATTACTGCAGACGCTCAAAGACTCATAGATTTTAAGGTTACCCAGCCTCTCCTGTAACAGGGCCATCACCTCTGCTTACTGACATCCTCAAATCAAGGTTTAAAGGCCTCAAGTTACACAGAACACACCATTTACACTAGTTTAAACCTGTGAGTGACCCCATGCCCCTTGCTGCAGAGGAAGGTGAAAAACCCCAGGGTCTCTGCCAGCCTGACCCAACCCCAAATATAGCAACCAGTTAGATGCTGAGCATGTAGGGAAGATCTATCAGGCAGATACCTGTTCTGACTCTCACCAGCCAAACTAAGAACACTGTGCTGATATCCTTGTTCAGGTATTGATTAATAAGAATTCACACAGATTATATTTTAGTGATTGAATTGTGATGATCCAGAGAACTTCTATCAGGTAAAACTATAGAGAACAGGTTCACTAATAAAACATGTAGAGCGATCCTTCATTTCCAATTTATGTGAGTTGCCTCAAATGCAGCAGATCACTGCCAGACAGAACTGCCTGGGAGGCTACCAAATAGTAGTCTGCCACTTGCATTTTACCATCACATTTGTGAAACTGCAGGACAGCATTAGACTGGCCTGTCATTTACATCCGGTAGAGGTGTGGAAGCCACAGAGCACTTCAGAAGCACACTGGGGAAGAACTAGAAAGTGCCTCTGAAATAAAGGCTTCAACCACAACCTTCATTTTCACAGTGGTAGCAGAGCAAATACCTGTCTTCGCCCAGCCTGCACATTGCAGCCCTTTTGTGTGGTGTGCTCAGAGATCTCCTTTCAGATACTTACTTTCACAAAATTAGGTAACGACTTCTAGCTGGAAATTATCCCCATTTCCAACCCATTAGGTGCCAGGATGCTTCAGCATTATTGGCCAAATTAAACATGTGATAGTTAAATATGTTACAAAGCCTCAACGCCTTGGATCCTGCTGGTAGATCAGATGCAGACAGATAGAGAAGTGAGAGATTGCAAGAACAGGACATTTTCAAAATTTCGGCATCTGCAACCCCCACCAAGGCTCTTTTACCTCTCCGGAATCCTTTGTTTCCAAGAATTCTTTGTTCTTCCGGTCAAAAGCCCCAAATTCAATAAAAACATAATCTTTTGACTTGTTTTATGTTTGTTTTGCTTTATATGACTCAGGACGGTGTTTACATGCATTATGCATAAATCTTGACACTCCTATTTTTCAAAATAACATTTATGCTTTCTCACTGAAAACTCCACTGGGCTCAACCGTGGCTTTGCCCTGGGTGATAGCCAGTGTTTGTTGTTCTGCTCCAGGAGCAGTCTGGGAACCTTACTAAGACTTGGAGAGTCAAACTCTGGTCCTCTGTTACTGCTGTGCTCCAGCCTCACACCTGGTTTAAATTATTTCCCAGGAGATGCCCGTGCAGCAATGCTAGCTGCTCACAGCTCCACCACACCCTGTCCCAGCCCACTCACAGGTGGCTCACTGTCCTGTGCTGCTATCGACACGTAGCCCCTTATTGCAGTAAGAACACAATCAGGTCCATTAATGGCATGTTTTCCATTGCTTCATAGTCAAAGCTAATGAATACTGCCGTTTACTCTAGGGAATGCAAGAGATGGGACACAGCCATGTATGTAACCCAGAAGTTTAGGACAGGAAGTGAAGAAGCCTGTATCCAACTGGAACCACTGGAAGAAATTCAGGTACACAGAATTATAGGGTATGTTTACACTGCAATTAAGCACCTGTGGTTGGCCCACGTCAGAATTGAGAGGAGAAATGTCTGGGGTCTTTTCCTTTTAAATGGGTGCAATGTTTAGAGGTGATGAGTTCGCAGTGCCAAAGAGTACTGTCCTTTGTGTGTATCCACACAGCAGCACCGTGCCCAGCAGCTCTTTGAGGCAGAGAAAGAGAGAGCATATACAAGCAGTCCATTATCCAGACCCATTCTACCCAAGCAGTAGTGGGTTAGTTTCAGGACAGTGTAACAGCTACTGAACCGCAGGCCCTCTCTATGTGATGTTAACACAACCTGCATCACAACACTGACCTTTGTCTAGCCTGGGGACTGAACATCACTATCAATTGAAGGTACTTACCTGCCCCCTATATGTGCAGTACCTGAACACCTCACAATACCCATTATGGTAGGGGAGCACTATTATCCCCATGCTGCATATGGAGACCCCGGGACACAGAGACTAAGTGACTCAGGAAAAGTCATACAGAAAGTCTCTAGCAAAGCCAAAATTGAACCATGGTCTCCCAAAATCCTAGGTTAAGGCCCTAGACCCTGGACAATCATAGGGAACCTGGTGCTCTTTTCTGGAGCAAAGTTGTTGAGAATTCCATGACAGTTTGAGCTGTGATTTCTAAGTAAATCAGCCATGGTCAGTATTTGGAGGGGAGACACCCATGGCAAACGCAGCCATTTTGGTCATGCAGTGAGTGCACTTTGCCACCCAAGTCAGTACAACATCAAATCTCTGGCACTGCACCACTGAAAGCGTCTGGTATGATTTTTCCGTAGAAGGTTGAGAAATTCTCTTGTACTCCTTGCTCATAATCCTATAAGATTTTTCATAGGGTTGTTAATTCAGGTTTCCTTTACAAATTCTTCTTTGGGTAACTATATTCTTGTTTCAGAGTGGTAACCGTGTTAGTCTGTACCCGCAAAAAGAACGAGGTGTACTAGTGGCACCTTAGAGACCAATAAATTTGTTAGTCTCTAAGGTGTTACAAGTACTCTTTGTTCTTATATTCTTGTTGAGTTTTTTGCCCTTCACACAATGGCAGTAATACGAAGAAACCACACTAGCATGGTGGGAAGTGAATAACCCTGCTTACTAAATATACACAGTGTGCAAGGCCTAATAGGGTGACCAGATGTCCCGATTTTATAGGGACAGTCCCAAATTTGGGGTCTTTTTCTTATATTGGCTCTTATTACCCCCCACCCCCATCCCGACTTTTCATGCTTGCTGTCTGGGCACCCTAAGGCCTAATGACATACATATTGCTGCCCTGGCTGTTTCTAATCTATAGAACACAGTAAGGGCTCACAAGCTATTTAAAGGGATACTGAGTGTTGCTAGACACTTATGGGCACGCCTACACTGCCATTAAATACGTACATCTGGCCCATGTCAGCTGCTTTGGGTTCATGGGGCTCAGGCTAAGGGGTGGTTTAATCCCCCCCACCCTGCAGGGTCCCAGAACTCGGGTTCCAGCCCAAGCCAGGATCTCTATACTGCAAGCCCAAATCAGCCAACCAACTAGAGTTCACTCCAGCATCATATTTAAGAAAAATAGGCCATGGCATTCTAAAGAGAGAACACTGCTACCAATATGGAGTTCTACCACAGTTCAGGATGGGGTTAGATCAGGAATCCTACACTGGAGGATTCTAAAGGGAAGGGCGGGGGGGGGGGGGGCTGGACTAAGGCCAATATTTAAGCAATAAGACTTTAAGAAGTAGGCATTGTTATAAGATAATTGACTGTGGAGAGCAGTCAAACATACCAAGGTGAAGCATGGGGCACTTAACATATCAATAAGGTCAATTATCTGATTATGTCAGCTGCCTTAGCGCCATTATTAACCTATATTGCTCTTATTAACCTTTTTGATGAAGAATCTTTCAAAAATAATTATATTAAAGTACAAATCTCTCACGTTTAAAATATGTGACTGTTCCATTTCAGTAGTCATGTGTCATAGGATAATGAACATCTGATTGCCTGGCTGACACAATGAGGTTTTTAATCAGCCTGCCTTTCCCAAGGATCAGTGTTTGAGGCAATGTCGGCCTTCTCTTAGCAGAGGGAGTGTTATGAAAGTATCACTGTCATGTTACAAGTGGCAGGATTTAAAGCTAAAATGTGAGCAAACAGGCAAGAAATGTAACCAATACAAAAAGGAGAGGGATCCTGGGAAAATATAAACAGAAAAGACCACTTCAGTCAGTTCCACTTATTAAATCACAAAGCTGATTCCTATGGCTATTATCTGGCAGAGCTGGACTCAAAATAAATTGTTCCTTTTATGTCACAAAACACTTCAAATTTTGAAATTCTACCATCATCCATCCATCAATAACGTGAGTGAGAGTGGAATACACTATTTCCTTCTGTGACTTCTTGGGGCACAGTCAGCCTCCATGCCAGTTCTCCCTAATGAAAGTTATAATTAATAAAGGCTACCTTATACTCCTCTCACGAGCAACAGAAATGAGGACCTGCACTTCAAAAGTGATTCGTGATTTTGGATGGCTCAGTTTTTGGATACCCTGCAGGGAGCCCATGTTTCTCAGGTCATGCTGAGCACCCCAAAAATTAGAGCCTTCAAAATCCATTAGAGCCTAGCTGGCTAAATGCCTAAATAGAGCTGATTCTCTTTTTTGTTTCTACTTATTCGGTAGAAAATGTGAGAAGATCCATAAAGAGAGACCAAGGAAGAAAATCAGGCCAATACCCACAACTTACTTTGCTTGAATAGCACTGCAAATAATCTTTCTCTTTTTGTTTGAAATCTGTTGTATACAAGTAGTGTTTCATAAAAATGTAGGGAAACCCTTAAAAACCCTTAAAAACAAACAAACAAACAAACAAACAAACAAACAAACAAGCAAGCAAATAGGAACGAAACCAAACAGTCTATCTTCAAATAATGGAAATTGAGCAGATAAAAGAAAAGACTTGCTCATTTTTGTCTTTTTGTTTGCTTTTGTTGTTTTTGAAGTTTTTGAGGGGGAGGCTGTAGGTCGAAGTCAAGGATTCTTCAGACTCAAAGGTGATCCCGAGACACTTGCTCAGTTAACACAGGGCCAGTGCTACCATTTTTGCTGCCCCAAGCAAAAAATATTTTAAAAAATCCACTCGGATGGTGCCGCCCCAACAATGGATAGAATGCCGCCCCTTAGTATGTGCCGCCCCAGGCAAATGTGTCGTCCGCTGGTGCATGGACCCGGCCCTGGGTTAATATCAGTGTCTTTGAGATCATCTAAATGTCTGCAATATTAATTAAATGGGAGAATACAGATTTGATTTTGATGGGGATTTTCCCATAGAAGCAATGTTATATGGCATTTTAATGATGTCCTAACTGGATGTTGCTTTCACAAGAAATATTACCCACATGAAAAATGAGGCTCTTATAGTTCAAAGAGACATAAAAATGAAGGACCCTTTCTATCGAAAGAAGCCCTGAATTGAAAGAGTGCTGAATTTGTCAAAACAGATCATAGAGATACAGTAATCAGCACATAGCTGCATTCATGTATTCTGTGTGTGTTCTGTTTTATGTGGTGGGTTTGGGTTGGTTTTTTTTATTGGCTTCTGAAGAGGCCACCAACACAATTGACAGAAAATGTTCTCCAGCGATGGGTGACTCCTACAAAAATCACTGAAGCAGGGTTCGGCTTCGTTAAGCTCCCAAAACTCTGGATGTTTTTCTGAACTGTAGAAATCTTTTCAGCCTGAAAAAAACTGAATATGGTGATCTCATGAAAACAGGCATAGTCTTATGGTGTTTCGATGCATTCCCCTCCGTTCTCAGCCTGAGCCACAAAATGCAGAGGCACGTGAAAATGAAAACTAGTGAGAGAGAAATGTTAATATCTGAGTCAATTCTTATTTTATGTGACCTCCTTAATCATCTCCTTATAATACAAGGAGCTTCAAGCTTTGCTGGGTCATATAAGTGGAATCACAAATAATGCTTCATTACACGGCCATTTGACGATCCCTGAAACAACTTGAAAAGGTTCTGGGGCCTAACCCAAAACCTTGGTTCTCAATAATTCTGAACTCCCAGTATGTCCAGGTGCAGATAAGAACTTTGCAGCTCTTGCCCACTTCTAGCTATGACTCACCTCATCATCCATGACCTGCCAGCTTAGACATTCCTTATGTTGATACCACAAAAGAAATGACAATAAAATTCTTGACTCTTTCATATTAAATATTGCTGATTTTAATCCTTGACACAGGCTCTTGGTGAGCATGCGGTTTAGGTCATCCAAAGCTACGAAAAAAGTTGTGTGCTACTCAGGGCCGGCGCAAGCGCTAGACGACCTAGATTTGCAGGGTAGCATTTTGCTGCCCTTGGCAGAATTTCGGCGGCAGCTCCTCCCCTCCTCAGCGGCATTTCAGTGGTGACTCTACCCTCCTCGGGGTCATTTCGGTGGCGACTCCTCGTCTCCTCTTTGGCCGTCGGTGGCATTTCAGCAGCAGCCCGCGGCGGCAGGGAATTTCTTTTGGCTTCGCCGCCTAGGGCGGTAAAAAAGCTGACACCGGCACTGGTGCCACTTTCAGTATTCCAGAGACGTTATCACGGAGCCCTGTCCTGACTGCTGTAGAATGGTGAGGAATTGACAGAACTTCAGCATTTGAGACGGGTCCTAGACTTGGTCAGTTTTATGGGATATTGTCTGGGTTCATTTAAGAATGTGATTTTTTTTATTTTTATCTGTCTTCTCCCTGGATAGACACACACACACTGGTTGTAAACTAGTCTCCTTAGGCTTCACTTTAAAAAAAGGAGAACTTGCTGCCCAGGTTGCTCTGTCCCCTGGTAGTGCTACATATTGGTTAAAGAATTGGTTGTGAATTGGAAAGTGCACAAATATGTGGAGCCAGCTATGTCCAAACATTTTTTTCTAATAACAGGGACCAAAGAGCGGACTAAGCTAGGACTGAAGGAAATTATCAGAGCAAAGATTTTTGCTCCCTATTGCAGGCAACTAGAGAGAACATTGAACTACAGGATAAATGGCCTGAGCATGTTTAGAGATGTCACTTATACCACCTTTATAGAGAGGAATAAGCAATTCCTCCTGCATTCATCTCCACCCACCAATTTCTGAACATACAGGAACAGAGCCCAGCTCCGGGTTTTCTTTGTCCCTTGGGCACTGCTTCCTTGGATGAAGAACTGAAATCTCTCCCACAGTTTGTACATTCTCTAGAAACACAGAGCAGCATGAGAAGCTGGATTTCTGTGTCTGTGCTCTAAAACCCGAGTGCCTTAGAACAGTGGCAGGTGTTAAATAGTAACAGATGTTAATATTGACAAACTGAAGTGGCTAACGGTGGAAACACAGCACTGCTGAGACATGTAAAATAAGGCAGTGACCTTCACACAGTACAGATCTAGTCAATGTGAGTGAAATGACACTGCTTTAATGTCGGGATATTAGGCAGGAGGCAAGCATGCTTCACTGGATGCAGCAAGAAAGTTGTGTATCAATGTCAGATAGTGTCTGCCAAGTGGTGTGGCTGAGATTGTGGGTGCTAGGCAAAGGTATGAGGAAACAAACCCCCAGCCACCACCGAAAATATAAAGGCCTGGATTCTGATGGCTCAATTCCTCCAATCTAATATTAAACCACTGTCAAACTTCTGTTATGGAAAGGATGTGTAGGACTTTCTCAGAACAATGGTCACACATCAGTATCTCAGAATGAGATGGAGCTCTGGTAAACAACGAGACCCTCTGTTGCCTTCACCCCTTTTCCAGATTCTCTGTCTTGTCTGTATAGAAGCACCAAGGGCCTGGTCGATAGCCTATTGATGTCAGTGAAAGTCTTTCCATGGACTTCAGTGGGCTTTGAATCAGGCCCCTAGGCTCAAACCAAGCTCTCACCGATTATTTTACCCAGTGATTTCAATGAGATATGGCTTTGGTCTCCAATGCCCAGAGGAATAACAGCTGTCCTGGTGTGGCAGGTTACTTTATTTTTAAATTGATGGAAGAGAAAGAGGGTTTGAGGAACTGAAGGGAGATGGGTTTTATTATGAAGCTTTCCTGGGTTTTAAGTTTCAGAGAAGCTGAAGCTAGTTCTTCGAGCCTCCATTCCCCCCATGCGCTGCACAAATCAAATATCATGCCACCTGGGACAACGTGTGGTTGTAAGAACACCTTGGCCTATGTTACGATACTGCTACCTCAAAGGACTGACAACAGAGTCCTAAAAGGTAGAAAAATGTCTTTGTTTCCTGCACTGATGGCAATAGGTCCTGCATTATTCAGAGTCCATTTAGAAAATATTTTTCCTTGGCTTCACCCTTTCCAAACAGATTAATGCAGACGGAAGCCACTCTCTAAAGGTCATCTCAGTCAATTGGTCTTATGTATTACTTAGCCTAGGGGGCTGATCGAAAGCCCACTGACAGCAATGGCTCCCCTTGGCTTCAGCGGGCTTTGGTCAAAATTGTGTGCACCACAGAGGAAACATGCTAAGGGACAGGTACCAAATCATTTCTCAGGGCTAATCCTGACGTGTTCTTAAATGGCATCCACTCATACATACTAAAGCATGCAAATAGACCGCAGCCCAGGAGACAGCTCTGTGATGTTCAATGACTATGTTACTGGTGGAAATCAGCTTTCATTTCTCAAGAATCAGAGAGGTAGCCATGTTAGTCTGGAATAGCCGAGGTAACAAAGAGTCCTGTGGCACCTTAAAGACTAACTAAAGTATTGAAGCATAAGCTTTCGTGGGCTAATACCCACTTCATCGGATGCCACTGCTTGCATCTGACAAAGTGGGTATTAGGCCACAAAAGCTTATACTTCAATACTTTAGTTAGTCTTTAAGGTGCCACAGGACTCTTTGTTACCTCTTTCATTTCTCACTTTCCATTTCAAGGCAAATCAGCCTCAAGTGCTCACGACCCTCATTAGTAAAACAAACTCCTAAAGCATGGAACCAGGAGTTCAGGCAGTTTCTCTTTTCTGTTGGAGATGGAACAATAAATATCACTCTATCCAAGCACTACATAATGATTTTTATGAATGAAACTTAAACTTCATTAAAGAGCCATGACCTCCATAGTGATCATTACCATGAGCCCAATTCTATAATGCATTGCCACACCGACTGGTACGTCAATGAATAGCTCCATTCCATTCCCTTCTGAAATTCTACCCACCTCATTTAAATAAAAAGATGTGACTGACAGTTTTGTGGATGTTCATTTATTTCAGTGGTAGTCTTTGCATAAACCCAAAGCGCTCTACATCTGCAAGTGTAGCCAACTGCCCTTAGTTGCTTGAACAGAACTGTTGAGATAGCTGCAAGTGAAGAGAGTCCTGAAGGATGGAAGTCTCTAAACTGTAATCAGATAGGAGCTCAAACAAGATGTTATTTTGTGAGAGTTCTGCAGAATCTGAGCTTCAGTTAAGCTCTCTGTATACTTCAAGAGCATAAAAGCAACATGATTTCCAAATCCTCCGGACTTGATATTTTGAAAGCCTACTTGTTCTCATCTGAAGGCTTTAGTATTAACCTATGAGCAATGCAAATTTTTAATGTGATGGCACATATAGCTTAGAATCAGTAGAGGTCAGTTTTCAAAGTGGCATGCAAGGGTTTTAGCCTCATGCATCCTCTGTGTATGGCTTTGAAAATGTATCCCTTAAAGCCAGAGTCTCTGTGTTTTAGCTAACATCATTCTTAATACCTGAATGACTTTTGGATAGTGTGTTGGATGCTTTCCCAGCCAAAATGAATAAATACTCTTCCAGATTATTTTCTTAAAATTAGACTATTTTTTCTTAAGACTTTTCACTTGCATTAAGAATGCATTGTTTCCCCTTTCTTACTTATATTCACTACATATTTTACAAACATATCACTTAGGCCCAGGTTCTCCAAGGTATTCAGGTGCCTAATCCCTACTGGGGTGCTGGGCCTTAGATATTAAACAGTGATTAGATACTAAGTGTTAGAAAGATAGAGAATGGGAGTAAGAGCTGCAGGCGTAAGGTCCAAGGGACCAGATTTTCAAAATAGCATGGATTCAAATTTTTTAAACAGTTCAGCTTCCATTTGGGCATCTTAAATAGACATACTAATGGAGCGCCTTAAATGTGAAGAGCTTTTAAATAGGAGTTAAACAAGGTTCACAACACCTTTGAAGATACAGGGTAAAATTGACTCAGGATGCAGTTTACTGAGCCATAGAGAAATTAGGTGACTTGTCCAATGTCACATGGCAAGACAGTGGCAGAACTAGAAGCAGAAACTAAGTCCCTGACTCCCAGTTCGAAACTCTCCCTCTCTTTGTTAGAATGATAGGTATGTTTAAACTCTCCAAATCCTTTTGAACACAGGTTTTATCTCAGTATTTTACAGACTAGTCAAAGCAGATGACTGATTTGACTGCAGGAATGCCTTTAAGTAGCAGAACATAAACTGATGGGGGTCACGGATTACCTCTAGATATTCCCTAGAGATAGATCCATCACTTGGTGTTAGCCTAAATGGCCACTGGTATCATTGCTTCATCACTGAATTACACTGGAAGACACACATTTGTGGCTAAAACCAAGTGCGTAGAAGTTTAAGGAGCTTGCAGTGAGCATTCCAGTTCACCTCTCTGGACTTTTCTTTAATAGTAAGTGCTGCATAAATCTAAACCACTCAGACTATAATGATCATCCCTGTGGTAATCAGGAGGAGTATACATATGTATAAGGAGGAGGAGTTTGAAGCTTGGCTTTGAGTTTACCTTGTCACTCGGCATGAGGCCTGGAAGGACATGGTTGTCTGCAGAGGGCTCATGTGGTGAGTAAATTAAATTGTGGCTTTCAGATTCCTCTTTGGATTCTTGTATTCGCTCCTACCTATCTAGAGGACTTACAGTGTATTTGAAAATTAATTATATGAAGATCATGGAGAGCTGAAATATGTTTATGGCTATAGCCTCAGCTTGAAGCTTGGGAAGTTAAATACATAACTCTCCCCCAAAACCCATGGATTAATGGGAAATTTGTTTACTTTTGCCCATTTCACTTCTTTTATTTCCACTCATCTCACACATCTATGCTTCTGAATCTCTGTCTTAAATGTTCCAACTGGACTATACAGGGTATATGACACTCTTCACCAACGGATACATTGTAATAAATTGGCCAATACCCCAATTCAGTGAAGCAACCATGTATTTTGCTGAATCAGAGCATCTGTAGGCACATGCACCGCTGCCTTCTGCTGGATGGAATAAAATATGCTCAGTTGTGTGTCATATTTCGTATGCAGCTCACAAACTAAAGAGAATCTCTATGACCTTTACTGGTGAGGGTCCATGCTTTTGTAACAGGAAGGTTGGGGTTCTATCCCTGCTGCCGCCATGAAGTTCTGAGCGCTCTGACTGGTAACTCTGAAGTTGCTAAATGGCTGCTGACTTGCTCTAATTTTACTGACTATTTCTGTTGTCATGCCATGAAAGTATAACTAAGTTATACTGCTATAGAGCAGTTGTTTGGATATTTTCAATAGGACTGGTCGAGAATATTCCATCAGATGTCTCCCAATCGACCATTCGGTTTTGACTAAATTAAATTGTTAGGAAACTGACTGCTTCCTGTGGAAAATTACACATTTTCATGGAAAAAATCAAACACCCCAAAACCAAAATATTTCAATTTGGAAATGATGTCACGATGCCTCACGAGAGTTGTAATTTGGTTGCCTTACGACTCCTCTATAGCCTGAGCTCCTCAGCTAGATTACATCTCCTATGATGCACCACCTCCCCCACCCAAGAGGAGAGATCAGGATGCAGCATGAGAGAGATAGTCCAAACAGTGAGCCTAGCCTATAGAAGAGATTGGAGCCATCAGGCACCTGAACTACAGCTCCCATAGATCACCATGGCAGCATTCCCATATAGAAATATTTAGGTTTTCAGCTGAAATGTTTTGATTTTCAAATTTCTGCCCAAAACTCATAATGTTCCACTTTTCCATTTTTCAACTCATAAGATTTTCCTTTCCATCAAGGAACACTCAGGCGGTTCCTTTATACTGGTGTCTGCTCCCCAGCCTCGTGTCAGCCCTGTTATCATTTATACTGTTGGTTTTAATTAACATTTCAGAAGCTGGTGTGTGTAGAGGCCAAGTGTGCCTATCTACCCTCAGATTCAGAGGCACAGCTTCCGTTAATAGGACAGGATTGGACCCTATATTTTCCTCTTTTTTTGTGGGCTTTGGCAACTATCATATGATTCCTTCCCACCCTTGAAAGACAAGTGTTACCTATATCCCTTCCAAAGTGACCTTGTTGGGGATCACCAGACCACATTCACAAGCTACAGTACTGCTCCGTGACACTGATAAACCACAACATATTGTTTAACATATTGTTCCCAGTCCAACATGTTGTTCACATTCATCAAGGAAGCAATCCGTACAGACCATTTTATTACAAACCTGTTTCCTGGCGCTCGTCATTAGGTCATTAACCTTAACAATGTCAACATGTTCTCAGAATGTAGTTTAATTGGAGTGAAGCGCAAAGCAATCACACAGTATACTGCATACACTGCACGCAGGTACTGGGACCATCGCATCAGCATGGAGCCTTTTGATGTGTTATTTCAGAAAGACTTGGCCAGCAGATGACAAGCTAAAGAGACGCTTGATGTACAGAGAGAAAAATCAAATAATTCATTAGGAAAGCTTCTCTTAAGCACCTGTGTCAGCTAGGGGTTTTCACTCTCACTGCACCAGCCATTTTAAACACCGTGGGTGTCCTAAATGGATTCGCTTAGTCTTGGCAGCTTTGACAAAGCCAAGACACAGCAATGGAGAGAATTCAGTCACCTTTGCTACTGCAAAGCATCTCTCTTAGCAGTCTTTATGCTACTTCTGTCAGATGGTTCCTGAAGCAAATTGTTCTCAGTCCTCACCTGTGACTCACCAGCTTCCCCCCCCCCCAGCTGATAGCCTGCAGGCCGCATAGTCCCTTGATAAAAGGCCCACAAGTAGCTCTGTTGAGAGGGAGGGTGGTAGGAAAAAGTAGGCTCCTGTCTGGGAAATGGCCTAGTTTATCTGTTTTGATCTGAAGAAATGAAACTCCGTCCTGAAGAAAAGAGACTAAAAATCTGCTGCTGCTCACAATGTTATTTGATGGTCCGGCTGATGAGTTAGCCCACCAGCTTACTGTACCTCCTTGATTTCCCTATCCTTTTAAAGATGAAGCTGGAAAACCAGGTGTTTGACGCTTGCTGGGATCCTTAGACTGTTCGGCCGCTTCCCACATCAGCAACCTGGTGTGTTGTTCTCACTGGTTTTCTATCCTTGCTCTAGTCCAGGGATAGGCAACCTTTGGCACACTACTTGCCGGGGTAAGCCCCCTTGCGGGCTGGGCCAGTTTGTTTACCTGCCACGTCTGCAGGTTCAGCCGATCATAGCTCCCACTGTCCGTGATTCACTACTCCAGGCCAATGGGAGCTGCGGGAAGCGGTGTGGGCCAAGAGATGTGCTGGCCGCCAATTCCTGCAGCCACCATTGGCCTGGAGTGGTGAACCACAGCCAGTGGGAGCCACGATTGGCTGAACCTAAGGACAAGGCAGGTAAACAAACCGTCCTGGCCTGCCAGGGGGCTTACCCCGGTGGGCTGCGTGCCAAAGGTTGCTGATCCCTGCTCTGTTCTTAGATGAAATTCAGACCATTGCAATGGGAGAGCACAAGGTCTATATTCTGCTTAGTCCTCATTTTGAGGACTTCCATGGTGTATCGGCCTTGTGCTAAACCTCTGCACAGAGATGATTTTCACCCACAATGTCTTACTGAAGCTTTCCCAGTGTTGTAATTGCTCTGCATTGGGAGATGCTTGCATGAAGAAGAGTGTAAAACATTGTCACATAAACTGTGTAATATTGGGTAAAGGTTAGTAGGAAACCTGTAGGCTGTTGGAAATACCTGTGTAAGGAAAGCTTGGGAGAGTAGAATTGATTCTGATAACGTGAAGGGAATCCACCCTGGTCCTTGTGGGCGAAGCACTGCACTAGGGCTTTGGAAATCTGAATTCATCTCTCTGCCACAGACTCCCCATGTGATCCTTGGCAAAGTAAAAATGGAGTCAATAATAATCCTTCTGTTCTTCTATCCTATCCTCTTGTATGTTTAGATGGCAAGCTATTCAAAGAATGGATGGTCTCTTGTCATGCGTTTCTACAGTGCCTATTGCAATGGAGACCAGATCTCAGCTGGGTTCTCTGGGCATTATGGTAATACTAATACATAAAACAATAACTCAGGTCCCTAGGTTTGAACATCAAGGCTGAGACTTTCAAAGCTGCCCATGAGATTTGGACACCCAGTTCCTTTGAATGGGAATTAAGTATCCAAAACGCCTAGAGAGCTTTGAATATTTCAGCCTAATGTTTTCATTCTCTCACCTGCACCATGTAGCTTTATATGGGTAAAGGGGAATTAATACATGCACACTGAACCGAGCTCTGTGTGTGTGTTTGTTTTCAATGAAGTAGCTTTACACCATGGAAAGCCGTACTTGTCAAACTGTAGGAAAGGCAGGGGTGCAGAAGGGAAGATGAATGGCCTCTTTCTCTAGCTGTAGATCTCAGTGGGAGCAGAGCAGAACCTCTGATCTGATGTTTCTATTTCTGTCTCTTCTTCCTGCCTTCCCTCTTTAAACAACAGATAAACCCATTTAATCAACATGCACCATTTCTGCTGCCTCAGACTTTTCTTGTTTTGGCATTGGGCTCTGTAGGGAGTCCAAAGGTCTGAGTGACACCTTGTTTGTTGCCATTATAAAATAAACTAATTTCTTTAGCCTCACACAATATTCTTCTGAAAACAGTTATTGATCTACACAAATCTCTAGACTGGGTAATCGATACCCACCAGTTCAAAAGAAAATATAGAGAATGATGGATGGGAAGACCATGGAGTGGTTTTTTAGCTGATGCGGTGTTCAGATGATTCAGCTGTTAATAGGGTGGTTTGTTTTGTTTTGTTTTTCTTTAACTGAAAACTGATGCAGAAGCATTTAGATTTCCAGCCTCTAACTAAACCATAATCTCTGGCTATTACTAACTGGCCACAGACCAGTGGTGCTTCAGGTTCTGGTGTTACATCCAAGTTTACAAGGACAATAGCCTTTTAAAAGGGAAAATTCCCACTTTCCCCATAGAAGTTTAATTCATATAATCAAGATTAGTGGTTTGGCAACTGCACATGCCTCTTTACCTGCTGATTTACTAAGATGAAAGACAAACCAATACATTGTGTACAGTGGGGAAGGCAAAAAGATGTGAGAAGCAACAGAGCGCGACTGGCTGACTTGATCATAGAAACCTGAATAAATTGTCAATTCAAAACCTCTACCAAATGCAGCATGCATTCAGCTCATGCACCACTTAAACTCTTGAAGTATAGTATAAGTGGTGCATAAGTCTCGTATAAATGATCTACATTGGGGGAATTCAGTCATGATGCACAGTGCATAATATATGGTGGTTACAAATTATACTGCAGGAGTAAACATGGTCTGAGTTATTCTGTAATGCCTGCAGCAGGCTAGAAAACATCAGCCAGCTGTGGTTGATGGTTCTTTGGACGATGGGGAAACAACAGGTTTCTTTCCTCCAGCAAAGATATGGTGCTGAACAATATGGAAATAGGCTGAGATAGACTTTACTCTTCAGCAGTACAACCAGTTCTCTCCTCTCTTTACTGCCAGTCTGGCTCCCCATCCATCAGCAGAGCAACCCTGACTTCAGGGCATGATGGAGATATGCCTGATGGGGAGGTGAAGGTGGGCTGTTTTATTTAAGTGTAGCTGAATGATGGTGAAGGTTGGTTTTTGTTTATATAGTGGAGACTTGAGGTGTGGGGGCTTGAACTGACGTTGGTCATCTAATAAGGTTCTGTGTTGGGCACATTTAAAAAAGAAAGAAAGGAAATGAATCAGGCTGCCGCCAGTTGACTTCAGTTGGCAGAGAGGTAGAAAGAGAGGAAGGAGATATCAGAAATATAGGAAAGCAGGGGCTCAGAAAGGGAGTGACCAACGATACTAGAAATAGAGCGGAGGATTGAGAGTTGGGATTCCTAGGTTCTAATCCTAATTTGTCTCCCTTTGTTCCTTTGAGCAGGTCACTTAGGGCTTGTCCTCACGAAATCGATGTCTCTACAGCCGACTTACCTCCCCTCCTCATGGTGGCTGCGGTCGGCAGCGTGGTCCCCTGTCAACTCCAGCTTGCGCCTCTTGAGGAGCTGGACTTCCGGAGTCAATGGGGGAGCCACTGGCAATCGATTTATCGTGTCTTAACGAAACATGATAAATCGATCGCCAGAAGATCGATCCTTCCCGCACGTAGTGAAGACGAGCCCTAAGGCACAAATTATCAAATGAGGATGCCTAAAGTTAGGCACTTAAACTGGTATTTGGGCTCCTAAATGCTGATTTAGGTGTCTAACATTAGATGCCCATGTTTGAAAATGACTCTCCCTGCACACTACATACCTTGCAGTACAAATATCATAAAGATGGTATTAATCTGGTATTTCTGTTATTATTTTGTCTTGTGCTAGTGCCAAAAGGTCCTAGTCGGGTATCAAGATCCCATTGCACCAGGCATCACTCACACACACACAGCACCAAAAAAATTAATGATATGGTCAATATACAATGTCATTTCATATTGTTAATTCTGTATTAGCCATGTACCTCTATGTGTCAAGACGATATAATTGTCATGTCTTATTGTAAATGACCCAAAATATAAATAAATACAATATTAAAAAGGTGGTCTTACAGCTTACAATCTGAGAAGTTCCAGGGGCAATATTTGAATAATTCATTGATGCTTCAAAAGTGAGATCCTAGGAGAAACAGAGCTATAAAAGTGCAAGTAATTAATAAGTATCACCACATCTTTGTACCATGAAGAAGAAAGATTATTTATCTCTGTACCTCTGAAGTATTATTTACCACCATGCCTCAGTTTATCTCTGGAAAGCGAGGATGAATGCCTTGAACAAAATCTCAGTGGTAGAATCAGGGACAGATCCAGAAGTTCTTCCTTCCAATCCTTGTGCTCCAGACACTGCAGCACACACCTTTCATGTTTTGCAGAACACTTCTATTCTGCTATAACTAGGCGTAACATTGCACATACATGCCAAACATAGAATCAGAGCGGTAGCCATGTTAGTCTGGATCTGCAGAAGTGACAAGGAGTCCTGTGACACCTTAAAAACTATCAAAAGTATTGAAGCATAAGCTTTCGTGGGCTAATACCCACTTCATCAGATGCATGCAGTGAAAGTATCCAGAGGCAGGTGTAAATAAGTAGGCAAGAACCAGGCAATATATCTCTGCTTCTTTACTTTGGGTGAAATTCATCCCTGTGCAGGCCAGCTCAATATTTATGAACCGCTTCAGTCCCTGTTTTACAAAATTAAGTGGTGGACAGGCATAATGCATGTCTACTGCACAAAAATAAATTTCAAATTAGATAGAATATTTATGAGACTCGGGTAAACTTATCCAGACAATAAATAATACTAACAATGTTTTCCCTCTTCTAATACCTATATCCTCCTTTTGCAACTGCTAAGCGGTAATTGAATTCCGGGACTTTGCAGGTCAGGATCCCAGTGGTGGAGAAATCAGTCACGTGGAATCTGGGTATATTCTAATTGTTAGTTGCTATATGCATACATATGCACAAGTCCTAGAGGCAGTCACAAACAATCCATAGGCAATTCACATCTTCAGAAATAGTCCACACACTAAAGCTTGATTCCCAAGAAGATCCTCTGTCTCAAGTATTGCTTCCAAATACAAAGAATAAAGCAGAGAGCAAACTATTTGCCATCTACCACAGCTGCTTTCAAAGCACAATTACAAAACAATGATATAGCATTTCTTCAAAAACTAAAAGCTTGCTCACACATTTAGGAAAAAAATAAGGGATTGTAAGACAATGTGTAACAATGCCATTTGTTGACTCCTGCTATAACAATAATTCTTAGAGGGTGTGATTTTTTTCCCAGTAATGTCCCATTAAAGAATGCATTCCTATTTAGAACCGTGCTTAAACATGTGTTGAACACGTACTTAAATTTTCATTAGACTCTAGCATGGCGCTACTAGAATGTGGGTGCATAACTGGTTGGATAACCATTCCCAGAGAGTCGTTATCAGTGGTTCACAGTCATGCTGGAAAGGCATAACAAGTGGGATCCTGCAGGGATCAGTTCTGGGTCCGGTTCTGTTCAGTATCTTCATCAGTGATTTAGATAATGGCATAGAAAGTACACTTATAAAGTTAGTGAATGATACTAAACTGGGGGGGAGGGTTGCAAGTGCTTTGAAGGATAGGATTATAATTCAAAATGATCAGACAAACTGGAGAAATGGTCAGATAGGATGAAATTTAATAAGGAGAAATGCAAAGTACTCCACTTAGGAAGGAACAATCAGTTGCACACGTACAAAATGGGAAATGACATTCTAGAAAGGAGTGCTGCAGAACGGGATCTGGGGGGGTCATAGTAGACCACAAGCTAAATATGAGTCAACAGTGTAACACTGTTACAAAAAAAGCAAACATCATTCTGGGATGAAATAGCAGGACTACTGTAAGCAAGAGATGAGAAGTAATTCTTCTGCTGTTCGTGGTGCCAGTTAGGCCTCAGCTGGGATATTGTGTCCAGTTCTGGGTGCCACATTTCAGAAAAGATGTGGACAAATTGAAGAAAGTCCAGAGAAGAGCAACAAAAATGATTAAAGGTCTAGAAAACATGAGCTATGAGGGAAGATTGAATAAACTGGATCTGTTTAGTCTGGAAAAGAAGACCGAGAGGGGACATGGTAACAGTTTTCAGGTACATAAATGGTTGTTACAAGGAGGGAGACAAATTGTTCTTCTTAACCTCTGAGAATAGGACAAGAAACAATAAGCTTACATCACAGCAAGGGCGGTTTAGGTTGGACATTAAGAAAAACTTCCTGTCAGGGTGGTTAAACACTGGAATAAATTGCCTAGGGAGATTGTGGAATCTCCATGATTGGAGATTTTTAAGAATAGGTTAGACAAACTCCTGGCAGGAATGGTCTACAATACTTAGTCCTGCCATGAGTGCAGGGGACTGGACTAGATGACCTCTTGAGGTCCCGTCCAGTCCTATGATTCTATGATTCCATGCACTTAGGTACCATCTTGATAGGCATGGACATAAGCATATACTCACGGCACTCCTAAATCAGGGCTTCGGATGTGATCTGAGCACCAGCATGGTACTTGATGTCTCCCTTTCCTCCATCTCTCATATATAAATCAATAGGATGCATGCCTCAGATAGTCAGCTCTATCTGCAGAATTCCAGCAGTGTTTATTGCAGTCCAGTTACCTCATCATGGTGTGCAAAAGTAAATGAAAAGGCAACAGTGATTCTAATTACTGTATGCTAATTGGGCTGCATTCAGGCTTCATTGATGATGCTATTATGCTGCAACAAAACAATGGCAGCAAATGTACTTATCTTGCTCTATTTATTCCATGATTATTCTCCTTTAGTGTAGAAACACACGGAAAGTAACAACCTGCACACAAATTAGTCTATGAAATGGACCACTAGGAGTTCAGCCCTTAAGCACATTCATTCTCTCTTGATTTGCATATAATGCAAAAAAATCTTCTATGCCACAGCAGCTCTAACTGCTTTTATCTTGTCTTGGGCTTTAGTTGTAATAGCATTTTCTCTTATGTTTCCTCTCAAATAAAACATTTTGTATTCCCACTGAATCCTTCTTGGTGTCCTTATCTGTTAATATCTCCAATCAAAACTTTCATCATTGCAAAGTCCTGAAGTTATGCAGGCTAAGAAAGCATTGCCTGAACAGCATGAATTCAGAAGCACTCCTCTGGCAGCACTTGCTGATTAGCTATCTAGAGTAAATTTTGATAAGCAAGTAGGAGGGCATATTCCATACTGTATTACTAATTTACTGCTGCTTTGGAAGCATGAATATAACATGATTTGTAACAACAAACCACGCTGGATTATTTGCATTTTGTACTTTACAACTGACATCTAATATTTTTAATACTCTTGGAACCTTACATACAAGGTAGTCACATGCAAGATCCAATGTATTATGTTCAATCTGTATGACTAACTGCCATATGTATCAGAGCTAAGTGAGTGTAATGCTTATTTTATCAGCATTCAGCCATCTCTCTCTCACACACACACATACATGTATGCACATACCTCAATCTATAATTTAACCTAATGATTTTGAACACACCCAACATGATGGTATCCATATGCAAAATGACCTTGCCAAGGACTTAATAAGAAGTCTGTCCCAGGTGTGTACTGAGCCCTGATTATGCTAATAGCACTTGGGGAATTTAGCACTCCGGGGTGCCTGTAAGACATTGTTCTGAGTTTGAGGACTGTATTACCCTAGTGGAAGCCCTTGAAGGCTAATTTAAAACCAGCCTCAAATTCTGAACCTCTTGAGGATCCCTCTGCTCTCCCAGATGCCTGTCTCATGTAGTAAAATAGCCATGATGTCATATGCAATATTGTGGTCTCGTCAGCCAGACTGATTTGTGTTGCGTTAAGCAAGACAGGGTTGCTAATCTCCACTGAGGTTTACACGAGAAATTTAAAGCCCATTCCAGTATATTAAATGAAGCTGAAAAGCTTAGATCAATAATTTCTCTTGTATGAAAAATAAAAGGGATGAAAATGACAGTAGATTGATTCAAAAGACTTTAATGTGAGCTCCCAGCTGATGGAAGTACCTTGTAAATAGCATTCTGTATGGTTGCCAATGAATTAGTCTAAATTGTGAGGGTGATTGAAATGTATTTTATAATGTTCATCTCCACTTTAGCGGCCATTTACAAAATTTAGACGAGTATGAATCCCTGGGGAGTAAGTAAGCAGCCTGCAAAGAAATAGGGGGAATGAGCAGCAGGAGTTGTAAATGGGATCTTGGAGGATTTTAGAAGACAAAAAGCCTGAGCCCTTCACGAGCTGGAAGAATCAGCGTAATAGTGTTTTGAAACACTAGTTTGGTAATACAGTAGACTCTCAATTATCCAGAATTGGGTTAACCAGGATGTGGATTAACCAGGATGGCAAAAAAAAATGCACGTAACTCACAGAGCCAGCTCTGGCTTTGTTGCTGCCCCAAGCGCACACAAAAAAACCTCCCATCAGAGCGCAGGGCAGCCAGTGAACCAACACCCCCTCTCCCTGGCGCAGGGTGGCTGGTGAACCAACACTCCCCTCCCCATATTTCCTATGGATGGTGATTATCCAGGATTTTATTAACCAGGATTAATTTTGTCCTTATCATTCTGGATAATCGAGAGTCTACTGTATAAGGAGAAGTAAGCCCCACCACTCAGTCAAATAAGACCTGCCTGGATACTGTCTGGATACTCCTCGCTGTGAGCAAGTGGGTAGGAAAATGGGTGACTTCTGCTCCAGACAGCACAGCTCAGCTAATGCAGGGGATATTATTGGTACAGGTCAGCAGCAAATTGCTACCCCACTGGACCAAAGTGACTGAGAAGGGTGACCCTGAGGGATGATGTCACCTTAGACTATTCCCAGGGTGATACAATATATTCACAATCTACCTTGTAAAATCAAGTTGCTCCAAAGACACAGTCTTGATGCAGTGCACACCACTGCCACCGTGAGAGTGTGATGCTGGGTTATAGATTTCATTTCCCCCTCTTCCAACACCCCTAGCTCTTCTTGCGAAATCCTAGCCAGGAATTTAATTTTTTCACTTAGCAGATTGATTTCCCATTCTAGGGAGTTCTCAGGTATTTGTACACCCTCTGAACAATCCTGGGGAAAAACATTATGAATCCCTATGTATTTAGCTTAATTGATTTTGCCATACTCATGTTCTCTTCTCCTTGACTAGAGCCACATTCTGCCTTCAGTTATATCCTGGTCCACTCATGTCATAACTTGGTTCTAAGCGGTGACCAAAACTGGAATGTCAGTGCCTTGCTCCTCCTCTGCTCTGCCAAAGCTCCTCTTCTGATTCTTCCTTCAACCGCCTCTCGCCTGGGGCCTTCTTTTCATGACACCCCCATCTGCTTGGATAAGTACCCCATCCTCCTCACTCTCTTCCTTCAAAAAGCTGCTGACAGGCCACCCACCTCTTCTGTCAATTGTCCCACTTATCAAGACCACCTGGGATTTGGCCCTGTGCCTACTGACCTCAGTGGTGCTTTCACTCCTGTTGACTTCATTGGGGCAGGGCCCAGCTCTTAGGGTCAAGTTTTCAAAAGCACTTTGCACCCCATGTACTGAGATCTTTTTTGACTTTCTGGTTATAATTGTCATAGAAGAGTTGGGTGATAAGATCAATTGCAGAACTCATCCTGATATAAGTACCTAAATGGGAGCAGAACTCTTTTACAAAGTGTGGGTGCTAGGCACTTGAAAATTCTTGCTCTGGGCTCTTTCATAAACTAGGTCTTTAATCTGCAAACTCTTTCAGGGCCAGGACTTTATTTTCGGGGCACAATTCTCTTATTGAACTCAGTGTTACACTTTGAGCACTGTAAGAAAAAGAATTAAATTCAACCTAGTGCGGAGGTTCAACCCAGAGTCCCATTTAAGCACTCTAAATAAGGCTTACGTGGTGCATAGGCCTAGTTCTAGCTCTTCATACAAGGGTGTGTTCACCTTATGCCTCACGGTGGTTCTCTAAGGTTTCGCAGCCAAATGGCAATGCTGACAAATTCTGTGCTTTTTTTGTTCCCCCAACAACACAAATGTTTCCCAGTGCAAATTCCATCAAGTGTCAAACAGCATTTTGGCAAAGCATTTATAGGTGCATACTTACCCTTTTGCCTCATCATTTTATAATAGGAAGGAGAAGCAGGAGACATAACAGTATGTACTTTATTAGTGTTGTAACAAGAATGGCTAATGATTGATGATCTTGCCCTTTGCCTTACTGTGTTTTATTGTAATGGAAAGGAAATACAACAAATGAATAGCTGTGTGGGAGCCAGAACATTGTCTTGATCAATTGTGCCAAACAAAAGGTGATGGAACAGGCATCTCTGCCTGCATCTTTTCATGAGTCAGAGTCAGAGTAACAGTTTCTTTCTGGTGACTGTTGACTAATTAGCTACAAATACCATCCATAGTTGGGTGGTTTTTTTCAGGAAATAGGTCTTGGTTTTTATAAACTGTTGTTCCATCAAGTCACAATTCTTAATTAGGTGCCTTAAGGATATTTTCTTTCTTTCTTGTTTGTAGACATGAAACTATGCTGGTAGACAGTTCCACCAGATATATTGCCTCGTGCAAGTTATCTCCAAAACTGGTTGGATGATTTTTCCATGAGCTTGACATCTAAATATCTGAGAATAAAAATAGTGCAGATGGAATAAAATTAGCAGAATAATTTAGATGCAGTTCTACCTCTCTTCAATCCCTATTATACCTTCTAGTCTCGCTATGCAATTTAAATATTAATCCCGCCATCCCCATCTATGCAAGTCATGTATAGGCAAACCAATATGCATAAAACAACAGGCTACCTAATAATTTGGCCAAAATGCAAAAAACCTTCAAGGTTTTAAAAAGTTGAGTTCACTTGTTTTTCTCTTGTTAGTCCTTTTCAGGCTCCTCTTTACTTAGGGCTTCTGGCTGGATCCAGAAGCATATGAGCCAAAATAGCAGAAACAATCTGTTCCTGCAGTATCACCCAATCTAGTGGCATTCCAAGACCTGACCCAGGGCTTGGCTTACATTACAAGCACGTTCTTTGCAAATGGGGCATGAGTCTGCACTGCAAGCGTAGATTAAACTGTTTCTGTAGAGAGAGGTCTGATGCCATTCTAAGTCTAGACACATTAATCCTGAGGCTTGCACATTAAAATCAGCAAAGAGTGAGTGATACCTGAGAAAGGAGTAAATATTCCTATGGCTCAGCCAAACAGACTTTTTGGTTCCGCTGGTGAACCTGTGGACCGTGAAGCTGGTGTTTTGAATCATGGCTTTGGTGAATTTGGACATCTTTGGATGAATTAACCAGAAAATTTGCTGTGTTGGGTGCATTTTAATAAGCAAAATAAATAAATAGATAAATGCTAGCAAAGTGGGTTCTCCCTCTTTTCTCTTATGAAATGGGAAGCTGTATAAACACGTACAACCTGATTTGCTGAGGCTGGTCTTCACTAGGGGAGGAGATCGGCTGTAGATACACAAATTCAGCTACATGAATAATGTAGCTGAATTCGGCGTATCTACAGCCAACTTACCTGCCGTCCTCATGGTGGTGGCAGTCAGAAGTGCGCTCCCCCGTCGACTCCAGCTTGCATCTTTTGGCAAGGTGGACTTCTGGAGTCGACAGGGGAGCTGCTGGCGATCCATTTATCACATCTTGATGAGACACGATAAATCGATTGCCCAAAGATTGATCCCTCCCTGCTTTAGTGAAGACAAGCTCCTAAGAGTGGCACCTTACTCCATGAGTCATTCTTCTGAAACCAGTGAACTATTTGAGAAGTAAGGTGCCACTTAATACAACTAAGAGTGGCAACATCTGGCCCTTAAATACCAGGTGTATTTGTTTGTGCATGTGTATCTGTGTAGCAAGCAGGGTGTTACACTATGCTCATATTCACACATTTCTAGGGTCTACCTATCATGGGGCAGGCGGGTAAACAGTTAAACCTGTCAGTAGCAAATATTCCAACCTCAGCTCATCCCTGATTCCAATTCACAATCCCAGGGGACACTAAAAAAGAAATTGCTGATGCATTTTTCAGCAGCACTGATAGACAACAAATGTAAGAGGGAAGTAGAAAGCACACGCTGGTGTGACTGCCAGCATATTTAATGCTTCAGAAATTTTGAATAAAAAGAACAACATTGCAAAATTCAATTCCAGCTGCCCCAGGGATGAGGAAACAACACAAATCCTCACTGCACATTTTTGAAGTGAGTTCTCTCTGTATGGATGCCTGAGCTAGGTAAGAAGATCACATTGTCCTTTGTTTTCACTTGTATGCTCAATGTATAATGATTTGGAGTTTGGGTTAGATTCAGATAATCCCACAAAATAAATAATAATAGCACAGCCCCATTTTCCAGATGAGGGCATTGGAGCAGATAAATCAATGGTCCGATTCTGCATGCTCACACTGAGTAGTCCCAGGTTGCTAGAGTGACTTGTACCACACACCCGCACAATGGAGTAAGAGGGGTGTGAAAACCTCAACATATCACAATCTGGACTACCCAGGCCTTGGGTCCAGGCAGGCAAATAGGAACTGAACTACATGCCCACCAAGTCCCTTCCCTGTCCCGGTGAGGGAAGAAGAGTTGACTCGTGCATCCAAGAGATTTTTCTGTGGCTCACGAGACCAAAAATAAAATTAAACAATTCTGAATATTGCCCAATTTCATGTAAATCAGAGACAGACTCAAATGATGAAATTTGGCTTAAGATATGAATCCAGCTTTCAACTCCCTTTAAAGTTTATGGCTGTTCTGCTTTGGCGTGGGAAATTGTTATATTTGGAGCAGGAGGTGGGTTCTTTTTCTGACCTCCCGCTAGGGAGGCCTCTCTAAAATCATTTGCAAATTTGATACAATCACTTCTGGACTAAATAGGGATTATGAATGGCTAGCTAACTACAAGATCAGTTTATCTTCTCTCGCTGTTCACACCTCCAGTTCAGCTGCTAGTGGAATATCTCACCCTCTCTGATTAGAGATAACAGGCTGGTTTGGCCTCATTGGACCCACTCTGTTATCTCTAACCTGGTTCTTGCCTACCTATTTATACCTGCCCCTGGATACTTCCACTGCATGCATCCGATGAAGTGGGTATTAGCCCACGAAAGCTTATGCTTCAATACTTTAGTTAGTCTTTAAGATGCCACAGGACTCTTTGTAACCTCTCTAAAATAGGTATTTAAAAAAAAGTTCCAAGCAGTTGCACCATTGTCTCAGTATAAGCGACTGACAGTGACAACACCTGCTATCCAAATCAAAAGGCTTGTTATTCATCTCCAACATTTCTTGATGTATTGGAAAATCCTGTTTAGTATTTGTGACTGCACATATATAATAAGTTCTTTGTACACACTCATAATTTAACTTTGGAAGTTTTTTAAGGTAATAAAATGTTGTGGGATGCATTTTTAGAAGCTATCTCCACTGCAAGAGCTTTTGAAATATTTATTAAAGTTCCTGAGTGTTCTTTGCAGAGGATGAGTAGATGAGACTTAATATTCACCGCTAGACATGTTGAACACCTGGTTGAACATAGCAGGTTTAGATTATCCTAACTCTGGGCTAACCCTGGAGAATGTTAATGCAAGCGCTCAGTATTTACAAGGGTATAAATCTCTTGGTGTTCCTTCATAGTTAAACTCATTGTCCCTGTTGACTTATGTGGAGGACATGGTAGGGTGGATGAGTCTGTGTCTTTATATTGTGCCCATCACTGTGGTAACTGTGTATAATAAAGCCTACTGCTTTTCATCAGTATCATTTTCCCCTTTTTACAAAAGTGGAAACTGAGGCACAGAGAGGCGAACTGACTTGCCCAAGATCTCCCATCAGGGGTAATAATGTGGTCTCATAGGTCAAGCACTGGACAGGGACTCAGGAAACCTGGTTTCTATTCCTGGCTTTGCCACTGGTCTCCTGGGTGACCTTGGGGAAGTGTCTGTGCCTCAGTTTCCCCATCTGTAAAGCATCTTCAGAGCTAATGATGAAAAGAACTATGTAGAAAGTGGTGGCTGCCCATGCACCACCAAAGTCCTATTTTGAGGGCAGGGAGCAGTGCGAGGCCATGCACAGAAGAAAATTTCCTGGATATTCACAGCTGTCACTGCTATGCAAAAAAAGGGCTGCAAAACATCAGGAGCCGAACACGTGCCTCATTTCCCTTAATCTAAATAGCAAACAAACAAGCACTAATCAGTAAATGTGCCGTAACGTTTTTGCCCGGCCTCTGTCCTCAGATGGCCTGTTCATGCTAATCTTCCTCAGCACTTAGTCACATGCAAGGCAAAAATCTCAGAGCAAAAAAATTTAAACTTACACTATCTAGGAGAAAAACTTCTCACCAGGGCCGGTTTATAGATTGTAACAAATAATAGCAGACCCCAGCTGAATACTAAGGCTGCCGTTGCATTTCAGAGGCTGCTGCTAATTCATAAACATCGCAAGCAGTTGATTTCAGCAGAACCCCTTGATTTAATTACACTCTTGTATACAATAGGGACCTTGTGTTTTCCTATATGTAATGAATATTAAGCTGATAGTCCTGTAATTTCCTGTGCTGGGCTTGCTCTCATTTTTTGCATATTGATACCACATTTGGTTTGTTATTTTCCAATTTTCCAGCCTTGTAGGCTTGTGCTCAGCGAGTTCTCCAGAGTAATTGCTGTTGGCACACACATTTCCTTCCTTAAATCTGCTCTAACACCCTGGAATGAATTTCGTCTCGTCCTGGAGATTTGCTGGGGTTTGAGTTCCCCTAGTTTATTCAGTGCCTTCGACTCAGTGACCCTGGAGTTGCACAGGACACTGGATATAATTTCATATTCCATTCCGTTTTCATTTCCTCCTTTTATCCTGAACAGACCAACATCCTTCCCACTTTCTTCACCCCACAAACACACACTTTCCAACACACATATTATTTCCTATCTGATCCTGTGACTTCATTCCGCACCACAACTAAACTTCCAGGCTTTATTATGGTACTTTTTAGGGTCTGATTCTGTGAGGTGCTGAGCACCTTCAACTCCCATTGAAATTAACAGGTGTTTGGTGGTTTAGGTTTTCTGCACCTTGCAGGGGGTGCTCTGCACCTCCAGAAGTTGGGCTGGTGTTTGGTACATTTCTCTGCAGGGGTTTTGCTCCAGACCTTCCCCTTACCTCATATTGTCTCTGGCCTCTATTCTTTAAGCCAGTGGGATTACTCACATGATTAAGTACTTTCCTGAACCAAGGCCTCTACCCTTCATGCAGCTTGTCTTTCCTATTCACTCTTTAAATGCAAAATTCAACCATGTGGAGGGCCTTTGGACTTAGAAGACTGGAGTGTGTTTAGGGCCATTGCAGGTCCTCCAGGCAGCATGATTTTTGCCCTAATAGAAAACCTAGCACTATTTTTTTCTACAGATAAAATTTGGAAACTTCCATCTAGAAGCCACCAGATAATGCTGACCATTTCCTATGCCCTGGGATGCTGTAACCGGGGAGGGCTTGCTGCTCAGCCTCTGGATGTACCATTCACACCCCACTCTACAGTAGTCCTAGGAAGAATGGTTTGGCACTCAATGATCTTTGCCATTGACATTTTGTTTGGCAGTCCCAGTTCTGAGACTTAAGGAAAAATAAGGACCAAGCTGAAATCCTAATAGCCCCAGAAACCTCTTCTGAAACTCAGGCTCCAACAATGTGTCTCAACTGGGACACACAAACTCACAAGTCTTATTTTGAAAATGTAGGCCATGATAATTAATAACACCCAATAAAATCACATATCGATCTATTCCTGATAGTGTCACATTTTATATTAGTAATTAGACAATTTTCAAAGGTATATGCCTAAATTAGGTTGACTACTGCCCATGGAAATTTATACCTTTCTGTCCAGACATCTGTTTTAGATGCTTAAATAGTATTCTGTGTGTCCAAATGCAGAAATGGGCACACCTTTGTAAACTGGACTCCTCACACATAATTCTAATGCTTTCCAGAATTACATGTGTTTAACCTTTTCTATCATGTCTAGCATCAGTTGGCTCTAGATCTGACACCAAACCCTTTCTGAATAGTTTTCTGTGAACTCTTTCCAGTAACAATTAAAGTAAAACTGAGCTTCATTCAAAATGCCATTGGACTTCATTTCACTATTAGCATTGGGCAAGCCTGAAAATGTGTGTTCAATCCAAAAAAGCATCTCTGATTATCTGAAATGTATTTAAAAATGAGACTGAAAATATAACAAGAACAAGCTTCTTCCTTAGAGCTTTAGTAGGCTGTACTCAGTTCTTTATTCTGCATTCACCCACATCCTCTGGCATAAAACCATAGTTCAGAAAGCTGGATGAAAATCTACGATGAGGTGTTTACCCCACACCAGCCCCAGAAAGGGTTAAGGTGAATAGGTGGGCCAATTAACCACACAGGCTGCACCTGGAGAAGGAATGGGGGGAGGGGGGTGGAGCAAGGAGAACTAATTAAAGGATGAGGCTCAGCTGTGCAGAAACAGGGAGGGCTTGTGTGAAGCCAGTAGCTGAGGGCAGAACTGGGAATCAGAGAGGAGGTCTCCAATGTAGCCATGTTCTTTGTCACTAGGCTGTACAGGGTATTCCCACAGGAGAGTGGGGAAGGAGACTGATAGAGGTAACATAGGGAGCAGTGCAAGGCAATAGCAGTAAGGTGAGAGAGTGCAGATCTTATTTGCTGGTTGTACTGTTGCTGTGGAAGCTGGAGAACAAGGTGGCCTGAGTTCCCCAGCAGACCCTGGGTAGATGGCACCATTGAAGGGTAATGAGTGGGAAGAGTGCTTAGGACAGCTAGTACACAGATCCTTTGGTATGCATGCCCCCAGGAAAGGAAAACTGCAGTGTTCTGGTGGGCAAAGCTGTAAAAAGGGAACTATTAAGTCTGGAGAGGGACTGAGGACCCACAGGAAGGAGTGTCAGACTGGCAGAGTTAATCCCTAGCTCTGGCTACAAGGAGGTGCACCAGGGTGAGTAAAGTATCCCCAGTGCAACAGCTACACATACTTCAACCATCTATCTTGTTCTATGCATGCATTCTTAATTCACTTGTCTGTTTCTAATCTGGTTCCTGGGTGCCTCCATTAGCTATGTAAGTTAGAGCATGTTTGTGATTTATTTATTTAAACAATGTTTTTTGTCAAAAAAAAATCCTGATTTGTTAAAAACAAAACTGTTTGAGAAACAGGTGAAGATTTAACAGATCTCCTGACTTGAAAAAGTTTGGGGGAGGTTTTGGGGGGTGGGGAGGAGGAGGGCTGAAAATGTCAAAACATTTAGCTTCAGTGTTTTAGAAATGAAAGGTCAGGTTTTCAGATTTTAAATGACTTTTTGTTTCAAAAACAAAGGTAGATATAACTTTAAAATGTTAAGCTGAAAAATCTTTAAAAATCAAAGAATGCATCAAAATGAAACATTTTGATTGATCCAAATCTCTCTCTATATATCTATCTATATCTAGTTTATGAATATTTTTGAGACCAACTTTCTCTCCTTAGTTGAGACAAAAATGATTTTGAAACCTTTTAAAATATTCAAAGGGATCTAAAACAGCTGTGTCAGAACCAACCCCTTGACTTTTGAACAATGCCAAACTTCAGAGTGTGTTCAGGGTTGTGAGAGCGCTACATCTGAATCCCGCATTTGTAGGTGACTCCTTTCTGTAGTCAAGGGAACAAATTCTCATCCTATGTACTATTCCCAGGCCCAAATTTTGGGCCTGTTTGGTTTGGATCAAGGTCTAACTTCCATGGATTCTACTCATCTATAGTTTTCCTACCCTTCATTTAGTTCATACACTCATATCTTCTTTCTTCTGCTTGTAGTTGTCAGGTTTGTCCCACATAGCGATTGGCAGATCACATGGGATTTAAGAGTTTCTGTTCAGATGAGCGCCCAAAGCTTCCTCTCTTTTTTCCTTATCTCTCAGGTTCCGCAGACCAGGTTAGCTAAAGTTGATACTATTTTCCTGGTCCCTCAATCACTTGCATTACATGTTGCCCTATAGTAGGGGTTGGCAAACCTTTTGACCCAAGGGGTTGCAAAATTGTATCGAGGGCCAGGTAGGGAAGGCTGCCTCCCAGAACAGCCTGGCCTGCCCCCTATCCAGCTCCCTCCCACTTCCCACCCCCTGACTGCCCCCTCCAGAGACCCCACCCACTGTAACTGCCCCCCCAGGATCCTTCTACTTAACTCCCCTTGCTCCCTGACCCCTATCTACCCCCTCTGTCCCCCTGATAGGTCCCCGGGACTCCCATGCCCCATCCAATCCCTCCTGCTCCTTAACCACTCCCTCCAGAGACCCTCCCCCGCCCCTAACCACCACCTGGGACCCCCACACCCTATCCAACCCACTCTGTCCCCTGACGTCCCCCCCCCCTTATCCAATCCCCTGACCCCTTATCATGAGGCTTCTAGCAGTGTGTTTGGCTCCATGCAGAGCCAAACATGCTGCCCCATGGGAGTGAGCAGCCTTGTCTCCCCCCCCCCCCCCCAACACTGCCTGGGCAGTGGCGTGGCTCCAGGGGGAAGGCAGGGGAGGGGCCTGTGGCAGCCTCCCATGCCGGATAGGATGGTCCCACAGGCCTAATTTGCCCACTCCTGTCATATAGACTAGCAACCCCCAGGAGCAGCTCAGAGGATTGAAACAGTAGTTGATCGGAAATGGATGTGTCATAAGTGTGGAGGGTGCCTTGCCTGGGTGAGGCTATGTTATCTAAGACAGTGTGTCTTCCCTGGGTGAGGCTATATTATCTGAGACAAGTGATGTAAGAGTTTCTCTCCCACGAGGGAGGGAGGACCCTCCAGTCCATGAAGAAGGGAGGAGTTAAAGGTCAGTTCCATCTTGGCTGCCCATGAGGCCGGAACCAGGGTCAACTAGCATCTTCGGCTATGGAGACTTAACCAAGCTGCTTCCCAGCCAAATTAAGTGGTTTGGCTAGTGAAGAGTCCCAGCCTTTGTATTCAAGAGCATAAAGGCTGGGGTACCAGAGACTCTAACAGGATGAGATGCTGGCTTTGTTATGTGATCCATATAGAATTTGTCTCATGCTGAAAATATGAAAGCTGAGCTCTGGATCAAAGAGACCTTAGTTTGAATCCCACCAGAGCAATTTACCCTCTGAGTAGTATGTGATGCAACCAGAGGCACATTGCTATACAATTAACAATCTGTGAGACGCTTCTGCTTGGTAAAGCTGTCAGGCTACTGTCTTTCCAAGTTACGCTATTATTCTCTCTGTGCTTTCAAGGTTTCTTCCTTCTCCAGGGGCAATTCATACTTCTAAACTCAGCAATTATTGATATCTTCCTTTGTCAAAAGAACAGTATGAGCCTCATTTAGCAGGCACACACTACCATTCTAACTACACCACAAAGCATGTGAAGATTAGGAGTAATAAATAAACACATCTCTTACCTATAAAAACCTCATTGCCCAAAGCAGGATTAATGTAAATAACTGCTCTTTAGTAAATGAACTGAAGGAATTACCTTTTCCGGCTGATGGTAATTATCAGGAGGAAAATATGCCTTTAACTTTTAGTCCTTGTGTCTCTATTTATCTTGCCTTTTTTAATAAGAAGCAAACCACACACTGAAAAATCGAGAGATCTGGCAGGATGAGCTCTTCAAGTCTGAAGGTTCCGCCATTGTACAGCATCGTCCTGCACAACAAAACTGATCAAGATGGACTTCATTCTTGGGGCATGTCTATATGGAGGGGCAGGGTAATATACCAGCATAATTATATCGCAGTAGTTACACTGTTGCTTCGGTGGAATAGGGAACTGTTGCAGTATAATTCTACCAGTGAATTTGCACTGGTAAATTTCCCCATGTTTGATCAGCCCTTTTTGGCAGCCACTGTCATTGGGTGTGGGTACTGCTGCAACAGGGAGTCTGCTGCTTTGCTCCCATACTGATTGGTCATGTGTACTTGCTCAAAGCAGGCCTTCGGTGAAGTGACTTCTAGGAATCATGGGGAAATGAGAAATATTTTATGATTTCCTCTTAAAATCTTTCCTGTTCTGTGCCCTCAAAATTTCAACAAGCTGCTTCTTCAACGTTTAGAAATGATAACCAGCCTGGTAACAATATTTCCAGTGCTAGCTTGCTGTGTCCTTTACTACAGCTTCTGAATTAACAAAGTGCTTAAATTCAAGGACCTGTTTAAGTCTCCATGAAATCAATGAGACTTAAGCATGTCCTGAAGTGGTTTGCTGAAGAGGGATGAATTGAAGCGTGCGCTTATGAGCTTTGCCAAGTCGGGCACTCACTGACTAGAACACCAGGCTATAGTGAAAAGCTTTTGATCAGCTGTACTACTTTTGGCATCTTGCCCACGCATTCAGTCTGTGACCCTTCTATTGAACTGGTCCATGTGGATGCTAATTAGTGGCAGATGTGACAGTGGCAGTGTGTGGGGTTGGTTTTTTTTTTTTGTTTTTTTTAAAAAGCATAAATGGACAGCCCATTTCACATAGATTACCAAACATACTGCAGATGGCCAAGACTGGCTATTATGATAATGGTCCAGATTTGATCTGATAGACACGCAGCTATTTACCTCTAGGTTATCTCATTTGTACAGGAATAGAATAATCCCCCTTGATCCCATGAGTTTAAAATGACAGTTGCTTCTATGAAGGTGTGGGGGTGGCCTCATTTCCTGTACTTTGTATTTGGAGAGGGGAAGAGGAAGTTGCTGGGAGAAATTGTCACACATGCTTGCAATATTCTCGAATCATGAGCTTCAGATGCCATAACAGCTGAGCACATAATTGTGTATAATGCAGCTAAAATGTTTCTTTTTCTCTGACTGAGAGACATTTGTTTCTGATTGGTGTATAATTGTCTTACCTCGGAATGTCTTCTAGGGACTGAGAATCTGTGAAATTTCAGGCACCAGTGCTTATCACTCATCTAAAAACAGTTCAGCAAAATGCTCTCATGACAAACAGAACAAGTAACACCTTTTGAAAGTCTTTTTTTATAGAACAAGACAAACAACAATGGCCAGATCCTCAACTGGTATAAATCAGCATAACTGCATCGAATTTAATGGAGCTATGCCAGTTTGCACCAGCGAAGGATCTGCCAGGAAGAGATCTAGGGAAGTGTACAACAGAGGCAAACTATCCCCCACCCCCTAGAAATAGCCCCCCCCCCTAGAAATAGGTCATTGATTCAGGTTTGGGGTGTGAACACTCCTGATTACAAAATCTGATACTTGCTTTTAGCTGGTGTTTGCACAACATTCGCTGTCTTGGCAGACTTTCCTGTTGGTAAACGTGTGTGTCTAAAATACTAGTGGACTGGGCTTGGGAGGAAAGCAAATGGGTTTGGAAATTGAAATTAATATTTGAGAATCGTCTCCTGTAATGTCCAGCCAGCATCACCGCAGGTCAATGGACCATTTGATGCCTTCAAAATTCCTTTCCTACTGACTCTAGATGGTTATCATTAGAATGCTGATGAGAATCCTACTTCTCTTCAGGACCGTATGTGTCAATGCAGTTGCTTTCTGAGAGCTATGAAATGCTTTTGAGGTCTCATTCCAGTTCTTAGTTGGCAAGTGCTCACATCACTAATAACCTACTAACTGGCAACGCTTGTTGGTCATCTCAGAACAGAGGCTTAGATCTGACTGTGCAGAGACTTAAATACCTTCTGTCCAGGGTAGGGGTGACACACAATGGCAAGACAGGGTGAGGAAATTTTGCACCGCTGCTGTTTACTAGTGCTTTGCTTAGCCATCAGTCTTGGAGCTGCCAATCCAAGACCTTTCACCCGCATTAAATTTACTTTTAAAAATAGTAATATTACTAAAAGGAAAGCTGGAGGACTGTCACTGAGCCAACCCTGCTATCATAAATTAAGCAATTACTCTCCGACACAGACTGCAATATGAATGAATTGGAGGTTCATCTATAGATTGGAACTCCAAATGGCTTAACAATGTGTTTTACAAAGTGTAGGTGGATGAATTTCTGAAGCGTATCTCTATAAACTGCTGTAAAGGCAGAATAAAGGTTAAGCAGATAGATAACTTTATGGAAGCTGAATAATCACACTGCCTATTACTCTATACAATCTCCATCGACCCTTTATACTTTTCTACAGAGCAATGATACAGAAGATGTTTCTGTGTGCAGTGATTATAGTTCTAAAATCAATTCCACAGAGCAAATCATGTCCCATTTACTTACAGTTAACAGGGAGGAAATAACCCATATGATGCTGTCAATTAAAGGTTGAGTTGGTTGAACATTAAAGAGGACAAAAAAGTCAAATTTTGTAAATCAACTCTCTGGCATAACTTGTCAAATCCTAGTAAGAAACAAACATGCAAACAATCAAACCTAAAGAAGAAATGATCTTGCTTTATACAACACCTTTGAGGCGATTGGATGGCTTGAGATCTTTAGTGTGGTCCGTCTCCCCTCAGGGTACTCTACTTGCACAATTTCCTTAAGTAACCTCGCTATCCAGGTGGCAGGCCCTGAACAAGGTAGGAAGAACAAGCTTCAAACCAAGCCAATGTCTATCTTGTACCGAATGTGACAGTCTGATTCCCTTGTTTTGGCCTTCCACCCCATATGTGGGTAAAGCTCAATCACTTTGGCTGTAGACTGATCAGAGGTGCTGTTAATGACCAAGCAGGGCCTGTTTGAGTCCCCTCTTTGCCTCTGAGGAAAGTTAGAAGATGTAGGCCACCTACTTGCAGGCTGAACCAATGGGCAAGGGCTGCCTGATTGGTGGATGGACTTGTCCAATGCCCTTTCCTTTGCTATTGAATGGTTAAGACCCTTTATGTAGATGTAACTGCAATA